>JAGXOD010001377.1:0-600000 GCA_020368025.1 Brachyhypopomus occidentalis
GGGCGCTGGGGCCTTGCTACTGGCCTGTGGGGGGGGGGTCATCCGGGGGGTGGCTCTGTTTCCTCTGGTTCCCCTGGGCCTGCGCCCCGTGGTTGGAGGGTGCTATCCGGGGTCTCCATTTCCGGCCACTGGGGCGGGCATGCGAGGATCACTGGGAAGTGCGGCCCTGGGGCTCCACTGCCCCTGGAGGGGCCACGGGTGGGCGGGATCCCCTGGTCTCTCTCTGCCTGCCTCTGGCCTCTGGCGGAAGGTTATCGCAGCTTTCTAACCTCGCTAGTAAGTGCATTCCGTACATATATCCTAGGGTGCACTTACATAAACACACACACTCACACGTACACACACATCAGTCATTTGTGCTGTATGTCTTAGGCACACTTTCTGCTCTTCTTTCAGGAGCAGCAGTTGATGAACCATTGCAGTGGTCATTAGCGCTGTGTTCTTTCTGCCCTTCTGTCTTTTTTCCCTACTCACTCTCTCTCCCCCTCTTTTCTTTTCTCTACTATCCTGTATGGTCCACCTCACCCCAATTATTTTCATCACTATTGTTCTGTATTATATTATATGTGATATGTATTTCATTTGATCCTTATATAAAAATAAAGTTGTCCTCCAAAGATGGGGGGTGGAGGTGGGCCCCAAAAAAAAAAAAAAAAAAAAAAAAAAAAAAAAGAACTGACCCTTAATTTCTGTATGGAATTTCTCAAACATGTGTCTGCTGAGAAGGTAAAACTGAAAAAAGTTTGCCGTATAACTCTATTGTATATTTGTTCGCATATTTAGAATAACTAAAATATAACGGAGCTATGATATTAGTACAGCAGGTGGCGATAAGACGTTAAAGAAACAGTTCACACAAAACTTCACGTAGCAAAAGAAGAATCGCCGACCTATCTACGGTTACCACGGACGCCGTTTCTCACAGTGGTACTTTAAACGAAAGAACAGACAGGATATTTATTTACAGTACAAGTTAATATTAATAAGACTTTCCCAAGACACCTGGCCCTCAAGGTGAGGACACAAAAATGTTGTCTCGGGATAATTCTCTGCACTTAGCTGCCTAGCAAGCTACCGAGGACTAACTGGAGAGGACAAGCTAGCTAATGTCAGATGCTAGCTAGCTAAGCTAGCAAGGTAATAGCCAGATAGGGAGCTAGGCTAGCACACTTGACCAGACTAATACGCGAGTCGCTCGATAGTTTGTAACTTATCACACAATTTTGTCTCGTTTCTCAAACACACTTTGATATCAGCTTGGTATCCAAATAGCAGATCGCGGAAAACCCATTTATATAACTATCGCCCATAATTATTGTAGCTTGCTAGCATCTCTGTCACATTTCTCTCTTTTTCTTATAATATACATTTTTCTTGATCGGTCACCGTTTTTTTCTTGCAGGACGCGCACCCGCAATGTCATTTATATTAGACTGGATCTACAAAGGCTTTAGTGGTGTACTACAGTTTATTGGTAAGTCTCATAGTTTTACTTATTTAAAGACATACGTTTTCATAGCTTCATTAGCTCTCATAGTACTGCTATACAGTCACCGGCCGGCCACTTTATTAGGTACACCTTGCTAGTACCTAGTTGAACCCCCTTTTGCCTTCAGAAGTGCCTTAATCCTTCGTGGCATACATTCAACAAGGTACTGGAAACATTCCTCAGAGAGTCGGGTCCATATTGACATGATAGCATCACGCAGTTGCTGCAGATTTGTCGGATGCACATCCATGATGTGAATCTCCCCTTCCACCACATTGAGATCTGGTGACTGTGGAGGCCATTCAAGTACAGTGAACTCATTGTTTTGTTCAAGAAACCAGTCTGAGATGATTCGCGCTTTATGACATGGTGCCTTATCCTGCTGGAAGTAGCCATCAGAAGATGGGTACACTGTGGTTATAAACGGATGGACATGGTCAGCAACACGATGACACGATGCTCAGTTGATACTAATGGGTCCAAAGTGTGCCAGAAAAATATTCCCCACATCATTGCACCACTGCCACCAACCTGAACTGTTGATGCAAGGCAGGATGGATCCATGCTTTCATGTTGTTGATGCCAAATTCTGACCCTACCATCCAAATGTCACAGCAGAAATCAGACCAACCTCATCAGACCAGGCAACGTTTTTCCAATCTTCTATTGTCAAATTTTGTGAATTGTAGCCTCAGTTTCCTGTTCTTAGCGGACAGGAGTAGCACCCTGGTGTGGTCTTCTGCTGCTGTAGCCCATCCACCTCAAGGTTCGATGTGTTGTGCATTCAGAGATGCTCTTCTGCCTCGGTTGTAACGACTGGTTATTTGAGTTACTGTTGCCGTTCTATCAGCTTGAACCAGTCTGGCCATTCTCCTCTGGCCTCTGGCATCAACAAGGCATTTTCACCCACAGAACTGCTGCTCACAGGATATTTTCTTTTTTTCGGACCATCCCTAGAGATGGTTGTGCATGAAAAGCCCAGTATATCAGCAGTTTCTGAAATTCTCAGACCAGCCCGTCTGACACCAACAACCACGCCACGTTCAAAGTCACTTAAATCACCTTTCTTCCCCATTCTGATGCTCGGTTTGAACTGCAGCAGGTCGTCTTGGCCATGCCTAAATGCATTGAGTTGCTGCCATGTGATTGGCTGATTCGACATTTGCGATAATGAGCAGTTGGACAGGTGTACCTAATAAAGTGGCCAGTGAGTGTATATTAGCCTATATTGATAAGTCCTAGGAGTAAATTCTGTTTTCTTGTTTAAATGGCAGGTCTGTATAAGAAATCTGGGAAGCTGGTTTTCCTAGGGTTAGATAATGCAGGAAAGACAACTCTTCTGCACATGCTGAAGGATGACAGACTGGGACAGCATGTGCCTACACTACATCCTAGTAAATATGATGAATTAACATTTACTTTCATTTACACTGTTTGCAGAATTTTGATGCAAATCTTCCAGTAATTTGCTTAGATGTTTCCAACCGATTCATTATAAATATGTATATAAATAAATATGTGTGTGTGTGTGTATATCCACTGTTTTATCAGCCTCAGAAGAGCTCACCATTGCTGGAATGACATTCACCACATTTGACCTTGGTGGACACGTACAAGGTCAGACCTAGCATTTGTGCAAAAAAAACTTTTGTGTGTGAATTTCTATCTTTTTCCAATTGTTTTAAGGAGTAAATTTTTTATTCATCCTCTGTCCTCTGTTCATCCTTTGTCCTATCTTATGACAGTAGTCACATATACATTGTATTGTTCTTCCACAGCCAGGAGAGTATGGAAGAACTACCTCCCAGCTGTGAATGGAGTGGTTTTTCTTGTTGATTGTGCAGATCATGAACGTCTTACTGAGTCTAAGGTTGAACTTGATGTAAGTATTCCAGCCTCTGGGCAAACGGTTTTCTGTGTAACCACTTTGTAATGTCTTAACTTGGAAAGGTTTTGCTCCATCTGTTCAGGCACTGCTTTCAGATGAGACCATATCTAATGTGCCAATGTTGGTGTTGGGGAATAAGATTGATCGGCCAGAGGCTGTGAGTGAGGGGAGGCTTCGAGAGATCTTTGCTCTTGACGGACAGACCACTGGGAAGGTCAGACTAGGTCAAACACAGAGAACCGCAGAACGTCTAGTGGCGTTTGACCGCTTCTTTTTGTCATTATAAGTTACAGTATTTTAATGCGGATGACCATTCATATGACGTGACTGCTATCTTTGTAAGAGCCATTGTGTAGTGTGAGTGACTGTGGTATTTCTATGCGCGTTTGCTTTCAAGGGCAACATGTCGCTGAAGGAGCTGAATGTGCGGCCGCTGGAAGTGTTCATGTGCAGTGTCCTGAAGAAGCAGGGCTATGGAGAAGGCTTTCGCTGGCTCTCTCAGTACATTGACTGAACTGAGACGGCTTTCCGGTTAGACTCCTACTTCCGCATTCTGCTGAGGAATTGGGGGAGAGAGAGTGAGAAAGGGTGCACATTGGTAAAGGGACACATAACGTGGACTGGATATTGGCTTGAAAACTCATTTGAAGTAGAGTTAAAGCTAGCCCAACCTCCTGACATTCCATCCAAAAATACCATATACGATGTTATATCAATTGAGAACATATATTAAAGTATTTAATGTTGTAATTTGGGCTTGTAAGCCATTTCGCACATATGCACACTGTCTTGGCATTCTGTATGTGTGCATGTGTTTTCATATGTACATATTTTTTATGTAGTTTATTCTTTATTTGGTGTGATATAGCTGTTTGAGAATATACATCCAATGGCAGCACTCCTTCTGTTGATCAAGAGGTAGCATGTACTGCTAGCATGACATCATGCAGATGAAACTCATCTACATATGCTATTTTAACAAGATTGAAATGTTCAAGGACCACTCTTGCTGAACATATGGAAATTCATGCAAAACAATAACTTCCAACAACTTTGCATAGCTTCATCTGTTGTAAAACCTGCACTTGAGTTTTATTTATATTTAATCAAATTACTATTTTTCTAGAATTAAAATAGGCCTATCACAGAAACAGTTGAAGACTAAAATCAACAACATGAATGAAAAATGTCAAATCTAAAGTCTGCTCTGCAAACGCAAACAGAGAAATGGAAGCCAAAGCAGGAACGTTCTGAAACATGGCCTGCTGTTTTATTAAGTTGCAGTGGAGAAACCGCATGGTATTTTTTATTAATACTTATTTTGTTTATTTATTTTGGCTGGTCCATCACCTGGTCCATTATGTACCAGTAGTGTTCTATACATGTTGCGCACCATCTACATTGTATGCTTGTAAAGCAATAATACTTTAGCTCAGCATGAGTGTTCTGTGAGTGGACACAAAGGAAAATGCTCTTCCACTGTTATTCTTTTCTCCACTGTTTATTTGTTTGTTTGTTTATTTAAACTTTTTATTTATCTATTTTAATAAGATGGCATTACTTGAACTCCATGTCAGTCTATGTGTGTATTGCCCTCTTGGCAGGTGTCACACAGAGATGCTGTACTATAATGTATAAAATACACGTCAAAGTATAGCTGGCTTCTACGTTTAGTTACAGATAACTTCATATATAATTTCCTCTAAGATGTTATGAAGTAATATATTAAAATTTTAAGTATGTGTCATATTGTAGATATTCATATTGTCTTCTGTTTAAATTCTATATATTCTCACTGTATTACAGAGATATATCTGTACAAATCCTCTGCAGGTATTTTGTGACTCTCAGCTGTTTATTTTATACAGCACTGACTGGAATAGGTGAAATATTAAGAATCGTATGAATGTGGATGTCATTTGTCAGTATTTGATCTTGCACACTTCAAGAAACTGTACAATGGAGAATCTGTGTGTTTTTACAGTCCTCAGCCTTGAACTGAATCCACAGGTATTTAAGATGACTATGTACATCTATAAATATTTTGAACAATTTAATTTTGCTTTTGTATTCTAATTCAGTATCTTGGGAGCTCTAGAATAATGAGTTAGCAACATAAAAGCACTACCCTAGCATCAGAATTTGGAAACTGTTTTGTATAATGTGCAATTCTAGTCTGCAGATGAAATGAAGTTGATTGAAATGCAAATTATTTTTGCTTTACACTAGAGCGTTCCACACGGAACTAACAGACTTTCTGAGAAGGATCATTGTAGATGGGTGTTTTGAATGTCAGTTGAAAGAGCATCTGTGTTAAGATGCTTGTTACGATAGTAAAAGGGGTGGATGGTTTTCACACAAGGAATTGGTGTGATATTATCATGAAGGGAATCTCTTCACTGAGTGAATGTAGAAGTAAAAGATTCCACTATACTTGTGGGGAAACTATAGTTGTTTGGTAGTGTGAGGTATATTGGCTGCGCAGTAACACTTCGATTCAATTGCCTCATAATGTTATTCAGATCAGTGAACATTCTTAAATGAGTGAAATAATGGAGCGGCCTAAGTGGGCTTATGGACCGGAAAGCTACATGCAATTCAAATTTCCACCACAAGGGGCAGCTGTAGACCAGAGAAATAGACCAACAATGGTTTAAAAAAAACGTGATAAAATGACATGTAGTCCTGCGACATAAATGCATTTAACATAGTTTATTAAACCCACATTTTGTGTGATGCTTTGATATAGTAACAGTAAAATAAGATATGAAAATGCTAAAATAAAAACAGCAAAAACATGCTGTAGGCACCGTGAAAAAAACAACAATAACAGGTTCCAGTGCTGGTTTATTATCAAATATCAAATACAGTGGAAAACATCATGGACTGGGCTATGCAGCACTAAATATACAGTAGCAGTTAAAGGTAAGGTGAGATGTCCATGTTTACTGTGTTATAACTCTATAACACTTAATGGGTTCATTTACAGTTGTTTCAAACTTCTACCATCTGCTTTGAATGACAAACCAAATATGCATACAGTGTCTCAGACAGTGTGAAGTGGATCTCCACTGAATCCCAAATCACTGTATTCCTGTCTCTGATTATCTTCCGTCTTGACATTACATAGTGATGATTCAACATGTAGTTCCAGCAGCACTGTAAAGCACAATGCAAAACCAACATTAGATATACGTAGTGTGATGGTGCTAGCAGGGCCACGTTACATTGCAGCAAATAGCTATCTATGGCTTTACAATACATGGAGTGGTAGAAGTCTTTTAATATCTGTTTGCCCATTCAGTATAACAGATTCATAAAATAAAGAAAAAGCATGAGCAGTCTTGTTAGAACCTGAAATTCACAACAGAAATAGTTCCAATATAATCCATACACTGGAGGAAGTCCATGAATTGTTCCTCCCCTTTTTTAATAGCACTACTCTGGCAAATTTCTTAGGTCTATGTTAATAGCAGCCTTGGGTCTCTCCACTAGGAAATTATATATCTGATCCTACTCGTCATTCCAACTCAGTACAATCTGCAGATGTGAGAAGCTGATGACATCTAGGCTGATCAGTTCTGATGTTTCCTTTCACTGTTCCCTTTCAAAATGTCAGAGTTGTTTAGTACATATTTTCATGTAATAAAAAAACTATTTAACAATTTAAAGACAATTTAATGTTTTTCACAATAAACTTTAAGATTTGGCCTCATTTTTGGACCGTACTGATATCACTATATAAACCTCTCTATCACAATCATATATTCACAACGAGACGAGTTTTGCTGCAGATTCGCTAGAGAACGAACAAAATTATGAAATAATCAGAGGGCCACAGTCTTCAGTGTTCACACAGTAAAGCTACATTCTTCTGAGCTAACATGCAATATCAAAAACAATCAGTTTAATTTATCTTGCAAATTGCATGTATCTTGCAACATCTTTTACTTTAGAAAATCTCAAGTTTTCAAGTCCAGCATACACCGAGCAAGGTGAAAAATAAAAATATATACATTCAAGCAACAAAACATACATGATGCATATTCATCTTTACAAAGAGGAAACTGATAGACTGCTTGGTGGTGTGTACATATCTCCCTAAGTATGTGTTTTTCATTAAAGTCATATTTGCCCTTAAGGAAATGCAATTGAATCTATCTAGTAGCTTGAAAGTTTAAAACACTCAACCCCTGATTCTAAATATACCCTTTTACCCAGCTCCCTTCTGAAGGTGTTAGGGCTGCTTATATTATAGGTAACTGTAGAAGTGCTGGACATGACATTCTGTGAACATTGTGCTTGGATCTTCACTGTAGAACAGCAAGAGTAGTGACACTGTCCTTTAATGAAAAACCCATTCAGGTAAGTGGTATGTTAATGCTTCCCTATGGTTGATAGATATTTTGGAAAAATTCAATTCAAATGAAAAGGGAAACGGAATTTGAATCATAGCGAGTAGCTCAGACTAATGCTTTTTCACAGCATAGATATTATACAAGCAAAGAAAACTCAAGCACCCCAGTTAGGTTTTGTGATTAGTGATTCTGCATCTTTGCAGTGGAGAATTCTGGCCACAAAGGATGAGCATGGGTTACCTGACCACTAGTACACAGCACAATGGGCCATCACAGGCTAAGAGAAGCAGCAGGTTGTAACACCTAAATGAGATTGTTGGCTTCATTTTCAAACTGAATTGAACTTTAGAAAAATAACTGGACACAAGTTATGTACATAATATCATGTTTTGCCATTTAAACAAAATTCATTTCTACGTGTGAAAAAAAAATCACCAGTTTAGCCTGTAAACCCTCCATCAATAACTTAATTAAAATGGATTAAGACGGTTATTTAAACAAACTGTCTTTGCGAAGTACAGGTGCAGCGATGCTGTGGCTATCTTCTACCAGATGTATCCACCATCGTCAATCTCCCCTGGTTCAGCCTCCTCCTCTTCCTCGGCCTCCTCTCCATTCTCCTCTGTCTCTTTCTCTTCTTCATCCTCCCATCCCACACCACTGCCAAAGTCCCCGGAGTAACCCATGAGCTCATCTGCACCAGAGAGAGACACTCCACTACATGTACAGCCAGCATGTCCATAGCACAAACAGGCGGCCGAAACGTCAACAAAGCATCTAATATGTATTTGAAGCATTAGTTAGTGTTAGGTTTTATCAGATAAATTAGTTTTATATTTATCTTTTTTTTACCTCTTTTGGAGCACAACTAGTGCTGCCATTCTTGCATTTGACATGTGAGACTCATTTTTAAGTCACATCCTCAGGGATGCTGGCATAACATTGATCAAAAATCAATAAATAACGATGATTGAAAAATGTTTGACTAAACGGACTCAGGTGCTTATTTCACTTTATCACTGTTAAACCTGAACAGTTCCAAAAAGTCTTAACGCAAAGCAACGTTTTCCATTTTTTAAGTGACACTCACCACAGTCAGGGTTGCCATGTTTGCGCGACCCGGTGACCTCAGTTCCATGTGGGTCAACACACCAGCATTCTGCCTTGCTCTGGTCACACTGCAGCTTCCTGTAGTAACCATCCTCATCACAGCTTGGAATGTACACACCTACAACACACACAATAGTGATGCATTTTAAATCACACTGTACAATTGGACAATTCAGTCAGAGATTTTGGAGATGTGAGATAAGAAAGCTATCAGCAGACACAGACATACTCTTCCATCACTTGATCGCTGATGGCCCAGCAGCGAACCGGAAGGTCATAGGTCAGACACCTAAAGCACCTGAAGCTAATGGCATCATCCCACCGACACGGTGCCCTTTTGCATAGATACCAAAATTTCTCTAAGGCTGCTACAATATAGAACACTGCATGCTCCGAAGTGTCTTAGGAGGAAGACGTGTAAATATGAAGGACAGAAGCTATATTTGTATACTGATTAACAAAGTAGAATAGAAAATTACTGTAAAATGATTGACAGTTCTTATGAACCAATGGCAACACATCAAACATCTGCTGTCATACAGATGAGTCACTCTAAATTCCAGCTCAACATGGGTTGAGATACCAATACCAGAGAAATAGAGGGAGGAAGAGAAGGAGAGAGAATAAAAGAGAAACAGAATAGTCTGAGAGGTAATCCCTCTCTTCCACAGATTTTTTAGCTTTAAGAAACACACATCCCAACATCCCCACGCATGCACATATTGATTGCTTGCCTCTGGGAAACATTTAACTTATCCCTTATCTCCGCCTGCATTTGTATCTCTTTTTCTCCTTCACTTCCCTTCGACAGGTAAGGAAATCACATCACATTCAATTAACGGGTAACAGAGGAGTCTGTAACCTTGGTAATCAGTGCTTCCAGTTGCTACGGGCCAGAAATGACACAATACACACAACTCTATATGCGCAGAATTTGAAACATACCTGGCTTCTTCTTTGCTATCTCCTGTACTTGGAGTCTCTCAATCTCAGCCAGGCAAGGGGGTTCTGGGAAACAGAAGACTTGAGTCTTACTGAAACTGTTTTCAAATGAGACACACTCAAAAAAACGTCTCTCAACTACCAGGAGAATTGCTACGTCCCACTTCAGCGACAAAAAAGAATCTTGTTTTGAAAGTGAGAATGTGAGCAGGGGAGAGGGGACTGAATCCCGAGGGAGTGAGACACAGAGAGATCAAGCGTCCTGACGCAGTGGTGAGAAGTGGAGAAGACTCACTCTCCCTCCAGAAGCACAGGCACCACTCCGCCGTGGAGACCTTGCCGTCACGGTAGGAGTCGCAGGAGTTGAAGAAGGGCCTGATGCACACCTCGTACTTCTCCAGGTTTATTGCAGACAGTTCGGAATGGTCCAGGTACAGGTCATTGCTGGTGTCAAGCTTAGAGAACATCCAGCCAATGGAGTCTTTGCAACCAGCCACCAGGTTCCTCTCAAACACTGTATGAGGCAGATATGATCATTGTATGTGTGTGCGTGTATGTGTGTGTGTGTGAGAGAGAATTGTGGCTTACCCGATGCTGTTCCTGATCCCTGTTTGCCAGAGTTGTTTGTTTTAGCATTGCCATGGAGAAGCTGGAACCAGTCCCTGAGTCTGTCCCCTAAATCAGCCAGATCCTGGCCTGTACAGGTGTCTACACAGAGACAGAGGGAAGAGGTTACAGATGGTCACAGTCACAGTAGAATTATAGACCAAAATACAGTGCAATAGAGGCCGACAGAAATCCACCTCTTATCCATATTAAACAAATGCTTGTGGGACACACACAGCAGCATCACACAGAGACATGTCAACAAATGCTCTGTTCCATTGGTTTAACTCTGATCTTAGACTAGGCTGGCTTGGGGACTGACAGTGCTAACAAATTAGACACAGCTCTGTGGTTGATTGACTGGTCCTGTGGCCCACAGGACCCACTGCTGTCATAAGAGTCATTCTGCTCTACAGCTCAACACTGTCTGTCTGACAAACCTGCTAAGAGAGAAGGACACAGACATTGAGAGAAAGACATCAGGGTGTGGGGTGTTGGGGTGAGAATAATCTGAGAGGTAATCCTTCCCTACCAACATCACATCTTTTATATGGAGAATTTAAGAAACAGGTTGCTAGCTGTGAATCCAATGTCTTTTGTCAATGCACACACCCACACACACAAGGATCTAGTGTTAAACATATAAGTCTGTTCCTTCATTCTTTCATTTACTTCACTTTAATTGAATATTTGCTTGTAGAAGTTCTACACGAGCTCAGAACATATAATGAGTTGGTAAAATATGAACTTTATTAGTTTCATTTAAAGTTATGGTAGGCTTAAGGTTAGCTCTACAATTAAGTTGGAATTGGGATTATTTTATATTCAGGTGACAACTATGAAAAGGTAAAGTAATTGTTAATAAAAGCATTTGAACATTAGATAAATATAGAAATAACAAACCATCCAAACAAAGAGGAAACCATGTGTTAGGTACTTCCATAATCTGCACAGTTAGTCAGTTCTACTGATATTTTACTAATATATACCAATATATAACAGAACAAACTAGCATCTTGGTTAACATCATGATCAACATCTACGCTGAAGGATTTATTACCATAACGACAGTGCAGCTATTTCAGTTACTAAATTACCACAGTGATAAGTTCATCTCTGGGCAAAGGCAACATAGATCTGACAAAGGGTGGATTACCAAGGGAAGAGTCTCTTTGGTCATGTCATCACTTTACACTGCACACCAGATCCTAACTGACTGTATCTCCATGCTTGCATTAAGCCACAGTGGGTGAAGCAGACTCCACCCCAGGCCTACTGCACATCTCATCCACTTTATCCCATTAAACAAAGGACCCATCACCAAAACCTGAGTGATCTGATAGGAGGAAACATCTCAACTTTTGCAACAAAACATGCAGCATACCAGGCCTGTGTTTGTCCATCTGCAGCAGTGGGACAGTTTGCAGTGGGGCAGTATGCAGTATGGTAGTATGTAGTGGGGTAGTATGCAGTGGGGCAGTATGCAGTATGGTAGTATTTAGTGGGGAAGTATGCAGTGGGGCAGTATGCAGTATGGTAGTATGTAGTGGGGAAGTATGCAGTGGGGCAGTATGCAGTATGGTAGTATGTAGTGGGGAAGTATGCAGTGGGGCAGTATGCAGTATGGTAGTATGTAGTGGGGCAGTATGCAGTATGGTAGTATGTAGTGGGGAAGTATGCAGTGGGGCAGTTTGCTGTGGGACAGTATGCTAGCTCACCTGCTTTAGGGGCAGGCTCCACCTCAGTGTTAGTTTGTAGTGCAGCCTCGCTAACACACGGACAGGGTCCCGAACACCTCACACTCAGCTCCTTACCATTCAGACAGGCCTGCTGCTCCAGCTTACACTAAGGAGGGAGAGAGACAGACAGAGACAGAGATGGAGAGAGACCAAGAGACGATAAGAAATCGGGCAACAGAGACAGGAAGGAGACGTTAGAAGGCAGTCAGCCTGGTGCAGTCATTCAGTTCAGTTCAGTACTGTCTACTGCCATGACAAATTCAGACCTGTATTTCCATAGCTTTGATGAAGAAATTGATATGGTAAAAAAAATTATTTATTTAAATCATACGAATCATTTTTTTAAGATCTGAAGAAAATTCCAGGTCAGTAACTGCAGTGTATTTAGTGCAGTGAAGTACACAAATTTTCCAGGACGTGTTTGTGTACGTGTGCAAATAAAGCTTTTTGCAAAATGTAAAGTGAATGAACAAAAGAAAAATTTGGTGTAACTGCCTTTTGCAAACATTCTAGGCACACTTGCACAGTTTTTGGCAGGGAGGCTGTTCCAAACATCTTGGAAATGTAATTCACAGATGGTCTGTGAATGTAGGGTCGCTCAAACCCTTCATGTAATGTGTCTTCATGTAAGAACCTCCACCACGCTCCACTGTTGCCTGCAGACACTCATTATTATATACACTAGCTCTTCTGTTACAGTCAAATATTTCACATTTTGACTCATCACCGCAGCTGTTTTTTGCACCACAGTCCTTGTTTTTGTGCATAGCTGAGTCACTTGGCCTTGAGTCCACAGCAAATGTATGGCTTTCTGGTCACAATGCTTTCATTGAAGACCATTTCTGCCCAGACTTCTCCAAACAGTAGAAGGAGATCCCTGGTTCCCCACTGGTTCCTGCCAGTTCTGAGCAGATGGTACCGCAGGACATCTTCCGATTTCCAAGGGAAGTAAGCATGATGCGTCTTTCATCTGCTGCATGAAGCTTCCTTGGCCGACCACCACGTCTACTGTCCTCAACACTGCCTGTCTGCGGCTCTTTTCACTTCTTCAAAAGAGCTTGCACAGCATGTAGGAACCCACAATCTGCTTTATACTTGCTGACACAGAAGAACTACCTTGTGTCTTGCTGCAGTGCTCAGGCTTGCCATGGTGTGTGACCTGTAACAAAAAAACTTGCCTTCCACAACCGTGTAACAGCCTTGTAACCTTGAAAGTTGTAACAGAGTTGAACCAGTTCCTCAGGCTCCTATACAGCTCTTTCTGTTTCAGTTAATGATTGTGCTTCAACCTACATATGGAAATTATCACCTGTTTAGTTTCACTAATTAATCTGTCTTTAATCCTACAAAATCCCTAATCCCTGACTTTGTGCAAGCGCACATAGAAGAATTGATGCTGTTTTGAAGGCAAATACACCAAATACTGATTTGACTACATTTCTCTTTTGTTCATTCGCTTTGCATTTCTGTTTATAAAAGCATTTGCAGCATTGTTTCCCACACCTGCCTAAACCATTGGTACAGTACTGTAGTTCTAATTTTGTACATTTTTAAATGTAGTTAGGAAGTGCAGCTCAGTTTCAACTGTCTCTGCTCTTTAGGTGTCCAGGATTGTGCATGTCTGCCCATCTCTATGGCCAGGCGAAGGTCGCTGAGTCTGGTCAGGGTCGACCTGAGTTTTGGATCAGACCACATGCTTTTGTGATCTGCCACATTGCACTTTCAATTTAATGCCAGATAACACTCCAATTTGCTCTGTGAATTTGATTTGACTTCTGAATAAGTGATATAGTTTTGTTTGAGCTGTTTTCAAATTTGATTGGGTTTGATGCTGATTGGGTTTGTTCTGGCCCTCCGTGGGTGTACTTTAAGAGTGTGTTAGTGTGTGTTACTGTATTGTTAGTGTATTGTTAGTGTGTATTACTGTAGTGTAATGTAGTGTTAGTGTATTGTTAATGTGTTAGTGAAGTTTTAGTGTGACAGTGAAGTTTTTGTGTGGTGTTAGTGTGTTAATGTAGCGTTAGTGTAGTCTTAGTGTGTCAGTGGTTAGTGTGTTGGTGTAGTGTCAGTGGTTAGTGTGTTAGTGTAGTGTTAGTGTGTTGGTGTAGTGTCAGTGGTTAGTGTGTTAGTGTAGTGTTAGTGTGTTGGTGTAGTGTCAGTGGTTAGTGTGTTAGTGTAGTGTTAGTGTGTTGGTGTAGTGTCAGTGGTTAGTGTGTTAGTGTAGTGTTAGTGTGTTGGTATAGTGTCAGTGGTTAGTGTGTTAGTGTAGTGTTAGTTTAGTGTTAGTGTAGTGTTAGTGTAATGTTAGTGTGTCAGTGCTTAGTGTGTTAGTGTAGTGTTGAACTGTGTGTCAGGACCAGCTGAGTGAGGGAGCTGTTCTCCTTGTTCAGCTCTTGGTACTGCAGAGCTTTAGAATGCTACGCGTGGTGGTCCCTCTGCTGTAAATGTGATCAGAATTTGATCGCCCTTTTTATTTCTTTATTATTAATGGACATCTGCCTGATTCTGCCCTGCATGCATTATTGAGATGCGTTGTTTTATGGCATAGAAAGCTGTGTGCACTTTTCCTCTAGGTTCATTCACTGCCAAGGTAAAAGTTTATTTTGTTTGAATATTCAGCGTTGTATTCTCACTGACTCTCTCCTTCTTTTTCAATTGGTGGCTCATATTCAGATCAACACAGAGACTAAAGAGTGTTAATAAAATCTGAACATTTTGTGTGTGTTCGTGTGTAGCCTGGGTTATCTTTCTAGACTGGAGACAGAGTGCATTTATTTGTGTGATGCAATGCAACTGTACCAGTGTGCAGTATGTATGGGGGGGTCAGAGAGAGAAGGGGAGAGATAGAGGGGGTCATAGGGAGAGACAAAGGAAGAGGTAGAGTGAAAAAGAGGAAGAGGAAAAAGAGTGAGATAAAGAGAGAGAGACAGAGAGAAAGGGGGACAGAGATGATGAGAAAGGGAGAAGACAGAAAGGTAGTCAGAAAAGAAGACAGAAAGGGAGGGAGAGAGTGGGGGAGAGAGAGGAAGAGAGAGTTCCTATTGCTGAATGCAGTGCTTTGATTAATGGGCTTCACCGATTTGAGTGGCAGATTACTCGCCTGCTTCTGGCTTTATTGATTTATGTATCGTTTTTAATTTTGACCTTGTACGCAAGAAGTTCTGAGAAAATGACTGTTTCCATCCTCTCTCCCCACTCCCTCTCTCCCTCTTTCCCCCATCTCCCCCTTTCTCTCTCCTCTAACTCTGTCCCTTCTGTTCCTCATTCTTTTTTCACCCTCCCTCCCTCCCTATCTCCCTCTTGCAATTGCGGTCACCCCTATAAATATTTGATTTGGTCCCAGGTTGAGCACGTCAAGGGAATCAGCATGATGTCTGTACTAGTGTGTGTGTGTGTATGTGTGTGGGGCTATTGAGACACGTGTACCTGTGAAGCATAGTTATGTCCATCAGATCCACACACAGGGGTCGAGGCAGACAGTGGACATGGTTTACAGCTACTAACATGAGGCATCTGGTCAGGATGCTGCGCCCTGCAGTACACCAGAATACAACAACAGTGTCACCGCATCATAGAAGTTCACATCATGAGATTGGCCTGGCAGGGTTTAGCATATCCGCAAGAGGCTTTAAAATAACTCATTATACGTAATGTCAGTAAAACTGTTTTTGTCAATCTTCTAAATATTGATAGCCAAAAATCTGAATCCAGGAAACAGACTATTTAAAATCACATTTCATTCCTTGTTAAACAGCCTGTAGCTACAAAAGTGGATGATAATCCATTAGGAATTCAGCCTTGTTCTTTCTGCTCAGTGCTGTGACTCAGATCGTGTGATCAGACCGTATCAGACTTCATCAGCAGATGCCAGTCTCTCTTATTCAATGAGTCGATGTCAACTAATGGTATTGATAGGGACAAGCTACCGAAATCACTCTCACACTCCGTGTCCCTCTTTCACTCTAACTCACTCACATTTGCGCACACACACACACACACACACACACACACACACACACACACACGTGAGCACACGCACACACATACACACACATGAGTGCCCACGCGCACACACACTCGCACATACACGTACGCACGTGCAATCATAGAGGAGAAATAACTGCCCATATAGACTCTACAGGCAGTGATGTTTTGGCCCATTAGTTTTCCCGATTACACTGTAGCTCTTTCGGGCTGTTCATCAGTTCAGCAGATAAATGGGGAATGCTGGGTAAACCCAAAGCCTGATTAAACTCACACACACACCAAAAATGCACTCAACTTCACAACTTCACACATTCAACTACAGAAAACCCATACACACACCATAAAGAAACTGAGTTCAAGCTTCAGAATTGCTCCTTGATGTCCCATAGCTAATGCAGGGTTCTAATGAAATGCAAGCAGAGGTGAACAGTGATGTATGAAGCCTGGAAACCTGTATAATGGTGAGAACGTTTTTCTGGGGATGGTTATGAAACAAACTTGTTTTGGTCTCCAGTTCTGTTTTGACATGTAATAGTATAGTAAACAACAAACATAACAGACTTAAAAAAACGTGCATTTATATTACACTCATACATTTTTTAGCACTTTCAAATTTTAATGTTTTATCATGTATAGTAAGACAACATAATCCTCCTAAAAGTTAAGATAAGAAATCAAAATAACAATACATGACATGGTTATATATGTGATGTTAGACTGCATACATCTGTAATCCAGCATGACTCCCATACTGCCCAGCCACTTGCCTCTGCTCCAGTTTCTTGCGGTTGACGCACATGGCTCTCTGGTAGCCCTGGGCCACACACACTTTGTGTCGACTGCATTTCACCTTCTGACATGGGTCCTTGGTGGTGTCCACACCTGTCGGGCAATTGAGGTACAACTTCCCTGTTATTAACTCATCGCTTCACACAGGGGTTTTCCTCTCACCACTGTTCATGAGTAAACACAGAATTGAGGGCAAGCCATACTGCCCCTATCTCTGTGTACTAGATCTGTAATGGCTAGCAATCCTACCACAAGCACTACTGTTTGATACCTTCCCCCCATCTGCCATTGCTGAGTAGAATAATACTGATAAAACACTGAAAATTACTGTTGATGTCTGGGTAAAAATTATATGTCACAGGAATATGATGCACTGAGTAAGATTCTTATATGAAGTTTTAATAAAAGTTTAAAGTTGTATTTTTGTCCATTAAATGTAGGATCTTAAATTGTATCTTCACTTAGCTTGGACTACACATGAATAATTCAAGACAAGCTGAGTCAAAAGTAAAAAAAAAAATATTCACTTGACTCAGGAACTGTGAGAGAACATGCTGGAAGCAAAGCTTCGTTACAGAAAATGCCATCTGTTCCAAATGTCTCCAAGCAAATCAGATAAACAACCAGACAAACAAACATCTTGAAGTTCACCACAAATTCTGAAATAAAGGTGTGGGGATAGCCCTCATGAGCCTTCAGAAAACACACTTCTGACACTGGCGGTGTTCTCAACATCTCTCTCGTTCTTTTTGTCCTTTCCCAGCTGTCTCTCCTCAGCAAAAAAAAACAATAACAATCCCCCCTGTTCACTGTGGCACAATGCAAATGCATTCGTTGAGATTCGGCTAATCGCTTCCACAAGCTGAAACATCTCAATAGCACGATGGATGAAGGGAGACACAAGCTGACATTTAGGAGGGAATGTCATAAAATCACAGCAGCTATAGTTCCTCTGTCTTCTTTCTGGATGTCACTCCCCTTCTCTCCTTCCCTCTCCTGCTGCTCTGCAGTTTGGGTTGCTGTCAGCCATATGCCAGCACACACATCTTATTACTCACTCTGACAGCTGAAATGGTTAAAGCTTCTAACTGGCTCCTATGGAGTTACCGCTTTCGATCAGTTTCTCAATGTTATATGCTGCCTGATATCAGGAGAGACAAATGCAGCAACCAGATTTCAGTGTATAAAACAAGAAATGCAGTCAGTTCTTCTGTTGTACCTTTTAATAGGTGTCGTTCACCATGGGACACTGATCGGTATTTAGCAATGACCGTTTATCTGAGAAGAGTACAAAGCAAAATGATGTGTACAAGGCAAACAACAGATTAGAATCCCTAGATTCATAAAGTGCAAGGCATGAGCAAACACTCATGAACAGACTGTCATTCAGACTGACAGGAACAGGGAAATCATGAGGAGACTGTCCTGGGCACCATCACGGCTGCTATATTTAACAAGCCACAATTAGTGGTTTCACATTTCCCAACACATATGTTCAAACACGGGACTTCTCACAGATTACATGGAATTTATTTGAAAGGAACTGTTAATGCATTCCTATCTCACACTGAAAGGAATTGATTGGATATACTTTAATAGGGCACTATACATCTGTCTTTCTTCAACAAATCCATCTTTAATTTTAGTTATCATTTATATTATTATGCTGAATTAAACATTTGATGACGTAGCGTATTTAATGCATTTTCATTCCATTTTCCACCCTAGATCATGCTGCTCCATAACTGTTATGGAGCAGTAAATCTGACACAATTGCTGTTCCAAGATGGTGTAAACACTCCCTCATACAGTGCAGTAACAGCAAAGTTGACAGATGACAATGAGGCAAATCTGTCGGATATTTCAGTAACACTAACAATCAAGAAAGTGTGCTTGCATTTGTTACTTGGGTAGATTCTCTGCTTCTAAGGTAGGCTTGTCTTGAATATACTATTAACTAGATATTGATAGATCTCTTGGCTGTTTGGTTAGTCTAGATATCTTGCTTGTTCATTAGTTGATTCAGGTGTGGTTTCAGTCTATTTCAGTGGTTTCAGTTGATTCAGGTGTGGTTTCGGTCTAATTGAAGTGTCAATAACAGGGGTGGAGCCTGTAATTCTAGATAAATTAAGTCGGCATTCACACAGTAATCAGTGTGCTTGCATTTGTTACTTGGGTAGATTCTCTGCTTCTAAGGTAGGCTTGTCTTGAATATACTATTAACTAGATATTGATAGATCTCTTGGCTGTTTGGTTAGTCTAGATATCTTGCTTGTTCATTAGTTGATTCAGGTGTGGTTTCAGTCTATTTCAGTGGTTTCAGTTGATTCAGGTGTGGTTTCGGTCTAATTGAAGTGTCAATAACAGGGGTGGAGCCTGTAATTCTAGATAAATTAAGTCGGCATTCACACAGTAATCAGTGTGCTTGCATTTGTTACTTGGGTAGATTCTCTGCTTCTAAGGTAGGCTTGTCTTGAATATACTATTAACTAGATATTGATAGATCTCTTGGCTGTTTGGTTAGTCTAGATATCTTGCTTGTTCATTAGTTGATTCAGGTGTGGTTTCAGTCTATTTCAGTGGTTTCAGTTGATTCAGGTGTGGTTTCGGTCTAATTGAAGTGTCAATAACAGGGGTGGAGCCTGTAATTCTAGATAAATTAAGTCGGCATTCACACAGTAATCAGTGTGCTTGCATTTGTTACTTGGGTAGATTCTCTGCTTCTAAGGTAGGCTTGTCTTGAATATACTATTAACTAGATATTGATAGATCTCTTGGCTGTTTGGTTAGTCTAGATATCTTGCTTGTTCATTAGTTGATTCAGGTGTGGTTTCAGTCTATTTCAGTGGTTTCAGTTGATTCAGGTGTGGTTTCGGTCTAATTGAAGTGTCAATAACAGGGGTGGAGCCTGTAATTCTAGATAAATTAAGTCGGCATTCACACAGTAATCAGTGTGCTTGCATTTGTTACTTGGGTAGATTCTCTGCTTCTAAGGTAGGCTTGTCTTGAATATACTATTAACTAGATATTGATAGATCTCTTGGCTGTTTGGTTAGTCTAGATATCTTGCTTGTTCATTAGTTGATTCAGGTGTGGTTTCAGTCTATTTCAGTGGTTTCAGTTGATTCAGGTGTGGTTTCGGTCTAATTGAAGTGTCAATAACAGGGGTGGAGCCTGTAATTCTAGATAAATTAAGTCGGCATTCACACAGTAATCAGTGTGCTTGCATTTGTTACTTGGGTAGATTCTCTGCTTCTAAGGTAGGCTTGTCTTGAATATACTATTAACTAGATATTGATAGATCTCTTGGCTGTTTGGTTAGTCTAGATATCTTGCTTGTTCATTAGTTGATTCAGGTGTGGTTTCAGTCTATTTCAGTGGTTTCAGTTGATTCAGGTGTGGTTTCGGTCTAATTGAAGTGTCAATAACAGGGGTGGAGCCTGTAATTCTAGATAAATTAAGTCGGCATTCACACAGTAATCAGTGTGCTTGCATTTGTTACTTGGGTAGATTCTCTGCTTCTAAGGTAGGCTTGTCTTGAATATACTATTAACTAGATATTGATAGATCTCTTGGCTGTTTGGTTAGTCTAGATATCTTGCTTGTTCATTAGTTGATTCAGGTGTGGTTTCAGTCTATTTCAGTGGTTTCAGTTGATTCAGGTGTGGTTTCGGTCTAATTGAAGTGTCAATAACAGGGGTGGAGCCTGTAATTCTAGATAAATTAAGTCGGCATTCACACAGTAATCAGTGTGCTTGCATTTGTTACTTGGGTAGATTCTCTGCTTCTAAGGTAGGCTTGTCTTGAATATACTATTAACTAGATATTGATAGATCTCTTGGCTGTTTGGTTAGTCTAGATATCTTGCTTGTTCATTAGTTGATTCAGGTGTGGTTTCAGTCTATTTCAGTGGTTTCAGTTGATTCAGGTGTGGTTTCGGTCTAATTGAAGTGTCAATAACAGGGGTGGAGCCTGTAATTCTAGATAAATTAAGTCGGCATTCACACAGTAATCAGTGTGCTTGCATTTGTTACTTGGGTAGATTCTCTGCTTCTAAGGTAGGCTTGTCTTGAATACACTATTAACTAGATATTGATAGATCTCTTGGCTGTTTGGTTAGTCTAGATATCTTGCTTGTTCATTAGTTGATTCAGGTGTGGTTTCAGTCTATTTCAGTGGTTTCAGTTGATTCAGGTGTGGTTTCGGTCTAATTGAAGTGTCAATAACAGGGGTGGAGCCTGTAATTCTAGATAAATTAAGTCGGCATTCCGCTACAAACGTGTCCGTTTGTAGCGGTTAGTATCTCCTCGGCCAGCAGTAGACTAGATTTTATTAGGATACACAGAATGTGCTTTTCCATCCCTGTGCTCACCTTGAACAACACCAGAAGATGGAGATGCCAGAGAAGAAACCGCAACTCCAGTAACCTCATCTACCCACCTTGTTCATCTGTACCAAAGGTGAAGGTAGCAGGGGGACTCTGGAATTGCCACTCTGCAGTTCAGAAGGCAGACTTTATCTCAGCCTTCGCATCTGCTAAGTCACTCGACTTCCTGGCTCTGACAGAGACATGGATCACTCCAGAGAACTCTGCAACTCCAGCTGCTCTCTCTACCTCCTTTGCCTTCTCCCATTCTCCACGGCAGAACGGCAGGGGTGGTGGCACAGGTTTGCTTCTCTCTCGCTCATGGCGCTTCTCTGTACTCTCATTTTCTTATCTTAACATTTCTTCCTTTGAATTCCATGCTATCACGGTGTCTTTCCCCACTAAACTTCACATCATTGTTCTCTATCGCCCTCCAGGTCCACTGGGAAACTTCATAGATGAGTTGGACATTCTTCTGAGTGCTCTCCCCTTAGAGTCATCACTTGTTCTTCTAGGGGACTTCAACCTTCCAACAGAGAGACTACATTTGTCCTGTCTTCTTCCACTGCTGTCATCATTCGATCTTGCTTTCAACCAGTCAACTCCAACACACAGAGCAGGAAACACACTGGACCTGATCTTCAGTAGACCTGCCCCAGTGTTGGATCTGACAGTAACTCCTCTTGACTTTTCTGATCATCATTTCTTGTCCTTTTCACTCTCCCTTCCTGCTTCTTCTGCACACACCTCCACGTCAGCTTCTTCTACCACCTACCGCAACTTTCGCTCAGTCTCCTCCTCTTGTCTGGTCTCTACTATTGTCTCCTCTCTTCCACATCCTGAATCATTTTCTTCCCTCCCTCTGGAAACTGCCACAAACACATTCCTTTCATCCATCTCCTCTTCTGTCGACCATCTCTGTCCCTCTCTTCCAGGGCAAGATCCTCTCTGTCAACTCCTTGGCTGACAGATGTTCTCCGAGACAACAGAAGAGTACTGAGACTGGCGGAAAGAAAGTGGAGAAAATCTCAAGATGATTCAGATCTCCACTCCTACCAGTCTCTTCTCTCAAGGTTCTCAACAGAAATAACAGCGGCGAAATCTTCCTTCTTCAAGGAGAAGCTGGAAGCATCAGCCTCTGATCCACGCAAGCTCTTCAACATTTTCTCCTCTCTTTTAAACCCTCCCACTCCCCCACCACCCTCTACTCTCTCCCCTGAGGATTTTGTCACCTTCTTTGAGGAGAAGGTTGATAAGATTCGCAGATCCTTTTCTCTACCAATATCCTTCCTACTGAACACCACCCTCCACCTCATTCCCTGTCTTGCTTTTCTCCTCTTTCCACAGATGACATCATACAGTTGGTCTCATCCAACAATCCTACTACCTGTCCACTGGACCCGATTCCATCCACGCTATTTCAGACAATAGCACCTGACCTTCTACCTTTCATCACTCATGTCATCAACAGCTCCTTGTCAACAGGCCATGTACCAGCTATCTTCAAGACTGCAAGAGTGATCCCCATCTTGAAGAAGCCTACTCTGGACTGTTCTGACATCAGCAATTACAGACCTGTATCTCTTCTTTCTTTCCTATCTAAGGTCTTGGAGCGTTCTGTTTATAACCAACTGTCTCTATTTCTTTCTCTGAACAACCTACAGGACCCGAACCAGTCTGGCTTCAAACCGGCGCACTCTACTGAAACTGCTCTCATCGCAGTTAGAGAAGCTGCATGCTGCTAGATCTGCCAAACTGTCTTCGGTCCTAATTCTGCTTGACCTCTCTGCAGCCTTCGACACAGTTGACCACCAGATCCTCCTGTCTGTCCTCAGAAGACTTGGAATCACTGGCACTGTCTGGCAGTGGTTTAAGTCTATTCTAGATGGGAGATCTTACCAAGTATCTTGGCAGGGGGCCACATCTGCTCCTTCCAGGCTCACCACGGGTGTCCCACAAGGCTCAGTGCTCGGTCCTCTGCTCTTCTCTCTTTACACTCGTTCTCTTGGTGATGTAATATTCTCCCATGGATTTTCCTATCACTGTTATGCTGATGACACTCAACTTGTCCTTTCCTTTCCACCTTCTGACACACAGGTTTCATCTCGGATCTCGGCTTGTCTTGCTGATATCTCATCTTGGATGTCGGCTCATCACTTGAAGCTGAACCCCAGCAAGACTGAATTACTGTTCATCCCTGGAACTTCAAGTCCTCGCCAGGATCTTTCCATCTCTTTTGAGAACTCGCTGGTCACCACATCTGCTGAAGCTCGAAGTCTTGGTGTAGTTGTGGATTACCAGTTATCGTTCTCAACCCATGTTGCAAACCTGACTCGGTCATGCAGATTTCTCCTTTACAACATTCGGAGAATTCGACCTTTTCTGTCTAGCGAGACTACTCAAGTGCTTGTTCAGTCTCTTGTCATTTCAAGACTTGACTACTGCAACTCACTCCTGGCTGGTCTTCCTATGCGTACCATCAGGCCCTTGCAACTGATCCAGAACTCGGCGGCTCGACTTGTCTTCAATGTTCCTAAGTTCAGCCATGTTACTCCTCTGCTGCGCTCTCTTCACTGGCTTCCTGTAGCTGCCCGCATCAGATATAAAACCCTGATGCTGGCCTACAAGGCTAAGAATGGACCAGCACCTCCATACATGGTGGCAATGGTCAAATCCCGATCTGTACCCAGAGCTCTTCGAGCTTCAAGCACAGCCTCGGCTTGACCCACCATCTCTCAGGACATGCGGAAAACATGCATCCAGACTTTTTTCAGTTCTGGCACCTCAGTGGTGGAACGAACTTCCACTGAGTGTCCGAATGGCAGAGTCTCTTGCTGTTTTTAAGCGAAGACTGAAGACACATCTGTTTCAAGAGCACTTAAATTAAATTTTACTACACTACCATGTATTAAATATTTGTGACTGTAATGACTTTTCTTGCTTTTATCTGTTAAGTAGGGTTTTCTCAGTATATATTTGAGTATATCTAGGCGTCCATACTGACTGTATCTAATAATATCTTTGCTTAAAGTTTCTTCCTGATTTTAGCCTAAACTAACTAGCTAGAGATTTTGTTCTGAGTAAAACAATGAAGCACTTTTTGTAAGTCGCTCTGGATAAGGGCGTCTGCTAAATGCCGTAAATGTAAATGTAAGAAAATAATCCAGAAGAAAGAGTGCAAATGGCTTCTGATGAACTTTTTCAGCTTGGACTGACAGTGGCATGAGGGAGAAGCTTATATAGTGAATGCAGAGTTTCGCATATTTTTGCATCTTTTATGGTGCTGCAAGATAATTTTGCACAAGGATTCTAAACTTTGATGTAGACGTTTTATCTCAGACAGAAAGGTCATGTCCTGCAACTGATGCACTGAAAGTAATCCTGCCTCCTCCCGTCTTGCGTCTATAACCCTATACATACCAAAGGTCTACCAAAGTAATCAGAGATTTGGCACACTGACAAGACTCCTGTGAAAATGTGGGAAGGTTGTTGGAAATTGTAAATGACAGAGGATGTTGATGAAGCAGAGACCAAACCTGACTGAGACAGACCTGCTTTGCATCAGAGCATCTGCTGTAAATGTAAACCTCTCCATTACTATGGAAACCCAATTCAAGCTTGGGGGGAAAAAAAGAGAACACAAAACTGCAACTTCAGTCTCAAGGGATGGTCATTGTAGCATTGTGTATTTCTCTCAGGGACAGAAAGCACATATGCAGCACTCCACTGACTATAGTGCACCCAGACATGCATGTCCCCAGACAATATTCTGAGCAGCTGTAACACCACAGGGGATTGTGTGATAGAAGCCTCACGTCTCTGTGCAACATTTCTACTAATAGGTTTGTAATAAGAGCAGGCAGTGCCAGCAGCTCAAAGACATAGGTGCAGTCTTATTTCTCACGTTCCACTTGAATGCTTCATCCTCCTCTCAGCAGGCCTACCATAAAAGGCTCACTTGGAAACAAGTGTCACACTCGGTTACCTCAGGTTCTGAACCACGGCACCGATGACAAGACATGCATTCTCATGGAGTGGTCTCCTTTACAGTAATTGTGAAGGTGAGGATGATCAGCTGTAATGCTCAGTGGGATGGATATCAGCTGTGAATTCTGTGCCTGGACAGTGGCTGCAAGCTATGTGATTGCATTACTGATTCAAATAAGGGGAAAACTGGTCGTGCATTTTACACTATTGAGACTCAAACGGTTCTGAAGACGTTTCCATAGAAACATGAGTTGGACAGAATTTCTGCAACATAGCAACATGATCATACATTAATGGAATGTGCTTTATGTTAAAATGATTAAATGAATGCTGTTCTAGCTCTAAGTCTTAAAGGTCCCATATAATGGAAAACTATATTTTCCTTGGAATAAGGAATAAGGAGTGGAATAAGGAGAACTGGGTACATAAAACAGACATACTCAAACACTGATGTCTCCTCTTTCAAACGCACATGTCACATAAGCAAAACAGGAAGCTAAAATGGGCCTAATCCAAAAACCTGTGGCCCGAAAGCAAGTAATTTGTCAATTGCTTATACTAAAAGTTTCACAGGGAGCCAATAACTTTAGATAATTTACTGTTGTTGCCACAATCGAAATCAAGTAACTGGCTAGCAAACTAGCTAATATAGGTTACATTAGTTAACCCTGGCTAACAAACAAAATTGTATGACGAAGTAGCTAGGGTTAGATACCTTATTATTTTTCTTGCCTATGTATCATTCAATATAGGTGTTGTCATAGAAATCTACAACCTACGAAGTATCTTTGTCAATCCCTTTGTCTGGTAAACTCACATACCTTCTCTACAGACATCAGAGAGCAATTTAAAAATGCTTAATAAATGCATTCTATTGCACCTTTAAGTGGTATGGACATGCTCCTTGAGGCTATTTAAAGATCTGTCACCCTGGATCTCCTTTGCTAATTGTCATGCTGTATCTTTCAAGGTCAGAGCATTTTGTAATGTGTGAGTTCGGTAATCCAGATCTGTCTGATTGCTCCTGGGCTGATTTCTCTCTCTGCGTTTCAACTCAGTGGGAGATCAAGGTGACAAGTGCCCTGCAGGTCCAATTCCTTTGGGGTGCTGATTAGTACCTTGCAGCATGAGCTATTCTCGCTTTTCTCAGAACTGAGTGGAACTTGGGTTAAAAGCAAATGGAGATCCTCTCACCATTATGGATATGAGAAAGAGAACTCTGGAGAATGAGTGATTTGGGTGGCCGAATGACTACACTTAATGTACAAATCAAGTTAATCTTACCTCTATTAAAGTGTTCTGTGTTATTTTGTGGCATGGTAGTTAAATTCCCACCAGTACACAGTGGCTGAGTCTTTGGAGTCTTTAAAGAGCATCTTAACCAATTGGAAATGTTAATGAAAGTAAGCGGACTGTAAACACTAGCTAGCTAGCTAGCTCCAAAGATTCCCACAAGAAAGACAAAAGCATGTCAACTGTCTAAAATGGGTTCCACCAAACAGCTTTACTGCCTGCCACAAACTCCACTTGTTTGACTGGCACAAAGGTCAACAACAAGCACTTCCTGTGTAATGTGCCTATCCTTTCCATCTGATTCACTGCTTGTACATTTGCTTCAGTAGCCTACTGGTAAAAGTGTTACACATCTTGTAAATTTGTGGAACTGATGTAATAATCAGAAAGAAAATAATGCTACAATGTTATGTTATGTGTTTGATAACTCCCCCTGTTTAAGTGCCCATCCCCCTGTTTAAGTGACCATCCCCCTATTTAAGTGCCCATCTCCCTGTTTAAGTGACCATCCCCCTATTTAAGTGCCCATCTCCTTGTTTAAGTGACCATCCCCCTATTTAAGTGCCCATCCCCCTGTTTAAGTGACCATCCAGTACATGGAAGTTTGGAAGTCAATGAATGGACTAATAACGGTAAACAATTGAGAAGATAATAATTTACATTTTTGTTACTCAATTTAAATAACACATGTTTTGAAAAGAGAAAAGAATTATTCAATTCAGAAAAGGGTGTTTTCACCTCCTAAGCAGCACAGATCTCCTCCCACAAGTAAGAGGTATGGTCAAAGCGTATGCTACATGGTTGACAAGCCTCAGATATTCTGTGAAATGTCTTTAAGGCTGAGAGAGGAGCTGTTGTACTTACTCTCCTCAGAACCCTGGGGATCTTCTACTGTTCGGATGTAGTCATCCTAAACAAACAAACAAACAGAAATAAATAGAAATAAGTGAATTTTAAATTAAATCTATCAGATTTAAATCTATAAGATTCAATATATCACACTAACATACCGCTAAACCCATTTTCAGCATTAGACATGACATAAATAATAGTCATAACTAACAAGATTCACAAAAGAACTTTTGCCTCTGTCACCATGGGAACACAGATCACAACTTGACGTACACACCCACGGGAACAGAACCAAATGGAATCAATCTGAGTGACAAGCTAAGTGACTAAAAAGGGATGTCAGAGTATTGCATACTTGTTTTCCTAAGAAATGTTTTTTTTTTAGTTTCTTTCAAATTCAGTCAGGTGTCATGGTGATTTTTGTATACTTAAGTATACTTAAGTTTATGTACTGCTGCAAGTTTCAAATGTAAACGAAAACAAACACAGAAAACTGTATTTATGCCATCACCATGAAAGTAAGAACAAAATTAGAAACGGTGTCCTACCTCCACTTCCTTCAGCGGTGGAAGAGAGAGAGAGAGAGGGAGGGAGAGAGAGGGAGAGCGGGAAGCAGTGAGTTGAGAAAAGAGAAACAAGAGGGAGGGAGCCATGTTAGAGAAGAGACACATCAAAGAGCAGGAGTCTTTCAGTACACATGTGAAGGATTTGGCTTTAAATGTCTTCTTTTCATGTGACTGATGTTCAAGGCAGGAAGACGAAATAGCTCCTGCATTCCACACATGCCCAAAAGACAGATGATTAGACTTGATCGTAGTAAGCTGATCAAAGCTGACTTGTGGACCTCTGCTCTTCGGTTATTGTGCTTTAGAAGTTGCTGTCAGGACCTTATTCATTTCATGTTTTTTTTATATGATTGTACAATTTTTTATTCTGGCCCCACACAGTCTGAAACACATAAACTCAATTTGTCTGATCATTCAGATATTGTTTGGCTAGGATTTATAAGACCGCTTCATTTGTAACATCTGAGATTGATCAGGATGCTCAAAGCACACAATAAAAAAGGCCATTTGTTGGGGGGATCATTTGAGTATTGAATCCTTCTGCGAAGTCAGTATTGCTAAGGTCAATATTGTGCTAATGATTAATAAACATTTAGTCTTAGCACTGAACCCACAGAACACATTACTTACAACAATACTTCACACAGATCCCATGTAGGACATGTGGTTTGTTTCTCATGTTAAGACTTGTGATTTGGTTCACATAAGCTCATGTCACAGTAGACTATACAACACTGCCTAATCACAAATCTGTTAACTATATACCATTATAAATAATGAATATGACATAAGACAGATTGTGTGATTATGTAATCCCACACTTGCAATATTATGACCATCTCTTTGTCCCTGATACACTAAAAAAAACAAACCAAACTGTTCTTTTCTCTTTCTGAGAAAGAATGACACATAGGTTTTCTGTCTCTGCTCATTGATGCCCAGTAAACAGTAAACAGACAACACTCAACGCCTCTCACATGCTCTCACATTTATTTTACTCCACAAATGTGCAATGCCAACGCAAACACAGCTACACTTGCTCATTTTAGCACCTAACGTGTAAATAAAAGCCTTCAGTGAGCATACATCCCCTTATGGGTTACCAGGATGTGAGATGTTAGGTGCTACCCAGCTTTGATGATTGCAGTGTTTTGTCCTTGCTTGGCTAGGGATTATGAATACATGCAATCTAAACACTTTCCAAATGAGAGGATCCTCATATTTGGCATATCTACAACGCTGAAGCAAGGGCATGCCCCACGGTCCTGGACTCAAAACAAATGCTAACTGTGATCCTGTTGCTTGGCCCAGTTTATGCCCCAACCAAGCTGAGGCAGGCCTGCTGTGACCAGGGGGGTGGCACACTGGGTGAAGGGAGCACTGCTGCCTCACAGCAGGAGCCTCCCGAGGGTCTCAGGATTCATAGCATCTAACATCATCCCAACAGGCGTGCCAGTGCCACATTCGTTTAGCCAGTGTAGTCCAGGGTGCTCGGGCTAATCGAGCATGACTGCCAGATGCTCCCCTGGCTCTCCACAGAGCCGCGTTAATGCTAACACTAATGCTAGCCTGAGTCTGGATACGAGCCTGACTGAAGCGTTTTACTGGGGACCACAGATAGCACCAAGCATGGCGTGTCCTTTGTCCTTGGGATGAAACAATTTAAACACATGTCTTATCGCTATGACACAGAGGACCTCTGCAAGGGCACAAGAACGTACAACTGGAAAGATGGTAATACCCTCTCATCCACACCAACCCACCTTCAAGGACACCTACTCTTCAAACAGACAACCACAGACAATCACAACGGACACACTATCTATATCACATACATACATCTATACACACATACATCTATATGTGTATTTTTATTCTTTATTCTAATCTCATCATATATTCTGTGGAAAGTGATTGTTGTCTTCAGTCTAATGGTTAATACCATTAAGAAACAAGAGGAAACATTTCTAAAAAGCACACGTGTGTGAGAGCAGCAGACAGGCAGACCTGTGCACCAAGAGGGGAACCATTTCTGGCTGTGTTCATGTTGGCGTCTCTGGCGTCCCTGCTCAGTGTAAGTGGAGCATGACCTACTGGGAGAGTCTCTGGAAGGAAACTCAGCCTGGATCACATTTGCATTTGTAAGCCACACTGGTCCAGGGCATGAATACATGACAGAACACATCTGCAGGCTTCACAGTCTCTAGATTTATAGCAATCAAAAATACATTTGTCTATGGGACAATGTGTAAAACGGTTGTGTATGTATTTGTGCGTGTGTTTATTTAGTGTGCCAACAAATTAATTTTTTAATTAATTAATTAATTGCAGTGTTAGAGTTACTCAGCAATTGAATTTCAAAAGAAAATTCACAAGTCACATTTCAATTTCGATACAAGCTTGAGAATGAAACCTTGGCTACACAAAGGAAACATTTTTTCCTTAAGAGGACACATCAGCTGACTAACAGCTGTTCCCTGACAGATCTTTCACTGTGTGGGGCAAAAATGAATGAGTGTGAGGAATGTGAAAACGCCTTCAGCTTGTCTGAATAGCTACACCAAACTGATATACTTCATTTATGGGGAATGATTTACATACAGAACATTGCCTGTAAATGAAAGCACACATTCCAAATAAATGTTTAGACCCAAAGTATCACAGTCTTGCATTTTAAATAAATCCTGCACAGGAGCTCAGCAGTTCCTCTCCCTGCTATTAACTGGGCATTTTGCCATGGCATTTGTGATGTGATTCAGTGTGAACAGACAGCAATGCATGGTAGCTACTCACAATGTATGTGTGAGAACCGCAAATGGTGAACCATTTGCTTGATCAGCACACAGTGGGTCAGCTTTCAGAAAGTTAATAAGTCAAAAAATGGAGACATATAGAAGAGAGAGAGAAAAAGGCAAGAAAGGGGCCATTTTTCTCTCAGCTCTGAGAGTTTGGCGCAGGATGCTGTGAGCTGTAAGGGTTGGCACGGTGTGTCCTCTCTGTCCTACCACTGTCCAAATGAGAAAGGAATGGTGGAGACCTACTGCTGTTTCATCCACTTATAAACACATCAGGAGCACCTTGCCAACAGGACCTGCATATTAGGCAGGCCAGACCCACAATACACAAGCTGTGTCATTTCGTTCCGCTTGACAACACTGATTCCATGCTGTGTGAACTCACAGGGTCCTCTCTGCTAACGTCTCCTTAGAATCCAACTGACTCCAGTTTAAATATGTTTTAATATGTCATTTGAAATATATTATAAGCAAAGTCACAATGATGATTCGTAATCAGCAATGATTGTTAATGGTTAAGAATTATTAAGATAGACTTAAATCAACAAACCTCAAGTCCTCAGGCTTAAAGGCAAATGGTACACATTTTTGGTTGATTTTTCTCAACCCCAATCTGGAAGCATGTCTAACACACCAGTAATGTTTTGAGCAGCTAGGGGATTTGAGTGTTTTGAATGTCCCATTAACACTTTGGCACATTTCATGTTCTAGCAAAACCTCTAAACCAAGGAGACAAGTTGAAAAAACATAAAAAATCACCAAAATTATAGTCCCTGCCTCACATTCTCCTCTAACAGTTTGTGTTCAATAAAATAAATATTGGTTTGATATGATCTAGTGTTATATGAGTTGGATTCAAAGATTCTAATGTGAGAATTTGGTAAAAGCATCTCTAGCCAATTGGTCAGGTGTCACAGCAGTAAGCTGTGATGAAAGCCAAAGAACTTTGCTATGACTTGAGATGATCGCAGAGTAGATCACAGTTGGATCCTGAAAGAAAAGTAATTCCAGATGTGACTTGCCTTGTATCTGCTAATAGTAAAGTCACTGACATGTAAACGCACTGAGGTCAGTGCATGTGGGGAGCACTGAGGCTGCAGAAGTGAATGACAGTACAGCCTCGCTGACCCCTGCACAGTCAGCAGATATGATCATTGGGCACATTAAAAAGACTCTGAAGTTCTGTCAGATCAGAACAAAGGATTTATCTCAATCATTTTCCTTTCAAAGGTATGGTAGAATGTTCTCCCCTGGGCACTGAACCTGCACTTCTGAGCAGCTCTTTCTTTCTTATTAATTCTGTGTAGAAAACCAATACTTATCTTAGGAAAACTGTATTCGAAAATATATGAATTGAAAATTCCTTCAGCCTGGATAGTCTAAGGGAAAGCAATCACATTGTGTGATTATGTATCTCTTCAAAACAGCATAATACCTGGAGACTCAGCAGTGTGCCCCCATTGTCATGCCAAGATCATATCTCAGTGAGCGCCACGAAGCCTTAACTTATCCCCTGCTATTTGAAACCTGATTTGACATTCAGGTTTCAGATAGCACTTTGAAATGAAAACTCATATCTGAGTCTTCCACACAGTATTGGGGCACATGTGGCAAAGTGTTCTCACAGCACTTCAGGAATCTACAAGAGCAAGACAATAAAAGCCTTTTCAATGCAGCCCAGACCACGTCTGCCACTGGTCTATCGGCTTTACCTACGTCAATCATTCAGAGGAATAATCTCACCTGACACCTGACACGTCTGATATATCTGACATTAAAGCTATACTTTCCATAAAACAAGGCTAGTAATATGAGATTTGATCATAATATAATATTATATAATATATAATGTATATATTATATAAACAGATTTAAATAAGGTCTAGTTGAATTCACCAGCTCACTAAATTTCATTTCATACCAGAATGAATGTGAGAACAAATCACTTTGTTAAAGTATTTGTTTCCATTCCTGTGGATATTCAATTTGTATAGTTTATGTCTTTCTTGAAAGGACTGTATGAGCCCCAAATGAGATTGTGATGCGCTGTTTTCAGCTGAGAGAGAAGAGGTTGTCAATGGCACCTCAGTCCAGTCACCCTCAGCATGAAACACTGACTAAGGTCATTTCTGCAGGGCCGATCTGCAGATCCATTACTGCCTCGCTGTGCCAAATTAACAACCCCCCCCCCCTTCTTCACACACAGGCATAAAAACATTTTAAACCGATCACACAAGATGAACATTTTTGTTTGCTACCATTTCGATATCTTCTATCGAATTGCTCAAATAATTCTTAAACAACGCAGAATGAAGTGAAAAGTGTCAATAATGTTCCATATCACTAAGCCAGGGTAAAAGAACAGACTGCAGAAGGCTACGTAATGCACTGCAGACAGGTAAAGCCATTGTCCGCTTCTGTAAGAACAGATATATCAGCATACAGTAAGCAGCTTTCCCGCATCAGAAAGCAAGCACTAGCAGCAGCAGTCCTCCCTCATGCAGGGCAGAGCAAGGTGTCACCACCACATTGCCCCTGGCAAGAGGACTTCAGAGAGGGAGCCACCATCGCCTCTGTGCATATGAGTAGGACAAACAGCACTGCCGGCAACTCATCAGCCGCCGTCCGCTCTGAAAGTATTTATACGCTGCGCTATGCGGTGAGAGGGAAACAGGGAACCATGCTGGGGGCAGCTGAAAAAGTCCAGGTGCGGTTTAATAGGCGATTCATTAAGAATTAAGCACCGTGATGGAGAGAGCGGGAGTGTGTGCACTGATCTGTTGTCTACTGAAGCCTACAGTAACATCACTCATTAATATGGAAACATGGTGCACTTTGTGGCCCATGCTGTGAACAGACATGTCAGGTCGTGGCTCAAGAATGGTCTGTCGGCACAGAACATTCCAGAACCCAATCGGAACAAAGTCTAGAGCCATGTACGATTCTGTGCTCTGTGTACTATAGTGCACAACCTTGCGGTCCCGCCAATCTTGTAGCCGTGTCTAAAAATGTAGTGCGGGATATCCAGCGCACTGTAACAATTCCACGGTGCACCACAATGAGTAGTGTAGAATCGATGTGGTGGGCAAAGTGGGCAAGAAATGTCCATAAGTCACTTGTCTGTGCTCTCTGAGGCGGACAATGGAATGATGGTGATGTCATCATATGTTACATATGTAATTAGCAGGTTAATTGAAGAATTAACCTTTTTTGTTTTTTTCAAGTGCTTTCTGTAACCATATAGGATGAGTTTAGAGTAATCTGGATTCAATAACTTTCAGGTCAAATAATTTTTTTGTTTTTTACAAGTATGCTATGCAGTTAAGTACCAAACCAACTGATTGCTTTTGTTACCTCAGGGACCGATGAAGCTGTGGTGAGCTTATTTTGCCTGCAACAGAGAAGAGCCATCTTTTCTCTGGAAATAGGCCAGCAGCTCCACCTTGATGATACTTTGTGTGTACATCCCCTTATCTCATGTACCTGAAATGTTGTTCAACTTGTTACAATGGACTGGGGCATGATGCTCCAATTGTTCATGCGACACAATCTGCTGTCGCGCAGTTAACGACATGCATAACACAGTGTCCGAGATCATTCAGTGACTTGACGAATTCTATTAATATGGTAGTGCCCTATGTAGTGATCTAGATTTTTGCATGTAGGGAATAGTGAAGAGAGCGGGGTTTCAGAAGTAGCTTAGATGTAAACAATTTGATCTGCCTGGTTATAGAACACAGGCTTTCTTCCACCCACACTGCCTTGCAAAGTCAACGGAGGCGCTGATTCCAATTACAGATAGGCCATGCGTTACGCGGAGAACATGCTGTCCCCTCACTAATAGTACAGCAGGTTGAGCAGATGATTCTCCACAGGACCAAGACATGAGAGAAAAACTGACAAGAGATTTTACAGCGACTCTGCCTACATCACTTACATAGGGCTTAATAAGGTGAAAGTAAATACGCTGAGTTATAACAGACCTGCTAGGCCCAACGGACAGCAGAATAGAGCAGCCCAGACTGCCCGAACGCTACTACAACCTGTGGAGGGATGTGAAGAATATGTTCAGAAATGTTAAATATACATGTAAGCATCACCACATTTGCAGCTAGTTCTTCAGATCCAAAATCTGAGCGTCTTATAAGCAAACACAAGGGAAGAGAGGCCTGACCATGCACATCATAGTCTGCTTTACACGAGTGTGGTTGGCTAGTAGGCACGTCCTATAATAGTCATATTCATCACAAAAACATTGTTTTCCCTATTCAGTTAAAAACCTCTACTGAATAATGGCATTTGTTTCCTCTCTGTGCTTTGCGTTCAGTGGCATCCTATCCATGTGTCCTCTCCACTTCCACAGTGGCCTGTGGAAGACTGTACACCTGCTCTCCAATTACACATTAAACAGAAAACAGTGCAGCGGTAGCTGCTCATTATTTTGCCTGAATGCCATGCATGGCTGCTGTGACTGCCTGATCAATGAGATTAGTGTGTGTGTGTGTGTCATCATTTTATAGTCTATATATTGGTAGGTGGGGGTGAGAGGTCTTTGCCTTCCCCTCATTTATCTTGTTTTCCTTAATCATGTGCTACCTGCCATATCATAAAGTCTTCTCCTCTCTCACAGAAACCAACTTTCAGACATATAACCCGAGAAGTAACAATACAATTCCTTCTTTCTCTATCACACATGTACACATACATGCTGGCATACATTTGAAATGGCAGACTACATGCTGTGTACTGCACTCAGCTAATACTGCATACTGCATACTTATATTGGGGCTCAATCAGTACGTGAGTAGTATGTAGTATGCACTTCAAATGAATCCATACTTTACGCAAGAAAAATTCACCTACTGAATCTTATTCAGTGATAGCAATCTCAGAGAAATACCATACAAGATGCACTGGCGTCCACTGCAGACATCCCATATCTGCGTTCTGCCAAGCAGCTTTAGAGTTAGTATGGGAATGAGCTCTGTACACCAGAAGACATTGTTTCATTCCAGCATCTCAGCTTTGGGAAAAACTGTCATTGTCTGTATGACAATCAATTGCTTTTGTTCACTAGTATGACACCCATTATGGAGAAGCACAGTGAAATCAGAGGCAGAAGAGACAGCAAAACAAAACCCACAAGGCAAAGGCATTGTCCTCTGTTCTGCTCCACCTAATGACGAGTGGAGGGAGATGGAGGCCATTCATACGGGACAGAAAGATGGACTCTGTTCTTTTCTCTTTATTGTGTAAGTGTAGAATTTTTTTTAGGTTTTGACGAGGAAAAGAACATCAAGAAGCAATTTGAAAGCGGATGGAATAATTACAAGAGCTTTTTGTGGTTTAAAAACCAAGTTTTTAAAAGTCCCTCTGACAGCACCAATTTTCTGAAAGCAATAAAACTCCAATTGTGAAATTGTGAAAATAGAGTAAACAAATGTTTACTCCACTTATGTGCCATTGGGGGAACTTACTGATTGGTTTATTTTTTTTTAAAGCAAAAGCAGTTTAGGGGTGGGGAAAGGGTTATTATCTCAGGTTGCTGTGAGGACGCTGTACTGGGGAAAGGAGGGAGTTGTGCACAGCTAGACTGCTAAACCCACAAACAGAGGCTATCAGTAGACAGATCTGTGTCTGTCAAAATGGCCTTGATAGTACAACTCAGTACACCAAGTACAGCTCAGGATACAAATTGATCACTTCAAACAGCTATCAGGATTGTAATATATACTTGGGCAAATTGCTCCAATTATTACAGATCAATGTTAATATCTCAAATAATGTTACTGAGACAGTACTCAGTTCACATGGTACAAGCTCCGTGACAGAGCAGCTATAAAATGCTTCATCTCATGTTTTGTTTCAACCCCCTGCAAATCAACCTAGAATACTATTCCCTCAGTTCAATTCTTAAGGAGGACATAAAATGCCTTGTCTTAACCTAATATAACCAAGCTGTCCCACGAATCATAAATGTGCCCACTGATTTAGTCTGAGGAATAAGAACACCATGCTTATAGGAGCAGAACACCACTGAGCTGAAGCCTTAAACAGGGGTATTTTATCTGTTCACGCATATTTAGGCTACAAAAGCCTTAGAAATGACAAAAAATAAGACAAACGTCGAGGAAAATGGATTATCTTAAAACACAAAGACATGAGTGCTGTGAAGTCTTTATTATTTAGTCAATTGTGTGTTATCAGCTTTTTGCTGTGATCGGTTCACCATGTGTCTCCTTTCTTCACTTCTTCCATTCATACTGCTTTTTGAACTTGAAAACACAAATTCAAAATAACAGCATCAAAGTACCAAAGTAAAAGTATGGTGCAAAATAATTCACTTGTTTGGAGAAAGCAAAAGCTTAACCTCTGCAATCATGTCTTCTGTGCTTTGAGCTTTGAGATGCTGTTCAAATGAAAACATATCACCAAACAGCAGAAGGACTGCATTCTGTTCTCTGTATGTGGTGAAAGGAATCATAGCACACAAACAAGCCAAACACTGAAATCCCCCAGTTACACAGTGCCTATGATCCAATAAACACGCTTCCTCTACAAGTGTCATGGCAATAACTCATCACAGGGCTCAGTACTCTGAATTGTCAAGAGCAGATTTGGACAAATGGGGAATTTAGCATTAGTTCATGGACACTGAATCCAATCATGAATTCATCTGGAAAGCTTTGGCTGAGTCCTTCAGTGTCAGGATGATTAGTAAGTAGTAAATAATAACTCAACAGGTGTCCAGGGAGGAAAGGCCAAAATGACCCCCAGCAGCCTTTAAAGGACATGAACACACACTTCAGAATGTAAACACCAGAAAAATAGTACAATCTTCTACCTGCCCAATCGGTTAAAGTCCATTTGGAACAGGTAATAAAGAGAGAGCTGTCAGGCACTGTCAGGTCAGGCACTAGGCAAAGGCACTCAAGGGTTGCGAGGTCACCTGCACTGCCCCAGTCAACATGTCCCCACATTCCATGACGTCCCCATCACCCAGGTCCTCCCTCACAAACACAAACATGGTGGCTAAGACAACACTGTGATGAGTGGGATACAGCAGTGGCATCGGAGCTGGACAGCAACATGACAGGCCCATGTTATTCAGCCTACAGTGACGCGGTCGTCAGTTCATTTCTGCCTCACTGTTCCTCTCAGGATTTAAATATAACTGTCGAATCCCCTGACAGGAGCCAAGACTTTTAATATAAAGCACCTGCTCCACCTCCCTGCTCCGGTCTGACTCCACACGCATCTCTTCGCCTTTCCCGTCACCTGGCTCACACCACTGCCCGAGGAGATTCTCACAGAAGACAAATAACTACACATCTTGCCCCCTCTACCTCAAGCGGACAGTGTCTCCGGGGGGAGCAGCCAAGGCTTCAACTGACATTTTTCCCCTTCTTTTCAAACACTGTGAAAGGTGGGGGTGGGGGGGGGGGGGGTCGGGACGGGACGGTGTATGAGAGGGGCGGGCGAGGATGTTTGGGTGTGTTAGATGTGTGTGAGCGAGTTAGGCGGGAGGTGAAGCAGGGGTGCAGTCATGCATATCGTCATCAGTCATGTGTATCGTCATCCTTCCTCTGCTCTAAAACTCATTTTCAATGCGGGCAAATGAGGCAATCGATAAATATTGATTAAGGAATGCAGACGCTAGTCAAAGCCCCCGTTTGAAATTAGACAATGTCTGCATGCTGCAGCTGAATTTTAAACTCTAGCCATGTTCACAGCTTGATTAATTCCAATAGCAATTTTACAGCCTTCAAGCAATTTTTCAACAAGCCTCTTCATTTAGCTTGTTTTAAGTCCGATCTTTCTTACACTCACATTGCATAATCCCACTTTTTACAGTGACATTTAAACTTTTTTTTTTTTATTTCAGTAATAACCTTTAGATTTTTACGATACATGTAACTGCAGAGGAATTTCATATTTGTGGAAATAAATTATTAGTAAAATAATTTTTTGCTTCTTTGTTTTAGGAATTTATGATTTAAATGAAGGTACACTACATTAGGATACATAGCCTATATAATTACAGAGTTAAATATAATAACCTGAGCCGCTAAAGAAAGACGCTCCCTTAGACGCCCAGTCATCTGGACAGGTGCTAAGGGTAATACAAAACACCAGACACAGAATTATGCATAGAATACTACACATGCCTTGCAGATTATAAAGTCGTGTATGGATGCACTATTTGGTTCGCTGACAGGTTACTGGAATTGGTTATTAAAAGACTCGGCCTGTGGGCTATTTTTACTATTTTCGGGTGTGGCGACAATCGCACATTGTCAGTTAAACGGCTTATTTAACTTTCTAGGCAGGGGGAGAATATAATCCTGCATGTGATGCAATGCAACCCAGTTATCATTCTGCCGAAGTCATAAACGTCTCGTGACAGTTCGAGCAGTAGAGGAATCTTCCGATGTGGATTTAAATTTTGGACTGGCATACGTGTACTTACCTGGGAGAAATCGAGGAAGCGCATTTGATGTCGTTAAAGATTAAAACATAAACCAGGAACAATGAATTAGAAACTAAATTATAGGTTATGTACTAATTATGTCAAACCTATCTGACTACTCCTCAAGGGTTAATGGAATTATCTGTAACGGATAAATTTAGCTAGTTTATATTTAGTATTAAGTTATCATCATTCATCATTCATTCCTTGGAAGCATAGTTAAAATGTTTTCTTTGTCATTGTGCTTGTTCCATTGTTTCCACAGAAAGCATTTTATAGATTAAAAAATGCCAACTCACGTCTCTGAAACGGTTCCAATGCTTTATCTTGCGGCTGTATTGTGATATGGTTGACAGCCATTGCTCGTCTTCCATGAAATTCCCCGCATTCTCTGCCTCTTTGCCTGTCTTCGCATCACCCTGCATCGAAGATCCGGTCAAGGTTAGGACCAGAATCTGAAGACACACTAGGTTTCTTATCCCGGCCATCAGCACTGAGCTATGTCGGTGAAAATGCTATTTCTTCCCCTCGGTCTTCGTCCTCGCGCTCAAACACTACAAACTAAACGGTAAGAAGCGCGAAGCGATGTGCGCGAATGTGATCTCGAGCAGAAGCAAAGCGGCAAGTAGGTGTGTGTGTGAGAGAGCGAGCGAGCGAGCGTGTGTGTGTGTGTGGGGGGGGGGGGGTTGTAATAACTACTATGGTTCAGCACATCATAGTACAACAATCCAAATAGAGGGTGAAATGTGCCTCTTATATCATCCCTACCACAGTAAGGGAATATGGCTCATGCTGACCCCGGACCTGTTAATAATAATCTTTGATAGCACGCCAGAGGTCAGATGCATGTGTACCAGTGCACACAGGCACACTACTGCAGTGTACTTCAGGGCCCTTTTTGCCTGAGCCTATGTAGATTACTCTTAAGCACCTTGATCATACAAACATTCAGTGCTAGTAATGGTACAAGGGATTATGGACATATCATATAATATCAGTAACACTTAAGGGCACTGTTTACAAGGCTACATGGCACCTACATAAGCCCTTCATGACAACTAAGAATTCTGGTGATAAGATAAGATGTAGGCAGTTGTAACAACATGCTATGTCATAGTTAATGTCAACTTAACATCAACGCTGACTAAAACATCTTAAGCTTGGTGGGGTCAGTGGGTCAGAAGGTCAGAAGCACATCCATGATCCAGATTTAAGTTAACGAGAACCTGTTATGAGAAATGCACTGATACCATTATATTTTTGTCTTTAAAAATGTATTACATGCATACAATGTTATTTGTACAACAGGTTAAGAATATCTTTTTTATTTATATATTTTGCAATTAATATTTTTTAGCAAAAATGACAGAACAATGATTATGAAATCTTTGAATCATTGAACAAAATGTAAATAATTAACAAAAAAGCAAAGTAACTTTAAGTAAAACTGAACCTAAGCAGGAACAATCAATCTGCATATGTATCTTAGAATTAAACAAGTCAATCAATAAAGCAGGTGTCCTTGGCAGCGAACCAAACAGAAGGGGGGGGGGGTGAATGTAAAAACTCATCTTGAAAACCAGTGATCACTCTGATGCTTATACATAGATGGTAGTTTATCAGTAGTGTACGGGCACAGTGCTTTTTATCTTGACCTATTAATATTTGTGTAAAATATGGCCAACATTCAGTTTAATTGGTCAGTATATTCAGAGCATTCACAATGATCTGTTTAGACCTTTATATCTGGTTTCATGAACACATCTTTTCAGCTCAGGATCAGTGTCCATATTTATAAAACTGACTGGGTTGAAATAAATATAGTAGATCATACATCTGTGGAACTCCAGAGTAATCCAAAACATATTTTAAATTCTGGGGTTTTTGTACAGTAGGAGTCAATATGCAATACTCGATATGTATTGCAAGCACATACATAGTTGGTTCACCTGCAGTCTAGCATAACACTGCAGAAAACACCTAAGCAGGTCTTGTGATTGCTATTATTAAGAGCGTGTTGATATAGTCATGGTGAAGGTTTTGGGAAAGCAGTGATGCTGAGCAGATGTTTTGAGGAGAACAAGCCTCTGGCTTTCACACTGTATCTTATAGTTACTGAGTGGGCTTTCCTGAGAATACACCACATTACAGACACAACTGCATGTCATATTCATCACCCAGTGAGCGAGTCCACAAGCAAATAGAGCATTTCTAAATACGGATTACTCCTTATTACGTTTAAATTAAGGAAAATGTGTTGCTCCAAAAGGTTGGCATAAGCAGAGGAATGTATGAATAAAATATAAGGTGGTTATTCTCCCATTTCTAGTTTATATTCCGCCTGGTGTCTATGACAGCCATCACTCAAGAGAGCCGGAGCAGGGCCACTATGCAAGGTCAGCTGTTCTCACCCATCTGCTACACCTGCCTGCACCGTGCTGGGCAGCGGGAGGCCCAGTGCCTGGTCAGTCCAGCCTGAATGCTAACAAAGCAATTTGCTAAAACTGGAGTTTTATGAGAGTCAAGCTAAAGAGCTTACGTTTCATTACTAGGAGAAGCGATTTACAACACGGGCAGGTCATCAATCTCTCCGCCCTGTTTAGAAGGGGTATTATTTCATAATTACTGCTATATACATAATAGGTGATGAATAAGTGATACGCAAGTATCCGTATGGTTGCTGCCATATGACAAATTGTAGCCACGCTCACACCTCCCCCCTTCTTTCCTTCCAAAGAACAAGTCCGACCTGCATCCTTGGAAGCACGTCACCACCATGCTCTTCTCTGCATCAGCACCTTGTTACAATTCAACCACATACTAAACACTCTTCCTGATTTACAGCTGAGATAAATACATCTAGACAGCAGCAATATAATGAAAACAAATGTATTAGTCCTCATAAAAACCGGGACTAAAGTTTGATCAGTTTACAATGCACTGCACACATATGAAGTATGACTCCATGATTGATAAAGAACAATAACCTTTCATTTCAGTTCATTTGTGCATTCTCTAACTACAGAGTAATTCAACCTGGCACTATTGTCACCAAATGGACCCTCTAGAGCTACTATTTGACATGTAAATATCAAGCTGATAAACGGCCATTTTCTTTGCCTTTTTTGCTTCAAAGAACGTCAATCATGCTGTATGGCTCATTTGTCCACTAATATCAGGAATCGCTTTTCAAATGTTTACTCTCCTGTTCTGTCACCTATGAGTAGCACCAACTGGCAAGCATGTGTTTTAACATCTGATCCACACAGACGAATGTCGAACGCTTCAGCCTCCCTGGCAACCTTCATAACTATATTCACAATTCCAGCCAGTAGTACAACACCGGGTCTTAATTTCACAGAACAATCCTGAATTTCACACAATTTAAGTTAGTAACACAAATACTAAACTAAATGAAGCTAAAATGAAGCAGGTATGTTAAATGTGTTTTTTAATCCCAAATAGAAATTAGGGAAACAGTACTATCCCTGAGTTAGTTAACAGAGCATTGCACTGAATTTATGTCCATAATACAGTTGGCATAGAGAAAAGAATGAATAAGTTACTAACCAAACAGCCAGAGCACCAGAAGAGACAACAGAACAGCACAAGCCCAAGCCAAATTTGCCCATGTAACTTCATTCAGCATTAGGACACAAGCAATAAGCCCATGTAAGATTTCATAATTACGTTAAATCAGACTAATAGTCTTTCTACCTCTTTCTTGACCTGCAAAAGCAGCATTATTCTCTCCCCTTTGAACGATACAAAAATGTTTTTACCAGATATTTTCCCTGGAGGAGAATAACCTTGAGTGTAAATTTTCCTGATCTCAGCATTCACATCCCAGTCCTAAGGTTCTGCTGGACCCGAGCTCCGGACAACTCGGAGCAGTGCTGATCACTATTTCTTTAGATTTCAGCATGTATTGACGGGGTCCTTCTAAATGACTTAGCCCACGTCTATATTAATGGCGTTAGTGCTGAGCTCTGCTCTTCTGTGGTGCTATAGTGTGTACCACTTATTGGTTGATCGACGGATAGCCAGGGTGAAGAAATTGTAATTTGGGCAGATGGATCGAGAGTCCCTAGGTATACAGTCAACAAGCTCCGAATCCTGATTCCTTCAGTCTGGTAAACAATCCCAAACCTCAAGCATCTCAAACGCAGAACTTATCCCCCCTCCAACGATGCAGAAGCTGTGATATTACTTCTGAAACACGCTACAGGAAGATCCAGGGCCACCGTTCATACCGATGCAGTGCAGAGCCAGATTTTCTTCACAGCGGCACCAGGGACTAGGCCTACAGCAGAGAGAGCGCATTAATCATGGCCGATAGGAGGAGACGCAAGATCAGGCTGAACCCTCTTGGGGTGTGTGGTGGGGCCTCGGGAGGAAGAGAGCTGACTAATTAACCAGAGAGAGAAAGAAAAGAAAGAAAGAAAGAGAGAAAGAGAGAGGGAGAGACAGAGAGAGAGAGATGAACGATAAAGATGCAAGGCAGCAAACCAAGCTACCTTTCACCCAGCTCAAATGCCAAATGTCAGTGTGAAATATCTGTATTTGAAAGGCAGTATTACGGCGAGGACAATACTTCTGTGATAAGGCCAACAGCAACCAAAGATCACAGACCACAGAGCCAGATCTAAAAGATACTTAGAAAAGCCTAAAACACAATGCACAGTACAAAACTCTGGGTAAATAAAGCAGGGGGGGGGGGGGGGGCTGTATTATAAATAGAGGCCTGTTAATATTGATTTGGTATCCAACAACTGTTATTTAACAATTTCTCACTGACTTATAGCATATCCAGCTGATGTTTGCTACACAGGGTATGCTTATTAATACCAGTTTGATCATTTTGTACTGTCAGGCCAGTGCACGTTCAGAATTTATCAAATTATAAAGAAGCTCGCTGTAACGCATTTTTAAGATATCCATCCCATAAAGCTTCTGTATGAAGGTTATAAACCACAGCTGATATAATAAATGTCACTTAAATGTTTATAGAAGGTTTATAGCATCTGATAAAAGTACCTGGAATGGGTTTTCAACACTCTACCTATCGAAAACACTAACCGCAGAGCTGCTGGGATTTAATGCGCTTGCACAAGTGAAACTTTGTGATCACAGATCCACTCAATTTTACAAAACAGCTATTTATAAAATCATACATCGAGACTATGACTATTTTTTTAATGTTTAACATTAATTCATGCTGATTTATGGTGATTTTATAGTGCATTTACAGGATTAGGTAGGTGTTCAAAATGCTTCACGCAATGTATAAAGTAAATAAAATTCAACAATCACACAGATTTGCAAGTGGATGTGTGTGTGAGGGTTTGACACTGCAGAACCCATTATAGGTGGGAGGATAAAGACAACAACACGTGCACACTAAAAGATTGTCCTGATCAAACTTTCTGAGGTGTAGGAACACAAACACACAGTACACACCCTCCCTACTGCACACTAAATTAGCACACACTCTATACTACACTCTAAACCAGCACACACACTCTATACTACACTCTAAACCAGCACACACACTCCCAGACGCACACTAGAGCCCACAACCATCCCTTCCCCTCCCTCATGTGCTTCAACACCATCCCTGCTCCACCCTCACACTCCCCAACAGTATTCACTACTCTCCAACTAACGCCAACAAGGAGAGTTTCTGCATGGTCGTAATTAAGCTGAACCTACATTACAGCCCAAAACACAACCCAGAACACCTAAAAGGTTACTTAATTTAGCAGCACGGCACTAGGCAAAAAGCCCTTGGATACCACCAACAACAGGCTATTGCCTCACACCACTGCACTTCACTGGCATAGGATGATATTCTTTTCCTTTTATACACTAAGGACCTCTGGCTGTGTCTGAAATGACTCTCACTTGATACACGGTGAAACAAACACTGGGACACAAAAGCCACTGGTCCATGGTATATGCTAGACCGCAAGCCAATTAAGATCCAGCATGTTCCTGCCCTTACAGTTCATGTCTTTCATTAAGCTGCACAATTTTGCTTTAGTTTTAAGCTCCACGAGGTCCCCTGCTGGCCACTAACTCCAACCTATGTGCCACTAACTCCAACCTATGTGCCACTAACTCCAACCTATGTGCTAATCCTATCACTTTTTCATTCTATGGCACTGAAGAGAAATGCCCACTAAAACACAGAACAGCACACCAAATGCTTAGGACAGTAGTTAATTTTTCCTGAAGCTTACCTGAAAATAAGTGTTGTTTTTAAAATACCACCACCACACAGGATATAAGCCATTTACTTATTTTAATGTAACATCATTACATTTTTCAGTGATGCACATGTACCAACTTAACCCTCTAGGTAAACTTCCATATCGTTTGTTGTATACAGCTTACTGTTCAGACTCACAAAACCCACAACAGTGGGAATTAAACTCCACAGTAAAGAACACTCAGTATGAGTTAATCTTAATGTGTGTATGTGTGCATACATAAGAGAGTCAGATGAAGGTGACTTGACCAGCTGAACAGTAGTATCCAGTACAGTCTGAGGAAAACCTCTGAGAGAGCTGCACAGAGTCCAACTCGAATGATCCGAAATAAAACTCTGCAAACATCTAAATGGAAGCAAGAGACAGACATAAAGAGAGAGAGACGTAATACTGTGTGAAAACCTGCAGTAAAGGGGTAACATAATTTACTCACTGGCCAGAAGGCCAAGTTTTGCAATAATGTATGCTGTAAATCTTGAGAGGACTGACTGAAGGCACCAGATACTGCTTACTGTGTGCAAACTATGCTTAGTGACAACAAGTGTAATGGATTACTTTCAAGGCCCTGTAATAGTGTACATACATAGTAGAGTGGGTGTGGGTGTCAAATGGGTGTGTGCATGTATTTTTTTTTCAATTAACTGGCCTCCACAAATTCCTCCCTTCACATAGTGATTAAACTAGTCAGAGTATTTGTATTTATCCTTAGTATTATTAGAATTTGTTATTGTATTTATGACCTTGTATTTATTCTACACTGTTAAGTGGATCTAAGGAAAGACTATTGTAATTCTGTAATTCTTAAAAATACTTAAATCTTAGTTGGTCTTTTTACTGCCAGCAGGGGGCATAAGGTGCAAATGAACCTGAACCACAAAGAAATTGGTTGTTTTCTGTGAGATTGTAAAAAATGTATAATGTATAAACAGAGTAGAATGGACATTAATGTTTGTTTTTAAGAAAAGGGCATATGGTATGGTTTCTTGTATGGTTTCTTTGCCACCCATGGAGTAGTGTTTTGCCAAGGTTAATTCCCTCTCTAATCTACCACACCAAGAACAGTTCATCAATTTCTTCAGGAGAACCTGAATATTTGAGCAAGGCACACAAGATACAGGCTGGCATTAAACTCAACAAAGCAGGGGTAAGATTGAACAGCTTTAGAGTGGACATCCTTTAACCCCTCTCACTCCACGAACTGAGGGTCTGTGTTTGTGTGTATCCCCTTTTTTAGTGTATCTGCATATAAATTAATTTACTGTGTACTCACACAGACATTCACACTTCCTCCGGGGATTCCTCCCCACAGATTAAAAGCATATAACAGATAAAAGTTATTTCCAGTATCTATAACTTGGGGAAAGGAGTCTTGGTGTCCTTCATGCCATTAACTGAAATGAAACACACAGTTCTCACCTCCAGAATGTTTCTGGCATCAAACGCTTCTCTGTCTTTTACATGCTGCCTTCCTTGGCCTCCTTTATCCTCCACTGTTTAATAAACACAGATTAAAGAAAGGCACAGACACACACTTATGACAGAGCATATTACATTTTATAATACCCTATAACCATATAACCATGGTGTGTGTCTCTTAATTGTGGGTAATATGTGGGTGCCGGGGTAGGTGCGGTGCTCTCTCAGCTCATTCGTCCCTCTCAAAACAGCACTGTTTCTCTCGAACGTCAACATGGACAGGACCACTGCAACAACAGTGTCAGCAACTGGTCAAAACAAGCTTCTTATTGAAACACAGGCAGGCAGTAAACAGCTACTGCAGTGCTGGCCATCATCCACTCACGGCACCTCAACGAGCTCTTTGTAAGTAGAGCTGAAAAACACCCTGCACTGCTCACAAAAACATTTACTCACTCACACGTGCGCACACGCGTGCACACGTGCACACAAGCGTGCGCGAGCAAACACACATACTTTTCAAGCCTGCAGGACCAGGGACATTTGCAGGCACTGACCTAACACCACCACTTGAGCAACTGACACTGAGTGAAGAATGTGGCTCCTCTATCACTGCTCCTATAGACATCTGGCTGAGGGCTATTAGATTTAGGACTGCTGACAGCTGCTAAGTAGGAAGTGAGGTCATTTTTATGAGAGTGTCTTGCTTGTGTTGTTGTTGTCTTTGCTGAAACTGGTCAGGGCACAGTTGTCCTCAGAGAAAGAAATATGTCCACTAAGCCTCGTATTCCCATGTGAAAAACACAAACTTGTCTTTAAACCGCGCAAATGAACGAGCACGCTAGAATGGCCTCGCACAGCCATCCAGCGTGACTTTCAAAACAGGTTACATAAGGCAGAGAATCTCTGGCAGTGAGCAGGAACACACTGTCCCTCTGGAAGGTGTGTGAACCACATATCGGCTGCGTGCGAAACCCAAATGGTCGTGTCCAGCCCACACCACTTCATGGAAGGATGACTGCAGAGCCCTGCCCACTCACGCAGCACTACCAGGAGAGTGCTGAGAGCGCTGCACCACCTCCAGGAAGCCCCACCGCCACTGCTGAAGCACTCGGCTACTTTTGTCCCATTAAACAGCTATGACAATATCTGCGCTGTTCTGCTTTCAATGTGTACTGTAGTTAGAAGTTACATGCACTCTGGTTTACTGCCGTTCCTGAGATGGAACACAGGTCGGAATTGGTAGGCGTCAGATATGTAATACTGAAGTTTATACTTTTCCGGAACCTGCGCGTGCGTGTGTGTGTGTGTGTGTGTGTGTATGAGTGTGTGTGTTACTTGGCTGCCCTTGCAGAGGGAGACCGAGTGCCAAAGAAGGTGCTGAGAATATATTCTCAAACATGTGTTCAATGTGGTAAAGGGCTGGCAATAGGATTGTGAGAAACACTGTGCAGGTTAATGTGCACACTGGACTGACATACCTGAGGGATCCTTCCTGAAAAGTGTGTTCATGACTGTGGTGTGAAGTTTGACTCGGTCCCACTCTTTAACCATAAATCCTGCTGCTACAAAGCTCTCCACAAGCCTGTCTGCTATTACCTGCAATCTGCACACACACATACACGCATGCATACTCTTTATTTGGTTTCATAACAAAAATGATAAAATTTACATATTTTACTAATGCTGAAATGGTACAGATAAAGCTGCAGTGTGACATGTTTACTCAGCAGATCAATGTGAACTTCATCAGTACCAAAGGAGAAAGTGAAAGAAACGTAGGACCTCCTATAAAAGTCCTGAAATGCTTCAAAGGAACATTTGTTGGCTTTCGTTCACTCCAAATGTATCACAGTAAAGGCAGCAGGGCAGTTAGTTCATTAAAGCAGAACAGCAGACTCACTGAGGCGTGCTGCTTACTTGTCAGAGCCGTCCTGAACGTTGACCTTGGCATACAGGACGTCCACCATGGAGGGATCGTCATTCATGTATTCGATTCCTTTCACCTCCAGAGGAAGAGGCTTCCCCTGGGTTATATCCCTGCAAGTATACAGGGGCCGATTTTTCATTACAAATAATACAATAAATCAAACATGGGCATAATTTCTTGGCCTCTGTGTGGATGGAGTAAGGTGTAACTGTGTGCCACTACTAAAGGTTTAAAGGTGGGGTAACCAAAAACCATCAAGAAAATATGGCAAAAAAAGCAATTCCCCTTTAAAAGAAACGCAGAATGCCATGTCGACGGAGTAACTTGGTCCTCAACAAAGGTCTGAGATACCTGATGAAACCCTGACACTTCTGGAGAAGCTCACGTGCTTGTGTCACTTCCTGTTCATTCAGCAGGGCCATGGTTCCTATGGTAAGGTGCAGTTTAGCTGGGTTTTGAAAGACACTTGCATCCACACCCATGTCCTGCACCAAACAGAGAAATGGATTGACCGAGGGAAAAAAATACAGTTTATTACCTTTGGACTAAGATGGAGTAAATTTCTCTTATTTGTACTATTATTGAACATTTGTACATTATTGAAACATTTGGCATTGCCCATCAGTGACTCCTATGAAGTGCAGAATGTCCAAAAAAATAACGATCCTCATTTTTTACTCATGATTTTCAGCTCTGCACCCATACTTATCATAAAACAAATTACCCTTATCAGCCATCTTTAATGCAGAAAAAAATATTATATAGTGAACATTATGTAACTGATCAAAATCTTAGCACAGATTTCTAGAGTAAAACTTGCTGACCCACCTGAGAACAGTGCTGCAGGACTCTGTCTTGAAAGCGCTGAAAACCCTCCTGGACATGTGGGTGGTTCAGTGCAAAGGTCAGGAAGTGGGAGAATGGCTGCTTCCTGCGGAAGCTCTCGATCAGAACCTCAACACGTGTGACGGCCGATGCCACTGCAGCCTTCTGAACACCTGTGATCACTGCAAAACCACGTAACTAAATTCCCGCTGTCAGGGCAAACAGAGCACATACTGTACAAACCACTAACCACATGCACTGTGCCACATAAAAACGCACCACCTAAACATTTGCTAGTGCGTGCAAAGATTCTGCATCCTAGAACATGTTTTGAACCGTACATATAAATGAAGATTTTAGCCCACGCTTAAATTAAAATGGAAATAAAATGGCTGAATACTGAAATATTACATAAAATATCTGACCTATCTGTCCCTCCACGCCTTGTTTAGGAATGCTGATTGAAGTTCGGGTCTCTGATTCCAGCCGTTTCCTGGTCTCCCCTTTCTTTCCAATAATGTACCTTTAAAAAAATAAATAAACAACAGGAATTTAAGCAAAGCACATGTGTCTAATTAGAATGTACCTCAACCTTATTGTAATAAAAAGTAAACAAAACCATATTTAATAGAAAAACTTGCAGAAGCTCAGTAATAGTATAAAAAAGGGATATTTACTGACTTGTAAAGGACACTTGGGACATCTATGGCACAGCGAAAGCCCTTGTCTGTCTGCTCAATGTTACTAGTGTCACAGGCTTCATCTATTAATTGGTCAACAGCTGTACAAATAAATGGTAAAACGGGATTATGATGCATTACCTGAGTCAATGCTGCACGGAGGCTAATTGTTTCAACTGAATCACAAACCTGGGCCAGAGTATGAGAAATCCTCCTCTTCATCTTCATAATGTTCCTCTTTAACAGCATTTCTTCTGTAAATTCTCCCATTTATATTAATCAGCGCTGGCCGCAGAATGTCCATAATTATATAAATCCCTTGAAAGAGCACAGATATATATTAAAATACTATGTCAAAGTCACTGAACAGGCTTGAACGTAAATACTGGATACACATCTCTCGCTGATACACTGACATTGAACTCCCCTTAGCCCCCAGGATACACGTATAGATCTTGAGGTAAGATTCCCCTCAGTATACTAGACAGCACCATAGTGTCCCTATGGTTGGGATAACGGATAATGTTCTACATTTTAATACTTGGAAGAATTTAGAAGTTCTTCAAGAGCTCTGCATCACTAATCCATCTTAAGACTCATAATAAGTATGTCTAATATGTAAATCGCTTTAAAAATGTATTGTGGTATCATCTGGTCACAAAATGAATTTGCAATGACATCATTAGCTATGACATTTGGCAGTTAAAATGTTGTTTTAATCGTTTTCAGTTGTCATCATAGCGATATTATGACATTTCAGTGACTGCCAGCATTACGTTAAGTGGGTACACCTGCTTTAAAAATAATCAATAACTGAGACGTGTTTTGTGCAAAATTGTAGCTTAAGATAGATCTAGCTAACTCTCTAGCTACAACATGGCTAGATAGGAACCTAATTAACTGCTCTTAGCTAGCTCTGTTAAGCCCGTTGTCTACTGTCACACAGCAGAAACAAATCCTATAGCTGGCTAATTTAACTAAATATATCAAAATTCAATCCGGTGGCACCAAGTTGTGTGCTGTAAAAGAAAAATCGTACATGGTCATAATTTAGGTAATAACAAAACAGCGAAATTAAGAATACCTTCCCAGCTGCTCTCAGCTGGAATCGCCGTTTCCGTTTCGTTGCCGGATATACGTGACAATAAGCTCATTTACATTACTCCAAAACACTAGATGGCGCAGAGTGGCTGTTTATGGACAGTGCACTGAGATAACACGAGAAGAACCTCCAGCAGCTCGACAGTAAATAAGGTAGCTGGTTAGCTATTTATATACATTAGATTCCCACCATTTAAATTACAAAAGCTTGTCGATAGATCTTCAGTAATCATAGCTATGTCCTACAGCCACACAGCGAATGCTGATAGCTGACTAAAAAAAAGAACATTAGTTGGTCACAGCTAGATAAACAAATGGTTTGCTAACTGGTACTACCCGTTTTCCCCGTTGTAAATGGTTGCATCGTTGTATATCATTCAAACAATTGAAACCAATTCACTTGTTAGCTAGCCAATTAGCTAGTTGGCTAACTACAACAGTTTCGTAGTTACTTAGTAACTTTGTCGGTAAATCTGAAGCTTCTTGCTGGCGAAAGATGAAAGAGTTTAGCTTATTGTGCAAGCATCAGGTTTGTTTCTTCTGCAAATTCACAGCTAGTTAGCTTGTAAAACAATGTTTTATTCATTATTCGGGGACGACACGACACATTAGCTGCGTGACTATGAATGGATGATGCCGAAACGTCTCGCTAATAACATACTATGCATACTACATACTAACAACATACTATCCGTTTTGTGACAGTGCTAGTTTTGCATCCTGAATGGCGGCCTCTTCCTCGTCCTCCTCTGCCGGGGGCGTCAGCGGGAGCTCTGTCACTGGATCTGGTTTCAGCGCATCAGAACTCATTCCCCCTAGGAAAGTCCTCTACACGTACCCTAAAGGAGCCGGAGAGATGATGGAAGGTCTGCTTATTGACATTTCTTTTGTGTTTAGTTTTTAAGTTAGGATTTTGTCAATTGTGTACATTTTAATTGCACACATAAGACAATAAATCATTACAAATCCAGTTACAGTGTTTTTGTGGTCTCAAACCAATTTATCAGTAAAATTTAGTCAGTATGTCAAAAGATATTGCAGGGTGTGTGCTGCCAAAAGAATCAGTAGACTTAAATAGTCTTTTTTTTTTACTTCATGATTTCCCTGCTGTCTGGGTAATTTATGCGCAAGAAGATGCATGTTTCCAGCAGCCTGCACCATGCTGTTTGCGGACAGTTGGACAGCTCTTGCCAGCCTGTGGTCTGAAGGGAGTATTTAATAAGTGTTTAAAATTGCCCCCATCCTTAATTCTAGCAGTTCTCTCTGCACATGCTCAAGTTAAAGTGCTCAGCTTGGGTTGTTCTCAGAAACAATGAGGCTGCAGGTTCAGGGCTTATATGTTCAACAGCAGAGAGAAGAATCATTGTAGACATTGTAGCATTGGGTTGATTTTTACTGTTGTCAAATGTTTGTGTAATGTGCTTCTGTGTTTTGGACCCAAAAAGCACCCAAAACACACTCATTTACATCCAGGAAACGTTGATCGTTCTGACATGGTGCTCAGCTTGAAGAAAATGTTAGCAATAAGTTTTTGCTATGATTGTTCTTTATTTTTCAGACGGCTCAGACAGATTTCTTTGTGAATCAGTGTTCAGTTACCAAGTGGCATCCACTCTAAAACAAGTGAAGCATGGTAAGGTGCTGCAGATTCTCTGATTTTCAAAGATGTGATCCCATCTTTTTGTTTCTGTTCTGTTTGTACTGGCAGTCTCTGTGTGCTTAGAAACAACATTATCGCAGTAATATGCCTTATGAATGCTCGATTACCTCAGCCATCATGTTTGTTCACAGATCAGCAGGTATCTCGTATGGAGAAGTTGGCCAGCCTGGTGGAGGAATTAGAGGCAGACGAGTGGAAATATAAACCTATTGAACAGCTACTGGGGTTTACAACGTCATAATAAAATGTGTGGTCGTTTGTATTAATTTGATATTTCTTTCCTTGTTAAACAAATTCTGCATCTTTCATAGCCTATATTTATACATATTTTATCTTTTTTTTAAATCAACATGAGTACTGTATCATTGCTATGTATAGGCTCTGGTCTTTAATCATAGAAGACTTTTGAACACAAATGAACTGATTTGAATATGTTCACACAGATTAACTGACTTTTCAATAAATATACTAAAGAACCGTTTTGCAAACTGTGCCATTGAAAACATCATCATGTGAACCTTTTTATTTGTTTTGTTTTAGTTTTGAGTTTTGGGGGGGAATATTGTTGTTATGACCTCTTCATTGAATATGAGTTCATGAAAATAAACTTGTCTAACTTGAAAAATTCAGAGGGAATTTGCTATTTTCATTCATTTCAAAGATCTAGTGAGTAAGGTGGTTTCTAGAGCAGCCATTATACCATTTTGTCTGACGTTTTAAAATCAAATTTGATTATGCTTCCTGCACAAATTCATGAACTTTTGTTTCTGCCCTTACAATGTAATTTAACAAGAAATTGTCTCATTTTAGAACTAAAGCAAGAAGATTTTTTGTTTTGTAAATTATATATAGCATGTCAGTCCACCTATGTTTGAAATGTTTAGTACTTTGACGACAAAGTGTCTCCGGTCTATTGTGCAGTCTTCTCGGTCTTGCTTTAATGGCCACGTATGAAGGACAGAAATCCTGTGCTTTGTTTTTTTTAAACGCCTCCACAGTCACCATTAATTTTACTGCCGTGGTCTGTGAGGCTTTCCTCCCCCTCACAGCAGCAACTGAAGAAACAGGAGAAGACAAAGCAGGAGCGGGGTGAGGGGAGATGGTAAATAAAATCCACATTCTCCGTTCTCGGCTGAACACGACGATGACAGACGTAAGTCACAGCGGACCGCTTCAAAACAAGTCCACAGTGTACAAAAAAGAAACACTGACATGTCTGACTCGTGCATTGTAAACATTTGATGAGATAACCATTAAAAATCCTCCAGTGATAAGAAATCGCATAGGCTGTGCATGGGCACGGGTGTTTGTTCCTCTTTGAGAGGAGTGCACTGTTGACTGACCCTTGTTTACAGACTGCTTTATGAGTTTGCCCATTGAAACTTGGGAATGTGTTTTGCGGGACGGTGTGTGCCACTGAATGTTTTGCATCTGAATGAAAGATAAAAGCCGTGAGGAACTGATAATTGTACAGCATGTACTGTTCTAGTGATACCCTACAGGGGCGTTACCAACCAAAAGTATGCCACTGGGTCTTAAAGACCCCACGTTACTGTGTCAATTCCTGTACATTACTTACTAGGGGAAAACACATTTTATATATTGTATGTCTCACATCAAAATGCATCATGAAAAAGTTATTTTAATTTACAGAATGTATTTATGTGGTGATTTTTGTAAGTCAGTGGAACAAAGTTTGCAATTTACTTTGACAAAGTACATATGTCCTTTTGTTTCGCCTTCCCAGTTCGCCTTTTGACTGAAATGAGAACAGTTTGTCCAGCCTTCACATGTTCTCTCAACACATCTGTGAACTCTGGATTTCTACCAAAAACTATTTTTTAAAACTACATATAGAAGAATATATGCATTTAATTGGGCAAACTGCATCAAGTAATCAAAACACATTTCAGCAGATTTCTATGTTGTGCTATTCTTGATAATAACAAAAAGTTTGTTACTGTCAACAATAAATGTCTGCAATGTATTATTTCATACTTTATTACTGACACTTCCCAGTAGTTTCAAATGGTAGCAGTTTTTATGCATAAACAAATAAAAAGATACCAATAACTGACCAATATACCCCCAGTGTTTTGACTCAGTATTTGTACAAAAGCATATACTTCATTGAAGTAATTTTATAGTGAAGATGTTTATGTACCTTGCCTGAGGATAACATCAGAATGAAAAACAATTTAAACATTTACACTCAGATCATTAATGGCAAATACACATTAATATATTGCAACAAAGACTGCAACAGTAGCAACAGTACTGCATCAGAAAAGTGATAAATACCATTATTGTTACTTTGCATAAGAAGATACTTTAATTAAATACTCAATGGCTACATAAACATTCTCATATCTTTGTCTAATACCTTAAGTGTTGGATTTTAGTTTTTGAAATAAATAAATCTAAATTGACCATATGAGGTTTAAACACTTTAAGACCAATCATTTCAGGACTACTGTTATGCAGTGTCATCTTTGGTGACTGAATACTGATACATTTCAGAGCATGCAATATTGCATCATGCTGAATACTGAATCCACAATATGGGTGCTTGCAAATTAGTGCAGTCTTTTGTCCTTTCATCTTCAAGCTGAGACACTGAAAGTTAACGAAAATATTTTGGGAGGCAAATCAACTTCTCTGTAGTACACTTTTTGTAAGTCGCTCTGGATAAGGGCGTCTGCTAAATGCCGTAAATGTAAATGTAAATGTAAATGTAGTATTTTATTAAGCAGGACTTTTCAGTAAACTGGACAATTTAAGCCAATTATGAATGCTGTCCAGTATCAATATCCTTTGCCTCGTCTTCAGATATACAGTTTTGATTTGTTGCTTAAGCTGTCTAACAATCTGGCTTGGCGAAACACTCCCTCTTGACAACAATCCATGAACTTGCACTGGGAGAGTCCCAGCCTTAAGAGGAGACAGCGATTGATATGCAGTTATTCACATTTACATTAGGGAATTTAGCAGATACTCTTATCCAGAACAACAAATTATTTGGCACTGATAACCACGTGATCTGTGGCCTAGTGCATATACGGTAATGTAGGCCACAATTATGTTTTTCTGCAGTCACTGAGATGGTTTTCTGCCACCCTTTCAGAAGATACTTTTATGCATATTTTTTATGTATACATTTTTATGTATTATGTATCAAATCTTTTTTGAAATTGGAAACTACATGTATGTGATATGTTCTATGTACAACAACCTATGCTATGCTGACTTGTTTTCATTCCACCCCATACAAACACATTATAAAGACCATGTATGCTTCATATATACTCCAAATGCGCTCGTATACAAAACATAGTCAGTTAAATATGTTATCAGATGCAAAGCACCAATATCTATGTAAATACGATTTAACCCTAAAGGACGTTAAATATTGCCCGGGCATGTTCTAAGTGAAACAGAGAACATTTGAGGTTTCCTTTCTGTCCTCAACAGACAATGGATAAGTTGGTGCTTGAGGTTTGCTTCATGTTACTGGGCAAAGTGGAACGTTCAGGACGTGTGCTAAAAGCTGATTGGTCGTGGAGTCGCTGAGGGGCGTGTTTAGTAGCTGCTGGTGTGGGGCTATTTAAATAGCTTTGTTCGCCTTCATGACATCAGTGTTTGCAGTAGGCGAGCACAAGAACTGAGTCCAGCAGCACTCGTCGCCGGTTTCTTTGTTAGAGCACTTTTTCATTCTTGGGAAATAGCGATACAACAAAGCTGGAGAGGCATCGACATCACATTTTTACTACTTAGTCTTGGTGAGTGTTGAAGTTAGTAATTGTAATCTTATGGGAGAGCTATTTTTCTGTTATTCATTTCTGTTCAAGGTAGATTTACCAACTTGCTAGCGTCAAGGTGCAGTTGCCTAGGTTGGCTTATTTGTGATTGCCTAGTCGCAGCATTACAATAAATGTGCATTACAGTTCGCTTAATATCTTCGTTTTTCAGGTAGAATATGTCAAAGGGTATTCGCTGTTTTGATCGTTGTTAGCTAACCAACTTTTTGCTTAACAGCCAGCATTTTTTGTCGTTTAACAAATAACGATGTTTAACTGCATTGCTTTGTCTTCGCTGCACATCTATAACTGGTCATCCTCTTTCCCTTTATTCCTTTTTAGAAATTTCAAACGAAGCACAATCGGATTTAATAGATCCGATTTAAAAGAAAAACAAAAAAAACCAACCGCTTCCAACAATGCACAAACAGCTGAGCGCGAGTCTTTCTTCCGAGGACGGCAGCTTCCCCTGCTCGCCGGACGCCCACACTTGCACTAAGCGCTTGTCCTGGAGCAGACTGGTGCAAAAGCTCGGCGAGTTTGGTGGCGTAAACGGTGGCCACAGCCTAGACTTCGATTCGGATAACTGCAGCAGAGACGACGTGTCCGATACAGGTAGGTTATTTGGTGCGCTTCTGTTCTGTAATTTCACTCTGTTCCCTGTCGATGTGCGCAGCTTTAAACAGCTGCTCCTGTCTGAATGGCGAATTTTATAGCTAGAATTTGTGAAGCGCTAGAGTTCAGATGTTGCATACCGATACATTTCTCTTTGGCGTGTTAAAAAGCAGCATCATAAAATGTAGTCTTTTTTTGTTTCCCAGGTTCATTATCTCTGCCCGACACATCCAGTCTCGACAATGAGATGTTTTACGATCCAACGGAGGAGAGCCTGTGTAAAGAAGTTGTGCAGCTGATCGCGAGCAGTCTGACCGAGGCGAAAGATTGCACCCTGCACTGCTCCAAACTCCTCATCCCCGAGAAACTTCTGGAGCACATAGGACAGGAACTAGTACATCTGGCTGCGAGTGAGCCGTGTGGCCTGCGGGGGGCGCTGATTGACCTCTGCGTGGAGCAGGAGAACACCTGGCAGAATGCGGGGCAGATAGCAGCGGACCCTTACCTCGTCCCCACCTTTCAACTCACACTTGTACTGAGACTGGAGTCGGGAGGATTTTGGCCCAAACTCCAAGGCTTATTTACAAAAAGGTCTCCTTCTGCTCCAGTTGTAAGACATGCACTTAAACTTAGCACTGGCTTCAGGGTGATCAAAAGGAAACTGTACAGCTCTGAAGAGCTTCTTATTGAAGAATGTTGAAAGGAAAAGATTAACTCTACTCCCTGGACCTCGACGCTGTATTGCACACTGTGAAATGTACCTTTTAGTTACAGAAGAGCTAATCTTGCCTGAGGACTGAATTGACATTGTCTGAATACTTGAGGAAAATTGTCAAGATATAACCTGAAAACAGATCATGACACCCTTTTCATGAGGTTTATAAAAATATATATCATATACAGATTGTTCAGTTAGACATTCTTGTATGGGACAATTTTGTAGGCATTATGGATTACTGAGTTCATAAATTGCACTTCTTCCAGGCAGTTTTCTAACCCAACCGGTGCTGTTTTATTTGACTGCTTTGAAATATTTACCTCAGTTTCTATGGAAACCAGATTGTGCAGCTATTGTGAACATGATTTGTGTGTTGTGAAATCATTTTTTTTTTTATTTGGAAAGTGCCATTTGTGAAGATCTGGATTTACCTTCAGTTTAAACGGACCCATTTTTTACTTAACTGTCATGCATATTATCCTGTGCATCCTTATTTATTTGATATTCAAATACTGTTGAATTTTGTATGTCCATTTCAGAACATACAAGAAAAATAAAATATTTTTTGAAGAAACCAGTGATTGTGAGCAAATAATGTGGTCATGCAAAAATGAAACTGATGCAGGATTACTGCAAGAATCATTTGCATACTTTAGGGGAATAGTTACTGGATTTTTTTTTTTTTAATGAGGATGTGGATCTAAATTTAATTTTGGCCTTTACTGAAATTGACAAGTGCACTTAACTGGAAAGCTAAGGTGTACGATGAAAAATCACAAGAATCGATTTGGACGAATTAAAATGAGTTAAATTAGAGCTTTCAAAGGCTAGGCCACTCAACCATGTATGTAGGCTAATAACTCACTGTTAAACAATAAAAATTTTTAGGTTTTAAGTGTAGCATTAAGAGCTATGCTAAACTTTTTTTTTTCTTCCACCCACACAAGTTAATGTGAAGTGTGAGAGAAAAGGAAACCATCAGATCGTTTATTCTTCCTGCGCGTAGATCCAGTACAGACCAGCTGGAGGGACCGTGGCTACCAGCACGCATGACGAGTCTGTTGAAAAGCAGGCTGCTAGTGAACGTGAGCCTCAGCATGTTTGAGCTTACAGTGAGAACTCAGCTGTCTGCCAAGTGCCAACATGACTCATACACACACACGTACGTAAATGCACACTCACACAGTCCTACCCTTCCTGAAATACAGACACAGTCCCCCTCCCCTGTCACATATTACATGTCCTCAGTCCAAACACCCAAAAGAACTCACTGGGGTGGTGAATAGAGCAGTGGCACAAAGAATCTTTATTGTTCAGAATAGAAACGTTGCAATGCGTTACCTTGTCAGCAATGCAACATTTCCATGCATTTGAAAAATATAAAACTTCAAACTTAACCTTGAATAAATACTAACAGTATAGAGCAGCCATTTAAAATGCTAGTGGCAAAACTTGCAATTCTTCAACAGCTAAAGCTTATTTAACAAACAGAATCAAAATCCCTGCATAGATGAATGCACAGTTATCAATTATAAATTAATACAAAATGACTAGGTGATGATCTATTAAGGACTCAACATAAAAAAGCAACATTCTTGAAGTGTTATCTGCTCAGTAATAAATAGAGGCTAGAGGAAGATCCTTAGCTTTCTAAAAACCATTATAGCAGTGTATCCTCCCTAACAAGGACATGCACCTCTGACACTCACACACATTCAGACCCACGCACAATTTGAAGTCTCTTCTGTTGTCTGATATTTTGTCCTCATTTGGACAACATTGTGTGTACCACATATATGGTGGTGATCTCTAACAGGTAGATTGTATTTCAAACCTAAAAACAAAACAAAGCAAAACAAAGGAAAAACAGGAGAAATAAATAAAAATATGGTCAGGAAGATATATATATATATTCTATATTATATATATATTCTATCCGTCTATGTATCTATATCTATATATATATCTATATAGATAGATAGATAGATAATATATATCATTTGATGCCAATCTCTTTTGGTGGAGGTGCAACAGTGCACATTGGTAAAGGGACCATGAAAGTCAAAAGAGAATGATCAAGTGCACAGTGTGGTGGGGCTGCACATCCATCTCCCACTGATGATCCTCACTTGCTCCCCTTAGTAACTGGGTCAAGCTTTTCAGGCCACTGGAAGTACGCCATTTATTTAAGAAACTGAAAGAGGATATGGGATAGTGGACAACTTGGCAAAGAACCATTACCGGACTGTTGAGGGTTTGACTACAGTAGTTCTGTTAAAGCAGACGCTGCAAAACATGGAAGATATCCCACCCACCTGCTGGTGCAGAGATTGGCATCAGTTTATCCGTGGAGAGAAGCCTGAACCTCTGACAGCTTGGAGCAGGAGGGAGTGACCATTCTCTGGGCCCTCTGGTAAAGCTCGGTGTCGCCGAAATAGCGTGCGCGGTATAGCAAACCGTCCTCTGCAGAACATATGCACAAACTTACAACCACAGAGCAATGTATTTAGAAAAGGAAAAATACATAAAAAAAATAATAATAAAATCACAACCGCACACACACCATGCAAAATCTCTCAATCGCTTTAACACAGGATTGAACAGCAGTTGATAATGTGTGTGCTCAGCTCTTGAGTAAATATACACTGCCCTCATCAATATAGATAGAGCACCACTGATAAATGGCTTGTCTCACAGTAGGGGTTTCCTTTTTCTGAAGGGTTTAAAATTTGAAGCACTTGGCTAAAGGCAATGGTTCTCAATACTAGTTCAAGGAACCCATAACCCTGAACAGGTTTTCCTTCCACAACACACCTCATTTGAGAAAAACTTTAAATGAAGGAGTTTTATATGTTCAGAACCCCTGGTCTAAAAAAATGAGACGTGAGCTCACAAGGAAATCACAGCTGTGCATGTGTTTGATGAGTAAACCTGACAATGAAGCAACATGATGACAAATTGTGAATCAAAGATAATGCAATGTGTGAGTTCACACATGGAGAGGAACCAGCTCCAACCAGCACTGCTGAATAGTCAGCTTCTATGGAAATAACCAAAAAACCCTGATACAGCCGGCTGCAGCTGTGGTTTCAGGAGTTGGAGCAGCATAAATATAACTATGCCAAGTCAGGGAACTACACGAGATTCACAGACATTTCATAAAGTAAACGAGCTGTTCAAGGAAGTAATTAATGAACTGAACCTGATCTTTAGCCAAACATGGCCCTACTCTAGAATGTGTATTAATGAGGCATCAATATACTAATTAGCCATTTACTTTAGGAAGTTAAGAAAGCGTGGGCCATTGTCCAGACACATGCTATTGTCCAGACGCTAGTCTTGGACTAAATTACACTGTACAATTCCCTCTTCAAATATTTTCACAGCAGGATTTACTCAGTCTTTGCCTGGAAAACAATCCTAAGAGCCAAAACCACTTGTGAGACACAAACCTATCACTACAGTTAATGGTGAGGTTTAACAAAGGACATTCCTCAATAATTTATTGTTATCACCAGATTGGCTATGTTCAGCGTCTAGATTAAACATTAAGATGTGGAGTGCCTTGGCTATACTGGCCAATAAGTCAAGATTTTATAAAAGCAAACAGCCATGTCTGTTTTAAAGCTAATGATCATGAATCTACAGATATGGAGAAGATTCATAACACTTCTGCTGCTGGTCAAGAAAATAGTGAGTGATATACAGCTCAGCATTTTATGTATCAGCACAAAGTTTCATAATCGGTGGTGTTTAGCCCCAGTGATCTGGATCAACCTCCATCATCAGATCAGGATGTTATGCAAGTAAGATCAAAGTTCTCCAGTGTAAGTCTCTGTGTGGAAACATTCGGCCCTTTGGCGGCCATCAACCTTAAATCAACGAATCTTAAAAACTATTAAACGAAGGTATGAGGGTTTAACGGTGGGGGTGGCGTGCAGTGGCAAGGCTGCTGTGAAGGCGGAACACACTCTGTTGTTTCTCCCTCCAGCAGTTGTTCCGGAGTGTGGAGATGTATTCGTCCTCCACGCTGCGTTCCACCTGCCTCAGACTCACGTCGCTGTGCTCCTGGCTGAAGCGCTCGCTCACGTAGTACGGCACACGCAGCGTCTCCGTCAGCCGCTTGTGCGTGTGACCCACTGACCTGCATGGCAGAACGACATGCCCGTGTGTGTGTGTGTGTGTGTGTGAGAGAGTGAGTGAGGCTGTGCTGTGACGAAATACCTGAATAAACCGGTGGCAGAATCACCAGGATGTGTTGGTTTAGCACACTGAAGATGGTGTTTTTCTATCAATAACCATGAGGCATGATGAGACAGGACTAATAGCAGTCTAGACCTTTTCCACTGTTGCCCAAGAGTTCTATCCATCAGATTCAGTGTATTAATGCCAGAATGAATTCATATCATGTACATGCACTAGCAGAGAGGTTGTAATGAGACGATGTGGATGATTGCAAGAGGAGAGGAGAAAGTCTCCACAGCACAAGCTGCACGTGATAGGCAGTTAGGGTCAAAGTGGACAGTACAGAGGTCATAGACTGTGACCCTACATTGTCCATTCCGGGAAAGGTCCATCTCTTTCACCATAATCGTCATGCTGTACAGAGAGAGGTATGGAGGAGATGGCCTGACTGTGGGACTATGGTGAGGTGTCAGTTGAAATCTGTGACTGTGATAAGTCAGTGCCAAAGGGGAAGGTTCAGGGGTCAGAAATTGTCCATGGTTGTCAGTAAAGACCAGCATGACAACGGGCCCACAACATAGTGCAACAATGATCTAAAATAGACTTTAAAAGCTTTTATTTTTAATTATTTAATTATATTTATAAAAATATAAAAGGATACACCTAAGAATTACATCCTTTCCTATAAGAATACAAGAAAATTCTAAATAATGTTTGTGTAATTCGTTACACATCTAGACCAATTTGATGCAGTGTGTGAAAACGTATTTGCTAAAATACTGCCGCAAGTTCGGTCTATAAGCTTAGCCTAGTGTTATGTGTTCTATAGAGGAGTCCTTGTTCTACATCTGAGTAGCCAAACCAGCCATCTCTGCTGGAACTGTAACAGGCCAGTTACCTGCTGCATGAGATTAGCTATTGATGAGCAGGGTGATGGCATCAGCACTCAAACCCTAGTCAGCCCCCTATCACACTATGGCCACACAACCTTCACGTCCGCATGGTCCTTTCCACAGCTCTGCAGAGTGCACAGGCTGGATCAATAAGGCACAAACGAATGGCTCAATCCTGTGTTACACCTTCCTCTGGCTAGGCAGGGATGGATTCACACCCTGGCCACCCCATGGATCGCTCTCTCCTTCTTTCCCAACCTCCTGTGAAAACCTAATCTTCTTCTCCTCTGGTTTTCCTCACTTAGCCTTTTTGTGGAAGGAAAAACATCTAAAACAGAATCAAACCAGCGGAGCTACTTGCAGTGCTGTGATAAAATTCCCTGAAGCTTCTAAGAATTCTTCTTAATTTGACTTTAGTGGCTATTAAATTGTTTCCCTGTGCCAGCGAACCCACTCAGCTTCGCTCATGTCAGCGCAGTTCCCCACTGCCCATACTGCACACGGACAGACGCAGGTCTTTCTGGTGCTTCAGTCTGCCTGAAGTCACTGGGATTGATCATGACCTTTTTGCCGGTTAAAAGGGACGTGTTGGAGTTCCCAATCCTATTGCTTATTTTTACCACCATGCCTTGTTTTCAAGTGTCCTACTTGCCTCTGGAGTTTCAATTGGCTGTGGAGATCTTTCCCTGTGAAACAGGACAACCCTCAGGTTTTTGCTGGACATTTCCAAAAGGCTGTCTACAGCTGTGGTGAGCGTTCTTGTGTGGGCTATAGCATCCTGTTGCAATCACCTGCAGGAATCAGGACACCCTACTCCTACATGTGAACGTGCAGGAAGGCAGGGAGGGTGATGGTGGGGGAAAACATATATATATATATATATTTCTTAAGGTCCCATTTGAGGGAATGCACACAGAAGAGAGACAGAAAGAGTGTGAAAGACATGGTGAGTGTGAGTGAGTGAGCGAGCGTGTGCACAGTGGAATGGGGGCAGAAACATTTGGCTTGTCCACACCTGATATGGGAAAGAAACCCGAGAAGCATAATTAAACCTCAGGGCTGAATGATGGCGTTGGTGGCATGAGCGTATGTGCGTGTGCTTACGGGGTTGAATGATGGCGTTAGTGGCATGCATACGTGTGTGTGTGTGTGTGTGTGTGTGTGTGTGTGTGTGTGTGCACGTATGGGGTTGAATAATGGCATTGGTGGCATGCACGCGTGTGTGCATACAGGGTTGAATGATGGTGTTGGTGACGTGTGTGTGCGCGCGTGTGTGTATTCGTACGTGCTTACGGTCTTATAGTGAGGCTATAGGGAGGCTCGGCCACCAACATCTGGCTAAGAGCAGATACAATCACAAGGATAAGGATGGGCATGAGCTGGACGAAGAGAGCCAAGCCACCCTGCAACAACCACACACACACACATATTACATGGATAGTACTAAACCTGTGTAACTATCAGTAATCCTAAACCCGAATCCTAAGCCTGAACCTAACTGCAGCTGTAACATTCTAATTTTAACCATAATGTTACGGTTACATAAATGCTAAGATAATTACATTATGATATGTAACCTAACATTAATATAAGATTAATCCTTAACATAACCAATACCAAACTACCATGTCTTGGCAGCTTTGCAAGGCAACTCAAGAAAGCACATTTTATAAACAAAGACCAACATATTAACCAGAAACAACACATACACCTAAAAAGGTGCAAATCCTTAAAACAGCAATGTGGATAATGATCAAACAGCAAAATGATGAGTTACATATCAGACAGAAAAAGGTTACATGTTACAAAATGGAAAAATGACGGTAGATCTGCGCGTTCCATGTCCCAAATGCTGAGCTATTCCTCCACTGAAACAAAAGCGAATATGCAGGATCTCGCCTATAAACAGCTCACTGCTTCCCTCTACTGGTAACTAAAGTCTGGAAGCACCGTCTTGTGAAAGGGTGCTTACAAATCTTGCTCATATCAACATAGCAACATCCCAAATTGTATACTTCCCTGAATAACCTAATCAAAATTTGAAGGGTGTCAGTAAAAATGAGCAACAGATATTGGACACCCCATAAAATACCTACTGTGATGATTATGGTTAGACTAGGAGACATTAGTCTTAAACGTTCAAGTAAAATGGTTAGAATTGGCCTGCAATGCTCGCTATGTTTTGAAAGAACATGGTACATGTGAGAATTTTGCCATTATTGTTTATTAATTTAAGGAGATGAGCTTATGACAGGGACAAGTTACCTCAGGTTATGCAAACGCCTGCTAAAAGGTGCATCCATTCAATTATTTTACACTGCAATTATACACATGTTAAGATGTTACTTACTTTTGCCAAGACATTAGGGTTTACATAAAGGCCAAGCTAAGTCTCCCTCTCCCATTTACCGCACTTACCTCCGTAACAGATTAAACCACATTGGAGCTCGTCGCATCACTGGCTTTTCATTGGGCTTGTCAAGTAGGCACTCTCCTCCTTCGGTGTTTCATTGAATTAAGCCTACAACACCTCCAGAAGTCTAAACAGTGAGATCTAGCATCCCAGACCCGACCACCTTCAAGCCCACTTTGTAGTAAGAGCAATAACACAACGTATACAAGTGACCTCCCTAGTGACTAAGGCCATATGGAGCCCCACTGCCACCATTAATGCTCAGGGTCACCAGTTCAGGGTCACCAGTTCCACACAGTTAAACACCCACTGACATGTAAATAAATAAATCCTTTCTAGCCTACCCAGTGACTTAAAGGTGCTACACATTCCACTGGCACTGTTAACACATGCTCAGTGCTACCAGTTCCACTACTCACGACATCATTACAATTCATCACTCCAATTAACCTGTGACCTCTTGAACCACAAGAGCTGACTAGCCCTTCAAACCACTTCCAGGCATTCCTTTAATGATACTCTGAGTGAATGCCTTCTAAAGGCTAAAGTAGTAGCAAGGTAGTTAATAGTATATCTGCTACCAATTTCAGTTTTTCTCTTTATCTTTATCTCTTTTTCCTGCTGCTGCTAACGTATGTCTGACCACTATCACTCAACCTTCCTTCACAAGCCTAATGTCTACTTTTGAGTGGAAGAGAATTAACCACAGTGTGCCTACTATTCAACCTGATTACCTATGCCTCCGTGTATAATGTCCCTGAGATGAACTAATCTTGTAACCTGATTAAAAATGTACCAACCCCAGGTGGTCTGAGAGACACGATACATGGCTCCAATGATGCATTTAATACAATAATCCTGCTTTTGCAGTCAACCGTTATCTTTTAAATAACTCTAGTTTCCAGCAACTATTATAACATATAAATCTATAGGTGCTGGTCATAAAATTATTATTATGAAAAAGTTTATTTATTTCAGTAATTCCATTCATAAAAATAAACTTTTATATTATTCTCATTCATTATACACAAACTGATACATTTCACGTGTTTATTTCTTTTAATCTGATGATTATAAATGACAACCAATGAAAACCCCCAAATTCAGTATCTCAGAAAATTTTAATATTGTGAAAAGGTTCAATATTGTAGACACCATAGGGCCACACCCTAAACAGCTAATTAACTCAAAACGCCTGCAAAGGCCTTTAAATGGTCTCTCAGTCTAGTTCTGTAGGCTACACAATCATGGGGAAGACTGCTGACTTGACAGTTGTCCAAAAGATGAGCACTGACACTGCACACAAGCAGGGCAAGACACAAAAGGTCATTGCTAAAGAGACCAGCTGTTCACAGAGCTGTGTGTCCAAGCACATTAATAGAGGTGAAGGGAAGGAAAAGCTGTGGTAGAAAAAAGTGTACAAGCAATAGGGATTACTGCACCCTGGAGAGGATTGTGAAACAAAACCCATTCAAAAATGTGGGGGAGATTCACAAAGACTGGACTGCAGCTGGAGTCAGTGCTTCAAGAACTGCACAATCTATGCAAATCATAGAAAATCTATGGGGTATTGTGAAGAGGATGATGCAATACACCAGAAGGCCACCATCAGAGCAACCTGGGCTCTCATAACACCTGAGCAGTGCCACAGACTGATCGACTCCATGCCACACCGCATTGCTGCAGTAATTCAGTCAAAAGGAGCCCCAACTAAGTATTGAGTGGTGTACATGCTCATACTTTTCATTTTCATACTTTTCAGTTGGCCAGCATATATAAAAATCCTTTTTTTTGTATTGGTCTTAAGTAATATTCTAATTTTCCGATATACTGAATTTGTGGTTTTCATTGGTTATCAGTTATGCTCAAATTAAAAGAAATAAACCCTTAAAATATATCAGTCTGTGTGTAATGAATGAGTATAATATACAAGTTTCACTTTTTTGAATGGAATTACTGAAATAAATCAACTTTTTCATGATATTCTAACTTTAAGACTAGCAGCTGTACATACAGGTATAAAGTATAGCAGTTTCGTAGGTAATTGCTTTGATTGTGGCTCATTTTTAGTTGATAAAACACACAAAGAAAAGATCACTTATAACCATGTGTATAGAACATTAAATATACCTGGCCCAATGCTACAGAACTATGAAGAACTTCAAAAAGCCACCTCCCAGATTCCAAATCCCAAAGGACTTTAGTGTCGTTTGGTCTACTGAGACCCAGGTGTTGTTAAGGGATGCTACACTTACACCTCTCTGCTCTCTCCTCTCAGCACGCCGCTGACTGAAGTGCATTCGTCCATTGCTGTACATGTGAACGTTACCTGAAGGAAAGCACAGGCTTCGCTCAGACACTTCGATTGAATACATCCGCAAACTTACCCAAATCGAGACCACTACTATATGATATACTGCATCTAATAGTTTTACTTATTGGTATGTTAGCAAACAATCAAACTTGGATGACTGAACAGCTGAAACCGTAGTAGAAAATGCAGTACTAGTAAATCAGGAAGTTATTTGCATTCTTGTCACTGGTAATGTTAAAGGTTGATTATACTGGTTAGGCTATTCTGTGGTAAATGTGCCCTTACGTCTGACTCAGTCAACAAGGACTGAGTAAAGAGTAAAGTACAGTTTAAAGAAACACAATCAGTGAGTGAACACATACATGCACACACACACACAAACGTACTAGAGGGAAATCCTCCTCCAAAGAACATGTTAAAGAGGTCCTCCGGTGAGATATCCGGCTGGAAGTCTTCATTAGCATGGCTGTGTCTGCCAGCAGGGGCACGCACCTCCCCGTACTCATCATACAGACGCTTCTTCTCCGGGTTGGACAGCACCGCGTACGCATTCCCAATGGCTGCACGGGACAACCATTAATCAACAAACACAGCATGCTTTTAAGGGGATGCTGTGTCCTGCAAATGAATCAATAAATAGAGAGTATCAAAATTAGGCTTAGGCATTAGGTTTACCCTTAAAGGCTTCTGTAGCCCCTGGAGCATGATTCTTATCAGGATGGAACTTCAGAGCCAGTTTCCTGTAGGCTTTTTTAAGGTCATCGTCTGAGGCGTCTTTCTGCACTCCAAGAATCTCATAGTAGTTTTTACATTGTTTTATCCTGTGAAGAAGACAAAATGATTCGAAGAGGCAAGAGAGCAGAGAACAAATACAAACTCTCAATTTGAACTGTTCAATTCAAATGAAAACATGTTCTAAATGTGTCCTGAGGCACAGAAAAAAATCATTAAGATAAATAATAAGTCTCTTTGTAAAGATACAAACAGAAAATATGTACACACAATGTTTTAAATTTTCAGAACAAAATAGCATCTACAACCAAAAGTCAGTATTTTGGGTCTACTGTCTAGACGTTTTCTGAAGTAATCGTCTGGTAAATTACTCCACACTCCTTTCAGCAGGTGTTAGGTTTAAGAAAGACGGATTCCTGCTATTGCTCAAGTGTAAGGGGAAGCCACACCAAAAACTTTGCCACTGTAGTCCATAGAAACTGTTGGTCTGATTTTACTTTCTGTTTTTTAGTAGTTGCATGCACATTTCCTGACCAATATATTGTCTTTATATCATTGCCAACAACAAATCTAATAGTGGCCCAAGGCAGTACTGCAACACACCTGGACCAGCTAATCAAGAGCTTACATATCTCGTACTTATAAATAGGATGTCAAACATCCTGTGCCAAAGAGAGTTTCAAACAGGGCCCGGCCCATTCATGTCTTGCTGAAACCCACAACATTGCAGGTATCATTGCTTCATCTGTGCTGAACACCTCCAGAAGGCTCAACAGCTCTCCAAGCTATTAAACCAGCCACATTCACCTCTTTAAACATAAACCCTCATTGACCTCCCTGGTGACTAAGGCAGTATCTAGCCCCACTGACACTTTTAATAAAATCTAATATATATACATATAAAAATGCTTGCATAAAAAAAGTATCCCTGGTGGTTTAAAAGAAGAGAATTTCAATAGGCGTACTAATGAAAGGATCCACTGACAGCACCTTTTGACAGCGTCCACTTGTTCTGTGGTGTAAGTGTTAGCGGAGTCGGAGCGCCTGCCCTCTGGAACTCTGTGGTTGTCAGACGTTTCCTGGAAGTTTGCTGGAGCGTCCCTGCTTCCTGCAGAGCTGCTGGGAGTGGGACCATGTCCATTCTGCTGCAGAGACTCCAACAATGCTGCACACATCATGTGTTACAGGAGAATACATGCAGCCTGTTTAAGCAACCAGAAACTAGCCTGAAATAATAATCCTGCTGTTCCAAGCAGGAATATGATTACTATCTTTTTTTTTTTTAAGTCACGGTGGAAGTAAACAACCTATTGCTACAGTTGGCCGGCACATGGTTGTGCTGTGCACGTGGAAGCAATAGAACATTGTGCGCATTTGACGTGAACAGAATTTGAGCAATTTTAAATGTATTTGGTTATAGTCATTTATTTTTTAACTATTGCAAGTTTGGTTTTTGTTAAGAAAAGCATAAAAATAAATAACGTGTCTATATAGAATATAGCGCTTGCGTTTTATTTCGTTGGTGCTTTAAAAAATATTTTCTGTATCTCGCAGTCTATCCCAGGTCCAAAACTCTTAACACAAGTGTGTCTAGCTCTTGTTCTGGAGATCTGCCACTCTGCATAGGCTCCCTGCCACACTCCTAGATCTATTATTCAGATGTTGAAACCCTCGATTAAGTTAACTGATTAAGATGGGTTAGATAAGGGTTGGAAATAAATTCTGCAAGTTGGTAGCTCTCCGAGACTAGAGTTGGCACCAGTTAGCATAGGCGTGCAGAGCCATTTGAATGTTACAGTATGGTCTGTTTGATTAGGCTTAGACCAAGTCTGGACACCCATCTTCTGATTCCTTTTTTCCCTTTACAGTAGCTACAGGTGTGGTCTAGTGTGGACTAGCACACAGGAATGACCGGTCATTTGGACATGTTCAGTCTAGACTGGGGTCAAATCTGACCCGGGGAAACTGGCATTTACGCTACTAAATCCTGCAGGAGTGCCCAGTGGGCTATAGCTCGTCAGCTAGCTAGCAAACTCAAATAATTGCACCGCTGAGACACCTAGAACCTACTTACACTTAATTAAAACAGTACGATGTTAAATAAAGGGACAACAACCAGCAATATGCCATGAAGATCCTAGTGTAGTTATGCGCGACAATATCCAAAACATAAAAATATAACAAGGGGCAGTTACACTGGCTTCTTTTTATGCTTCTAAGCTCACAGCCGAGCTGAGCGTAAATTAGTAGCTAGCTAACGCTACATTTATCTTAGCTTACCTTTTGCCTGGTCGGTCGGAAAGAGTCTCTGTGCTTTTTCTAGGAATCGGCGCGCTTTGTCAACTTGGTTACTCCTTATTGCGTTAATTGCAATCTCAATACAACGCTCAGCTTCATCCTTGTTTACTTCCATTGCGTGATACCATATGAGCTACACAAGTCAAATAAACAAATAACGCTCTTACCAGCGTCGCTCTCTAATGACGTAGAGTCTCAGCGGCGGAGGATGTTCAGATCAAGCGAACGCCCAGCCGCTGTTTTCATTAACGACACGCTCAAAGAGGGAGCTACGCCGTCATCAGTGTTTATAAATGGTTCCTAATAAAGTTAGGAATAAAATACTATTACTTGTATAGAATGTACCCCCTCCCCTTTACTTTAATTTTCATGTATCTTACACAATTGAATATGTCCATAAAGGACTGAAGATTAAATATTCGGTTTCATGCAATAAATATTTTATAATGTTGTATATTGTGGTACATTCTAAAGATATTCCTCACTATTGTGGTGATATCCAGTATGTGGGATGATAAATAGAACAAATAGAACTTTCTAATTCATTCTAACTAATTCATCCAAACATTCTAAAAACATAAATAAGAATAGGTCTAATAAAAACAATGCATGATTAATATATACTTTAATTCAGTAAGTTTCCTTATCACTTTCATATTACAAACATCTGATTATACTAGGCAGTAATGTGTAACCTTTTCAGCCATCAGGCAGCATATCACCAGTACAGGCCATTCAATGACTTTATGTATTCTGCAATACTTTGGCATTGACTATTTACGAACTGTTACAGCAACATGAATCTCAAAAGATTTAATCTCATTTTGAGTTTAAAAAATATTCAGCACCATCATATACATTATTCCATGTTAAAGCATTTCACTATTTTCTACATCAGATTTCAAGACCACCCAGTGCAGTTTAACAAATACATCCTGAGTGAAACAGGAAAAAAACAAAACAAAAATCAGTAACAAAACTGATGCAACAGACATACAAAACTCATGAACCCTTTGCCATTTACCAGTGACATTAAATGCATTTAAATGTATGAAATGTTCTATAAAGAAAATTATTATTATTGTTTTTGTAAATATTATTAGTCATACTAACTACCTATTAGCAAGACATTTTCTGAGTAATACTATACATCTTTACAGAGGTCTATGAAAAGACCACACTGACAATATTATGAGGGCAGCATACAATTCCAGGCACTTACATAAAAGTTTTAGGTGATTGGATGTTCTTAAGACTGGTGGGTTTCAGTGTTTAATTAGAGTCTGTCATCAACATATTAATGGGACCAGTGGTCACTGAGGGGTCACATCACTTTCATCCCTTGAATCACTGCTCTCATCATCCCCTTCCATACCAAGCTGCTCAAAGTCATCGTCATCTTCACCACAATACTCATCTTCCTCTTCCTGGTTCTGTCGCAGTGCTTCTAGTCCCAAGAAACGCTTCAGAAGGGCTACAAGTGCCTCCACATCACTAAGATGAAAAAAAAAAAGTATAATCTGTATTCCAGTTCTTTTTATACTAAGACTGATATTATTCTGCTTGTTTTTTTTTAAGTATGCTTTAGCACGAACCTCCGTCCCCCAACTGTAGCATTCTGAGTAAGGGGATGAGAAAATCCAGTGGCCATCCTTAGGACCAGGACATAGCCCTTTCCCAAATATCGCACCTTTTCCTCTTGAATACTTATGTCCCGCAGGTGCCGCAAATCCAGCAAAACTTAGGTAGATACAACAGGGACAATAACCCCAGATGCAGTTACAATATTCTAACTGACAAAGAAAACATGATTCTGGATAAAACCTATGATTCTGGATAACACCTTCTCACCTTTATCATGTCCATTTCGCCACAGCGTAAGTATCTTGGCATACAGACTAAATGTTTTCAGCTCTACTTTACCCTTAGATTTGTCAAACACTGCATCCTGTAGACAAAGAAAGTACTTTTATTCATTTAACTGTTTGCCATTCCTCGTACATAGAGTGTTTTTGTAAGTGTTTGAGAGACAGAGAATGACGGTTCCCATACTTCCCACTCCTCCATGTTTTGTAGCGCGACAAATAAACAACCAGTTATATAGAATAGTTTCCATAACACACTGTCTGCAATGTGAGGAAGGGAAAAAGTGGTTATTGAAGGTTGTAACTGCTTAATCAACAGTAAAAATAAACAATAGTTTCTATAGATGATTTAAATGTTTCAGTATGTTGTTGTTTAAAGGTATGCAAATTACCTGAACTGTAATATGCTGCAGCCAGGCCAACTGAGGCAATCCCTGTATCAAGTAAAATGAAACAGGAAGTGTCATTTAAAATAAAAAACGTTTGTTCTTTGCATGTAATATGTATTTGCGTATGCATTCTATCAACTCTCCCATATTTCATACCAACAAGTAGGGACCAGGACCGAATCCCAGGCGATCTCTTCAGATGGAGGACATCATTAGAGTGTTTCTCAACCACCATATACACCATCTGTGAAAAAAGGCAATTCATTTAGTTTTCTAAGGTTTGTTGCATTTCAATGTACTAAGCAGAGGAAGTTAATATATTCTTTGTTATATTTGCACAAAACGAACATAACTAGACGTAAATTCGTTATTTATTAAAATATGACCCGAGTGATACACGCATAACAACAACCCACACCCACACGAGGGGAAACGTGACCGTAACGACTCTCAGATGGATTTCATCATGGCAGTTCATAAGAAGAAACTGAAATCGAAAACTTACCTTATCAAGTCTCTAAACTGTCCGTGAATTTAAATTGTTGGACCAACGAGATAACATAAAGTATTCAATTATGTTTTGTGCTGGTCCATGCGATTTAGAAACCCACCTTCGGGTATTCTCAACTTCCGCCAAAGCAATGTCAGTTCAGATTGGACAACGACATCAACACTCGCCTTGTTCGGGCCCTGTTCAAAGACTCCGGACTCCAACAATACAATGCAGTAGAAAGGAGGAGTGCATTGTTGTGTATCTTTGCTAAAAGTATTTTTTTATTATTATTTCGTGTATTTTGCAGATTGCCTAGGATTATAAACTTTTAGTTGTCCAGAAAAACACAAAAAAATGACGTAAAAACGCGATAGATGCTTTGCGGATATACGCATGCGCCCAGTTTGAGCTAAAGGACAATGAGTCCCGATGTTCGTCCGTCAAGCTGCGAAAGATCATTTTTTAAACGATTTTGCGGGATTGCGATGAGTCAAAGTATCAAAATGGAATACTTTTTACACAGAGACCAAGCGGTTCCTACTACTTCTAGATCATGTGATCGCCTCCGCACTGTTTTCTGATGAACATTTGGCCCTCACTCGGCGCACAGAGTCGTTCCCGAGTTCCTGTCCGTGCGGTATTTTTTCACTCGTATTATATTTGCACTGGGATGGTAGGGGCTCTGTCCTCCAAGCCGGAATTACTTTCGTGTGTGGGCTTACTGACTTTCAAGCCCAACTAAGATTTGAACGCTTGTCATATCACACTGTTGCTTTTTGGTTCAGACTCAAGGAGCAGCCGCCATAGGTAACGAGACAAGGCGTTTTTCACCAGTATTATTAATCAAGTTGTGGCTTTCTTATCAGTGGCTTATATCTTGCAAATGTAATTTTTAACTAGTCATTTGCTGTAATCTTTGTGCCTTTTCAGGTGATATAATGAGAAGATACGTAATCCCTTTATTGAGCGGTCTTTATTTAGATAGAACCATTTACCATAATGTTCTCAAAACAACAATCACGTTTACTCATGTCGTGGGAACCTTCAATTATCTCACACTTTCTTTTGAGTTTGCCTGTGTTTCAAGATACCACTTTCCCCTTATTGGTACCTATTAATTATAGTGTGGTTTTACAGTCAGTGATTCTGATTGGATGTTTAGAATTTCTTTCAAATCGCCAATGTTTCATAAATCGTCAGTGCATACATGTTAAACATTGTCTGCCCCGACCTTTCTACGTCTAGAGAGAACTATTTCTTCCACTGATTTGTTTTGCAGAAATTTTATTATGTCTGAAGTTAACATTGCAAGAAAAAAAGAGAAGTGTGAAAATTGCACTAAACAGGTAACTTGTTGTAATTGCTATCCAAGAATTTATTTATTCAGACATGTATCTTGTACATATTTTATTAGACTTATAAAAATGCTTATAATTAATGAGAAATATGTGTTCCAATCATATCTGAATGGAACATATAACTGTTTCTGATGATGAATAATATATTGTGGGTGAGGTAACTTGATCATATTTTGTCTCAATTTCATTTCCCAGTGCAATAAGAAACAGAGTGATGATGCTGTGGTGTCACTGCAGGACAGGGGTGCTGCCAATGGAGAGGTAGAGCCTGTTGTTTCTTCATCTATCTAATCTAATGATTAATTTTGCATATGATTACATATTCATTCGTTATGCAGTAAGAAAACAACTAACACAAAGTTGGACAGTGGACTTATAAGACGTAATTAGAAGATATAAGACACTGAGCTTCTCTCACTGAGCTTGTTGATGATCTGTATTTCAAAGGTGAGTGGACATGTATCGGCCCAGCCGGTGCTGCTAAGTGCCTGCCTCACCTGTGAAGGCTGTGTGTCTGATGAAGAGAGCCGGAAGATCTCTCAACAAAACTTACAAGAAATCTACCGTGTTCTCGCTCTAAATAAGGTGATGTAAACGTCTGTGGCCATCTGCTGGTTTTAATGCCTGTTCGTGAAAAAAAAAACCCTATCTCGAGCAGAAATGCTGTGTCAGATGCAATGTTTGTGTGTCACAGTGTGTTTTGTGTGTGTGTGTGTGTGTGTGTGTGTGTCGTGTGTTGCAGAAATGTGATACCACGAAGCACAAAGTACTGGTTGCGTCTGTGTGTCCTCAGTCTTTGCCCTTTTTTGCTGTCAAATTTCATCTGGATATCCCAGAGGCTGCACAAAAGCTCTGTGGCTTCCTGAAGAGTGTGGGTGAGTTTGCCACCAAGCAGGGCAACCCCCCCCCCACTTGTAACCCCTGACTCCCCCTTTTTTCCACTTTAATTGAAACCTGTGTCTGACTGTGAATGAATGATTGTCTCTGGGAGATTATCTCTTCATTCATACGGACATGGGAAAGCAGTTATAGATGTCTTGTCTTTGTCTCCAGGCGTTAAGTATGTGTTTGACACAACGCTGGCTGCCAGCTTCAGCATCCTGGAGAGCCAGAGGGAATTTGTACAGCGATATCGTCGCAAGCATCACGACACTCATGCAATGCCAATGTTCACCTCCTCATGTCCAGGTAAGCTCATGATGATAAAGTGCTCTGGGTATTCACCAGGCTTCAGCTGAATGCCAGCTTGAAAATAAAAAGTGAGATTCATGTATTTTCCTTTTTTTTTCTTTTTCCTTGGTCTTCATGTTTTATGGATTTTTTGGCATACTTTGATGTGGTCAGTAAGGACAACTTAGAATGTGAGGTTATTTGCTCTTTATGTGGCTCTGTGTGTGTCTGTGTGCTGGAGCACACACTGAGTAAAGGGGTGTGACTGAATAGAGATAGCCAAAGCATCCTGCTGCTTGGAGATATGCTAGCATGGATCAAACCCTTCCCTGAACAGAGGGAGGACCTCTGGCCTACTGCCGCCATACCGTTTTTTTTCTCTTTTAAACATTCCATTGGAAAAGTCTAAAAATTATACTGTATATATACAGTGAGCAGCTAGTTTGGTAAAACAGGTGTGACAGGTTCATAGTGTGCTGATGATTTGTGTGTGTGTGACTAGGATGGATCCGCTATGCAGAACATGTGCTTGGAAGTCTCGTCACTCCCCATATCTGTACAGCAAGGTCACCTCAGCACATCATGGGTTCTTTGGTCAAGGACTACTTCAGCAGGCAGCAGGTGAACTGTGTGTGTGTTTCTCCAGCAAAGGGTTGCTAAGACAAACTTCCTAATCTTAAAGTACAAAAAGTGCTCATTCTTACATTGACACGATTAGTAGCGTTCTTGACTGGTGGCTGTCATGAGGAGCAATGCTGATGCAGGGTTGTGTGTCATGGCAGAAGCTGACCCCACACCAGCTCTACCATATCGTGGTGGCTCCTTGCTTTGATAAGAAGCTGGAAGCAGTGAGAGACGAGTTCTTCACCAGCCTGCTTGATTCCAGAGATGTGGACTGTGTGCTTACCTCAGGTAGGAATACCGAATGGCTTCCCTGAGTAGTTTTTCTTTGTGAAACAGACATGGTCCTTTATGTCTTTATCTCTGAGGTGTCACACGAGCCTTTGTAATCCAATTCTGTGTAATCCAAGAATGACGGATTCTTATATCAGTGTCATCAGGAAAATACCGTTGCCCTTGTGATAATTGCATAGTCCCAACTACACAATGCCTTGTTTAATACTGGAATATGGTTTCCCTGTGGTGTTCTGTTTACATTCATCAAACTGACTTAGGCCCTTAAGGGAAGTCGAGCTATATTTAAGTTTCTTTGTAGTGAATTGCATAATTATACCAGTTTGACTGACATATGAATGAGCTGGTTGAAAAGGATTCAGTTTAGTCCGATACCAGAACATACCTGAGTCAGCACATCTCTGGACTTGTGTCTCAGCAGTCAGATTAATGATCTACTTTGTTGAAGAGAAAGTGTGATAAAACTGCGTGTTGCATGGCAGATGTCTCTTAGCTGTCTTTCGGTGTTTGTTCCACACGTGTGTCGTTTCAGGGGAAATTCTGCACCTGATGAAGCAGAGTAATGTGTCTCTGCAGGACGCCGACTCTGTCCCTTTGGATCACGTGTAAGTGAGACTACCACCATTTCTCTGGCGATAACGGTGGCACTGGGGAATACTGGACACATGCAGACTGCGCTATTCGCATTCAGCTAGTATACATCAAACAGTTTGGAGACATTCATGCGCTTTAGAGCTTGTCCAACTGTTGCACACCTGGATATAACTTAACAGCTCTAAGCAGATGTGTGAAAAAAGTCGCTTGAGAAAAAATGGAGTCCTACTACTGACATTGACACTTCTGTGACAATTATAGGATTAGTTATGCAGGTGTCTTGCTCTCGGAGACGTCTGCAATTTCTATACGGTGTGGAAGGTTCCAGGAAGTTAAAACGTGGTCACCAATACTGCAGTGATGAAGATATGGAGAGGAGAGGATGGCCTGATTGGCCTGGAAGCATATGATGTGTGTGTGTTTGTGTTTGTGCACGGGCATGTGACAGGATTGGCGAGACTGGTGATGCAGACTTGACGAGGCACGACGGCCGGGGATCAGAAGGCTTCCTAGAGCACATTTACAAATATGCAGCCAAAGAGCTCTTTGGCCTGGATGTTCAAGAGATTGTATACAAGACCCTCAGGTGTGTGTCTTATAGGGAGCTTTGTAAGGGCTGGTCAAGCCAAGGTTTCTCAGCTCCAGTCCTATGGTTCACCTGCGTAGTTTCTAGTTTTGCCTGCACTAGCACACCTGGTCCAACTCCTAAAGGATTTGCTTGTTGGGTGATGAGCTGTGTTACAACAGGGCTGGGGAGGTCGTTGAGTTAGGCACTGGATTGTTTGGTGCAGTAGCATTACATGTGTGCATGTATCTAATGTAGTGAAGACATGAGGTGAGTTAACCTTCCTTTTGTTGTGCTTTCACCCGCTCTGGTTCTGCTAGGAACCGAGACTTCCAGGAGGTGGTGCTAGAACGTGACGGAGAAACGCTGCTCCAGTTCGCTGCAGTCTATGGTTTCCGGAACATTCAGACACTCGTGCATCGCATGCGAAAAGGAAGAGTGCCCTACCAGCTAGTGGAGGTCCTGTCCTGTCCTGGAGGTATAACTACATTATAACAGTTGATAATACTGAGATGCATAGCAATATCTGTAACTATGTTATACATGTTATTGGAAGTGCTCTCTACATGGCTTCTTTAAACATTTAAATTTTATTTGGAAATTACAAATTCCCTTGTAGCTTTAGTTGTTTACTGTGACGTGTACAAGATAAACATTATCTAGATCCAAAAGAAAGTACTAACCCTTAAAGCTTTATAAGTATTTATGCAACACGGCTAAGTCAGAACTGAGTACATATAATGTATGCTTAACTTCTGCACTGTGTTTGTGTTAATACTCCAAACATCCCATATTTCAACCACGTCAGATAATCTGAGATTCAGAAGCCTGAAAAGTCCCTCATATACAGTACTGTGCAAAAGTTTTAGGCAGGTGTGAAAAAATGCTATAAAATGCTTTCAAAAATGGAAGTGTTAATAGTTTATTTTCATCAATTAACAAAATGCAGTGAATGAACAGAAAAGAAATGTAAATCAAATCAATATTTGGTGTGACCACCCTTTGCTTTCAAAACCGCATCAATTCTTCTAGGTACACTTGCACACAGTTTTTGAAGGAACTCTGCTGGTAGGTTGTTCCAAACATCTTGAAGAACTAACCACAGATCTTCTGTAGATGTAGGTTTTCTCAAATCCTTCTGTCTCTTCATGTAGTCCCAGACAGACTCGATGATGTTGAGATCAGGGCTCTGTGAGGGCCATACCATCACTTCCAGGACTACTACTACTTCTTTACACTGAAGATATTTCTTTAGGACATTAGCTGTACGCTTGGAGTCGTTGTCCAGCTGCAGAATAAATTTTGGGCCAATCATACGCCTCCCTGATGGTACTGCATGATGGATACGTATCTGCCTGTATTTCTCAGCATTGAGGATACCATTTATCTTGACCAAATCTCAAACTCCATTTGCAGAAATGCAGCCCCAAAACTTGCAAGGAACCTCCACCATGTTTCACTGTTGCCTGTAGACACCCATCATTGTACCCCTCTCCAGCCCTTCGGCGAACAAACTGCCTTCTGCTACAGCCAAGTATTTCAAATTCAGTCCTGCTGCAATTTTTCTGCACCCCAGTTCCTATGTTTTCGTGCATAGTTGAGTCGCTTGGCCTTGTTTCCATGTCGGAGGAATGGCTTTTTGGCTGCAACTCTTTCATGAAGACCCCTTCTGGCCAGACATCTGGCCAGTGATATGTACCAGGGTCCCACTGGTTTCTGCCAGTTCTGATGGTACGGCTGGACATTCTCCGATTTCAAAGGGAAATAAGCTTGATGTGTCTGTCCTCTGCTGCACTAAGTTTCCTTGGCCGACCACTGCGTCTACGATCCTCAACGTTGCCAGTTTCTTTGTGCTTCTTCAAAAGAGCTTGAACAGCACATCTGGAAACCCCAGTCTGCATGGAAATCTTTGTCTTGGAGAAACCTTGCTGATGCAGTATAACTACCTTGTGTCTTGTTGGTGTGCTCAGTCTTGCCATGGTGTATGACCTATGACCTGTGACCTGAAACTGTCTTCCACAACCTCAGCTTGGTAGCAGAGTTTGGCTGTTCCTCACCCAGTTTTAAGCCTCCTACACAGCTGTATCTGTTTCACTTAATGACTGTGTTTCAACCTGCTTGTGAAATTGATGATCATTAGCACCGGTTTGGTATAATTGGTTGATCACACACCTCACTGTAATCCTACAAAATCCCTGACTTTGTGCAAATGTACCTATAAGAATTGATGCTGGTTTGAAGGCAAAGGGTAGTAACAAGAAATATTGGTTTGATTTAGATTTTTCTTTTGTTCGCTCACTTTGCATTTTGTAAATTGATCAAAATAAACAATTATTATATTTATATATTTTTGAAAGCATTCTTAGTGTACAGCATTTTAACACACCTGTCTAAAACTTTTGCACAGTACTGTACGTCTATAGCAGCACCTCACTTTGCTGAATTAGCAGTCAGCGTGGTCATGAACACTTCTTCACACTGTATTGTCTCTGTCCCTACCTGCCACCTCTCCTTGCAGGCTGTGTGAGTGGCCGTGGCCAGGCGGAAGGGGAAGGAGGCAGGCCTGACCGGGCCTTGGTCCAGCAAATGGAGGAGGCCTACAGCAGTTTGCCTGTACGGCTGCCTGAGGCAAGCCCTCAAGTCCAGCGTCTTTACCAGGACTGGCTGGAAGGCCAGGACTCTCCACGTGCCCAGCAGACCCTCCACACCCAGTATAGCAACCATACGCAACCCCCGCCCAACACCCTCATCCCTGATATACAGTGGTGAAAAAACGAGTGGACGTCAAAGGGACCACTTTATGTCCCGTGTCTCTGGAAACGCTGTGTTTTGTGAACGGTGAACAAAAGCTTATGCTGTGAACATATTGAACACAAACAGACTGCATGGTGCCTGTTGGAAGAGATATGACCTGTCAGAAGCAGGTCCAAGCTCTTTTTTTAAAGTTATGTAGTTTACCTGCTTGTAAATCCTCGTCCATGGCTTATACAAAATATAAAGCCTGGTGAACAATTAATCTTATGATTAGATTAATGAGAGAATAACAGCAATAAAGGACATTGACCATTTAAAAATAGTATGTATGATCATGAATGAAGCTAATCCTAGGTTTGGACACTGCCAGAATGGGCTGTCAATGTCTGTGTGGGATTGTCTCTAAAATAATGAGGTCCACTAAGTGCTAAAAACCTAATAATTGGTGCCACAATCTAATAAAACATTGAACTTGGAGCAGAATTGACAATATCAAAAACTGGAGCCTGAAAGTTGTTTGCAATGGTTATCGGTTGCTTTCCCTGCAATATACTTTTTTCATTTCTTGATATTCCATCCATGATGTATGTATGCACCCCTCAAATATTAGTTTGTGGAGACGTAAGCATGTTGTAACAATGCAGGACCAGTGGTAATTCTGCTTATTACCACAAGATGGCAATGCGCAACAGCGTGATAGACTTTGGTAAGCACAAGCTGTGTCTTCAACACAAAACGATGAGTCGGAATACTTCCTTCCTGTGAACATTTGAACTTGCAGTTTTGCTCTAACACCTTCATGACAAAGACAGAACGTTGTATTTATGGCATGGAGGGAAAGGGAGTGTTACGTGGTTTAACATGAGGTATTTAATTTTATTTCATTTTAACGTGATGTTTTACATAGATAGTGTCTTGTAAGGTTTGTGTTTATGTTCACACACCCACTGGGCCAACATAAGCAGAAATACTTATCAGTATATACCTACAGTGACATGTCCATGAGAACATTTCACTTTATTCACAATAGGCTACACAAGCTTAGCCTGAACAATGCTCCCTTTTCTCTTGGCTATTTCTTATTGTTGCCACTAAGATTTCTTTTATAAGTGCATAATGACAGATTGTATAATGTGCAGCCATGCACAAAACTCCCCGGGTTATATGATATGCTCCATTATGGTACTTCAGTACAGGAGTATAACCTGTGGTATTTTGGGTGTGTTTCCCTGACTTTGGTCAATAGTGATCTTTTAGATAATGAGCAAGTACTGTCCACGTATTATCAACAGCTCATAGATCATTATCTTTTTTTTCCGGCTACACCACCACCCCTGCCAAGAATGAAATCGCATTGAAAGACAACTACGCTGTTGGTTGGGAAGATGTTAGGGATTCACATTTGATTACCACATCAAGGTTCTCTTAAGTGGACCGTATAATCTCAATGTTTTGATAAATGCTGCGATACGTTTTAAGAAACAAGGCTTCATCACACAATAATCAAAAGGCATTTTGAACGAAGACTGCTATACAATCTCTATATAACACTTTCTGTTCTCTTCGCTGTGTAGAAGTGCACTTGTCCCATGCGTATCGCTTAGTCTTTATATAGTTTTTTTTTATTATTTTATTAGTCCAGTTGAATAAATACGTTAGCAAAGCCTTTCCCAACTTTACCCAATGTTAGAACTCACCCGCCTTCAAACACTTTTGGCTCATCAATAATTTAGCCCTCAATGCGTCTTAAATACGCGATATAGCGGGACGAATGTTAAACCCATTTTAGAACGCAAACTATTGGCTTGTCAAATAACCCACTAGGTTAATGATTGGCCCACCCACCTGTCAGCCGTGAAAACGTCATGTCGCTTTTAAACTAAGCCGTGTTTTCACTGTATTCAGTACTAAGAGTTGGAGACGAGAGAGCGTTAAAATAGTACTAAAGAGGCTTAGAAATTACACTGGAATTTCTTTTGAAATATAACATTCGGAAGTGAAGCGTCATAGTATCAAACTTTCTTTGATCTCTTGTAACTAGGGTAGCTACTTTTATTACGTCATATCTAATTTAAGTTCTGTCAGTAACTGCTGAGAGTTAAACATGTCAAGCGCTCTTAGGCCTAGATTGTGTGTTGTAGAAAAGGGTGCTGATGGTTATGGTTTTCATCTCCACGGTGAGAAGGGGAAGCCGGGTCAATTCATCCGGCTTGTGGAACCGAATTCTCCGGCTGAGATGTCTGGTCTACTCGCCGGGGATAGAGTTGCGTTTGTTAATGGAGAGACCGTAGAAGGAGAAAGTCATCAGCAAGTTGTCTCCCGGATACGAGCTGTTACAGGCAAACTGGAACTCATCGTATTTGATGCTGAGACGGAGGAACTACTTAAAAAGCATAACCTGAAGTGCCAGAAAGAGTTCATCACCGAGGGCATTCCGTTGCCAAGAAGCGAGACGGACAGCGGAGATGAGGTTAAGAATGGTACACCAAGGGAATCAACGCCTGTTCCAAACACAAATGGTGACATTGCCATCGATAGGTTGAGCGTGAGTTCCAAGGTAAATTTAACGAGATTAAATATCGGTAAAAGACTTGAATCCCCTCGCGTTAGACTTCTACTCCCCACGTGCTTCGTGTTTGCAGTGTCTAGGACTATGGGAAAGGAATTTGTTGCAGGTTTAAGGAGTGAGCACGTATTTTACGTAATGCTTTAGAATTAAAGTGAGCGCACAATGTACATAACTTTTTGAGTAGCACGGAAAGGAAATATGTAGGTCTTGTGATGGATCATCACATCTCGACATCGCGTGACTGAAGGTCCACTCAGAGAACCGAGAGTGGAAAGCACTGGCTTAGCAAGTTATGGAATGTCTGACTAGCCTGTTTTCGCTTTTACTGGCAATTCGTGCTTAACTCGTCCGACATCAGTGTTTCCCAGTTACTTCTATCGTTTGAAAGTTTACTGATATTACAATGATACAGTGGGGCAGTATGATAAGGCTTGTCACGAGGGACAATATAACCTCTATTACGTACATTAATTTAGAGACGCCCTGATTACTCAGACGCTAAAGCCCACAACAAACTAGGCTGAAAAAAGAGCCTGAGGGAATAAGTACCCCGGGGGGGGGGTCTGAGTAATTAGTGCAAGGTGCGCCTGCACGTGCAAAATGCGTGGAAAGTCAAACGCTTGGCAAAATATTAAATGTATCTTAACATCGCTCTCATTTCTGACGAGTGGACTGAAATTCCATTTAATCTGGAGGACTGATCTAAAGCCAGTTTTAATTCGAAGCCGCAATATTAGAAGTATGCTATTGGTCAACGTTACGTTCACTCATATAACATGGTCATATTTAATGTTTGTTTAGCTATGGCTATATACTGCAGTGATCGCAAAGTGGTCCTACACCATCTGCCGATTCTTCCGCTTAGCAGTGTGGAGGTGAAGATCCAGCGCGGGATTGCCTTTCACTTAACGATTTACTTAGAGGCTTCGGCCCCGAGCCCTGCTCATCTATGAAGGACTCCTTTGTTGTGGAGGGCTACTCTGTCCGACGTGTGCTTTTCATGCTGCCTTGCCCAGATTGTTCAGGGTTCTGCTTCTGAATGGGACATCCTCAGACTGGCTGGTTGTTTGGCAGAGACTAAGCACCCTTTGTCTGAGGCCGACCACAGCACGGTGTTCTTTCCTAACGGAGATGAAATTTGGGAATGGGTTATATTCACACGGTCGGTTGGTTTTCTACCCATTTTCCCAGGTGGCACAAGAATTGTCTAAACAAATATGATGTTAATAGACATGTTATAAAGTAGTGTTGTAATAAGACCTAGTTCTAGGATTTGTAGCATTGTGTTTTGTGTTACACGTGATTAAATGGGATTACGGTAAAGCCATCTTAACATAATCACATTATGTACCTTATGTGGTCTTTAATATAAAGTTCATTTTCAAGAACGCTTTATTTATAGATAATATATTGCTAGAATATTCATGCATTCATGTCTGTATCACCATTCCTGTCATATTATCTTTAGAGTGCACCATTACAGGACATACAGTGGATTACGAAGCTTCTCCCTTTGTTAGAAATGTTTCCGCTGTTACAACATCCTGTGTCACATAGACTGATTAGCAGACCTGATCCGAGCCGAAACCTCAGAGAAATTCCTCAGCTGATTCCTGATGGTGGCCAGGAGGTTTCAAAGTCTGCGGAGGCTCAACCCCACAGCTGCTTCAGGAACATTGTGTAGATGTACCAGTATGTACATCCATCGTTCCCTACACGAAGTCCGAGCCTCACCTAATCCAACTCAGTTCTGGAGTCCTGTCATGGCACAAATCTGGTTTATCATCAGCCATTGTGCTTTTGCTGTAATTAACTATACATTTCTCTCTTTCTGTCCTCTCGCTTGATCTCTTTCTGCTCCTGTTGACACGTGGAATGCGTGATAGGCTAGAGGCTCTGATAAGCATGATAGGCTACTTGATTAATCCATCTCTGTCTCCACTATGACTCAGGGTGTCTGTTAGTGCCAGCACAATGTGATGAGTTATGCTGTATTTTGGTCAAATAGCCTATATCTTCACAGCAATCTTATGTTCAGCCATCTTGTCCTTGCGCAAGTGAAATTTGTGTTGTAATGAGTTTATTTAGTGTTGAATTTGGTCCCCTGTTGCTCAGAATTTAGGTACTTCATATCACTTCATGTTTGGAGTTGCACTTTCAAAACTTATCAAGGGGGCAGGTATCAGTTTGAGCGACTAACAGCTGCTGATGGTGAAATGTCCTGAAAAGATGCATGGGAGGGAGCCATGAACTCACATTTGAATAAACCACTTCCTGTGTTACAAGTCTGTTGCTTTCCTGCTAGCAAGTCTTTGTTTTTGTTCAAAGGCAGACAAAAAAAGATGGCGGGATGCAGTGCAGCCCCCACGTTCTGTCTTTGTCATGAAGGTGTTAGAGGCATTTTATGTGTGTGGTGTGCTGTTGTTTTTTGGTGTTAGGGGGTGCTGTTAAGACTAATCTCAGGGACCTGAAGGTTGATCATTATCTCTGTAGGTTCGCTCATACCTTCAGGACTGCAGCACGGGGCTTGGGTATCTTTATTTCCTGCTTTGCATTCAGAACTCAGTAACTGTATAACTCAGTGACACCACCACAGGCAGTGGATAGCTTGCTTAGACGCGACCAAGGATTTACTGCCTTTAGACCTAAACTGTGACATTGATGTGTGAAAACGAACCGTTTCAACCACCCTCCACCCAATCTTCTTATGTAACTCCCCTGTTAAACAAACCATAGAAAACATGATGAGTAATTTACGTGAGTTATAAAGTCATTAACCTTTGAGATAGTGTATCATAATGTGGTGGTTAGCGATAGTGAGTTAAGCTGTTTCTCCACGTTTTGCTTGAGGTGCTGTGGATGGAAATGAGGGGCTGTTTTGAACTTCTGAATGTAGTTGTAACCTCATAATGTGCACATGTGTGTGTGTGTGTGTGTGCGTGTGGTGGGGGTATAGCTTATACTTACTCCCCATAGTGAAACATTATTTAGCTTGATGATGAATGTTAGTGGTGTGAAGTGGTTTCCATTATACTGGAAGGGTCCAGGGCAACTTCTCAGGCATGAAGCCAAGACCTCAAAGCAATTCTCTAAAAGTTTTTTTTTCTCTTTTGTTGTTGTTAATCATTGTCCAAACATAGACCTTTTTTTTTGCCAAGATGGGGTAAAAAACGTAAACGTAAGAAGCATTACTTGTCAGCACTCTCTGGTGCTCCAGTGATGAATTATCTCATAACCTGGACGTGCTTTGAAGGCCTTAACCGTGTTATCTCTCACCAGCGGTACCATGCTCTGTGGGGAATTCAGACCGTCGGCTCTAAAGAAAAAAGAAAGATTTTGTGAAATGCCACAGGGCAGGTCAGTCTGGTTCCTGGCAGGAACTGGCTCTCTGTCCTCTCCCCCTCTACATGGGCCACATGGACAGGAACCCAGATTATGTATGGGTAGAGTTGCAGCAGCCGACTCATATGGAGTAACCTTTCCAGAGGGAGCGTCCACACTCCCTTGCTCTGTAACACTTGAGGAACAGGACAGGCCCACAGACACACGCTCTGTTCCTAAGCCCAACCTCCTCTCTAGGACAATGGAGTCAAGCACATCGCCCTCTAGGCACCACGCAGGCCAGGCAAGCCAAAACCTGAAACTGAAAAACTGATCATGTAGTCGTTAACTATAACTACTGATAGACTATAACTACTACTAACGCCTGCCATATTCCATATTTAACCATGAAAATAAATAAACCTGGGTCTTAACCACCCTCTGTTAACCTCTTTGTAACTGGCAGGTGATGTAGTGATGACCCACACTCTCACGCCAGCGCTCCTCCGAGCTGAGGCGCGTGGCATTTGTCGGCCTCCGCCACTCGCCTCCGCGTGTGTCCCTTCAGACGAGGAGGGAGAGGAGCAACGGGGCCCCTCACGCCACCCGCCGCCTTCTCCCCAGGCCACACACGCCCAGCGTGGGGTCCATACGTGTTGCGAGTGAATGGCAGTGATAAGGGCGCGAGGCTTTATCTCAGAGTATGGCGACATGTGTGGAGCGTCACAGGGCACCTTATGGACTCCTTTTTGTGGCTCTGAGAAACTGTTGTCACCCTTTATGGTGTGAATTTATTTTTAACATTTGGGGGAAAAAATATGTATTTGAACACAGCAGCGAATGCACAGAGGGTAGACATGGTCCATCTCACCTGCGATGAAGCAGCTATTCTGTTATAAATCTTGTTTGCATTATTATTATTATTTCAGCAGTACTTCGTCTTCTGTTTCTCAGCTCTGCTGAAGGTTAATAAATATTGTAACCAGTAGTAAGACGCACTGGTGCGTTTTCTGAAACAACCTCATAAACCTTTGCATTCTTCTGTGACCACAGTATGCAAATGTCACACTGATGTGAGTTGCACACAGTAGTTTCCTATTGCTCCTTCACCTGATGAGAGACGACAGGGGCTCCAGATCCTCCTCAGCTGTAACCTTACGCTCTGGCTGTAGGATTACATTCTTCTATGGGATCTGCTGGATTAGCCTGTGGTGAACCATAGGGCCAAAGTGGCTTCTCAGAGCCGTTTCTGAAGCCCACCTTGGGGCCTGTGTGGATTGCTCAGTCGCTTTAGTCTCCGTAGGTGACGCATCTTCTCTCTTGCTGGTCTTCCTGTCTGAAGAAGTCAGATCAGCCCTTTCAGAATGTTGAGTCTCTTTGACCACTCCCCGCCCCCGGTCTGTCTCTTTCAGGAGAGAGCAGAGATTGGTAATCTTGGTTACATTTGTACACCAATGCAGAAACCCTGTTTGTAATGTCTGGAATCAACAGATGCTTAAGTTCCCTCTTTCTTTCCCATGCAAAGTAGACTGCTTGGACTCAGTGTGCTGTACACTCCTGATAAGGGTGGGAACACAGTGTAGACAGAACTGTAGGGCTTTTTTTCTGTTTTAGTAGAAATACAGTACAGTAGTTTGCACAGAGAACCCAATGATTCTTTATAAGAAGCTGTTGAATGTGTGTAACTTGACGTGTGATCACTTTTTTTGCTGGATCATTAGAAAGCGGTTGTTGGCATTGGTGTGGGCAGGTGTGCTGGCGGATCTTTCGGCATGGCCAGAGTTGCTTGCTCTGTTTTACTCCCTCAGTAGATCATGTTTGCAGGTGCAGCTTCACTGGGTGGTGCCCGCTTGTCTCATAAATTATCAGGCTATTTGATGAAAAAGGAAGCAAACGTGAGTACATCGTCACTTCTGTCTCTCAGCTGCACGCACGGACAAGGCTGTGACATCTCGGCGTTTTCCCAACACCTAAATGGTACATTGTTTCCTTTTATGCAATTGTACTTAACCGCGCAGGCATCGAGGAGACGCGTTTCCATCCTCAGGCTGTGGTATGAGGGTTGTTCAATGTGTTAGCAGTGCTGTAACTGATCTGTACCTTGTATTTATTTGTTGTGTGTTGTCATCTCTTGTGTTGTCGAACATGAAATTATGGCAACTTTGAAAGAAAAGTGCTGTGTTTTAACTTGCTCTGAGAAGCGCTGTGTGAGGGTTCTGAGGTCTTTAAATGTCTACAGGTTTTTCTCTCTTGCAACAAAAAAAGCTTTTAAGTAACTGAAAGTAACAAGTTCATATCCAGTTCATTCCCGTTTTGCGAGTCCTGTAATAGATCTGTTTTTATGTCAACTCTTAATGCTTTAGCTGTACCTAAGACCCCCCCCCCCCCTTCACACACACTTCTGTCTCTCCTGTCCTCTCCTGTCCTCTCTGGTCTATTGCAGGAGTCGAAGAGCGAGCTTCGTCCCCGTATCTGTCACATGAAGAAGGGGGCGACGGGTTATGGCTTTAACTTGCACAGTGAGAAGTCCAAAGAGGGCCAGTATATCAGGGCGGTGGACGCAGACTCTCCCGCTGAGAAGTCTGGACTTCGGCCCCAAGATAAAGTGGTGCAGGTACGACCCCACCGAAGCCCCACCCGCTGCTACACCCCACCCACTGCTACACCCCACCCACTGCTACACCCTCAGCACTGAGCTTTATGGCATGACCACTGCTCTGTTGAACGCTGCAACTCGAGAAGTGGCAATTTTAGGCTTTATTATGGCATTTACAGGACGCTGCGTGGTAAAAGATCAACTTTCTGTACGTACATCCTGCTTTAGTGCTAAAGTGGTTGTTGGTTAATCCAATTGCTCGTCCGAGTGGTCAGTTTAGCTACTGGAGGTTCAGGAGGACTGGGATTAACGCCTCACCGAGGGTCACAAACCAGGGCTCTTGTATCGCAGCCTTCCCGTGGCGTGTGTGGTGAACCGCGCCCTTGCCTAATCCGGGTAAAGTCTGCAGGATGGAGTTATGCAGTTTGAAATAGCAGCAGAGTAGCCGGGCAGGTTAGTAGGGTAGAGGGAGAGAAGCCCAGGGTACGCTGCTGTGAAAGTGTTCGCTTGTTCGCTTGTATGGTGTTCAATTTTGAACAGGGCCTAAGAATTTAGCGGAAGTGACATATGCAGGACCTGGCCCCCGTAACACGGGCAAACCAGTCAAAAACCACAGAGGTTTCGTCATTGGCACTGGGCCAGCGGTGGGAACTGTGGGGAGTTTCACAGCCTTTATCTGTTTGGCACGGGCCCATCCTGAGTTAACTGCCCCAACCCACCCCCCACCCCACCCCCGCCTCTGGTGACCAGCTCCAAGTCACTCGGCCTCTGCTGCCCGGTTCGATCACAGCCACACTGCACCTCCTCTCTCCCAGTGGACGGAGGCTTCATATCAGGGTGAATAATGGTTCAGCCTGTTCAGACAGAGACTTTGAATAGTTTACTTGTTGCAGACTTATGAATCCCTGTTTGGCCGTGGTGTGTCAGGTCGCCCTGCCCCACCCAGGAGGGATGTCCATTTTAAAGGTCCTTCCCAGCAGCACCTGGAGGACACGGGATGTGGGCAGACAGGGTTTCGCCCCCTCTGGGTGCTGTTCGTGCTTCATCCAGCAGGAGGCGCTGCACTGCTGTGGTGTTTGCACACACAGCATTCTCATGTCTGAATGTCAGGGCTGGGGCTGAGGCCTGGGCATTTTCCTGAACGGGCATTTAAACTGAAGAGCTCTGATGCTGCCTGCACTTTGCTAGCGCTTTCTGTGGGTGTGTGGGAACGTTTTTCTGTGTGTGTGTGTGTGTGTGTGTGCGCGAGTGTGTGGACCATGGGAAGAGGGTGTCCTAAGGAGAGACTGCAGAAGCATAAGGCACTGTTGTTTGCCTGCTGCTCTTTAATTGCTCGGGCTTCGGGAGGCTACGAGGCTGGGAGACACATTCCTCACAGCCCACTGCAGCACTGACTCTCCCCCACACATTCCTCCACCCGTACAGCCCTGACGCAACGGCCCTGACATAGGCTGACACTGGCACAGCCCCGATCACACAGCCGTAGCACACAGCCACATCACACAGTCCTGACACACAGCCGTTGCACACAGCCCTGACACACAGCCCTGACACACAGCCCTGACACACAGGCCTGACACACAGGCCTGACACACAGGCCTGACACACAGTCCTGACACACAGCCGTTGCACACAGCCCTGACACACAGCCCTGACACACAGCCCTGACACACAGGCCTGACACACAGCCGTAGCACACAGCCGTAGCACACAGCCCTGACACACAGCCCTGACACACAGCCGTAGCACACAGCCCTGACACACAGCCCTGACACACAGCCCTGACACACAGCCCTGACACACAACAGCCCTGACACACAGCCCTGACACACAGCCGTAGCACACACAGCCCTGACACACAGCCCTGACACACAGCCCTGACACACAGCCCTGACACACAGCCCTGACACACAGCCCTGACACACAGCCGTAGCACACAGCCCTGACACACAGCCCTGACACACAGCCCTGACACACACAGCACACAGCCCTGACACACAGCCCTGACACACAGCCCTGACACACAGCCGTAGCACACAGCCCTGACACACAGCCCTGACACACAGGCCTGACACACAGCCACAACACACAGTCCCAGTGTTTCCTCATGTACTGCCTGAGAACTTCCTGTTCTGTTAAGAATATGACATCGTAACCCCTGACAACGCACAGCGCCCACATCACATCAACTTTTCATGTAATCATATCTTTTTTTGTAAGAAAAAACAAAGGGAAAAAAAACAACGGATCAAAGCAACTGACATAGAAGCATAACTGTCCTGCTACTGTTTGGTGGGCTGTGGGTTTAATTCCTCCACTCTGGCTCCACACTCTATAATCTGACTTAATCTGTTTTTCTCTGAAACATGCTGGTCTGTGTTATGGATGCACTGCCGATTCTCACGATTTGGTTGGAAACGTGTATCGTGGACTAAGCGATCGGGACGATGATGACACGTTGTCGGCCCCCGTGAGCAGATCTGGCTGACGTGTCTGTCCGCGTGTGGCAGGTGAACGGCGTGTCCGTTTTGGGCATACAGCACTGCGATGTGGTGGCTGCCATCAAGGCGGGTGGGGACGAGCTCCGGATGCTGGTGGTGGATCCGGACACAGACGCCTTCTTCAGCCGGTGCCACGTGCGGCCCACAGAACAGCACCTCACAGGTACGGGGGACAACAAGACAGTCTAGCTGCTGGGGGACGCAGGGACGACGTGTTCTACGCCTCAGGAAATGCAATTCTTGCAATTCTAGCCTTTTTGTTTATGAAAGTAAAGCATGTTTTTAGCAGCTTTCGGTACTTACGCACGGACTGGGGTTTAAACATTAAACCACAGCCTTCATCGTCCCCGTCTCCACACGACAGGTTTAGTCAGAATGTTAACAGAGTTCTAAAAGGCGGCTGTGGTAACCATGACTACAGCAACAGCATGGGGTTGGAAGATGGCGCAGCTTCACACCCGCCCTCTGGTCACCGTTAGAAACGTGCTGACTAAAGGGTTTCTGTAGCGTTTCTGTGCTTCAGTCAGTTCACAGTTCAGTTTACAGCTGCTTCTAAACCATTAATATGTTTTTTTTTTTCCACTCGTTCGTCGGACCGAGCTTGTGACCATCTGTTAACACGGAGCGTGCCTTTGGACTTTGATTACTTACACTTTGTTTAACGCGTGTCTGATGTTGTAGTGTCATACAGATGTTGAATGTTTAACTTTCAGAAATCACTCATTCATTCAGTCCCTCCTTCAGTCTTGAGGCGACTATCAGCTGCTCCTGAGGGCACCATATGTGCAGTATGTGTTTAACAGTGAAATGCTGTCGGCGCCATGTTGTACAGAAAACATCCAATCTGTAAAATGTTTATGTGAGAGATTGAGATTATTCATCCATTTGTGCGCGTGTTACTAGCTTGTTTTTGGTCAACATCTTACCTCTTTTAATCTCAGGCCCTCTTCCTGAACCTGCTCCCAGGAGAGATGAACACGAAAAGGTAGCGTCTCCTCGTTGTTCGTTTTCACCGCCGCCGCCGCCATCTGAACAGTGAAGCCGACGTGCACGCTTCGCTTTGAATGACGCCTTTTTTCACGTGCAGCGTCTCACGTCGTGGTCAAGGCCTACATGAGCTTGCGTGTGTGTTTGGCCAGGGTGAGGCTGAGAACGCCGGTGGTACTTTCCTGCATTCCTGTTTAGCCATGCCCTGGATTAAATTACACCATGGAAGATCATGCCATTGCTAAACGTAATCTGTGACCCCAGAAACCAGTCATTAATCTGCTATTTTGTGCTTTTAGAAAAAGTTTTAAACCTTAATTCAGAACTGGTTGCTTTGGTGCTCCATTTCAAGTTGAATGTACAGATTTAGAGAATAGTGATCTCCAATTTTAATAACTTGGTAAAGGTTACACACCAACTCAGATGCACATTCTGTGCAGTGTCATTGTGTTGCAATATTAGCAGTGTTACACACAGACACACACACATCTGTTTTCTTTTACACCTCACTACTCTATTTCCCACTGCCAGACTACACTAACAGAGGGCAGAGGGAGTCAGAGGGGAGACTAGTTTCAATTAATAGCTGCTCTTCTGAGGTAATGCAGACGTCTTCAGCTGATAAGATGGTGAGGGTGAGGGGCTAGTTTACGTCTTACCCTCTCATACATGCGGCTCTGTAAGGACATGTTCTCACCCTCATGGCCTCTCCAGGCCTGGGAGAAGCCATTAATCATCTCACAATAGTTTGTGATACTATGTTTTAGTTATTATAAAACCAAAATAAAAACAGAAATTAGGGTAAATGTCTGGTGTTGATTCAACTTCCAAAGCTTTTTGAAAGTTTTTTCCTCAGACCAAATCTTTAGAAGAGTATAATGGACAACCACTAGATTGTGGTCAAAATAACACATGGTTTATTTTGGGGGTGAGGTTATGAATCAAACATACGTGATATCTCAGCAAGTTACATATTGTTACACCCATCTGTAAAGATAAAAAGATGTTAGATTACTTTTAATTGGATAGTTATAGTAATATACATTATTTATATAGTACAGTGCAATACTTAACGGTGTTAACATTGATCGATGACATTATGTATGTTTATTTCAAAGGCAACAGAATTAGTATTTTGAATCAGGGTTGCCCTCTAGTGGTAAGAGTAGGAAGCACGTGGGCATGGGAGAGCACCTTGACATCAACTGCTCATAATACAAAACAGAAATAGTTGTATTCTTTAATAAAATAATTGTAGTTTGGATTTTCTAACTGTTTTATTAGTTAATATTCTATAATAAATGGTTAATAATATTCTAATATTAATGATTGTATTAGTTAATATTAGTTATTATTCAGTCCTATTCTTGGTACATTAGAAGTGCTATGACACATGCATGAACCAGTGCTGTGTATTACCCAGGTGAAGGAGGGGCCACAGGAGGAGGGGCATCAGGAGGAGGGGCCTTGGGAGGAGGGGCCTCCGGAGGACCAAGCCCTACTGTCGGCGGGTCCCGCTACACCCATGACGTCCTCCACCTCACCCACACCTGCTGCTGTCTGCAGCCCACCACCTGAGGTTGGTGTGCACACACACAGGTTCAGATCCCTGGGTGCTAATGTAAGCTGCTTATGTTTATTTGTGGCACTTAGACAAAGGACAGCAAGTCTGTATTGGCTGTGCTACTTAAAACTCCCAGGTCACATTAGTCACTAGTAGGAAAATCCACAACGATGCATATAACACACCTTAAATACGTATTTAAGTTCTGATTTATAATGTTAAGTGCTATGTAGCTTCGTCAGTTCTAGTTTATAAAAACAAAAATGCTCATCCTGATCTTGAGGTGATGGTGGCGGCAGTAACGATGGCGATGGTGACGTGGGCCGTTCTGTTTCAGGAGAAGCCTTTGTGCGGGGATGCAGGCTCCAATCTGGATCTGAACGTGTCCCTGCAACAGGCTAAGGAGCGTGCGCACCAGAAACGCTCCAACAAGAGAGCGCCCCCTATGGACTGGAGCAAACGAAGCGAGCTCTTCAGCAATCTGTAAACTCCGCCCCCTTTAGTCAGTTAGCTATGAAGTTCACAATCTGTAAACTCCGCCCCCTTTAGTCAGTTAGCTATGAAGTTCACAATCTGTAAACTTCGCCCCCTTTTGTCAGTTATCTATGAAGTTCACAATCTGTAGATGAAGGATAGAGTTTTATTTAGCTTAATGAAGGGTTGATTGGTCACTATAGAGTGACGGCTACCAGATTTATTGCTCATCTGTCCATCTATTACATTATTGCTGTCTATTATCTTCTTGGTCATGTATACATACACACATGTATGTGTGTTTATTTCACACATTTCAAGCCAGTGTTATTTTGCCAATGTTATTTTGTGTGTGTTTTTATGACTTTTCCTATATTCATCACCTTTATAGAACTGTGCTTATGAGATTTAAAGTTAGTATATCATGTACAGTGTAGATTAATTGTTACATTGGAAATGCATATTTTCCCCTGAATGTGTTTATATATCGAATATGTCTATTTGCCTTGTGAAATACTGATAAAACACCAGCGTTTGTAGATCTGCATGTGTTGGAAGACACCACTGAACGTCCTTTATCTCGAGTGCACACCTGCCTTCTCCAAGTGTAAAGGACACGTAGAGCCATTTTAATTCCCTTGATTCTTACATGTTGTTAAACAAAGTCTGCTGGAAAAGGTGGCAGGCCACAGGGCAGGAGGGCCACCTGCTCCACCCGCTGTCTGCTCCACCTGCTGTCTGCACCGCCTGCATCTGTAAAAGCTGAGCAATGTAAGGCATTCATGTTCAGGTCCCTGGAGTCTACATAAAGGGAAATTCCTGAAATTCGAGTAAGTCCTGAACACAGAACGCTGATTGGCTGTCGGAATACTGTTCCCGCCTCCGCTCTTCATAGAAGCTGCTTTTTAAAATAGCAGATAGGCCATGTTTTAACTTTTGTTGTTTGTGCACATTAGTCTTGAAATTGTGAATTTTTACTCTCTACTGTAATCATTGTTTAATACGATCAGTTTGTGAAATAATGAAATGTTAATGGAATAGCTTTGATCATTTTGCTTTTGAAGCTCAATGTGACTGAAACACGTAATTTATTTTGGCTTGAAAATCATGCCAGGCTGAATGTTGTCCTGTTTCACGGAACATTCCTGAATAACCCCCGTCATCCCTGCGGACCAAGTTCAATCTCATTTGGATGACATTACTTAAAGAAATAAATGTAGATTTTCCTGCAAGTTACAGATGATTGTGAATAATATGAAAATTAACATGGCCCCATGTTTTGGTGGACTTTTCAGGGTTTCAACACACCACTTACTTTGGATTAAGTGGACTGAGAGCTCTGGATTGAATCAAAAATGTTTATGAAAGACATACAGAACAGAAGATTACCTTTTGGCTAAAAATCTTACAGAATCTGAAAAAAATGACTTTTTTTAAGCATCCTTTAATTCAGTGTAAAATGTTTGTTTTCAAAATCAACAGATACATTTTCACAGCCATGCGGAAACAGTTTGCAATGCTTGTAAACAAATTAACATGTACTCAACCAACAAGATCCCCACACATTTGGACTATATACATTAGAAGCTATCAAACCCTATCACAGCACAAAGGATCATCATAAACGAGGAAATGGAACATGTACAGACTATCAAAAAAGATACAAACCCACCATGCCCACCTTTGTGGGCGGAGCCACTGTTAGTTCAGGTTTAATTATCACAAACCAATCAGCTACTTGTATCCAAAATACAAATTTGTATTACTATTTTTTTTTTATTTTACTTCTATATACTCACTCTCCACCTTAAAATTACAGACTTGATTTCCTTTCATAGACTGAATGAATGAGTTATCATATATATATATATATATATATATATATATATATATATATATATATATATATATATATATATATATATATATATATATATATATATATAGCACCATGACGTGATTACTAAGGACAGGGGAAGGACCACACAAACCCGTGTTAGTACTGAAGGCCAGAGCAGTACAGGCCTTAAGTGGACTGAACATTTCTGCATGCACTGATTATCCATCTAAAACACATTTTTTCATCCCTTAATTTTGCTTCAAATATAGAAAAAAAAGAATAAGGCATCTAATTTGCTGACAAAAGATTTTGCTTTAAAGGTGAAGTTGTGCGTTAGGGTGTGTTAAGATTCATTTCTGGGTAGCAGCAAAAATCTCGTGCCTTGAAACAGTCATGTCTTAATATATGCAAACAACTAGGTGATTTTGGTCATAAGAAAAACATCAAAATGAGCTGACATCAAAACCAGTGTTTACCTTAATCCTGACACCATGATACTTCTGAGGAATAGCCTATATAGAAAACATACTGGTTTAGAAGACATGTTAAATTTGAACAGTCTCATGGAAGGTAAAGAAATATTTTCACAAATGTACATTTCAATAGATTACCAACCGCTTAACCAAAACATATCAATATGACAACAGCATGGTATTGCTTCAACAGTCATATGTGGCTATATAATAGTTAACAGAAATATATAGAAAATAATACCAAGATTTATCCAGATATAGAACTAGAGCAAGAAAACTACACACATGAAAACTCCAAATAAAACATTTTTTTTCTTAATCCCAATAAAGTCAAAGTAAAAATGATTATCCCAAAGATTGTCTTCAGGATTTAAAGTTTGCACATCGAGAAGTGGGAAGAAGAGGAGGAGGAGGGAAAAAAACCAACCAATCAGCATCCGCCGTAGTGGGGCGGGGCCCATATCAAGTCTGGCTGGCCACACCTACGGCCCCGCCTTCTCCAGCTGAAGCATGTACACTGGAACAGGCCACACTGAACCACACACTGCTGTGGCCCTCTGGGCCTGAATCTGAGTAACAGAGTTGTATAATGCAAGTGTATACTGAAGATTCTGATTCTCTGCAGAGCTCTGTATTATCTGTATTGTTATCATCTGTATTATCCCATGAGGTACTGTAAATGAAAGTAAAATGAAAAAAAAAAGTTGTATATGTGAAGAAAACGTGACTGAATAATACAAGCAAAAATAAAAAGCCAATGAAATGCAAGATTTCCTGAGAATTCACCAACGGCCTGACACTGGATCGCCATTCTAGTTATATTATAATAAATCACTATGCAAACAAGGTTTACATATTCCATAACAGGGAAAGCTCAAGTGTAGCTTTTATAAAATCATCACAGTTTTGCAACATATTGTAAGAATATCTGATTTAGGTCTATAAGTAAGTATATATATATTCATGTGTTGTCATTTTTAAAGAATAAGACATCATAAAACAACATAGAATTACTGTATTATTGCATATCTTTTTTTCTGTTTAAGGACTCTCTCAATAACATGCTATGTTACAAATATAAATGTTTGGTAACTTGTAAAGTGAAATATATGGTATGCCCAAGTGCATGTGTTATAAACTCTTATTTTGCATATGGTGAATTATAGTCCTTCCAATGGTAAGTGAAATCTAAACTACCTATTGCAAGAAGGTGTGGTTAAGGAACCAGCAAGACGGACTTGATTACAAACATGAACCCTTAACCTAAGTGTATTTAAAACCCACTTTGAGAGGTAGTAGAAAAACCTTTATTCTGGAATGAATGCAATGTTTAAACACATCAGACTGATGACTGCTCTCAGGACAGGCTTGACTGCACACTGGTGCAGGACAGAATCTAGAAAGCTGGTAACTGGTCATAACGAGCAACCCCAACTCTCACATTACATGATGTTATTTCATCCACTGTGCTAGTTTAGCAGAGCTCATGGTAAGGTAGTGTTCAGTCGCTAGTCATTTTCTTGTTTCTTTTTATTCTGTGGCTCATGAAATACTTAATCTAATGGCTCTATGTAAGTGATCAATAATCAACACTGGCTTCATATCGAATAAATATTCTTGCATATCACAATGCCAACTAGAGCAGTTATTCCCTCACAAACGCTACAGCCACTATACATCTTGTACATTTGTGTCACTTAAAACAATAAAGCTGAACTTCAACATTTTCACAGGCTGATATACATTAATTTTTACATCCCTGTAGTGCAAAATGTGACAGTGTTTTCCATTAGGCTATACCTCTTCTTACCAAGAAAGTTTATGACCAATATATGAACCCTCGTTAGACTATTCTACTGTATAGAGAATATGCAATATGGATATACTTTAATATAGATTTTACTGCTCTTATATAATGCACAACCATCCAAATAAAAGGGTTTAGAAAAAATCAGCGCATGAGACATGGTCTTAAATGGTAATGAAAATGTTACAAGAAATGAAAAAAAAAAAAAACAGCTATGAAAATTTCAAGTACAATGACCATGGGGGGGGAGGGGGGTGGTGGTGGTGGTGGAGTCCATCTGGCAAACTGACCAAAGCAAACGTCAAGAAATGTCCCCGTTCCAAAGAAAGTCCCCATTCCAAAGAAAGTCCCTGTTACATCAGTCTTGTGAAAAATGTCCCCGAATTGTCTTTCCATTGACTTTTCTTACCTGAAAAGATAGAGAGCTGGCGCGGAAGAGGGAAGCAAGCCGACACCATGTCCTGCCCAGGTTGTGTCTGCCTCGCTGGGAATGGGACCTTCCAGTGCTGCTGGCAGTGAGGGGAGGCCCCCAGGCGGAGAGGCCCCCAGGAGGAGAGGCCCCTGAAGGGCTCAGGGCTCCTGCTTGATGCAGTAGCTGCCCGAGCCGTTGCTCTCTTGGTCCGACGTGCCCTGCGAGAAGGTGAACTCATCCACCTCCGGAGTCTCCTCCTTTAGCTGCAGTGTGACCTCTGAAGGAAAACCAAGAGGAGGACAGTTCAGCTTCACGCCTTCTCCTACACAAGCTTAAACTAAGACAGAGGTCTTCCTTCTCCATCTTGGGTGGTGGGTCATACAGTGAAGACAAAGGCAAAGCAGGCAGTAGAATCAGAGGAACTACAAGCAAGGAAGTGCTGCAGTACTTAAACTACATAAAGTACATAAACATGCAAAGCCTCACTGCATAAACACTGGATTCAAAACACACTGCATTTAGGTATAATAACTTAATAAAACAATTAACAAAAAAAGAGAAAAACCTTAAAAAAAGAAAAGGAAATAACCCTATTTTAGGTTTTGGGGAAACCACTCAAATGATTCAACTTCCTGCCTTAAAATTGCAGATACAACTGTTTTTGTACATGAATGCACCCTAAAACCTTTGCTGCTAAATTGTAAACTTCTCACATTCTGGATTTTGGATCAATGCCCGATCATAACGAGCTGTGAAGTAATACCCTTCACCACCATTTAAACATAGAAACCACACGCTATATTCTCAAACCACCTTTAGAGTTTTATAAAAAGGAAATTTTTTTTTTAAAAGAAATGTTCTCTTGATACTGTTCGTCATCACATATAAAGCCCTGTTTAAATGGCACGTGCAGTCTGCATTGTATTAGCAGCCACAGTGTGTGGGTACTTTGTGCCTATAATGTGCCGAAACTCTTTTGACTGTGTGTCCTGGTGTTGCACCTACAGGACCAGAAGAGCTCCACCGGGCCCTGGCCATGAGGGACAGAGAGTGAAGTTACCTGAGTTGAGAGAGCGATCACGCTCCACCCCTGAGGCGGGAGGTCGCCTGGCCCCAGACGGGTGGGGCAGGTAATGGGGCGGAGTCTGCTCTTCATCACCTGAGAAACTGCTCCTCCTCAGAGACCCACCAAACCCGACCGGCCTTCTCCCAACTGGAATCTTCCTCTCTAAACACCAAGCCAGACTGGGGTTAACCCGAGACACTGCATTACCCACGCACGACTTCCACACCTCAACACCACCTTCCTTCCCTACTGGGGAGGTTTTCATTTACCCAGTTTGATTCCGGTTTCCACACGCCGTCATTAAACAGCCAATCAGAGTCCCTTCTACACTGAGTGATAATCATATCCTGCCTCCCAACTTCTGCCCTTAGAACCCTTCACCCACAAAAGGTACTGACCCACTGCAGGCAGCCAGCATTCAAAAAGGAGCAAATCAGAGTCGCACCAGTCCAGAGTGGGAGGGAGTGGCCTGATGGGCCAGCACTACCCCACAGGCAGTGGCCAGCCCAACAGGCAGTAGTCAGCCCTAGAGGCAGTGGGCAGCCCCACAGGCAGTGGGCAGCCCCACAGGCAGTGGGCAGCCCACGAGGGTAAGTGGAAAGACAGGTGGAAGCAGACTAAGTGCCTTACTTTTCTTCTGCCCTTTGTACTGTGGAGCTTTCTTCTTCTGCTTTGTCACGTTCGGAGGTGCTTCTCTTGCGGCTGAAGAGGAAAATTACAAGGTGTTATTTCCTCTATGAAGAAAATCAAAACAATGAAATTTAGATACATAATGCCATATACAGACAAAATTGCTATTTTACTCACTGCATAACACCATTTTTATTTAACCACAATAAGACAATGCATAAAGCAATCAGATGAAGTCAGAAGCTAATATTTGTATGTAAACTAAAACCTGATTCTTAAAATCATACTACTTCTTGCATATGTACTGAATCTTGAGTGGCCTCCAGGTCTGGATCTCCAGGTCTGGATCTCTCCCTTACCCTGTGCGGCAGGTGGCTGGAGTTGGTAGCCGGTGAGCTGACACCAGCCCACGGGATAGAGGTCTGGGGACTCGCAGTCCACCCACTGGTCGTACTCGTCTTCCCAGCCGTCAAAGTGGATGCGGAGGAGCCGGTGAATGATCCTGGTGACGGTGGCCACGCACACCAGTCGTGGCTCCATCAGATCCACTGCCTCCAGCTTCATCCCCTCGCGGAAGCCATGGTTGGGGACGTCCTGCAGGGCACACACAGCTGGTGGGTGAGCGCCCGAGAGGTGGTGCAGGAATGATGGATGTCGTCAGCCTAGAGTGCTTCATCTGAAACCACCTAGAGTTCTGGATATACACTTCACACATTTTGGGATTATGTGATCCGCTGATCAGTCCGTCTCCTTCAACAGGAACTTACTTTGTTAAAGAGCTTCACAGGGGCTGCTATTGACCCGCTTTCTCTGAGGTAGTCAAACCATTTGAATGGCAGTTTGGAGTACCCTGTTGATGAGGTCAACATTCACAGTTCAAATGACTCAGATCAGATCAACTTTGACAGAGAAATGCAAATTTTCGAGTGCACAATGTCCATCACCTCTTGGGGGCGTGAGCTCGATACTGTTGATTTCACAGAAGCCTGCCGGGAAGATGGAGGGAGAGGTGGAGTGGTAGCAGAACCAATCAGAGCCATCAGCTGCCTCGGAGCCATCGATGCCTATCATGAGGTACCCATCTGCTAACACCTAGTAGGAGGACAGTAAGTCAACTCCAGGAGTCCAACAGTGGGGTGGTCCCCACAATTCTTTCATGAACTCACCATGCCTGTATGGTCATTACCTTTCTTACAGTAGCGACACATATAGCTGAGAGATTGAGAGGGTCTATTGCCTCTAGCTTCATGTTGTCTTTGAACCAATCGCCACTTTGGTCCACATCCTTCACCTACACATAATAAGGGGACAGATGAAGAACTGTCAGCTATCTGTTAGTCAAGCGGGATGGACTCTATGTGAAGAAGAAGAGGGAAAAATACCTTCAAAAATAACTGCGAAGGGGCATCTGTGAGGCCATCGATTTTCTTTGACACATCTAGAGAAAACATTACATTTATCGTTTCTCATAAATCAAGGAATCATTCCATCCGATTGCACAGTGTGCGCTGCAAGTGAAATTAAAGCTGGAACAATTCAGACCAACAACATCCTACACCAACCAGATCTTTTGAAGCGGTGTCCAATACTCCTCGACCAGCCAATGGAATGGATGAGCGGGCTGTACATGTGACACCAGAAGTCATCAGTGCCGTCCTGGCTCTCCTCGTAAACCAATCGCAGACGGCCCCCGATCACCTGCTCCACCAGGGCCACACGCGTTCGACACAAATGCGTCTTGTCCACCACCTCCACACGCATCAGTTTCTTAAAAGGGTATTGCGTGCTCTCCTGCACCTGTCAATCAAAACAGGAAGAACGGCATTCGCTCACATACGGACATAAAACACAGGTCTATTCCCTCGACGGGTTGGGCAAAAAAACTAAAAAATACATCTTACCTTTATAAACTCTCTGAAATATGGTTTTATTACGCAAGGGCCACAGCAAGATGGGGGCTGCTACAGTGCAAGCATACTCACCTTTGCAGAAAAATCAGGTGGGAGAGTCTTGGCTCCAGTTAGTCGCTTCACAAGAAATGCCTTCCAGTTAGAGCACTTGTGTTGTATTGCTACACAGGGAGGAAAGAAGCAAACAAACAAGCCTCGTCACGTCTCTGCCGGAGGGTTCACCTTAGCCTCGGACACAGCGATGTCTGGAGTGCTTACATTTGGGAGGTACCAGGGGTTTTCCGTTTGAGGCACACCATCCAACAGGATGTATTTCAGGGGCACACAGATTACACCAGAAGTCATGGCTCGAGTCGCTTTCAAATCCCTCATATCGAAGAAGTGCTTTGAAACCTGGAGAGAGGATTTGGAAATGCAAGTCTTTTTAATTCCAATATAACTTACTATCATATATATATACCATGATATATAATAGCAATACATACTGTTATATACTGTTGTGTATTATTCTTAATATAGCTGAGTCAAGATTTGGCTTTACCTGCCAATTTTACAATCCCTGCTATCCAGTAAACTTTGGTAGAGAGGTTTGTGTCAGAATTGAGGACCTCTACCCTCACACCCTCAGTGACGTCACTCCAGAACAAACATAACTGTACCTGACATAGACAGAGGGCAAAAAAAACACATGCTATATATATATATATATATATATATATATATATATATATATATATATATATATATAGTCACAAATTTGGACATAGTCTGACTGAATGAATATTTTTCATAGTCTTAAAGACATTTTTAGCGAATGGTTTATGCTTAAATTTGCTTCCAAGACAGATATAAATAATTAAATGTTGACGGCCTATATATGGTTTTCTCCCGAAACAATGCATACAGTATATAATTAAAATAATAATGATGAAATTGTAAATGAATATTAATTGCCTCAAAAAATTAATACATTTTGTCCCTCATTGTACAAATGCTCAGCATACATGAGAATGAGTTTGTGAACAATGCTTACATGTTTGAAACAGCTTACTGGTGCGCCGACCAGGTTATTGCTACAGATGTATCGGCCCCAGTCAAACTCCTCAACAGGAACCACTACGGGACGTGAAAAAAGCATAAAATACATACCTTATAAACAAATGTTATTTTATGTTTCTCTGGCAGTCTCATTATATCACATGTACTGAGAAGAGGATGAAGTTCATGTTCATATTTGCCATCACTGTAGACTTACCTGATTTTGATTTAGCTTGGTTCTGCTGATTTGCTTGATACTGTGCGTAAGCTGCCAGCTTTGCCATTAAAGGCTGTTTCTGTAAGACCTTTGCCTTTTTTGTTGGTGGTTTACCCTGTGTAAGACACAAGTTGTAATACACTAAAAGTTAAAATATAATACCATATCTATAAAACAATGTCTATTGCAATGTCAAAATGCTTTGTTCGGAAATTGGAATTTTAGGTGATTTAGAGCAGAGACATGATTACCTGAAGTCTTGCCAATATACTGGCTTTTTTAGAATTGGAGGAGTAGCTTCTGGAGCAAGACACACTACAGAACCTCTTTGTTTTTGAGTAGAAAGCGTCTCGCACACCAACCATGCCGCACATCTCACAAGTTGCTTTATGGACAAACACAGAATTCATATGCATGTAAAGGCTACCACAGTAGAACGAATAGTTGTCTCAAGTACACACTCCCTAAAGGTAAACACACACGGCTTGTATGTATTTGGGGGGGGGGGGGGGGGGGGGGACCTCATGAAGGAACACTAACCCATTCCTGCCTTGCCATCTGGGTATGTATACACCTGGCCGTTGTTCTTGATGATGGGCAAAGTCGCGGGGATGCTGCGCACTTCGTCCTCGCTGTCCTCTGAACTTGAGCTGCTGCTCGACTCCTCGCTGCTGTCATATCCATCAAAAATGCCAAACGAGTCTCTCCTCTTCCGCTCTGGGCGCGAACTGCGCTCAGCCTGCCAAACGAAAAGCGAGGAAGAGGGGAGGGAATGACTGTAGGCAACAAAGAAAAAGACAACGAGAGCGAAACATGACAGAGTACCAGCTAGCTCACTCCAGCGTAAGGCAAGTTGGCGAGCACAGCTAGTTATCTAGCTCACGCAACATCCTCAGTGCGAGAAGACATTTGTAAGACAGACGTGAACGATCCCGTGTTGCTAAACGGGAGATAAACGTGACGGTGGGTGCATTTACAGCAGTAATGTTAGCAGGCTGCCCAAGTTGTGATATGGCTCAGCTGCAAGATACACCCCTGCAGCACAGCTAATGAAATGTGCAGCATCTGGCTAGCTGGCTAGATCAAGCTACCCGTGGCCTAAACATCAGACTATTTTTCAGTGTAATTATCTGAGTTACGGAGCAGCATTCACTTATTTCAACGGGTTACCACAGCAGTAACTACTCGTCTGTGTTAGTTGCTAACACTGCTAGATCAGTGGCCGTCAGGCTAGCTGCGAAATTAGCGAGTTAGCTAACAGCTCTGTAAAGGGCCTGTGGGTAATTTTGTGCCCTAGAAAACACAAAATAAAGGATCAGCCTTAATTGGAAAAAAAAAGAATTTGTGTGTCAGTGCGCAAAAACTTCAAAGAAGTACTTAATCCGAACAGTTGATTTTACGCCTAAATCGCAAAATTCTGTGTGAAGTTTGTTAGCTTGCTAGCTTTAAGACTGACAACCAAAACAAAGAGGATTGTATGGAGCCTGCTAACCTGGCTAAAGCTACTTTACAACCGAAACAAGGAAGCAAGCAACTAAAATCCGTCTTACCAAATCCCTTGCTTCTTCCATTAGCCCTTCATGTAAGATCGTAACCTAATGCTATTATACTATATTCCAAGACCCCAAAGCCAGGGGCTTGTGTATAATATTTCACGAAATGCAAAAAAAATAACTCCAGTTGATTATCAACAATTGTCATTGATTAAGGACGCATGCGCGTACGCTCACGTTACTATTGGTCCGGAAGGGAAGTCGTCATCACTGAAGATAAAAACAGGGCAAGCGATTTTGCTGCAAAGGGGTGTTACGAGCAGAGCTCAAACTTTGCAGAAACCTCGCCTGTGATCGTTCTTTGTCTTCCGTGTTGATGCAGCCCCGCTTTACCCCCTCTTCCAGCATTCTGCACGACCCTGGTCCATTTCTACTGCAGTTCCGTCAGAGTTTCACGCGGCCACACAAAATGTAAATAGTGGGCAACACTAGCTCTGGCAACCCATAATCACGATTCATTTAACCGATGCAGTAGGCAAACCTGTTGATATGAAGGACTGTGTACTAACTCTTCACGAACACCTTTATTTGCTTTTTAACATTTTTCCAACAGTGGTCCTAGATTACATTCAGAAGTCTAAACGGAAGGAGTGCGACACTCTTCCCTGCGTCCCCGTTTGAGCACTAAACGGTTTCATGAATGGCAGGTCACCAAAATAAACAAGTTTCATCTGTCTAATCAACATACTGAAGCTGTAAGATACATCACTCCCCTCTGTCCTCCAGAGTAATTTTAATGGCACTTTAATATACTGAACAAGATGAAAATACTGAAAATATAAGAGCAATAGTCTTAGTTCTTTATGTTTGAGAGGACATAAACCCTGAAATGCACAACATAAATAATATATAATACAAGAAGTACACACAGAACCATTCCTTCAACCAGCTCAATGTATGATGTCACCCAAGTGCACAACCATTTCTATATTCCCTGAGCACTGCTCCACATTTGATCAATTAAATTTTCTCAAGCAACTTGGTGCAAGGCAAAGAAGCGTTGGCAAAAGATAAACTCTAGTGTTGGCGATTTAAATGCACAAAATGAAAATGCACAGAACATGTAGCGCAGTCTTAAGGCTCCAGCTGGCGAGGAAGCATCAGTGGCAGCCCGGTGATCACAGGTGCTCTCTGGGACAAGGAGAACAGAGTAAAGAAAGTAGGGCAATTCACACCACAAACCAACACGTTAAACTACATTTACTGGCCTCTCCAAGCCTGCAGCACCGATACATTGATATTAAACGCTACATAAAAAGTACAAATTGCATTGGCTAAATGAGCAAAAAAAAAAAATGTCCTTACCAATATGAAGGCATATTAGTCTTTGGTCTTTTATCAATTAAATTCCTCGTCAAGAACATCATCCACACTGCCAGATATGGAGGCGACTTCTGCAAGAGATGAAAGACAAACTGATCCAACACTGGACGGGCAACGCACGTCTTCACTTACGTTATTCAACAAGAGCACGTTCTTTTAAGAACACAGGACCTCAAACATGTTAACCAGCCAAAAAGGCTGTTCACTCTGCAAAACAGTTTCTGCAAAACTGCAGAAAGTCTGCAAATGTCCTGAAGCTTTAAAAGGGTTTCCCACAAATCAACACAAACTAGTTTAGCTTTAAATGCCTGATTTTCAGCAGGTCTAACTGAAGGGAAAGTTCGTGCTAGACTCACATGACCTCCCTTGTCACTTGTTAAGGAATTGGTAAGGAGTGAAATTTCTAGTTTTCAGATTTTCCTTTCACCCCGAAAGCATATAAAAACTTTACATACGTTATATGAATGTGGGCCACAGTTTGAGGTCCCGTTTTAGAAGTACAATTTTAGAAGCACAATGAAGAAATGAGTGAAAGAAATGGCAATTTTTTGTTTTTATTAATGATCTAAAGCCCATATTAGTCCGTGCTCAGTGATCCAAAATACATACTGCCCACTTCATGTGTTTATGGAACAGCCGGTGCATCCCTGACAGTTCTATTCCTTAAAACGTGAATGTGAGATGAGGTTTGTACACTCGTGAGAAAAGCACCTCTTCCAGACTGTGAACTTTTCAAACCTTTCTTGAAAATCCATCACTCAGCACTCCTGTTCGGGCCCAGCAGAAATACCTCGATTGTAAACCAGCAGCACCTCTTACAGAGAAGCCTCCTCTGACGCCCATTGGATTTTCAGCTTCCACAATCAACAGCGCTTCTTCATATACCACCAACTCCTCCTCCGTCTTGCCTTCAGCTTTCTTCTTGACACAGAACAGTTTCACTCAGAAACTGCTGCTTTGTTACACAGCCAGTATAAATTAGGTCACTCCCACAACTGCTGCAATCGCTCTGGTCAATCACATGGATCACGCTGCCGTCATATCTCGTCTGTAACGTTTGGCCAGGTCCAGATGCTTGAGTGGAACGTACCCTGGCCATTTTAGAACCGTCAGCACTGTCCGAGACATCAGAGCTCAGGGAAACTGAGGCGGGAGAAGTCGCAGGGATCATGTCCCCAGACCCTGACAGACAGGACGATGAGGCGAGACAGGCGGACGAGGACGCGCTGGATGACGGCGGCGATGTCCCAGCAGAGTCCAGAGAGGATGTGAGGTAGTACCAGACGCCTCTTATGCCACTGCTGCCGCTCTGCTCACTTCCCCCGTGGGACGACTCCGATGCGGCCGTCTGCGAGGACGAAGTCGACGTGCCACTGGTGCTGCCGGCCACTGGTCCAAAGAAGACATAGTCACTGAGAGTGACGGAGTCCAACGCCGGCCTCAGTGCATCTACGGAGGAGGAGGAGGAGGAGGAGACGCTGATGGGCGAGGAGAGGTCTCGCGTGGGCCTTCCTCGTGGCAGGCGGGAGGAGTTGAGAGGGCTCTGAGGGGCGAAGACACTCCCATCCAGCGATGACGCCGTCGAGCTGGTGGACCCGATGACATGGCTGACCAGATCGCTCAGGCACAAAGAGGTGGAGGAGTGGATCAGGAAGGAGGACGAGGGGGCGAGGCCGTCCCGCTCCACGTCAGCCCGCTCAAACTCCACCGAGCTGGGGCAGCTCTGAGACCACGTCTGCCGCTTTCTTCCCCACGTCGGTGTAGAACCTTAACACATGTTATCTAAACTTTTGGTATTCATACAGAGTTGCGGCTGTAACTAACACCACGAACGGCTGAGGAAACCTACCTAAATCCCTGTAGATATGGCTGCTGTCGAACTTACCTGACAAGCTTATACAGGACAGGCTGAGTTCTGAGGTCACCCCAGTCATGTCATCCTGTAGACAGGTAAACAGACAGACCCCTTAGTTCCACTCTCGGAAATCACTAGGACAACTGGAATGTGTAAAAGTACATCTTTATAATTGGCGGGAAGCAAGGGCAGTAGAACCACAGCTGTGTGAGCACAGACGTCTCTCTTACCAACATCTTCTGCAGGGATCGTGCTTCATCTCCTTCTCTCAGTCCACTGCCCTCATCCTGACAGCTCACGGCATGGCCTAACCTAATCAGCTCTTCACCCAGGTCCACAACCTTAACACACACACACACACACACACATCTAGTGTCCTGTCCGGTTCGAGTAACACTTTCTTTTTTTGTCATCTGTAAAAGTATTTTACAAGTTTGTGTACAAGTAGCCATTTCTACAAGCCCACATGTTTCTATTTTTAAATGGTATTAAAAATAGAGAAAAGGAGATACGTGCTGGCACTTAAACGGATAAGACAGCTTTTTGCAAAATCAGCATTTGTATTTTTAGGCAAAACGTGGGACAGGGAACAGGGGCATGAACGGAGGCCTCCACACCAGTGTGACCACAGAGAGTACGGCTCTCAAAGACCTGATGGAGCCGAAGAACTCAGGAGGCCTGCAGAACCCACCTTCCCCTCACTGGCATCGTACAGCTTCACCAGAGGCCAGGAGGACAGCTCTGAGTGGGAGTAACTGCACAGTTTGGCCAGTAAAGGCTTCCACTCAGCACAGAACGTCATTCGCTCAAAGTCATCCAGAGCTTCTTCTGTCCAGACCTCTCCTGCTACAAAAGACAGGCAAAAATGTTCAGAGATTTTAGAAGAAATTTTTAGTTTTAATTTTTTTAACTGAAAAAATAAGACATTTTCTTTTAAAACGCGAGCACTCACCTGCAGGACGTACTCCTGCCAGACTACACTCGATGGCTTGGAATGGCAAGCTTAGGAAATCGCTTCTAATAGAGCACAAGAAGACAAGTGAATATAAGAATACATCCATTTCAGTGCAATTCATATTGGAACAGAGCTGTTCCACAGCAATTCAGCACCATGTGCTGATAAACTTCAGCCCCAGCAGCAGAACAGGTGGTAGAACTTCCCTTCCTCTGACCTCATGCTGCGGAGCTGGTCTCGTGGAAGCTCTGCATTGTCCCCAAAGTCCACGTAGTAGATGTCGACGAGGCCAGAACCCAGGACGCCCAGGACTCGGGCCCGGTTCCACTTGCCATGGTCTCGATAAGGAGCAGCCAGAATGTCGCCCACAACTATCGCCTCCACTCTGTGCTCCTTGGAAAGGACCAGCACCGGCAAGTTCCTTCACACAGGTTGTTGCAGATGTTCCATAAGAAGTAAGGAGAGATGAACGACTCACCTGTGAGGCGTCCCCGTTGTAGAAACGACTCATCTCGGTGGTCAGCTTGTCCAGCTGAAGGGATCGAACGCCTATAATCTGGATCCAGAAGTGCTGTGGGTGCTCGGATGCGGACACATACACTTCCAAGTGCTCGCCAGGGTGGAAGCTCAGGTCTGGACTTGGGACTGGTGAGAACAAGCAGAGGAACTCAGGCAAGATGTTCCAAGCACACACTAAAAGGTCAAGTTGTTGACTTTAAGACCTTCACTAAAACAAAACATCTTATTGCATCTTTTAACATTTCAGGCTCATTAGCTAATAAATCCCAACATCACCCAGAAAAATGACTATTACTACTTCTTTCATGAGACTTCCTATTATGTGATCCTATGTGCTTACTCTCAAATTTTGAGATCTCCAATGGTGAAGCTGGTGACAGAATCTCCTCCTCATCTGATTTAAAGGAATTTTCTGCTGTGTGGTCACCACTGCTGACAAACCAGTTGGAGTCACTGGTGTGAACTACGCTTGCTTCAGTCAGTGGTGAGAGCAGGCTCTCTCCATTGATGCTGTCTGCGTCGTGGCCCTGAGCTTTGTGGAGTGATGCAAGTTCTGGGGGTTTCCTCTTCTGCCGCAGAGCAGAGGACTGGCTTATCCGCGTCCGCACAGTTTCATTCTCCAGCACCTTCTCCATGACCATCTCCTAATTGATGCAGGACAGTATGAAAGTGTCAGTATATCCATCCATTCATTCTCAAAGTTACTCTTGGAACATTAAAAACACTAAGAAAACAAGAACTCCATAAATTGGGTTCAACCTCCATTAGCTAGGATTCTTTATCTAGTTTTAAAATCTCTTTTTTTATTCAATTTGTTTGGGGGGAAAAAAAGGCTCTCACCTTAGCACGCTGCACTTCCTGCCGTGTTCCCAGGATTGTGACCTTGCCCTTCTCCTGCAGGCTACAGCCACGCTCACGTGGACAGTTCACCCGGGCCCCTGATGTCCGGTTGATTAACTTTAGAGTCTCACCCCCACGACCTGTTGCACCAAAACCTCTCTCATTACTCCAACCACATTAAAAAAGACATCTAAATAAAAGTCAGAAGGAGAAAAATGAAATAAAACTTACAAAACAGGAAAATGCCACAAATAAATGGTCTACATTGTGGTTATTTGTGTTAAACAAACACAAAAACTTATGAGGATTGTAGGCTTAGTTATAATACCTATGATCCTCCCGAAAGCTGTGTGAGGCACCTCGAGCACGTGAGTGATGAGCTCAGAGTCGGTGGCCAGCTTCTCCAGGGAGCATCTGGCCATGAGCAGCTGTTCGGCTGTGCCCTGCAGGAGGAAGCACACGGAGCTCTGCTCCTCCGTGTTCGCCAGCACGCTCACCTGAGCCCCAGACCTCTGGCTCACCTGCAACAGAGAAGGATCACAAAGCTTTCCATTACGCCAACATGGGGTGTAAAATGGCCCCAAATTTATAGAGATGAGGCGGCTCAAGATAAAAGCAGCCTGATGATCGTGGCAGGGAAGATGGACACTTACTAGGTCCAGAAAGGTGCTCTGGTGCCTTGAAATAGATCTGTACACATCAAGGGGCATAGAATGTCTGGACTGCTCTGTCCTTTGGCACTGAGCTACAAAGTGGAGGAAAATAAATGATTGGTTGACAGTATTATTACAGTTCAAATCAAACAATGTCGGACTGGCTGGCCCATAAAATTGCAGAAGTTACAGTACATAAGCATAACAAAACTGAGAACTCAAGTCTTGACTGCAGTGATCACTCTCATGGCAGTTAAAGGTCTCTCACCACTCCTGCTCTTTAAGTGCCAGTAAATGATGTAGCCGACCGTAGCCCCTATAGACAGGCCTGCTGCCAGCACCACTTTCTTCCCAGAGCACAGACTCCTCCAGGGCCCCTCCCGCACCACCGCCATCAGCCCCACCGAGCCCAGGGTTCTACACCTACACAGGATAATTCCACACACACAATAAACAATGAGGCTTTATTAGATTAGCTACTTAAAATTACAATCTTAACTCAATCTTAAAATATGTGGATTAGAGGGCTGGCAACCTCCACCGTATGATAATTATGTTTTATTATTATATTTTGATAAACATTTCCTTTCACAGACATTTTCTACCACGTGGTTATCATTTAAAGGAGCTAATGTGTTTCACATTATATATGCATTACATTATAGATCTATCGCACCCCACTCAAGTATAATGGCATAATGGGATGCGAGATACGTGAACAGGGCTCTATGACTAAATCTAGGACTTCAAATTCCCTGCGTTCTTCTCCATCTTCTGAAGCCTTTTGCTCTTTCTCTTGAAGAAACATAAGGTGAATTGTAGCAAGAACAGTTATACAGTAGTCAAACAATAGCGTAATACGTTTGCATCACATGAACAATAATAGTAAAACACGAAGTAAATAGTAAATCTCCTCCTGATACAGCAGATGCCAGTGTCTGTCCTTATACACCGTTAGCTAGCTATCTCCATCACTTGACGACACACCTAACCAAATGTATCTGCACCCTATTATAAATGACACGCCTAAATTTACCTAGCTAGCTGTTAAAAACGCAGCTTTTTGTTGCATTTTAGCTATATAAATCTCGGTAAGTATAATAGGCAACTCTAAACCACATTAGTTAGGTAACTGTAGCCGTCATTAGCTGTCCGTTAACAATTAATCATCTGACAGCTGTGGACCGCCACAAAAACAGACGGAGAACAACTCGGACAGGTTTACTCTCGCAGACCAGATAATATTACAACTTCGCCAAACAGACCCTCACCTCAGCGTCCATGTTAACTAGCTAACTAGCCCGCTACGTGTCTTCTGCTCTAGTGCCTATGTCAGGGCGGGGAAATCCAGTTATCTAGCAATGGAGCCAACAATGCGGCCGACATGCTTCACGGTAGAATCAAGCAGCAGCTGGAACCACATGTAGCCTGTGGGAGGGTTTAAATTAGTCACCTTCACACACACCAGCCATTAATGTAAACCTCTAGCTAGAAGATGCGATTAAAAAGACTTTGAAGACACGGGTACTTTACAACTTACCTCGTAAACGCGACTAATAAGGCGAAGCGACTTTCTTAATCTCGAACAAACGCGGCCCACCTTCCCTCTGGAAATCAAAATAAATTGCGTGCTAAATGTGTAGGGTTTACGGCTCGCGCAGAAATGCACGCTTGCGATTGGCTGAGATTTGGCAGGTCAACAGCTAGGACCAATCACGTCCGAAGATGAAATCACAGGACGAGAGCGCCCACTACAGGCGATTTAAAGCAAAGTCACGCATAGCCTGTAATATCTGTTATTAATGTACGTAATGCGTAGTTATATATGATTTTTGGAAGCGCCACAGTGCGTGATCGTGATAGGTGCGGAATGAAATCGGACAGATACAATTTCGCCCGGAGTGGGTTTTCGTACAGTTAGAGCGTTAGTGTTTTCTCTGGCTCCAAGAAAATGATTAAAAACATAAGTCTCTACATGTGAAAACCAAAAGACCAAACTCAACATGTAGTTGTGTGTGTGTGTGCGTGTGAATTCATGCACGTGTGGCATGTGACATTCAGGCCAGAGTGGGCCTTGCAAACATAGGCATCACATTTGCAGCATCTCAGGCTGGGCCTGGGTGCTGGGTGCTGGGGGCTGGTTGCTGGGGGCTGGGTGCTGGGGGCTGTGCTGGGTGCTGGGTGCTGGGTGCTGGGGGCTGGGGGCTGGTTGCTGGGTGCTGGGGGCTGGTTGCTGGGGGCTGGGGGCTGGTTGCTGGGGGCTGCTGGGTGCTGGGGGGGGGCTGGGGGCTGGGGGCTGGTTGCTGGGTGCTGGGGGCTGGGTGCTGGGTGCTGGGGGGGCTGGGGGCTGGTTGCTCGGGGCTGGGGCTGGGGTTGCTGCTGGGGCTGGGGGGGGGCTGCTGGGTGCTGGGGGGGGCTGGGGGGCTGGGTGCTGGGGCTGGGGGCTGGGGGCTGGGGGCTGGTGGCTGGGGGCTGGGGGCTGGTTGCTGGGTGCTGGGGGCTGGTTGCTGGTTGCTGGGGGCTGGGTGCTGGGTGCTGGGGGCTGGGGGCTGGTTGCTGGGTGCTGGGGGCTGGTTGCTGGGTGCTGGGGGCTGGGGGCTGTGTGCTGGGGTTGGGAACACCACAGGTGTAGCAAGGTTGATTAACCTTCCTGTTGTGTTCAGGTCAAATCGGACTGATTTATAACTTAAAACACTCATAAATAGTGTGTTTTACATCTGATTGCCTCAAGCACCGTACAGGGAGATTGGCATTTGCCAGAGAACACCAAGATTAGAAACCTGGGTTCCTTCTGATGCATGACAATGCTAGGCCTCACATGGCTGAAGTGTGTCAGCAGCTCCTGCATGATGAAGGCATTGACGCTATGGACTGGCCTGCCCGTTCCCCAGACCTGAATCCAATCGACCACATCTGGGACATCATGTCTCATTCCATCCACCAACGCCACACCACAGACTGTCCAGGAGTTCACTGATGCTTTAATCCAGGTCTGGGAGGAGATTCCTCAGGAGCATGCCCAGGCGTTGTAGGGAGGTCATACAGGCACGTGGAGGCCAAACACACTACTGAGCCTCATTTTAACTTGTCTTGAGGAATTCTCACTGAAGTTGGAACAGCCTGTCATTTGATTTTCCACTTTGATTTTGAGTATGATTCCAAATCCAGACCTCCATGGGATAATTTTGATTTAGACTGATCATTTTTTGTCGTTCTCAACACATTCCACTATGTAATAAAGATTGTCAACTGGAATATTTTATTCATTGAGATCTAGGATGTGTTATTTTAGTGTTCCCTTTATTTTTTGAGCAGTGTATATTGTGAAGTTAAGAACTCATATTTATAAACGCATTAAAACAAGCATTTTTTTCTGATTTGAGCAAGGAGCGGGAAATGGACATTATGGAGCACAGGGACTGCAGAGCTCAGAGTGATGAGCGCGGGAGGAACAGAGGGGGGGAAGAAAAGCTGGAGTGGATTCAGAGCGGAGTGATTACACAACGCTTTGAAGAAGGAGCTTCTGCCATTACACTCTGCTCACACTCTGGTAAACACAATGTAGAAAAGTGCATCGAAGTCCAATAATATAAAACAGCATGACTATATTTTTTAAAATAAGCATTTATTAACAAAATTGACTCACATCACTTGGGGAAAAACAATTTAAAGACATCTTTAAAAATACAAAATGTACAACCTTTATAAATTTTGTGAACATTCATAAATAGCAAAATTATTAATAGCGGTTGGCGCCAAACAATACAGTTTGTATTCTGATCATTTACTCGCACAAGTATCTGTACAGTAGAGAGACTGAGACTGGCTGAAGAGGGCAGGGTATGACTGATGTGAACAGAGGAGGCACCAGCCACAGATGCTGCCCATGCAAGTCTTGAGCCAACGTAGGACGAAAAAGCAAGTCATTAATCAAGTCATTGCATTCCTACTGTCTTGATCATGCATATCTCAGCAAAAAATTTGATTTTAATATTTTAAAAAATAACTGGGATAGTATAATTCTGCATCACTGTACAAAAGAAATTGCTCAGTCATGTTCCATTACACATGTATAAGCCGATAGCTTATACAGTGCTGTCCTTACAGAACTGATCAGTGCTTTTCAAAAGATCCACCTCCCTGCTTCCTCTGATACGTCACCTTCCACGAGGTTGATGTTAGCACTACAGCACCAGGTCGAAATTCACTATGTCAATGCCCATTCAGTTGCTCTGCAATGGCTGAATGACAGCAGAGCAACATGTATTCTAACCTGCCCTGAGGTGGGAATTTCTTACAATGATAATGATAGTTTCAGAGACTTCAAGTCTTGGGGTTTATAGGGACCCTGCAGGTTAATAGTCAATGCATGGAAAAGCATACAATTATGTAAAGCCATGATATTCTGCACATATAACATTCTCCACAGGCAGGCACAATATGTATGTAAAACAATTCCTGCTATTTAAGCATTTAACATGTGTATATAAAATGCATGAGACAAGGTGTGGCATAAAATAAACATGAAATGCAATTACTGGTTAAGACTAGTAGGCTCAAACTGGTTATAATAGAGACAAATAAGTGCTTATGATATATGATCAACAGTAAATGTTTTTTAGACATAGAAAGGAGCTGAAATACAAGACATTATTTCCCTAGGAACTCAAAGAAAGTCCCTCATGTAGAGAGGGATGGGGTCCATTAAAAACACGCAGAAAAGGCAAAATAGATCAGCGCTCAGAGGTGAAGAACCGGACTACAGCTGAGGTGTTCCTCAGTCAACCACTCATTCAAGCTTCACCACCTCCATTACTATTCTATTATTATTAGTTACTCTAACGTAACCGTAGTGTTTCAGTCTACCCACAGGGACGTAGCAGAGTTCTCGGGAAGGTAGAACGCTGGTCATTTATAGAGTAGCGTATTCATTATGCTCAAGGTAATCAGTACAACACCCTATGTTAAAACGAACAAAGGTGGAATAACATTGAGACAATCAACAAGAGGTAGAAGAGCAAAACTCGTAACTGCCTTCTTCACCAATAAAGATCCTCTCTCTATGGGGAAAAAGGGGCTAATTAAAGAAAAGCCCATGATCTAGGACAGCCCTCCCAGACCAGAACCAAACACAGAATTCATCTTTACAACTTTACAAAATTATGTTGAAAATGGTGATCTAGTCCCAGTTGTGCGATGAGGAAGCCAGTAAGCATTATTGTCTTATCAAAGCATGCATGCGTATGCAAAATATTCAGGCGGACATTCACATGTGTAAACAAAAGAGAACTCAGACAATGCTCAGCATGTCATTGGTTAGATGGAGCTGGAGTGGTCTGAAGCATGCTTTTTCTATGAACATGCCCTACTGATTTGATTAAACTTCACTGCTGGTCTAGCTGCTTACATATTACAAAAAGGAACACATGTATACTAATTACTTGTACACCGATTTGATCACAGTATTTCACAATTAACCCAATAAGGGGGAAAAAGATAAACGCAATAAGCCATTTTTGAATTTAATATTAAACCCCAGTGTTTAGAATTAGTTTAGAACATGTTCCATCTAGTCACCATATGGATGGATTCCCTTTAGTGAGATGAGATATGCATTTTACATGCTTCCAGAATAAATAATTTCAATAGCCAGGGACCAAAACACAAAGTATTACCCGTCATTCTAACCAGTGAGTGAAACATCTCTTCGCATCTGATTACAGCCTCGGATTTCATTCAATTTCTGAAATGGGTTTAAACTTCCCCTCTGTCCTGCTCTGATTGGTGGGCTTCCAATGTTGTCTTCCCAGGCAGTCATTAACTGGATATAAGCATTTCTGTAAGTGCAAAGATGTCTTTTCTGCAAGAACTAGAAGTATATACCAAGCCTGTATCACGTTCAAATCCGTCATGTGCAAGATCTCTCAGGATGTGGAGATTCAAACCACTGACCAATTTCTGAACAGACAGTGGCATCTAAAATACATCACGAAGAGTGTTTCAGCAGACGTGACAAAGTCGCTCTCACCACAGCATATCTTCATCAGATAATAAGAAGCCCTAAAACTAAAAGAATCTGTCTCACCTAGATTTCCAGTCTGTTAGACATATGGTGGCACAAATGCAGACTAGAGGTCAGGGAACTGGGATCAGCCTTAATTGTTCCAGAGCTGTGAAGGACGACTCCTGTAAACTGTATCACCACCTCATCCTGTATTTCCCAACTTCCACATCCCATAATTTTCCTATGCTGAGACTTCAGAAAGCATGCAGCCAAATATCCCTCATATCACGGAAAGGAAATGGAAGACAACAACAAAAAAAAAATTATATAATCTACTCTTGACTTAAAAGGACAGCTGTTGTGGGCTGAGGTCTCGGTGGCTGGGAGCTGGTTGGTGGTGGGGTTAGGCATTGAGGTGAGAGGTTCTTCCCTCTACTGCTGGTCATCGGCAGGGCAGTGAGTTTACAGCAAAACAGCCCCATGTTGTAGCAGCTCAGAAAGGAGAGTTCATTCCCAGCTTAGTCTCAAACTGGAGCTTCTGTCTCTTCTGGTAGCGCACACGTACCCTGAAAGGACATTGTTTTACCGAATTTGAAAAAAAGCAAAAAAAAAAAAAAAAACAAAACAAAAATACACAACAGACTTATTACTAATAATACTTTCTGAAAGCTGTGCTCATGAGAAAAGTCAAGATTTTATATACAAGACTATATATGCTGTATAGATGTTACAGAGATAGATATGGATAGGATGTGTGTATGGTTAGGCTTGAGCTCGATCTGAACCCCATGCTCTGATTGGTCCCTACCTGATCTCATGCAGTTTGACAGCCTCGTTGATCAGCACCACCAACACAGTGGACAGCGACATCAGTAGCCAAACCATCATGGGCACATGGCTCAATGTAAAGTCTAGCCCTCCACTTCTGTCCTGCCATAACTGGTAATCTACTGTAGCCTGCACCATTTGACCCAACAGCCTAACAGATGAGACAGAGAGAACGAAAACTGTAGTTTACATGGCCGATAATACTATATGTCTGCTTATTATTCTTATTTTTGCATTTAGTCAATCAATGGTAATTATAGTTTAAAGTAAGACATGTCCGCTGTTTAAGCAAACTATCGTAAATTTCGTGGTACAACATGTGAAATGTACACACGTGCACACGTGCACACGTGTGCACACGTGAACGCACGCACTTACACAACAGGCACGATAAGACACCACCATGTGTTGCTGAAGGGGTTTCTCCTCCAGAGTGGCTGGGAGCGGTGCACATAGCTGAGAGAGATCACCACTGAACAGAAGACACATCCAATAAGAGAAGCGCGAGGGCATTGGACTACTAATGCACATCCATCTGCAGTCCTTAAGAACTGAACAGTATCCAGAACATCACACATCGTATTGTAGGTGTGTAAACACAGTGCCTTATGTAAGCACAGGACAACTGAGCTGAGAGTGTAGGCACATCTCACCGGTATGTAAAGCCAGGAACCCTGCCATGACCTTCTGGATGAGCAGCAGGCCATTAGAAAACTCGTCAAACCACGGCGCTGTTCCGTTAGATCTGCAATCAGGGGCAAGCAAGGTGATCATATGGAAGATCGGAGTGTCTCATGGGGTGTGTGTGTGTGTACCACGTGTGCATGCGTGTGTGTGTGTGTGTGTGTGTGTGTACCCGCTGAGGATGTGGGGACAGCTGACAATGACGTATGCAGATCTGCTGCTGTTAGCAGCGCTGGCACACACTTCGTGCAGGGAGAAACCGAAGCCCAGCAGGTAGGCACACATGGTTAGCCCGAACTTCAGCAGGAACCAGCCCAGGAAGTACTGCTGGGTCTGGGGCCACATGAGCAAAGAACAAAGCCAGTTCACTATCTTCATCCCAAAATAACATTTCACTATGATGCAGAGACACACACACGCACACGCACGCACGCACGCACGCACGCACGCACGCACGCACACACACGCACGCACACGCACGCGCACGCACGCACGCACGCACACGCACGCGCACACGCATAAAGATCACGTCTAGAGCTAACAGAATGGGGAAACGTGAAACTGTGTTCATGACAGAGGTCAAAAGCCGTGTCGCACCTTCCGAGGAATGGCGTCTAGATTCTTCCCAGTGGCCACCGTCATCACAGAGCTGTCTGGTGGCTTCCCCAAGAAGGACACACTGCCAGACAAGCACATGACAACCACAGTTATCCACGTGCGTGTAGAGCGTGGAGCGTGCATACGTGCGCGCATGTGTGAGTGTGAGGGAGACCGTTTTGTCTCGTACCTTAGCAGCGGGTAACAGAAACAAGAAAGCCACAGAATGTCGGTTATGTTCAAAGGAGGAGGAAGTTGGGTAAGACAGGCCAAGAACTAGCGGAAAAAGGAAAAAAAATACCGTGACAATGAACCTATAAAGCAACTCCACTATGACCAATCAAACACCTGCAATCATTCTGAGCCAATCACATACGTCCTCCCCAAGAAGCATAACGCAGAGAGAAGACTATACGAGAGGTGGCATATATACTGCTGGCCCATAGGAGAGAGGGACGCAGCCACGCTTACCTGGATGATGACTAGAGTGAGCTGGCACTGCAGCAGGAACAGGAAACACTTGCGGATGCCGTATGTGGTGTGCCGGGCCTGCAGAACACACACACACACACACACACACGCTCAGCGTTGCCACCATGCTACTGACTCCACACGGGGACGCACACACTAAGCCAGAGTCCCCCCCCCCCCCACGGGTTATGCGTGCACGTACCTGCTCGATGAGCTTGACGACGCTGACGCTCTCGCCCTGGTGGAAGGAGACGGAGCAGGCGAGGCTGTTCAGGCGTGCGGCCAGGCCCAGCGCACACAGCTCGTCTCGCTCCTCCAGCCGGACGCAGCCCGCCGCGTAGCCAAACGTCTCCCACGAGCACCGCGCCGGGTACAGCGGGTCCAGGGAGATGCTGCAGCACCAACACAAAGAAGCTCAGCGCTCGCGTCCCCGAGGCGGAGGCCACACCCACTAGGGCGGGGGAGGGCGGGCTCACCTGATGTCGCTCTGGAGGAAGAGGCAGGAGTTGCGGAAGTTGGCGGAGCTCCCCAAGCAGCACGTCACCTCCCTGTTCTCTTGCATGATCTTCATCATCTCACACATGGCTGCAAGTCAGGACAACGGATGCAGGGTTTTGTATGCGACAGCTGCAACACGGGTCTTTGCGCGCGCACACACACACACACACACACACACACACACACACACACACACACACACACACACACACACACACACACACACACACACGGGTTCACAGTGCAGAACGCCTGCGGCTCACAGCCGAGGGGGGAGACTCACTTTCAGGGGTGCAGTCTGTGAAAAGGGGCACCAGCAGAGGCACGTTGTCAATGTTCTTCAGGTGAGGGCGAACCTGGTGGATACCACGAGGCAGCTTGGCCTACACACACACACACACACACACACACACACACACACACACACACACAGGGCTCCGTTGGTGTTCTAACTACATACATGTAAAGCCATTAAAACAGCTCCAACAGCACGAGCAGGGAATGTGTCTGCATACTCTGTTGCAGTCTTCCAGGTAGCTGGGAACGTCACTGTCAGTGGGCTGGAAGCTGGTGTGGTCAGACTGGCCTTCATCTTCAGGAAGCAACGGGCCCTCCGCATCATCCCGGGAATCTGTGCGCGCCAACAGAACAAGGGGGTCACCCCACAGCAGCAGCTGCCCCCCTGTGCACAGAACACTGCCCAGTGATGCAGTATTTATCCCCTCCTCTCTCAGCAATGGTCTCACGCTGGGTTTGCACCCGCGTCACCCGGCGCTGTTCAACCGCTGTATCGTTACGTGTTGCCCTGTGGTCTGAATACATGACGTTTAAAACACTGATTCATTTCCAGTGATCAGCTCTACTTTTAGGTCATGGTTGCAAAGTGTGATGCAGACAGACAGGCGTGTGATGCAGACAGACAGACAGACAGGCGCGTGATGCAGACAGGTGTGTTTATGTCCAGTGCACGTGCGGATTCCAGAGCAGGGTCCCGGGGCCCGCGCAGAGCTGCCATACCCTGCAGCAGGTCATCGTGCAGAGAGCCTGTCTGGCTGGGGCTGGAGGGGGCCCCGTCCACGGGCCCGTCTCCGTTAGGGGTCAGGGAGATGTGGCAGTTCCAGCCTGTTTCCAAACCCATCTTCTCTGCAAATACCTAATACAGAGACACACAGACACACACTTTGACTTAATAATCCCATGTGGAACATCAAAAAATACAAAACGTCAACCACACGATACTCCAGAGTGTAACCTGTGTGGTGCTAGCATACTCCAGAGTGTAACCTAGCATACTCCAGAGTGTAACCTGTGTGGCGCTAGCATACTCCAGAGTGTAACCTGCGTGGCGCTAGCATACTCCAGAGTGTAACCTGCGTGGCGCTAGCATACTCCAGAGTGTAACCTGCGTGGCGCTAGCATACTCCAGAGTGTAACCTGCGTGGCGCTAGCATACTCCAGAGTGTAACCTGCGTGGCGCTAGCATATTCCAGAGTGTAACCTGCGTGGCGCTAGCATATTCCACAGTGTAACCTGCGTGGCGCTAGCATATTCCACAGTGTAACCTGCGTGGGGCTAGCATATTCCACAGTGTAACCTGTACACCAGTACCATGTGTTTGCTGTGTAGCCTATGTGACGGTACCACACACGACAGAACCTGGGCGACAGCACCGTACTCGGCAGCGTAACCCGGGCGACAGCATCGTAACCGCGACGCTACCTTGCTGCGCAGCTCGTCCTCCCTGGAGAAGTAGACGAAGCGGATGCAGGCGCCCACCAGGTTCTCGATGAGCCGCACGGTGTCCAGGCGCGCTTGGAACTGAGAGGACACCATGCCCATGAAGATCTGGCCGCTCAGCGCCTGAACACAGTCCTCCTTCTCCAGGCTCTCTCCGATGCCCTCTGAAACACACACACACAGGCGTTAAAGTTCACACGGCACCGTTTTCGTTTTGTCGTGTTGGGAGGAAAAAGTGAGGCGCACGACGCTGCGTTCTCGTTGCCACGGGTGATGGAGGGGTTTTGGGGTGGAGCTCATTCTGCATTTCTAATGCCTGGGTCTGACTTACTGTTGCCAAGCAGCGGCTGCAGTCTCAGTGACACGTCAGTTGCCATAGCAGCTTCTGTAAATAAAGCTTTCTGCTTATTCAGCCATGATCAGGTGTAGATAAACCTGTGGCTGCGATCAGGACCTCAGGACCAGCTGCCACTCTAGACCGCACCTCAGAAACACAGACCTATGACATACTCGGATGCTTTGAGTTGATCTTCATTTGGAGACTTCCGGAAGCCTGGGGTATGGAAAAAGTGAGGAACGCTGCGTGATATAAAAACCGTGAGCAAGACACCCGCGGAAGCGGATCGGAACAGGCCAATGAGGGCTCGGATAAACAGCAGCACGCTCCAGACCGCTGCCTGTCCCCTTCCACACAGCCCCCCCACAGTCGAGCTCGCTGTATTAAGCTGTGAAACCCTACCACGCCTTTTCCCCACACACCTTTGCTCCACCCATCCCCCCCCCCCATCATTAAGCACCCTCTCCCCTCCATCTCACCGTCCGAGCTCCAGCTGTTGCGGTGGCTGCCGTGTTTGATGGGCGTGGTGCCGGGCAGGTCCACCCCAGAGAAGAGTGCCGGCCCAGGGGCCAGCTCCACAAACTTCCCATTCAGCTGGCCAGACAGCGACACCTGCATGGGCTTGTAGGCAAACGCGGAGCAGTAGCCCGAGAGACAGGCACGCTGGTAGAAATCCAGAATCTTCTTCCTGGGGAGAGAAACGGAAGCCAAAGTCAAAAGGAGATTCACACTCGGCCACATGAAAATACACCGTGCTCAGTGTGGGTCTCGTTCCAGCCAGCATGGACCTGTCACAGCCAGAGAGCGGGTAGATGTCCGTGCCGTCCCAGAAGTCTGTGCACGCCTCCAGGATGAGGTCCGCCGAGCCGTGGGAGAGCATCTGCACGTTGTCTGAGAAGAGGTCAAGAGGTCAGGGCCGGTGCGACCCAACATGAGCAAGACAGGAAGTCCTAAGGGAGGGGCGGAGCGTTTCTCACTGGTGGTGGTGTCGCGGACCAGCAGGCTGATTAGGTGGCTGATGGGCGGCTGCCGTTTCCCGGCGTGGTACGGGCGGCGCGCGGCCGAGTCTCTGGCCTTGTCCCCGCAGGGCAGCTGGTAGAGGGCCAGGTGGTTCTCCTGCTGAAACAGCTCTCTCGCTCCGGGAGTAAAACCTTAACACGGCCAGCAGGAGACAATAGCGCTTGGTTCGAATGGGAAAATGGTTTAGTTGCAGTACGAATGCATCTGGGTCACATTAATTAACTCCAACCCTAACGCACCATTTACACAGGAGTCCACAGCTCTGACAGAGACGGTCAGACGTGAGGGGGAGAGGCGGGCGCCGCTCACCTATGAGGCGGGAGAGTTCGCAGAGGCCCCAGGGCACGTGCACCGGCCGCACGGCGCCGTGACTCTCCTGCACCGCCAGGTTGGACAGATGGTCGGAGAAGCGGCACAGCTGCTGGGTGATGGTGGCGTTGCACAGGTTCAGCATGATGTTGAGGCCCAGCGGCTTCAGGGAGGACAGGTAGCTCTGCCAGGCCGAGTCGTCGAACTGGATGCTCACGGGGTTCTGCTGGTCCTGAGAGAGGCTCAGCATCTCCAGGTGATAGTCGCACACAAAGTCCTCAGCTTCACACAAGCCGTCACTGACGCCACACAGCTACGGGCACAGGAACGCGCGCACACACACACACACACACACACACACACACACACATGCACATGCGCACAAACTCCAGACACGGCAGCGGTGATGGAGGTGGAGGTGGTGCTGGTGGTGCAGGGTACTACCTGTGCGGCCTCCTCCTCTCCCCCCTCCGTGTCGTGGCTGAAGCTGACGTTGGAGCCGGACGGGTGCTTGGAGCGAGCACCCTGGGGGCCCCGGCGGGCACGGTGCGGGTCGCCTGAGCGTGCAGAGTCCTGTGGCACGTCGCTAAGCTCCTGCTCATTGGCTGGCTGGAGGGAAGGCTCGAACACGGGTCCGCTGAGAAGCGCCTCGCCTTCTTGAGCCTGCACGGGAGCGAAGTGCAAAAAAAAGAAGAGATGAGATGGTTGCAAGAAGCGCATTGAAAAATGTATGCAAAGCCTTTAGTGCAATGGTTATGAACCTTTTTCACAGGGTGCCCTGCGAACATCTGTTTCTGGGCCATAAAGTGGTCATACCAATCAATGACTCATTCAATTCAATCCTTGCTGGCTTTGCAGGCATCAACACATCACTGGTGGACAACGCAGCTAAATACTGAAAACACTATACTGAAAACACTTTGATAGTGAAAACACTATCAAAACTGCATCGTCATTCCATCAAGATGAGACCAAACCAGCCAATCCTGGTGAAGCTTAGAAACTGCTGCTGTTCTCAGTCACGGAGCTCATCTAGTGCAGAAAATGTCTCCAAATTCCCATTTTCAAAACATAGCTACAGTTCTTGGATCAAAGCCTCGGATTTGTCTGAACGAGCGAAGATAGATGTATTTTGTCCTTGTCAATCGTCACCTTCAGTGCGTTGAGATGTGTGAAAACTCTGGCCAAACAGGCTAGCGGCCATTTTCATCAGAACATTGAGCACCTGGCAGGATGCTCTTCTGGAAATAAAATATCGTCACACGGCTCGTAAAGACACTTCGGCACGTTCGTCCTTCCTGGACAGTCACCATAATTCACTGAGCTACAACGGCCGATGTTCCCCTGCCAGGTCTTAATGGCAAATCTTGAAAAGTCGCCCACTTGTTGCACTGGATGAGGACGTTCACTGCAATTTTTAAAAGCAAGAGCTTATCTGTGAATTATACATCGCGAACACAAGGCAGGCAGTTCAACCGGGAAGCAGACTACGCAGCCGTCTGAACACACTCCCCCACGCTGGCTCTAGTCGGTCATGTATATATGGATCCAGCAAAACAAAATATCTGGGCTGGGCTTTCCAAAAGTGCCCTAAAACCAAGATGATCTTTGAATGGTAGAGTGAGTATGAAACTGAACACCCTCTGGTCTTGTCTGTGGTTTCGTCAAGTAAAGTGAACAGATGCTCGACCGCATCTTGGCCATAATCTGCTCTTTAACACTTTCTTCCAAAAGCCTAATATGGTTAGCCACTGTATCATTCGATAGTGGTGCTAATGCTAGCTGATCTGCAGCATGTCTCCAGACTGAAACACATCCTTTGAACACAGTAAGAGTTGACTGCTGACCTGTTAGCTTCTCTGGCTTTTGACTGGAAAGTGGTTTGGTCTACGAGTCCCATTGCAACGTGGAGGGTTTGAGACGTTCTTTAGCCAAAATTTCACCACAGATATTGCTTCACGGGAACACGGTTTCAGTCACTCGTCTCCGTAAATACATACTCAAATACATGTAAATATGTAAATACATCAGATTTCCTAATTTTCTGTTGAGAGGGTATTTGTAGTCAGGCTTTCCTGCACATTACCCTCTAACTTTTCCCTTCCAGTGTTACCGTTTAAAAACGTAGAGAATAGAAATTCTTCTGTAGGTGTGGCTGTTCAACACAGCACGCACTCTTCAAACTTCTTCCTGACTACACTGACTCATACTGTGGCGTCTCTAGGATGGTGTGCCATTTCTGCTGTTTCTGTTCACTGCAGCCCAAGACAAGTAGAAAACCCTTTTTGTTATACAGTGTAAACATGAAAACAATGGACTGAACTCAAAGTCGGTTTGTACTCAGTTTGTAATGTAATGTAGACATCAGGACCTGTGAGCCGCCAGTGAGTCAATCAATCAAACGTATTTATATGGCGCTTTTAACCACAGGTTCCACGCTCACCTCCTCACGCTCGTCCTCTCCGTCCACGTGGCAGAAGGAGCTCACGGACAGGTCGTCCCGCAGGTCGTCCTGGCTGTCGTGGGGTGGTTCCACGCGTCCACTGAAGAAGAGGACGGTCTCCGGGCTGGGGTTGGGCCAGGACAGCACGCCCTGTTTGTCCACACAGCACAGCACCTGCGAGAGGGGACATTAGGCAGTCACGGCCTCGTCTCCCGGTTTCACGTCAGCCGTCGACAGTCACGTTCCAGACTTCATCTCTGATGAAGGAGACCTGCTCCGTTCGACTGTTAATAAACTACAACGTTTTCTGTGTTGCACTGTTGCTGCTGTATTGCCGTTTTTCTTTGTTACGTTTTTTTTTTCGCCCAAGTTTACTGTTTAAAAAAAAATTTAAGATATTATGACACTGTATTACAATACAAGTGTATGGGCAGAAGTGCCATCACTCGTGTGTGTGTGTGTGTGTGTGTGGGAGAGATACAGTAGTAGACACTCACCGTCACTGAACCCAGGTTGTGCAGAAGACTGGATGTATAGCACAGTGTTTGAGTCTCTCCTTTCAGAACACCCACTAGATATCTCCACACGCAGCGCAGCATCTCCTACACACAAACACACACACACAACGTCAGTATCGCACGTGCCCCGCGGTCTTCGTCTCAGAATCACAATCTTTGGATTTTGGTTCATCTGTAAAAGGATCTCCAGGGTAGAACATTTGGTCCAGGATGGAATCTGAACCCAGGGTTTATTCCCAAGTGTCCCATCTGCAGCCTGATGCGGCCCTTCCCCTCCTACCACACACACGCACGCACGCACGCACGCACGCGCAGCAGAGAGACGCAGCAATGTGGCGGCTGCTCCTGGGCTGCAGACGCAGAGTCCGCAGGGACGTCCCAGGAGGACGGAGGGGGCGTGACACGCTGCTCATTGCAGCCCACAGTTCAGATCACGCGCCGCTACGCTGGCACAAGCGCACCAGGCCGTTTTATACCTCTCAACAACAGCGCTTCACACACACACACACACACACACACACACACACACACACACACACACACACACACACACACACACACACACACACACACACACACACACACACACACACACACACACACACACACACACACCCTTCCTGTTGACTGCTTTGGACAAAGTGTCCCATAAAAGACACCACCAAGCCCTTGTGTGAATGAGAATGAACCAAATATCCAAAGACAAAAGACATTTGCGCTGTCCAGATAGTCAAATTAATTCATGCATCCCAAAAACCTCAGCAGAACTGTTTGTTATGTTAGTGAAGGACATGTGCAGTTCATGCAAAGATCCACAGACACAAACTCTGATGATGTGATGAACTCCGAGCTCATTCCAGTGCTGACAGCACAGACGGCACACGCTGGCAGTGAGAGCAGAGCACTCATGCAGGCCTGGGGGGCGGGGCTGGTGGGAGGGGCTGGGGGCGGGGTTGCAGGCAGGTGCAGGCTGGGAACCACTGGAGGACTGGCAAGAGGCCCATCGCAAGAAGCCACAATTAACCAATAAACAGGCTTGAAAAGTTATACACACGGCTGAAACTCTGGACCGCAACAGTGCAACTGAGAAGCAATTAAGCAGGATGGAAAGATGGAAAGAAAAACAAACAAACAAACAAACAAACAACAAAAATAACAGCGGTGACGCAAAAGTGGCAGCGTGTGGAACGACACAGCGATGTCTGCGCACATCCAGAAAAATGGCAGTTTGGAGGAAAAGGCCTGAAATCAAGAGTGATGGGCGAGTGATGGCGGTGGCGGTGAGCTCCCGGGCGGCGTGGGGAGGCTGTACCTGCGAGGACACCACTTCCGTGTAGCTGCTTAGGGTGTCCTCAGAGAACTTAGCCAGCTGGGACGAGAGAAGAAGTGGATTAAAATCTCCCCCCGTGCGGGAGGCGCCGGTGAGTCACGCGTCTTCTCGGTCGTGGTTCCGGGAGGGAGCTTTCTGAGGAGGAACTGAGCTACGCAGGCCGTTGGAAATGACGCCCTGCCATGGAACGGGCATGTGCGAGGCTTCTCTAGATGCTCGCGCGCTTTGGGGAAGACTTGCTGCGGGAGGCGGTCGAGCGCTTGCGTAGCGCGGTTAGCCAAGGGCGGGACTCACCAGGCCCGAGGGCGAGCTATGGCTGGACTCGGCCAACACTCGCGCCTCTCCGTACGCGACGACCAGCACCCACATCACCGGGAAGAGCAGCGGCAGGATGGGCAGCACTCCCATCAGCTACAATCCAGCAGGAGAGAGAGAGAGAGAGAGAGAGAGAGAGAGAGAGAGAGAGAGAGAGAGAGGGGGGGGGGAGGGGGAGGAGAGAGAGAGAGAGAGGGGGGGGGGGAGAGAGAGAGAGAGAGAGAGAGAGGGGGGGGGGGGAGAGAGAGAGGGGGGGGGGGAGAGAGAGGGTGAGAGAGAGAGAGAGAGAGAGAGAGACAGAGAGGGTGAGAGAGAGAGAGGGGGGGTGAGACAGAGAGACAGAGAGGGTGAGAGAGAGGGGGGGGTGAGACAGAGAGACAGAGAGGGCGAGAGAGAGATAGGGAGAGGATAAGAGAAGAGAGAGAGAGATAGGGAGAGGGTGAGAGAAGAGAGGAGAGAGTGGTGAGGGAGACTCGTGCTTTAGCCAGGCGTCAGGTTAAAGAAAACAAATTACATCTTGACAAGACTCACCTGTAACTGAAAGAAGTTGAAGAGAGTTGGAGTGAGACTGGGAGCGTAACAGCAGAACCGAATGGTGTTTACAGTAAAAAATGCCACCTACAGGAATAAAGAAAGCGGCACACACTCGTAAAAAGAGCAGGTCCAATGTACTAACGGCCATTCTGAGACTTTTAGATGCGCGTCTGCTTGACTGACATACCAGCACAGCTGGGCAGGCAATCCTAGCTATGATTGACTGTACTGTGAAGCGCTCGTTATCGAGCACCGTGATGGGGCGTGCGAGAGCGAGTTCAAGGCTGTTTCTGTGGAGAAGAGGAGGTTGCCCCCATGTCAGAAATCATCTCAACACTACAATCAAACATCTCATGGATGAAAAGTCGAGGACGTTAACGAGACAAGGCTGCGTTTCGCAAGCGGACAGGATGCCGCGCGTTACCTAACGCTATCGAGTATAGGAGTGCAGACCACCCTGAAGAGTCGATACTGCTGGGGTGTGTGAGGGCTCCTCTTGTCGGTCCAGTGAGGGGATGGCGGGGGGGAGAAGGGCGGGAACAGATCCCCAGGCTCCAGAACGATGTGCTCGTCATCCTGGTGGCGATAAGGTGAAGTAAAAGCACATCAGCTACACAAACCCTCCAAACACAGGGAAGCAGCTTCGCTTTGCTCTTGGGTTTAACGCTCAAAGTAGCGCAACACAAACAGTGATGTAACTGAGGAACAAACGTAACCTTGATGCCTCGGAGAGAGACGAACGCCTCCTGGCCGGGTCTTAAGGCGATAATGTCACCCTCCACCAACAGACTGACAGGTAGATTAACCAATTGCTCATCTCGATACGTCCAGTGCAGTGACCAGGATGGAGAGGAAGGAGTGTACAGGTCGGGGTAGCGAGAAGCAGCCCATCTGATTGGTTGGTCTCCACTCCTCTCCAGATAACCTGTTGAACAGAACAGCACATCCGATGGGCTTAGGGAGCACACACATGCACACACACGCACGCGCACGCACGCGCACGCACGCAAACACCGCTTCCTCACCGTTCAGCTCGGAGATGATGGACTTGAGCCGTCGCACCATCTCGCTCCTCTTCAGCTTCTGCTGACGTCCGATGAGGAAGAGGTTGAGGAGCAGAAGAAGAGCCAGTGCCCCGGCGTTCACCAGCTCGATGCCTTTACTGCCCAGAGACACCAGCACAGGTTACACACAGCACACAGCAACATGGCCGCCAGCTTCCTGACACTCAACCTGCGCTTCAGTAATAATCGCAAAACTCAGAATCAAACCCTGGAGGTAGTAAGCAGCTAACAACCTGCCCTGCAGCCATGGGGCCAAAGGCATAAAACACGCAAGTCAAGAAGATTCTGCACACGCTCCTGTTTGGCTAATATAAAGGCTTATTTTGGTCTGTTTGGAGACCAAAGTACAGCAGACCATGAAACCGCAATACGATGGGAAGAGGAAGGTGACTTGCTTGGTCGGGTTCTGCCATGATGCTGAAAAAGTACTGAAATCCTCCACTCCATGCAACCATGCATCTCCTGTGTTGGTGAACGTTACAAACGCGCTACATTTTATGCATTTATGCATATATGCATATGGCAGTGTTCAGCCTCTGGTACTACTGCTCTCACAACTGGGGTTAATCAGTCTTGGTGTGGGTCTTTAATATGCATGGCCTCATTTACATGTCGATTTTGATTGGCTTTCACTCTGGGCATAGGTGAAATTACTGCACTGGTAAATTTACACCAGGGCACTAATGACATAGTACAGCCACCATTAACGTTCAGATATAGAGTCCATGGTCTCTTCTTTCTTATGGAGCCCAAATGTACAAACGATACTCTAAAGACAACTATGCACACACTGAAGTTTTTGAAATGTTGTGTGTGACCATCGGGTGCCCCAGCATTCTGGAAAATGTAGTGCTACTTTAGAACGGTCACTTAGGCTAGTTCCACACTTAGCAAGCGATGCACAGAGCCAGAGTTTAATCCGAGACATACCCTCGGCCTCTTACCTTCCTTTCGGCTGGCTGCCATGGCAACAGAGCAACCCGACTACCACAAGCAGCATGAGAGCGGCCCCCGGCCAGTGGAAGCAGGAATGACGGTCGTCGTGGTTGAGGAAACTCCTGGACCACAGCTCCTGCAACAGTCCCCAACTACACTTAGTTCAACAGCCGTCTGCCAAAACAGAAACGCGTTTCAGCAGATAACGAACCTCAACGCCACACAGCGCTGGCTGACCTGTATGGTTGGCGTGCGCTGGCTGCGTCTCTGGTGCTGCTCCAGGAGGCCGGAGAGCTGGTCGCGGAGCGTCTCCAGGGCCCGAGACGTGGACAGGCCCAGAGACACCCCCTCCTCCTGAAGACGAAGAGGGTCAGTGACATCATCAGACAATGTTACACTAATCACACCGAGGTGAAGGTCTGCCTCTGTGATTCACACTGGGACATCGTAACACACACACACACACACACACGTTTATGGGATATGAAGAGCGGTGCACTGAGTCAGGGCAAAGCATGAAAGGTCAGCAGCGTCAGTTCTCCACTACCCATAAACACCTGGGAAGTGCAATAGGAGGAGAGAGTACTGCCACTCTGTCCGCCCAGCTGTTTGTGGCTGTGGGGAGTCTGAAAACCGGCTCACCATGGGTCTGCGGATGAGCGCAGCACATCTATAAATAAACCCAGCCAGGCCTTTTCCCACAGCCAGGGGCAGAGGCACTGAATCCCCCAGCGAGCCTCCACAGTGACGACGCTTCTGTACACACCCACAGGCATCCGTCATCAGGCCAGGCCTCTGACTCGCTCGCCACTTCTCCAGGGTCCGTTTCCGTGCACGTCCAATCGCGCGCGCACACACAAACACACACAAACGCGAACCACACATACTACAAGCCCACAAATTCCAACACAAATATTTCCACAAAAAAAAAAAATCAATTAATTAATGAATTTTTAAAAATCCAATGCATTCCTGGTAAATAAGGACAACACCCACTTCTATAGAATATTACAACGCCACTTACACGGTCCTTCAAAGACTAGGCACCATAGCGGCAGGAGATTGAGGACCAGACACTTAGCAGGGAGAAGAGGCGATGCACGGTGGCCTGAGATCATCTGTTCAACGTTGGCGAAAGCCATTTCACCCAACAGAGTGGACTGTGGCAAAGGTTTTCAGGAACTAATGGGCTATATTGAGCACATTCCCTGTCAAACTGTGTATTGGTAGTTTTTAACGGCTCACAGACTCGTCCATTCTAAATAGTTCCCTGTCCATTAAAACAGTTTTTCAGCAGACAACACTATGTTAGTTTAAGAGTCAAGAGAAGCACAGAGAGGACAGCCTGAGGCACTAGTGGAGCAGTGCAGTCAGTCCAGAGCGGGACAGTAGGCTGAGGACACTGGGAAGCCTTCAGGACAGAAGGACTGCAGGAGAAAGACTAGACTGGGGCCAGGCTAACAAAAGCCTGCAGCATCCCTGCGTTTAGCAGCCAGTCATCCGTTACAGCAAGCACAGCAGTTCTCTCTCGCAGAGGTGGGGGACTGGAGAGACAAATATGGACACAGACACCCCCAGTGACCCTGCTGTTCTAGACAGCTCTCACATCCCTGGACTGAGCAGCCATCAGCAGTCGCACAGGCACTCAGAAATCAATAAAAACATGGACGAGGGCCTGGAATACAGGAATAAGTGTAGGTACACACACTGGAACAGAATCTCAAGGACACAGTTAAAGTAGCAAAGTAACAAAACTGTAACCTTAAACCTAATCTCAGATCCCATTTTAATTAAACATTAATGTTTTTTTTCTTACAACTATTAACACTTCACAAACCGACTTCCCTGCTAAAACACAAGCAAAGTAAATGCGTAGTTTACTACACCTTTAATATCGGACAGAAAGACCTTCTTCCCACAGAAAAAAAGTAACTGGTCTGGTCTAATGGTTAATTATTAAACAACACAGCTGAAACAGGAAGAACCACAAACATGAGAGAAGGGTAATCAAAAGAGCTACAAAGCATCACGTCAGGAACGTCAACGCAAGTTGTCCCCTTTCACTTTAGGCTCGAGCTGTGTCCGGTCAAGCAGACGTGAACTTTCGGCAGACCTAAGGACCATGGGAACATACTGGACTCAGCACAGAGGCAGGAAGCAGTGGGAGCAAAGCCAGCAGTTTTGCTATGAGTCATGAAGTCCCGGTTTATTTAGAGTCCAGTGTGAATGTCAGAGCCTTCAGATTAGAAACCAAGCAGTGCACATTTCTACTTTTGAGATATTTCTGTATTTCTCTCTTAATTGCTAATAACATTAGCCAAAAATGATCAAAAACTAAACAACTTCTCATGGAAGTCGAAGTTTATTAGGGAGAAGTGTGGGAGGATCAGCCAGCCGTACCAATTCCACAAAACGCACTCGCCCACAAAGTGAAGGCAGCCTGGCAACTCACCTGCTTCTTATCTGGTAGCTCCATGGCAACCACTGCCTCTCACCATGTTCTGTGAGGATGCGTGGAGCTGGTTGTCAGGGGTGACTTGCGTCCTGACCCAGGTCCTTGTGGCGGAGGATGGCAGACGCGTCCCCCAGCCCCCAGGCACCACTCCTGCGACTACTGCCAGTGTGGGAGGAGCTACGAGACTGTGGGAGGTTCTTACAACACTGTGCATACAGTGGCCGCCACTGGTACATGTAGTCAACGTGAACAGACCTTTCCTGCTACTGCACTGTGTGACTCCCTCAGGATAACAACTAACGAGAGATGAGCTAGGGAGGGAGGGAGAGAGAGAGAGAGAGAGACACGGAGAGTCAAAGAGAGAAAGAAATGATTATGCCAATGCTTCTCTATTGCTGGAGGCACTTAGAGTCACTTCAATGTACAAATAGCAGCTTTGCTCAGTTGCCCAAATACAGCATTATTTTTTACAGGAATTTTTACAAATCTATTACAATCATGGAGAATTAGTAATGACTGACCAAAATACACAGCAACATGGAAAAATTAGTCTTTGCCAGGTAGCAGCTGGCTATGGTTTACAGTAAACAACACAGACTATAGAACGTTTAAGCCCTGGCATCTGGCGACCTATTATTTGGCAAACAAGTCACTGAATGAGTTCAGGAGGTTAATAATAGCAATAGGTGTACAACCATTACAGAACATATTTTTTTGTAAATGTATGCTAGTTACACTGATGTAAAAAAATCAGACATGCAATTTCTGATGTACTGACTTTCTTGTTAAATCAGAAATATCACAATGATCTTAAAACAGTTCATCACTACTGTAAAATAGCAGCAGGATGATTCTTAGCCATTCTTCTCGTATTCACCTGTCCTGTGTAGCTAATGAAAACATGAATCTCTCAGACACATGAGATTAACTTGTCATGACTTGATGGATTCCAGATGGTTAGATGGGTACATCTGACTAGCTAGCAGGACAACAAGACCCTGCATGCCTTCAAAACACATTCACATCGTTTTAAAACTCGTCTACGTCACTGCAGTATATCTGCAATTTTTACTACCTCTAAATTTTTACAGTTACTTTCTGAAATAATCTTATTTTATAGATTGATCGATAAATAAGATAACAAAAACAGTCGCTAGAATCGTCCGATGCACTTTTCCATATACGGATGAAGCTAAGGCAAACATAAACCAGAAAGCTGATAAAGATTCAGATTTTAAAACTGGTCATGGAGTCGATGTAAAGATCAACCTTGCTCGCACAGCCAGGTCCCAAAATATAATAATTAACTAGCTAAGTAGCTACTGCAACAGCACAACCACACAAAAGGTCAGAATGTTTAGCTAGCGAGCTAACTCACCTATTTCTTCATTAAGAAGTGTCAAGCTAGCTCGTAGCTCTAGCCACCTTAGCTCCCATCAACAGGGCTTACCAAACTGATCGGTTTGTCACAAAAATAAAAGAGCGATCAAACAAAACTTACAGAATAGACCTTTTAATTCATCAGTTAAAGGCGGCTACCATCATCTGTCAACATGAGTCTTCCAGGTGTTCTAATATGCTTGAAAAGCCCTTGCACTCTCGCCGATGACGGCCATGTTGGAGCTTCCAAAGGGCGTGGCATGTTTGCGGGTGGACTGTAGCAGCGTTGTGATTGGTCAGGATTTTTGAAGGCGTTGACGTCTATGGTCTCTCGCTGAATTGATCTTTATAAAGTAAACGGTAATTTGGCGGATTTTAGGTGTGCGAAGAATACTATAATCTCTGAAGAAGTGTGGGAAACGGTATGTGGTATATTATTAGTTTATTCGACAAATAGAAATTCATTACCACCACGAATCTCGATATTTACATACAATTTTATACTGCACACACACCATTGTGAAACAGATGACGATTCAATAGGGTCACTGTAATGTATATGATTTTTTATTTAACAGAGCTGAAAATGTCAAATTAAAATTGAACAAACATTGATTATGCATATAAATACAGTTTAAAAACGTTTATAACATGGATTTGCATTAACTGATTTTATTAGACAATTGCAGGACCAATGTTACATAGAAATCTCAAGAAAAATCTCAATATACTATATATTTCTTAATGTTGTAAAACAAACAAAACGATTTAAAAACATATAATTACTAAACTCAAAAACTGGATGTCAATTTGCCCATAGAGATATGAACTCTTCAAAAGTTCAAAGTCGTTTTGAAACTGATTATTAATTAATCTAAATAGCTTCTTCATTAAAAAGCAGCTGGTTACTGCATTACCAGCCAGCAACTGTTCAGCAGCATGTTAACACTGCACACACGTGTGCGGCATTTACTGAGAGGCTTCCGTGCGACTGGTCACAGAGCTTCTGCCAGTTCCTCTCACCAGGTCTTCCATGATCACAGCAATAATGTGGCAAAGTTCCTTCGCCTGGATGGATAAGAAAACAGGATATAAGCAACGTTTCCTTTTCCACCACACTTCCACTTCCTACGCTACAGATGTTTTACCTGCTTCAGAAATAACGTAATGGTTTTAGCTTGAGATGCATGGCCATAGTGGATCTCCACCGCCGGGACCTTTTCTTTCTTAGGTGCGAGAGAGCGCATGGATTGCACCTCCTCAAGGGGAATTGTTAAGGCTGTGGTCTGCAAAGATAACATATCTAGTAGGTCATGGCTTTGATAATGTGCACAGGTTGCTGTTAAGAACGAGAAAAGGAAGTGGTGTGTTGAAATAAGTTAATCTAATCGAATGGAGAGCGCCCGGTGCCACCAAACCCCAGTCAGATGTTAGATGTTATACCTGTGTTTGGGGATGAACAAAGCTGATGTGTTGAGGGTTCACGGCTACCACACAGGGGGACGGACAGCTGCCGTGACTGACCTTCTGAGCCATGAACACGTGTGAGCCAAACAGAGGCAGCGAACTGAGATTCTCTGAAAGAAAACGAAAAATGACTCATCTGTGTGGTTCGGTTTTATGGGCTTTGGCGCTGCATTTGCGATCGCTGAATGAAAACATAGTGACAGGGAAGGACTACACAGAACACAAATGAGAAGGTAAGCTGGAGAGAGACGGCATTGTAACAGGCCACTCACCAAGGAAGGACACTTTGGCCTCCAGAGGACTGACATGAGCAATGGCCGACAGCTGCCTCACTGTAGCACTCAGCAGTTTCTCTGCATTGGAATGGATTCCATCCAAACGGGGTAAATAATCCTTCAGCTCTTTTCTACACAGATTAAAACCATCAAGGGCACAGTTAAGACACAATTAAAGGGCACAAACAAGACGCAATTAAATTTTGACCTGCTACAAAATAACGTTAAGTCCATGGAACAAAGGAATCCATGCGCTTATTGTTCATGAAGTCCTTCTTCAGTGACTAAATAATACTGTGTCAATGTCACTGGTTCTTACGTTGTAGGCTGTCGAGTTGAACCTATAATGAGGTGCTGAAGTGCAGCCATCTCTGCCACCTGCTGGTGAACGGAGGAACTGTTGCCAGGCAGGAGGAGTTTCCCATCCAGATACTGGGCTAAAGCCTAGGAGACATGCAAGAGCGTGAAACTAGCGTAACTAAAGTAGGGTGAAGGCAGATAAGTAATACATTTGAAACACCTCAAAACAAAAGTATGTATCCATTCATACACACATAACATTTAGCAGGAAATCAAATGGCACGAACTGTGACAGTACCAGCTGGTAATGAAACTCGATATAGAGGTCATTGTCAAAGCGCAGGGGGTGTTGCCAGGCAAGACGATGGAGGGAGAGAACGATTGAGCCATCATCCAGCAGGAAGTCAAATAGATACTCGTCCGGGTGAATAGGACGCACTTCTCCATCTGAGAGAGAGGCACAAAGTGTTTGGATGAGACGGCAGACACTGAAGAAGATTTTCATACTGACCCTCGCACCGATGGGCCACGTTGCAGAACATGTGCGCTTCTAAACTGAAGAGCAGTCAGGTTATGGAAGGAAGAGAAATAGAGAGGGCAGATTGCTCACCCTGTCCACGGGTTGCGTGGATGACAAATTCTCTCACCTCCGCTGGATTACTCACTCCCATCTCTGTGCAAATGTCTGACACTACCTCCCACGCCACCTTAGTGAATGCACACACACACACACACGCAGGGCACCATATGAACTTGCATCAGCCTTCTCGCAGTGGTGTGTGTTAGCGTGTGTTGGGAACAGGCAGCTCTCTCTCTTACACTGAAGCTGCGCGCTTTGCATGGGAACTCGACTCTACCCGGGAGCAGGACAGGCAACCGCCGCGTGCTCCGCCCAGCCTGGATGGAGAGTTTACATGCACAATATGTCCACTTTTAATACAACCACATTCATAGCCACATCTGCAAGAATACACTTTGTCTTTGCACTGCAATGAGATACTGAAGTATTACATTTAGTGATGGTTTAGTTACATAGATATATGTGGATTATTTGCACAGATGGATAGTAGTAGCATTGATTTTAGAACATTGCTGGCATGTCTTCAGACAGTAGATTTTACCAAAATGGCTTCCATCTCTGCATGAGAAGGAATATGCCTGCGCCCTCCATAAGTAAGTGAACGTTTGAGATTATCGTTGCACATACGAGACAGCTCTGAAAACACACACACACACAGCCAATCAAAATCATCACACTCATGCTAATGTAGAGTAATCCAGATTTGAATATCTTTAAATTTGAATATGGTAATCATCAGCTTCTTTGAAAACTCCAAGAGATGAAATGAAACTATGAGTAATGCATGATAAGTCAGGCTGTAGCAGAATCTGCCAAGGCTACAAAATTCATAATTTTAATATTTGCACATGAATATGACTACGTTTTGCTCTCTTATAATTCACATAAACCGAATGGCTGTAAGAATTGCATAGTTCAGAGGTAATCAGAAGTCTCAGCGTGTGATAAGCCAGGCTGCCTGTGCTGAGCTGTGTACCATGGTAAGGGTGACTAGGATTCAGACTGCAGCTCCGTAGATGACTTTTCATATACAGCAGGAACGTGTTGGAACAAGGGAAGAAGCCGGTTACCAGGTCCAGCAGCAACCAGCCCCGTGTACAGCTCTCCCTGCAGAGACACCCAGCATGGATGTGCTTTACACACTCTCCCACTACACACTCACACACGCGCAGCACACTCACACACTCACACTCGCAGCACACTCACACACTCGCAGCACACTCACACACTCGCAGCAGACGAGCAGCACACGAGCAACACGTGAGCAGCACACGAGCAACACGTGAGCAGCACACGAGCAGCAAACCGGCAGCAGACGAGCAGCATGTGAGCAGTACACGAGCAGCACACTCACGTCCACCCGTCCCTCCACGCGTTCACTCACTTTAGCGGGTTGTTGGACACCTGTTTGATGATCTGGCAGTAGATCTCGTCTCTAAGGAACTCCTTCTCTTTCCCAAGCTGTATGATCACATCAGATTTTTTTGTGGCATTAAGAATTATGTTTGTAGAATTTTTTAATACATGAATTTGAGTGCATTGATGAGTGGCATTAAAGTCTTGCCTGAAGAATTAATTTTGCACACCATCCCTCTGTCTGGTCCTTCTTCAGTGGCAAGTCAGTCATGAACTGCATCACATCTGCAGAGAGAGGAAGACGGAAACGAGAAAGGGGTTAAGAGAGGAATGGAGGGGAGAATCCTCTTGATCCAACACGAGCCTAAATGTATTTGTGTGTGCAACCACTCACGTATGAAGCACTGCACACCGAGACCATTGAGCTCATTGTCTGAATACAGGATGAGAGACTCTTTGATGGGTTCCTGAGAGTGAAAAGAATCAATAAATTGAGCCATGGTTCAGTATGCCATTATAGTTGTGACCGGAGGGTTGTGGGTTCGATTCCCAGGCCTGAGGCCATGACTGAGGTGCCCTTGAGCAAGGCACCTAACCCCAACTACTCCCTGGGCGCCAGGCTAGGGCTGCCCACCGCTCTGGGCACGTGTGCACCACAGCCCCCTAGTGATCACTAGTGTGTGTGTGTGTGTTCTGACTGCACAGATGGGTAAATGCGGAGGACAAATTTCGATTGGGGTGAAAATCACAATTGACTAATGTGGCTATCTTATCTTATCTAGGTGCATATGGCTCCATGCAACTGGTAGAACGTAACTCCAGTCATACATACTGTAGTGTGCTGCACCATCTCATCAAGGCTTCTGGCTCCAGTGAGATGGCCCCTACCAACAAGTCAAAAGAGAAAGTGGAGGTGCACGGTTACGTTTGCGCAGCCTTATGTCACTATTCGTCATTCAGCAGTGGTCTGCATGATGTTTCACAGACACTGCAGAATGATGCAAACAACTGCACCAAGACAAAGCAGAAGGGATTGACCTTTGAACCGCTTCTCTGAAGTACTTCATGGCAAACTCTGTAATGCGGTACTGCTGAAGGTCTCGGAGGTCCTGCTCGGAACCGTGGGTGGATGCCGCCTCCACACTGCGCTCACTGGACCCCGAGCTCATACGTACAGAGGGCCGGGCTGAGCGGCCACCAGGGGGCGTGGGGGAGGCACCAGGGGGCGTGGGGGAGGCACCAGAGGCCCTGGGGGAGGCAGCAGGGGCCCTGGGGGAGGCAGCAGAGGCCCTCATGCTTTTTCTCCTTTCAATTTGCCGCTCGATGCAGCTGCTGTGGTAGTCTGGTGGTGCAGAAGGCTGCGTGACATCCGCTGGGAAGAGACCAGAGCGTCCACCAGTAGAGCCGAACCGCCACCCTGCGGGGCATTTCAGAAACTCAATCACGCCACTCTGCCTTATGCAATTCTGGTATATTTACTACAGTATAATGGGGTGCAAAAATCAGTACATCGACATCAATAACTTTAAAACCATTTGAGCTGGTGCGCTAACTGGAAGTAAAAGCTGTGTGTTGATTGTGAAGTGTCCGTGTTTTGTATGAAAGGCGCTGTATATATTTATAAAGGCGCTACATTAATTTTCTACTAGTGTCCATGTCCATTTGAGTGGCTTAGCAATCCTTGTATGGCAATGTGTTGTTTACTGATGTTACCAGGACCATAAAGAGACTTTCAACTAAAGTTGGACAACATAAAGAATTCACCTTCCTGGAGCCCGTCCATGGGAAGCAGTTTGATGACATCACCTTTCTGGAAACTCAGCAGACTCTTCTCATCTGTTACGTAGCTCTTCAGAGCCACAACATACTCGGAGCCCTGGGGAGACAGATTAAGCATGATACTGTATATAACTGCTAAATACAAGGAATACACAACAGGGTTTGAAGTGTATTGACAGGGTTTGACACTAAGGAAATAGTTTGTGTTTCAATGGGCTTAAAAAGGTCACAAGCTACGAGGAAACCTTGTGAAGTTGTGTATCATGGAGTTAAGCGTAGCAATAACGGAGCAAAGGGCGGCATGGTGGTGTGGTGGTTAGCACTGTCGCCTCACAGCAAGGCGGTCTGGGTTCGATTCTCGGTCTGGGCTGCTCTGTGTGGAGTTTGCATGTTCTCCCTGTGCCTGCGTGGGTTTTTCTCCGGGTACTCCGGTTTCCTCCCACAGTCCAAAGACATGCATCTTAGGTTGATTGGTCACTCTAGATTGCCCGTAGGTGTGAGTGTGTGTGTTGGCCATGTGGTGGACTGGCGAACTGCCCATGGTGTACCCTGCCTTCGCCCGGAGATGCTGGGATTGGCTCCAGCCCCCCGTGACCCCGACTAGCGGGAATAAGCGGTACGGATCATGAATGAATGAATGAAATGAATGAATAATGGAGCACCTTAGTCAGTTCGGCCAGGAAGAGGCGAACCACATCAGTGATCTGAGGGGCTTGTGGGGAATGTAGTTGTAGCTCCTCACTTTTGAGACACATCAGAACAGTTCCAGCAGCCTTCTGTTCCACAGACAACAGCTCTGCATAGCTGCAAGAGCAGAAAACAATGCAACACATTCGAATATAAACACCAAGAACTAAAGAACTAAAGCCGTTTCTGTACTGCACCTGTTGATAATCCTTAACGAAGTGCTTGTTACCTGTAGCTGCGCAGGAGTTTGAGGTGCTTGGGGTTGATTCCTGAGGCTTTGGCCACTTTCATAAGTCTGATCCCACGGTGAGAAATCCCAAGAATATGAGCGTCCCCTCCAGTTTGACCCTGCACCACAAAACAGTATGTGTGTATGTGTTTTTTCATGTTTGTGTGTGTGTTTGTATGTATGCATGCACACATTTCATTTACACGCTTGATGGGAACTTATTTACTTTTACAGGGAAGAGGCGTGTGAAATAATTTGCCCAGTTATCTCTTGCTGCCATGACAACCCTCTTCTTCATAGCGTCATCCGGCACAGAGCTGATGCTGGTTCCGATGTGGAAGGTTGCTGGTGACGACCAGAAAAGCAGAGTCAGCAAGATGTGCGTGATTACAGCCATGTGGGCCTCATCAACCAGCCTGTTACGAATTTATACCCAGCAGATCTTTCATCTTGCGTCGTTCTTCGCGTGAAATTCGCACACAGGCATCTGAGTAGGTGTCTCGCATAATCTGTAGTTTATATAAAAAACAACGATCGCATTTTCATTTAGTGACATGCAGAGAAGGACGTTTATAGACTGCCCTATTTAAAATAAGAAATGCATAAATGCCAGAAGTAGGACACTTTATAGCAGCCAACTAAATTCGCTAACCCACCTGCTCACACAGCAGATTAAGGACGTACGGGTGATTGAATTTCTCTCTGGGGTAGAACAACTGGTGAGAAGAAAGAAAATACAGACTGAATGAAGGGGAAATATGTCATTGTGATGCAATAATGTAAATATACACAAATATAATTCCTCCCCAGAACCAATCCTGACTCATACAGCGCCATGCTATAAAGGGGTCTGTACTTATACCTCTTTGCGTAGGAAGAGCTTGCCAGGTATATGAGAATAGGAGAAGAAGACACTGGCAGAGAACTTGTGCAGCTGAGAGCGGGCACGTTCGTCATCCGCCGTTCTCTGAAGCTGACCTAAAGAGACGCCATTCCTGAAGCCTCATGCCCATCACTGGAACTTTGCTTAACAATTTACCACATGCAATAGTTCAATACCGAACAGAACCATGGACCGAAGGATTGTGTGTGTGTGTGTGAGGATGATGTCACTCACTTAGCGTAGGGGCCGCTACCGTGGGTGGGTCGGGAATGTTACTCAGCAGAGTTGGGGCGGGGTCTGGAGGAGGGAGGGGCGGGGCCTGAGAGCGCTGGGAGCCAAAGAGGTCGGCAAGGGAGCGCTGCTTCTGTCTCATGCTGCTGGAGATGGAGCGGGGAGCTTGCTTTGCACGCGGAAACTGGGGAGGAGGGGGAGGGGGAGGCTGTGGCTCCTTTTTGGATTGTGGAGGCGGGGCCTCCCACTGTTTCTGTTACAAATGGAAGCAAACATATAATGGAGACGAACGCGAAATTAATTTCCAATAAATATCTAACTTTTATTGCAATTAATGTTTATTTAATTTCACTTGACAACATACATTGTGAACAGAAAATAAGAGATTCTTCTTTTAAACTCTCATTGCCAAAGCTAGATAAGATTACCTAATCATCTCTGCAAGCAGAGGTGTATTGCTAGTGCTGGGAATGGGAGTTTGGCTGCAGCATTCTCACCCTCTGCTGAGTGACTGGTCCTTTCCCTCTCAGAATGGCCAGTGCCTCCTCCTTTGGGTCACTCTTCTTCACAAAATGCTTGGCAGGAACCCTGAAGCGTTCAAAGTCCACAGTATTACCATAACCCCAGTGCTTTGTTTTCCCCTTCAAATCCAGGAGGCATGCCATGTGATAAAGGCAATACAGCCCTATCTTGTGTACTTATCTGCACAGTATCACAGTGATCGGGAAGGTAAAGACTACTGTTACCTGACGGGCTCGAAGGCCTTGGGCTCCGGGGCGGGCCGACTCTGGTACCGCTTTATTATCTCCCGGATATTGCAGCTGGGCTCTGGTTTAGTGGGCGAGACCGGAGGAGATTCCACCTCCGGAGGTGGTGATGGTGCTACTGGGGGCTCTGGGGATGGTTCCACTTAATGACAGAGTAAAGATGACTGATAATTGTACCGTAATTAAGCATGTACTCGCACATGGGTTTTATGCTTCAGATAAAGGTCAACCATTAACCCATGCATGCCTGAAAATTTGAGGAAAAAAGACATCTGGTTCTAATGGACGTTGGAAAGGTGGTGCTAACCTTCGGTCTTCACTGGAGAAGGGGATCTGGCCTTGGTCTGTGGTGGACTAGAGTAGATGAGTGGCTTAGCCACCTTTGGAGCTGGCTTTGGATTACTTTCTACAATAGAAAATCATACTCATAATCTTTTTAAATTAATATTACCTTTTACATATATTGATTGGTCTGTATTGAGTTTTGAACCTAACAAAAAGTATTAGATTTGCAAAGATACCTCATAGTTCTCTAAACCTCCTTTACTTTTTTGAGAGCTCCGATCTTATTTACCAAAACATGGAAACCTTACTAAGAAACTGAAGATCTTACTAATGTTTTGGAAGAAGGCCCGCTTCTCCTGGAAGCTTCCTGGTTGGTTGGGGCTGGTGGGATTAACGTCTCTTGCAGGCTGCACAAACAATCTTCAGTGATGAGGAATTGCATCAAAGACATCACACATCGCCCATCACCTTCACACACACACACACACGCACGCACGCACACACGCACAGACACACACACATACACACACACTTCCTCTACCTCTGGGATGCTCTGTGACACAGCTGGCTCAGCAGGTTTGTGTGCGGTGGAGGGGGTGGGGGTGGGGGTGGGTTCTGGCGGAGGGGAGGACGTCTGTGTGTTATGAGGCTGGGGCCGCGCCTGTTGACGCTCCCGCTGCTCCTGCCGGTCCTGCCGCTCCTGCCGTTCCTGCTGCTGACGCTGTTTCTGCAGCTGTTCCTGCTGCTGTTGCTGTGACAGTGTCATGGCCTGCAGGGTCATCTGCTGCGCCTGTGTCGGGAACACGCGAACGCGTCATCGGGGGTCATGCGGGGTCACGCGGGCGTTGCTGGGGTGCTCCGCACGCGCGCGTACACAGCACGGCTCTCACCATGAGCAGCGCCTGCTGGTTGATGAAAGCTTGCTGCTGCTGGACCAGCTGCTGGGAGTTGACTGGTGGGGGTGCGGCAGGCATAGCAGCCTGTGGCATGGCACTGGGCATCACCATGGCTACAGAGGAGAAAACAGAGGTGAGAAAAACAGAGCCTGGCACATGTGAGGGCCATTTGTGGGATATGTGGGGTAAAAGGGCCCTTACGCTGCATGGTTGGAACCATAGGCATTGGAGCAGCGGCAGGCATCATGTTTGGCATTACTGGGGTGGCAGCGTAGCCTGGCATAGCAGGATTCATGGGCATCCCTGCTGATATGACACATTTAGAATCACAATAGTGGGTTCACAACATCAACTCATACAGAATTCAGTCGACTCACCCATAGAATACCCTGGCATTGACATTGGAACACCTGCAAATCAGAAGATACAACTCAGTCTTCAATGATGCTACACACGCACACATTCGTTAATTTAGTAATTCATTTACACATTAATTTAATGTCGTGTGTACCGGCTCCTGTGTACATGTTTGGCTGCATTCCTCCGCCGCCCCTCATTCTGCGGTTCAGCATGGCCATACGTTCAAAGTCCTACAACCAACCAATCAGGAGCTAAGACCACGCCACACCAAAAACAGCTAACAATTACTCAGTCGCCAACGTTTAGCCTAGAGGACTCAATGCAGTTAAAGCACAGTGGCTCATATAGCATGCAGTGATCAAGTGGGTGACCACTAAGTATAATTCAAATGTAAATGAAGCGAAAGGCACTGACTGGAGGGCCCTGATCGAGGACAGAGTCAAAAAGATCATCCACATAGGAATCAATCTGGGGACCTCGGGATCCTAAACAGAGGATGGATGCAATCAGTGTGCTTAGGAATGAAAGTGTAATATAATAGTGCACCGGTGTAACATAACAGAATATCTCTTCTTTGATGCTAAATTTATGGAGTTGTGTGGTACCCACCCTGAGATGTAGTAGATGGAGTAAAAGCACCCCAGGGAGCAGCACCGGTGGGGGGGAGGCCGGGGGCCTGCATGAGGGGGGCTGGGGGGATGAAGTCCTCCAGTTCAGAAGCCATCAGCCTGGTGGGAGTTTACAAACGTTTTAGCTGGGTAGAAGAAAATGAGTCCTTAGGACTAACAAAAACAACATTTTAGGTTACAAATTAAACCTAGTTATTTAGTCTCTAACCAAGCCGCACAGTTACGTTATGGAGGATCTTACCTCACATTACATATTTACATCTTCAGGACATACTCATATCCAGAGCAGCTTAGATATATCTATCAGTATCAGAGTTTGTGTTTCCTGAGAATCAAACCCAGGACATTGGTGCTACAAGCACCTTATGTCGTGCTGCCTCCCGGCCAAAGCTGTGAGAACTCCACCTCCCAGGGTGTTTCTGATAGCAGGAGGGCATATGTTGTCCCACCTATCACGAAGTGTGCTGTCGGAGTAGATCACTCGAATACTAATTAGCTTCACCAGACTAATTAGCTTTTGTCTGTGCGTATGTATACCTGGTTCTGTGCTCTTCCTCTTTGCGAGGTTTTGCATCATTAAATGTAGCCCTACTGAGATATTCTCCAATGTTATATTTATTCTTGTTTTGACCCTCTGCCTGTTTCTGACTATGTCTCTAGCTCACTCGTGACCAATAAGCAAAGCTATATATTTTCGACTCATCCACCAGTGTCTGCTTCTTTCTGCCACGTCACACCTTAAGTTAGTTGCTCTACCAGGCGAGCTACATATTAATACAGAGAAACTCAGACAACTTCCAGACTGTAGCTATGGTTATAAGGCATAACTCTACACCTGTCCCCTGGGTCACTGAAGAGGTAATCCGGGCGGGTAGGTGGCTGGTCTGATGAAACATCACACTCCACTCCAGCCACTAGATCCATCACATAGTCACAGCCAGTCAGGTCCGTCCAGGTCTCCCCAGCGAGCAGAGACAGGGACCAGCCACGTGGAGCCTCAGGCGCACCCCTGACAATAACACGGCTTTAATTCATCAACGTTTAAATGTGTTTTTTTTTATCAATACAACTAATTTAAATTAATTAAATTGAATATTTAATACACAAATGTAATAATATTATTGGTTTTAATTTGTGCTATAATAACCTTTCACTATTAATAGCCATACTGGCATTTTTGCAGACAGACCACAGGCAGCCTGTGTTTCCCAGTGGACGGAGGCCCCATCTGTCCATCTGTAGTGCATGACCACTACACATCTGCACATGTTTTACTGATGCATTCCAGTACACAAAAAATGGTGAAGAAAAATCTAGCCAATCATAACTTACCTGAAAGTCAGGAGCCAGGAAGCCAGCTGCTCCCCTGTGGTCCAGGACTCCACCTCTGCTGTTAGCTTCTCCTCTGTCAAAAGATTGTATCAAAGCTCGAGTCAATTCAAAGTCATGTCAGCGACTGTAAACCTGGAGTTTGCAGAGTTGAGTTGCAGTTGTTATGGTCTATATGTCTGTATGGTCTGTTAGTTTATATGTCTGAAAACACATCTTGCAATTTGCATGGCAATCAGAAATAGAACAACACAATCTGTTCTAACCGTTGAAAGTGTTGACTTCCACAACCATCTTCCCTTTCCTCTGATTGGTGGTCCACTCGAGGGGTGTTGGGGGGTGGTGCCTGCAGGCGGGGGAGGGCAGCTGGAGAGAGGTGAGCAGCTTGTGCTGGCACAAGGAGCGGTATTCTCCCGGGCCCTGATCAGACACATACCTGGCACACACAGGAGCTGCTACAGTCAACATCAATAGAACTCCTAGTCACATGGTCAAAGAAGCACTCAACCGCACTGTTCATTAAAATCAGTATCAGGAAATATGCATGTTGGGTATTTCCATTTAACTGTGCATACTATTAACAGTGAATAACGTGATTCTGCACAAACATGGAAGCTCCAGTCAGGCATCATTGCAGCTAAGTCGAGTAGGCACGTGAGTAGGGCACAGAAAGACACTGGCACCAGCTACTGGTGGACAATTTGAGACTGTAAGACCAGTCAGACCAGTCAGACCTAACCCTAACCCTAACCCTAACCCTAACCCTAACCCTAACCCTAACCCTAACCCTAACCCTAACCCTAACCCTAACCCTAACCCTAACCCTAACCCTAACCCTAACCCTAACCCTAACCCTAACACTAACCCTAACCCTAACACTAACCCTAACACTAACCCTAACCCTAACACTAACCCTAACCCTAACACTAACACTAACCCTAGCCCTAACACTAACCCTAACCCTAACACTAACACTAACACTAACCCTAGCCCTAGCCCTAACACTAACCCTAACACTAACCCTAACACTAACCCTGTGCACCACCGCCTGAAATGACTACAAGAAAGCCCATGATTCAAGGCCCCACATATGAATCCTGGAATGCTTGAGGTTATATAACATCAGGGATAAATAAAAGCATGAAGAGACCACAGTGGAATCAGTTCCAAAGAAATACCCTCAAAGACTTCCTGAGAAAGCAGCTGAATGTGAAGAACAAGATCCAGGCTTTCGCACTTTCGCTGTAACATCCATCAGATACGCCGCTGGCTTAATCAGGCCAAAGGAGGAGATAGGATGCACTGACATGTAGACAATGTAAGTTCTCACAATGCATGGAGCATCACAAATGCAGCTCTCAGCAACTGTATGCTAAGCGGAACGAAGGGAGACAAGGATTAGTGATCGTCAGAGCCACTATCCAGGTTGAAGCATTCAAGATCCTGGAGTATGCCAGAAAGATGGCCCCAAATTCTGAAGAAACCTGAGGTGGAATGGGAATGAGGAGAACCAGGAACCATCACGGGAGGATAAACTCTGCATGGTATGTATCACCGGCAAATAGTGGAAAATTTTCACATGGAGAAATCTGTCAGCCTTTTCAGCCTGGAAAAGGCTGGATTGACAGACAGCAAAGAGGCACTAATCACAGGAGTACAGGAACAAGTTCACCCCAAAAGAGTTGAAGAATGGCCAAGCTGTGGGATGTCCAGTCAAAATTTGAATTGCTATCCAACCGGACAAAGTAATGATGGACAAACAGCAGAAGAGGGCTGCAGTGATAGATATAACAATCCCAGGTGATAGCAACGTCAGGAACAAGTACACGAAAGCTCAAGAAATACCAAGGGCTGAGAGAAGAATTGGAAAAGATGTGCAAAGTGAAGGCAACAGTGGTTCACCATGGAGCAACATCTGAGATTTACGTTAAGAAAAGTGCAGTCCTAGGAACACCAAAGGTACTATGCAGAACCCTCAAGCTTCCAGGCCTCTTGTAGAGAACCTGAGCTTGAAGTGAGATCACCTGGAGGAGGGCGAGTGGGTTATTTGTATGTATATATCACTTACTGGTTCTGAGGTATTAGCAGAATGACAAGTTGCAACAAAGTTGTAGATATTTTGTTAGCATATTCTAGACCCGCTACTGACAGTGTTCTGTAACATTTTAGACTAAAGGACTAAAGTACATACTTGAGCAGAGGTTTGTCCAGGTGCGGCGAGGGCGTAAAGGTACTGATGCAGCAGGTCAAGAGCAGCCAGCCCCTCAGAACACCTTCCTCACCCTCTCGACCCCAGGTGTAGTAGACCAGCTGGGCCAGAATCTCATCCCTGAGGGATGGTCTGCCCTGAGCCTTCTCCACTATGTAGTTCCCCAACATCTGCTCCTGCCAGCCGGTCAGCTCTAGGTCTCCACAGAAGCGTAGGATCTAGAGAAGAAGAATTACCATGAGGGACTCATGATGCAGTTGGGTGAACTAACGATGCCAAATCAGCCGAAAGTGGTGAAATTAAAACAGATGTTCTGAATGTGAAGAAGCACACACAAAACCATCAGTTTACGATGGAACATGTGGGGGTCGTGTGGGGACGTCCTTTCACTCACAAGCTTGTAGATCTCCAGAGCGGTGCGGGCATCCTCAGGCTCTAGAGAGGTGAGTGGCCTCTGGAGGGAGTGACCCTGTGGTTGGCACCATCCATCCTGCCACAGAACAGACCAATTCAAAGAAATGTGCAGCAAACACGTATGTCCTACTAATCTCTGATACACATGGCCAATTTACAATAGATCCATATTAAAATGATTACAAACAGTTCCTATGAAAGTTTGCCTAAATCCTCCACAAGGTTATCACACATTACTGAACATAATACTGTAGATGCAAATGATGGCAAGTAAAAGCTCTCTGAGCACTATACCTTTAGAACTGTGTTAGCATATCGGGAGAATGGGTGGCTGTCGATATCAGTGGGCAGGGAGAGGTTATGCTCTGCTTTGACCTGTGGGGGGGCTACCTCTGTGACCCCCGATCTCTGTGGGCGCCCTGTTAGACACCACCGAAGAAGCCAGTAACCAAAAGGGAACCAGCAGGTGGCTGACAAATCATCAAATATCACTTTTAAAACGACAATCCCACGCCTACCTGCTGCGCTACGTAATCTGGCCGATAGTTCGGCTGGGACCTCCAGCATTCCCACATCCTGAAATATAGCCAGACGGATGACAAACCCTCACGATACCACTCTAGCAACCCACAAAGAGAGATATGAAGGTGAAGCCAGAAAAGAAAGCGGTGAATGCATACCATCCCTGAATAGACAGACCGAGCTTTGGCCACCTGTTTTACTCCGGATCTTTTGCTGTGTTCCTGTAACATCAAAGCAAAGACTGTATTACATCAGGTCCTCACCATTCCCTTCCTTTATGATGACAATAAGCTTTTGTCCTTGCCATGTTCTTTAGAGTGTTGAAAACAAGCCAGCATTTTGATCCCTACCTGTGCACTGTCCTCTAAAGGTTGACCAGCACTATTCTTAGAAGCAGAGCTTCTTTTATATACCAGGAACGCCCTCTGCCTCCTCGCCCAACCCCAAACATCGCGTGGATCAAGAGTCCACGAAGTGAACCCTAATCTACCCATCGACGACTTGTCATTGGTGTAATTATTTATTTATTTTGCTTGTTTACCACGGTTACTATTGACAAAATGAAAGAACGGCAATACCGTGGTGGAGTTCTTCAGCTCTTTAGGACAGGCTAAGCCACAAGGTTGTTAAATGGACCTTCAGTTGAAAACCCAATTCCCATCCATATAAAAAGAGCATTTCAGTATGTTCATGTGCCCATTTTAACAGCAATGTTAAACAATGGAACAGGACATAGTCCAACGCAAATTAAACAATGACAAAGAACAAGGAACTAGACACAGAATGTGAAAAGGTCAGTCCAATTCTGGATCATTTCTCCTCATTTGCCAGACACCAAGCAGAGCTGCATAATGTAAAAGACCGTCGTGTTACATTTGATCTAAAGATAACATTCAACTGACAGAGCTCTGACAGCTCAATTAAACGATCTCCGATCTCATTTTCTCATAGCCTTCTGGTACACGTTAAAAGAATAAGTACAACATAAGCTCTCAAAGTAACAAAACAGAACATACCTAAGGCAATGTTGTGACACAAGCAGCAGTCAACAGAGAAGAGCTTTTAACAGGTGCAGGAAAATAGATGTAACTTCTCATTTAAGGGGTTTTGAAGTCCTAACTGAAGAGGAGTGCGACAAAGCATATGCTAGAGAGAGAGAGAGAGAGAGAGAGAGAGAGAAACTGAAATTTGCTGGGAGCAAAGGTAAAAGGGCAGACAGGGAAGAGAAGTTTTGCTTATATGCAGCACTACTGGTGACATAAGATGCAGAAGACCAGGGAGTGGTGGCTGTTTGGATCAGAAAGCCCTGTGCTATACATACCACAGGATTTTCAAAATGGTATTACAGTGAATATACAGTGCTATTAGACAAAACAGCATACCTATAACCTCTGCTCAGATTTCTTTGTTTGAATGCTGAACTGAATTAAATCTGTGGTAAAAACCTATTTAATGTAAGAATGCAAGAGCAACAAAGAGTTTTACTGCAAACGGCATAAACAAATATTTTTAATTTCTCATAACCCAATCAAAATGGGAGCAATAAGAGAAGAAACCTCATAAAATGCCAAGGAAGCTATCTGTCTTAGCTTCAAATTGCTTCCAGTGAGTAAAGATCAGAGAATGCCACACGCCTACTGCAGCGGAATATCCTGAATGACTCTTACAAAGGTTTAAAAACTGAAGCTTTGTGGCTAGTGATGCGTGCTCATACTTTGACCCTACACGTTACTATATCCGTGATTGATTTATAAGTTGCCCATGGTAACTGATGAGATATATATATAAAAAAACTGGCTCAGTGCTAAACTGAAAAAGGGTGAGGCTGGAATTTATAGCTAGCATTATTTGAGCAATAAAAAGGTGTTGGTTGCCTGGCAACAAGTAATATACCAGAATTGGCGTAAGACAGTCCAATAAGAATTATCTGTGTAACATATGGTATACATGATAGTCGAGAGAGAGAGAGAGAGAGAGAGAGAGAGAGAGAGAAAGTGACAGAAATAAATAGTGAGAGAGAAAGAGAGAGAGAGAGAGAGAGAGAGAGAGAGAGAGAGAGATGGACATAGAAACACACCCACAGCTGAGATCTTACCCTCCACTGTCGTTTTTTAATGGTATTCCTAGTAATCATCATAGCTGCCCAGAACTGGGTAAAGGACTGCTTCAGTCTCTTAAAATACTTCCTGCAAGCGAAAGAGGGCACCATAACACCATCAGACCATAACACCATAACACCATCAGACCATAACATCATAACACCATCAGACCATAACACCATCACACCATAACATCATAACACCATCAGACCATAACACCATAACACCATCACAACACCATAACACCATAACACCATAACACCATCACAACACCATAACATCATAACACCATAACACCATCAGACCATAACACCATAACACCATCAGACCATAACACCATCACAACATAACACCATCAGACCATAACACCATAACACCATCAGACCATAACACCATCACACCACAACACCATCAGACCATAACACCATAACACCATAACACCTCCCCAGTCTTCCACTGTCTGCCTCCCTTCACAGACATCTTTGTGCATTCCTAAATCACAGTGAGCAATGGCTGCTTCCACCACAGAGTGGACTGATGGAAAGCGTTTAAAAATTGTAGGAAATGACTCAAAGTTATCGTAAGGCATCTTCATTAAGGACGTTTAAAGCCACTTATCAAAATAAACAAACAAATGATCAAAAATTAAAACCCCAAAATATAAAAGTATACAAATAATTACATATAGAAATGATCTAACAAACACAAAAAAACACATTCAAACAAACAAACAAATAAACAAATAAACAAACAAACATGCAACTCAAGCACCCAATGATTGTGCTGGAACATCACAGTTTACATCCAAACATTGCATTTACAAAGCAGATAGTAAAACTGTAGTAACTGTAGTAATATGTAGTAACTGTAGTAATATGTAGTAAAACTCTCTATATAAAATCTGGTACCACACAACTAAACCGTGAACAATGGTTGTAAACGGCTGTGCACACGTGGTCATGGTAGTGAAACGGCCGGGTTTATGGCGTAGGAGGCAGCAGAGCTGGCTTCCAGGATCTGACCTGGCCTGGTGACCCCTGATGTGGGACTGGAGGATGATGGCCTTCTGCTTGAAGAAGCGGAAGTTCCGTCTGCAGATAAAGCCGCGGATGTTCCTCTGAATGGTGACGGCTGCCCAGGTCTGAGTGCTGCTCCATCTCTGCTCCAACTCCTGGTACAGACATTCCTTCAGAAACACCTGAGAGTGTGTGTGTGAGCGTGTGTGTGAGCGTGAGCGTGTGTGTGTGTGTTCGTTGCAGTAGAGAGAAGGGAACATGTACTTAGTTAATTATTGCTGTTAATGGGATCTGGGAGTTTGTCAACCCCAGCACAAATCCTCCATTTTACCTTGGTCAGTCCTAATTGGTAATGACTGTCTTCACCACCCATGAGCTGTAGCAACACACACCATACACACACACACACCATACACACACACCATACACACACCCCATACACACATACACACACACCATACACACACCCCATACACACACCCAGTACACACACACACACACCACACACACACCATACACAAACACAATACACATTTACATGCTAGAAAGACTGAAATATACTGCAGGTGAACCAACAAAGAGTTTTTACCTTAACGTAGTTTGGCTTAAAACACCGGATATATGTGGTGTTACACCTGAAAGGACAATAAGAGGTCAAAAGGGATGAGGGAACAAAATATTGACTCTTCAACAGAAGCACCAACCACGGACAATCCGTCGCATTGACCAGCCAACATTCGAGTGGCGTCCGTAATGCGAGTGACTGGAGAACAAAGGCAGGAGGCGCCGGGTTTTCCGACAAACCTCTCCAGCCGCGCTACGAGCTGGGCGAGCGACTGCTGGAAGAGCGCCGCCACGGTGGAGGCATGAGGACGGAGCCCCCCCCGCCTGGAGCCCAGACGCTTCTGCTGGAGGTGGCGCTCCTGCACCTTCCGGAAGAGGCCCGACACCATCTGCACACACCGCAAACGCGCACACTTATCAGGCCAGTCCTCCAGGGAGCGTCCATCCCAGGACCGTGGAAGGGGGGGGGGGTGGAAGGGGGGACAAAGCCTTTACCTGCAATCGACTGCGTGCAAAGAGCTCTAAAACCTCCGGCCGAAATTGGTCATAGTTTTTGTTCAGAAAGTTGTGAACCTGTTAAGGAGAGCACAATTACAGTCGAAGTGTTTGAAAGCAGCAGAAAGTGTTTACAAATAAAATATGAAATTCCAATATTTTCTATATTCCGTCGTACTACAACAATAACCAAATATTTATGTGAAGCAGCAATCACAACTGGATCAATAGGTTGTGTGGTGTTATTTGGCTGATTGCCTGGTAGGTGACAGCTCCTGCATAGTGATACACAGTAAAGACAGGCAAAGGAGTCTTGGGCTTGGTGTAGAATGGGCTGTTGCCATGGTGATAATGACATTTTTGCAGAAACGTATGGTCTGTAGCCTAAGACAGAGAGGAAGAACAAAAAGAATGATGAAAAAAGAGAGGCATCTAAAAAGCTACACCTCGAGCTACTGAGGCAGAATGTTATCTATCTATCTATCTATCTATCTATCTATCTATCTATCTATCTATCTATCTATCTATCTATCTCTGGAAAAGTAATGAAAGCAATGCCCTTGACTTCTGTCCACTGCATCCACCTGTGTGGTAGTGTGTGCTGCTTCATGTTAATCTGGTAGATGGATGACATTAGACTCCTTCACTTCGAGAGCAACACTGGCGTTACGGGGTAAAGGCGGCTAACCTGGAGGAGGCAGGTCTGGTCATCCAGGATGCGAAGGATCCCGTGTGGCCGCGCTGAGATGAGATCAAGGCAGGAATGCTGGCTCTGCAGGGCCACAGGATTCCACTGGATCTGCTCAGATCTGTACTCCTCCTACAGCGGCCCGCCACAGTAACACACGGGGGCAGGTGAACACGGGCGAACAGGAAGGAACATCACACATCACACAGGCGCTACGGAGACACGCTTCGCCACAGCATGATGACACGCTGCTTCACCTGTGCAGTCTTGCAGATCTATGAAACAACAACTTTGTGTCGTGATTGTTCGGTCTGACTAGTGTCCCTTTACATGACGGGGGGGGGTGAGGTTTGAGGGAGGGGGGGCCCACCTGCTCCTGACACACAACGGCCTTGTTCACAAACTGCTGCAGCTGCTCATTGGCAAAATTGATGCACAGCTGCTCAAAGCTGTTCACACCCAAGTCCTGTAATAATGATATTGTTCAACACTAATACAGTATGTTTCACCGCAAATACAGTGGAATATTGTAAATAGGATGCCTGCATCTGGACATCCTACTTATGTACTTTCAGTCATACTTTAACACATGCAGTTCTAGTTCACAGAATAGGCAAACCAGGTGTGGTTAGGGTTAAGTTTAAGCCACATGGCAGCAGATCTCCAGGAGCAGGGATGGGTGCATCATGTCTAACCTCAAACCCGTAAATGTCCACAATGCCAACAGTGCTGTCCATCTCTGTGGGGATCAACCACTCATTGATACGCTCAAGCAGCCAATCAAAGAGCACAGAGTAAAGGCCCTTGGCAATGGCATCCCTGAGTCACAGTGGGAAAGCTGTAAGTATTGTAGAGCATCTGTGCTATGTACACATAACACTGATATACAATGACATAAACAACTGATGGCAGCAAAATACCAGCTTTAAATTTATTTTAAGAATGGTACAATGTATTTCCAATATTTCCAGTACAGGGACCCACCTGGATTCAATGGCACATTCCACAGATAGGGGGCAGTAAATCCTATCATAAGTGGTTTCCTGTAGAGAGATCAGACAATGCGATTAATGTATAAACGTTTTGGCATCTATATTTAATTGTCCACCACACAATTAAATAAAAGGTTATTTGATTATATCACAATGCAAGTATGTATGTCAGCGTTTAAGTGGGAGCAGGTAAAGGCGTGTGTGGTGGTCACCGTGACACGGTGCGTAATAACAGTCTGTAGAGCTTCTGCTGACACCTGTAACAGGTCACCCACCCTTCGAGCTTCAGCCTCACTAAAGATCCTTGCCAGCTCAAATGATTCACTCTGGGAAAATGCACACACGCGCACACACATGCATGCAGAGAGAGACAGAGAGACAGAGAGAGAGAGAGACAGAGAGAGAATGCATGCAATTATTGGTGTTCACCTTTACAATAACAGTTTCATGTTCCATGTTAGTGGGGCATTCTGCATAATACTGTAAAATGCAATGCTGTTTTGTACATTAAAAAGGTGCAGGCGTGAACAGACCTCATAGGAACTAAAGCAGATGTTGCCTAGTTGTAAGATGGATGACAGAATGGCCCAAATAGTGGAAATCTCATCTGCATGTAAGCCAATCGTCTCCAGACAGTGTACAAGAATCAGGAAGTCCTGTTTGTCATGCTTCCCTTGCAACTCACAGGCCCCACCCTTAATCACCAAAGATGGAGAACAAAACATTACCACCAATATCAAACTTGCATACTTACTAAAGGATCATGTGTGTATGTCCCTCCTGGTTATTTGATAGGGTCATACCTGGTTGAGGTAGTAGTAAGTCTCAGCTCCCTGCAAGTACAGATCTTGTTTATTCCACTGATTCATCCCAGCCAGCAACTCATAAAACACATGATAGTTTCTCTCCTCTTTGGCCTACAAGAGAAAAAAAAAATACTCAGAGTGCAGAATCCTATCAGTATGGCAAGAGTTATAGGGTAATGTAATTTTTGTAGAGTATGATTTGGAAATTTGACATGCTTTGCATGAAAGCATGTTACAGTTTTTCTCAGTCGATTTGGTTCATTTCTCAGATCAGAATTGAAATTCTCAAAACTTTTCATTCAATCTCCACATGTCCTTGTCACTTGTGAACATCTCAATAAAATTTCAATCGCAGTCCAATTTCTTGCAATCAGTCTCCCACATGTGTTCTGTGTAAGTTTGAATATTGGGTATAACATGTATTGTTTCATTTGATATACCACAGAATGTGCATCGTTCTTGAAATCAAAAGCTTAGCTAGTTTCCATCAGAATATACCAACAGTCTGTGCTGACTGTGACTTACAGTTGCACTGACAACATGACTAAGTATTTTGACTGCCTTGTTCATAGGCAATGGCACACAGACACAGATATTCTGATGGCACTAACAAATTGATTGACCTAAATATTTGCTTTTGAGGAAAAAAAAGAATTCTGAGAGAAGTATGTGCTTTTGCACTAATTGTTTTGAGAAATGCACTTTTTCTGATGCCAATGTAAACCGTGATGTGAGAAATGTACCAAATCAACTGAGAAAAACTCTAAATTATTTAGCCTGTAAAATACAGAACAAACACCATGCACATGATACAAAATTAAGTGCAAAATAAACCGAATGTACCTGGAAAACAATTCTTGATTTCTCCAGGAGATACTTTGACAGTGAGGTTCCGACAACAACACCACTGAAAGCACATTTTAAATATTTGATTCAAAGAGCTGTTTTAAATATTTAGATTTCATGTTTAGAAAAATGTTATGCTCTTGGTTACAAGAAGAACCTGTAAATTAACTCAAGAGTTGACTTACTGCCGTATGTGTATGTGTATATATTTGCCAAAACGGCTTGAGTTGTTGTTGAGTATAGTCTTGGCATTACCAAAGCTTTCTAATAGAGGCAAGACATCCATTGGCTAAAAACAATAAAAAAAGAGGAGAAGATTGGTGTGATATAGACTGTATCTCCTTTAACATGAAAATGAACGTCTGGCTTATTGGCAGTACCTGACGCAAGTTGTCATTTCTACCCTGATACACTGAACTCAGGTAGTGGACAATAAGCTTTGCTGCCTCTGTCTTCCCAGAGCCACTCTGTCCGCTGTAGATAGGACTTACACTTAATAAAACACAGTCAAATCTTTTACGTGAGCCGAGATGGTCACGATTCCATTTATTATGGGTAACTCACCTTATGACTATGCATTGCTCTTGGGTGGTGATTTGGGACTGGCAAAATGCAGCATCCGCAATAGCATAAACATGACTAGAGATGTTATTCAGCAACAGTCAGACTCAATATCACAGGGACTGACCTCAAAGCCATCACAAAACAGCCATACAGTAAAGTGCACAGCGCACAACTCACGGTGGATTGTTATGCTTCTCCTTGCCCTGATACTGTAGCCTCAGGTCCTCTGTGTAGATATTCAGATGCTTAAAGGGGTTGATTGACAGCAACATATTGCCAATATATGTCTGTTGCAGTCAATAACATAAAAAAACCAAGATCAAAATACAAGACAGGTAAGTGTGGCAAAGACAAGTCAGTTTCCCTCTGCAGGTCAAACCAGACTTGCTGTGAATTCACAGTTTTGGATGAGGCTATTGATGGAGCTCCAATGTGGAAAGAGTACAGCGGATAGAGGTCATATAGTGCAACATTGGAAAAAGGAAATACATACATAGATGCAATCCCGATGAAACCTCTTCTTCAGATTCAGCAGCACTGAACTCTCACTAACCTCTCTGCAAAAACACATGTCGTTGTTTAGCACAACGGCAGTTCGAGTGCATACAGAAATTTAATCATGTGCAAGCATTTTGACCTTCAATTCACCCTGCCATTCTATTCTACTCTTGGTAGTGTCAAATTTCAAATTCTTCGCCTACGTCGTTACTTGTCATATGTTGCTATATAAGTGAACGAGTCTTGTGCAATTTGTACGATACACTCATGGGAAGCTGTGTTGGTGTGTGAGAGGGGATAATTGAGGTAATACTCTAGTTGTGTCAGGTCCTCTAGTTTGTCCACCTCCACAACTTCTTTGCTTCCTGGAATGAGTACCTGGAACGGAGACCAGCGATCAGTAGACAGGAGGACAACAACAGCTCTTAGTCATCATGACCCGGCAGCGACACAACAGTCGTACAAGGTGTGGTGCCTTCAGTATGCTGCATCAACATGCACACAGCAGGACATTGTTCCATGTACGCACTTTTAGCTACAGGCATAAGACCAAGTACACTGTGAGTAAAAATGACTTGATAAACAATATAAAATAGAGGAATATTTCATACCTGAATGCTGTTGAGTCTGTCCTCTAGCATATTTTGAGTTGGATCCTCTGATTCCCATGGGCCCCTCCCATTGTGGCTAGGCACTGTTTGAGCATGGTCCTCATCCTGATACAGTGTCCACTTTGTGAGCTTCTCTATGGTTTGATGTGGCAGTAGGTTTTCATTACGAAGCCACTCTTGAGGATCACCACACATTTGGGGATACTGAGCCCAGTGGAGCTCCACGTTTGATGGGAGGGGTCCTTCACCCATCAGCTCAGCTACTTCTCTGTCTGCTTCTTCTTCATAAAAGGGTGGCCCCAAGCCATCTTTCTGGGGCTCAGCCTGTGCAGATCGAACTGTCTGGCCAGAACTCCTCTCCCTCTGTGCACCATCACTGTTGTGACCAGTACTTCCTTTACCTTCTAGGAGAGGCCTGGACTTGGAGAATTTCATAATATTGCTCTGCGCATTCCCAAGCTTTCCTTTTGCAGCTTGCAAGACACTGACATTGTCTTTCCTGCCAAACGCTGGTATATTACTGTCTGCTGTGGTCTCATGTGTGCTGTCTATCATTCCTTCTTCAGAGTTGCCATTTTTCTCTGGTTGATTAGTGGCATTGGATTTTCTCACAGACTTGAGCAGGCTGAGGTCTGGCTTCACTGGGAGTACAAGGCGGGCCCCGGGCTTTAGAAGTTTAAGCCCCGGAGGGGCTCCACTGCCACTGCTAGTGCTGGCAGGAGCAACAGAAGTGACATTGTCCTTACCAACATTGTTCATTCTGGGGAAGACAATGGCATACTTGGCATCTCCTGCCTTCTCTTCTGGATCTTGTGAAGATGAGTAAGGTTCGTCAGATGAAGATCCCAGGCCTTCAGCAGGCTCACACTGGGTATTTGTTCCCTCTTTTATCTTTGTATCCCCTGAGGCAGATGCCTTCTTTTTAGTAGCACTGCCAGCCATCTTTATGGCCATCCTGTGGCGAAGAAGGCTCCGTTTGGATTTTTTACTGTCTTTCTTTGTTTTTAAAACCAGGGTGGGCAGCCATTTTGAAACTCCAATTACTTGTGTGACAGCATACAGCTTTTGTCGAACACTTATGTTCTTGGGCATCTTCTTGTGGATCCAGACAGATATCCGGCGCAAAGTAGTAAATCCCCTCTTCTGGGCTATGAAAGACTCTGTTGGCTTAATGGATGTGGCTTCTTCAGTCTCTTCTGTTTCTGTTTCTTTGTTGTCTTTCTTTTTCTTATTTCCCTGGTATTTCTTTGAAGCAGTACTTACCTTCCCCATGGCTTGCTCTGCATTGTCAGGTTGCATGTATGTTTTTTGTTTCTCTATGATTTTGCCATTTAATTCATCCATTGATTGCTTTTCTTGTGATGCTGCTTTATTTTCATCATCACTGCCATTATCTTTCATTGTAACTGACCTACAGGACTGATCGTCTTGGACACCACTGGGACCTTTAGATGAAGCCAGTGTCTCCTCTTCTTTCTGGACATCTTTTTTCTTCATTGTCTTTGTTTTACTTGTCAGCTGCAGGATCTGAGGCTTCCCCTTCACTGCTTCACTCTTGCTGAGAATCGTTCTTTTATTCTGAACTTCTTCTGAAGGTTCTGCGTCTTTGTCAGGCTTCTCTGCTAGGGCAGGGTCATTTTTACATAGCATCTTCGATTTGAGGATCTCTGTCTGGCCTTGGAGACGTGAACTCAGGTTGAATGGTCGTGGCTTCTTAAATGGAGTAGAGGTTTCCTCCTGTTTGTCTTCAACAGTATCACAGACTACCTCTTGAGATTCTGTATCCTCTGCTCTGGCAACAAGTTCTTCTGCATGTTCCTCATTATCTTCACTATCTGAAGGTTCATCTACATCCTCCTCTCTTATGTCCTTTTCTTTATTCACCTCTTCCTGTGTGTTGTTGTCTGGATCTGATACTTCTTCCTCACTGATCACTTTTCTTGCTTGTGTTTCAGCGGTCTCCTCCGCATATTCTGACTCCGACTCCTTCTCTTCTTTACTAGACTCCTCATTCTGCTGCTCAGAGTTCTCATGTTCAGTGTTAGACTCATCATCTTCGGAGCTGTCCATCCTACTATCTTGCCTTCTAGCATTACCAGGTGTTTTACTGGTAGCTTTTGTTCTAGATGTGGATTTGACATCCTTACCTTTGCCTGTTTTCACCGGGCTTTCACTGGTTTTCACATTAGCAGACAATGATCTGCCATTTTGTCGTCTCCCTCTGCTTATTCTTTGAAGGGGTTCGTTTTCTTCGTGTTCTGACTCTTCGGCTTGGTCTGTTGTTCCAGTTTTCTCCTCATCTTTTTTGGTTTTGCCCTTGCTGACTTTATTCACTTCTTTGACCTGCTCTTGGCCACGCTTGCCCTTTTTTCTTCCAGGCTCCTTTTCATTGGTGCCTCGGGAAACTCCTGCTTTCCTTCCTGACTTCTTCCCTTTAGTTCTCGGTTCTTCATTTTCCTTTTTGCATTGCTCCACTTTCTGTTTGCGTCCTCTCACCTTGCTCGGGGACTTGGCGGGTGGCATGGCATGGAATTACATTTGCATGGTTTGTCTTCTTCTTCACAGCTTTCCAGATGTGTCAGGAACGTTCAGTGATGACCTACACACATCAACATTTGTGTGACATAACAGTTTTGTTTACTTCTTTAATCTTTCTTTTTGTTCTTCACATTTATTTTGTTGAAATCGTGAACTGAAAGGTAAAGGGACCCATACCAGCAGGAGACAAGATCAGGTGTCATGTCTGCCAGCTAAAGTGAGAGGCGCGCCTGGCCAAATGGTCATCGTTAGGTCCACTCAGTTAGTTAGTGTAGCCTGCATGTAATCGTAAGAGGCCTGAGACACATATTTGAATGGTTCTTAATGCCTTCTACATAAATTATAATGCTCATAATTAGCAACAAATTCTTGTAAAAAAATATGGCTTCTTTTTATATTTTCAAAATTTGCAAATACAAGCTCTATATTTGCATTGGAACTCAAAATCAAATCTGTATATCAAATTATGTTTAAAACGGAAAGTTACACAGGTCCCTCAACACTGGAGGCAGGCAATGCAGTTAACACACTGAAGTACTTACCCGTCTTCAGATGCTCTGGAGGCATGGTGGGAACTTCTGCTTGAACTGCTGGTTTTACTGACCCACACCAACGATTGAACTTGCTGTAGGACTCAAGCACCTATGAGGCCTCGTCGAATACACATACACAAAGGTGGCTGCTCTGGGGGTTTTGTGAATAATTCATGTTTGAACGACAGTCCATACACTTATAGACCCATTCATATTGGCAGCTGGCAAACACACTCTGGAAAGGTGAGAGGCAGCGCTGAAGGAATGACAAAAGGTAGTGACACATGAGAGTGAAATAGGGAGACACGTGCTGACAAACATTCCATTAGTGTGTCTTTAAGAATCCAAACAAAACTCCTCTCTTGTAAGTGAGTGGATAGGCTTATATAGTAACTTAATTAATTGTCAATATGCAAACACCTTTAAAATTATGTAAATATGAATTACATTTAGTTTGTATTTAAATTATTTTGTGACTGTAGGTGAAAGATGGGAATTATGGAAATAATAAGTAATAATAAAATTATAAACAAATGTTCCAATGCTCTGAAACATCTGAATACTAGGAACACTAGTGCTGTGCTCTGGACTGGATAGCACAAAATGTATTAGAATTCAGAATGGTATGGCGTGTTGATGTTTTGTACTTACTGTATTACAATAAGATATAATTTCTCAAAATACATCGTTTAACTCTTTCATCTCTGAGTCTATTGCATTTTTGTTTTCTTGAATATCCGCTATTCACACTTGGTTGCACTTGTCATTTAAGCCCAGGTCATCAACCGCTCCTTTCTTGTATGGACCCTAGACAAGGTCATAGCAGCTCCTCTGTGTCAGCTCTGGACTAACTGCTTCATTCTAGTATTAGATTACATAATAAGACACAAGATGAGATGAGTTGACACTTTGTGGATCCCAGGTGGGAATCGTAGGTGTTAGGAGGAGCAGTACAAGATGCAGTGACAGAAAGGATAGTAAAATACTGTAAACAGAGAAATCTAAAAGACAACATAAGTTTAAATACTTATAAAAAGTAAAAAGGACAACGATGTACATATAGTGCATATAATCCAGATGCACAGATGTATTTGTGTTGTACAGATATACTCAAAATGCCCCATATAAATAGGCTAATGTGCTGAAATAATAATACATTTTATTTCATAGGCACCTTTCTGTCACTCAAGCACAAATTGCAAATATATACAATGTAAACAATAGACAACCTTAAAACAGGTGGATAAGACAACACAATTGAGTCAATCAGATGGAAAAGGCAATCTTCAACAGGTGGGTTTTGAGTGCGGACTTGAATTGTGAGAGTGAGTTTATATTCCTTATGTCGGGAAATATACAGATGTACTTCAATTAAGATGTGCTTCAAGCAAATATGCTTATATTCACTTGAACATACATATGCAATATATGCAAGATACAGTTGGATATGAGTCCAATATGGCAGTGACGATGATAGCAATAATAGTAATAATAATAATAATGATGATGATGATGATGATGATGACAGACAGTGAGTGTAAATGTTCAGCAGAGGCCAAAAGAGGCACAGAAGCACAGGAGTTTGTGCAGGTGGGAAAATGAACTGCTCATATTAAATGTACGAGGTACGCATGGCGTTATAGAGTGAGATATCTGTAGGAAAGACTTTTGCTGCTGCTCACTGTGGTCCACTGTGTGCTAATTACTGAATGACTGCACGGAGGGGGGTGTGAGATTGCTTATGATGACTGAGAGCTTGGCCAGCATTTTTTGTCTCCACTGGGTCCAGTCTGAGCCCCAGGACTGAGACAGCCTTCCTGATGATCACAAGAAGTGTCTCTTGCGGTGATGCTGTTTTCCCAGCACACAGCTGCATAAGAGATGACACTCAACACTAATGACTCACAGAATGTATGTGGTAGGGTGCCATGTACACAGAAGGACCTTGAGAAAATAAGAGTTGGCTCGGTCCCTTCGTGAACAGAACACCAGTGTGTCCTGCCCACACAGCTTGTCACCCAGATAAACACTCAGGTATCTGTATGTCAGTACAACCTCAGTGCCCTCACTCTGGATGATGACAGGGTTGGAGGAGTTTTTGCCTTCTTACGGAAGTCCACCACCATGTCTTTTTTCCCTTCTCGGAGCTGAGCTGACACTACTACACAAAGCTGTCACTCAGACTCCTGTATTCCTCCTCCCTCCCCCACTAATACGCCCCACAATAGCCATGTCATCTGAGAACTTTTGCAGATGACATGTCTCAGAGTCGTACCTGAAGTCAGAAGCGTAGAAAGGAAGGAAAAGGGAAAGGAAGGGAGCCAGAACTGTTCCCTGTGAAGCATCAGTGTTTCTGTGACACGCTGTGACACACAGCTTTGTAGCCACAGACACTGGGTCTTTGGTCCAGTAAGTTCGTGATCCAAGACGTCCAGGGCATCGTCCATCTGTGCAGCACCTCACTTATGCCTCAGACGCGTGGGCTGGATGGGGTTAAAGGCAGGTGAAAAGTCAAAGAACATGGCTCATGGTGTTATGTGTCAGCACCAAGCGTGCTGGGAGTAGGCTCTGTGTAGCATGTAGATTACTGCATCCTGTAGCCCTAAAAGGAATCCATTACCATCATCATCAGTGTTTGTACGTAACTGAGAACTAGCTGTTCCACAGTCTTCATCAGATGTGACGTTATTGCCATGGGGCTACAGTTTTTCAGCTTCTTCAGGACCCACTAGTCTCAGGTTCAGGTTGTAGATGTACTGGAGCACCCTGGAGAGCTGGTAGGAACAAGCCTTCAGTACTTTACAGCAGACATGATCAAGGCCTGCTGCCTTGTCTGCATGTAGTCTCCTCAGTTTTCTCTTCACTTGATCAGCTGTGATGGACATTAGGGCAGATAACAGCAGGGGAGATGGGGTGGATCTTCATCACCGAGTAGGATGGTGGTGAATTTGCAGCAGATGAGACTGGCAGGAAAGGTTCCCTGAGAGATGGATGAATGGACCTTTGGTCAAATTTGTTATAGATTTGACTCATTTGCCTTGCCCTCCCCAAACATTCCTCTGTTTGCTGATCACAGGATAGTTTGTAGTTTGAGATTATCCTCAATCGATCCGACACCTCTTCCACTTTGCCCCTCTCCAGATTGTCCTCCACTTTCATGCTATAAGCCTCCTTACTCTCTCTGATTTTAACCTTCAGTTTCTTTTGAACTCATCTCCCTGCCTCATCTCCCACCGTAAAAGTCCTTCTCAGGAATCAGTATGCACTTCTAGATACCACAGTACTGTTTACACAGAAATATATATATCAAGATCAATAGAGGCTGGGATCTACCACACCAGGGATGACCCCAGATGCAGGCTGTGCAGAGATCCCCCTGAGACACTCCAGCACATAACAGCGGGGTGCAAGATGCTTGCAGGCAGAGCGCACATGGAAGCAAGTGGCTGGCATAATATACAGAAACATCTGTGCCGAGTATGGGCTGGAAGTCCCAAAGTCAAAGTGGGACACTCCCCGGAAAGAGGTGGAGACCAACCAAAATAAGATCCTGTGGGACTTCCAGATACAAACTGACAAAATGGTAGTGGCTAACAAACTGGACAGACTGGTGGACAAACAGCAGAAAAGGGTTGAAGTGATAGATATGGCAATCTTACGTGATAGCAACATCAGGAAGAAGGAACACGAGAAGCTCGAAGAATAACAAGGGCTGAAAGAAGAACCGGGAAAGATGTGGAAGGTGAAGGCAATAGTGGTTGCCGTGGTAATAGCAGCACTAGGGTCTGTGACCCCCCCACTGGGGTGGTGGTTTCAACAGACACCAGGAACAACACTCAAGATCTCTGTCCAAAAGAGTGCAGTCCTGGGAACAGCCAAGATACTGCACAGGGTGATGGAGTAAAATGCAGGCTTCACATATGCATGTCAAGGGCGTTAATTATATGGAGAGACGTGTGACCTACCGGTTGATATATATTACACTGTATAATATATCCATTGAATAATTTCAATGCATTAGATATGAGGTTCTAGTGGATCGCTGTCCTAATTTTGTTCAATATTTTTGCCTAAGCAATACACTAGATAGAAAACAATATTCATAAGGTTTTTAAGAGTGATGTAAGCCAAGACAATAAAAGACCAAAACCCAGCTGGTGACAGCTGTTCCTATCTGGATACACTTCTTCACGCAGGGCACTTTGCCTGATACTCTGTCTGTATCACAAACAACAAGCATCACACTGTGAAAGCACTGTCCATGTTTTAAGCAGTTACCACTCAGGATACTCAACAGTTTATTAGTAAACTGCATAACTGCTTCTAATATTACTCAGTACATTCTGAAGAGGAAGTTTCAGAGAACATACCAAAAGGGCATAAGCGTACCACAGCACACTACACAGCTTCATGGCCATACATGTTTCAGTGCCTTATAATCAACATCACAGTCACACCCAACCGTGAACATGTTACAGTGAACAGGTTACATGTGAACATGTTACAGTGGCTTTCCTTGGCTTATGATACATGCTATAAGAGTACAATATTAAACAGAGCAAATTTTTTATACCTATTGTTTCTTTTTAGATTGTCCAAAAATGTATGTGTACATAATACATGAATACACCAAAGATGAGTGGAATCAACATTATAATCCACACAGTAATGTGTCAAAAAACACGTAGCATCTGTAGAGTATTCATGAGTGAATTAAACATGCAACCGCCATGGTCATACCATATTAAAAGGACACCTCCCAAAAAAATCAAATGTTTGAAATCACAATCTCTTTTGAAATAGAAAAATTAAATATTTTCTCATGTAAAAAGTCTGAACCGTTGATTTAAACCCAGAACGTCTAGACAATAAAAAACAACCAAACACGAGATCCGCACTCATATAATTCGGTTCACGCCCACGGGCTTTTATTTTGAAGAAATAGTTTCCACACATATTTTAGGAAACCTGGGCTAGCTACTTAGCTAGGTATTGCAAGCTACTAGATCTAAAGGTTGATAAACCTTGAATATTTCACAATATTTAGCTACGTGCATCTGATCAGAGAGTTAGTTAATAAACTTAGTTTATTTGCTCAGCAGTTGAAGATGCTATAAGTACCGTGCAGATTAGATCCAATTCATATCGAATTGGAAAATATCGAATTTCACTTCTGTTTGGACAAGCTAACCTATCTTAGCTACTTTGCCACTTCGTTTTTTATAGAATGTTGCATTTGGGGTTAAACTGGCTAGCTAACCTAGCTATATATTATTGATATGGAATTTACGCAGTCACGACAGAAACGACGTTGCTAAACTATCTAGCCAGCTAGATATGCAACATATTTTACAGCTGAGTTATATGTGCTAACTTTCATTAGTTAGGCTATAGCCTTCTGTCTCCCCCGGATTGCTTTTGCTTACGCCACTTTTTTAAAACCAGTTTAGCGTAACATTCACTTCGTGTGCTTGGCTAATTATCTGCACTGTCATAATAGCTCACAGCCATTCAGCCAACGTAACTATGCTGGACAGCTAACGTTAGCTGCGTCGGTGCTGAGGGGTGTATTACTTGGTGTGCAAAGATGGACTTCACAGAATGCTATCAGGATACTTGTTCAACCGTAGCGCTTGCGGCCCGACGAGGGGACAGCAGACGGGTCCGTAAGCTCATAAAGCAAGGCTACCCCGTAGACGTCAGAGATAACCGGGGCTGGAACCCTTTGCACGAGGCTGCAGCGTCTGGGTCTTCAGAGTGCGCGCGCTTCCTCCTGGGCGCCGCCGGTGAGCTGTAAAGCGTAAATGACTGTTTATTCGCGTTGACTTTGCTAATGGGCACTATATTTTAGACGTTGCCTATTTGACCACAGCGTGCACTTTGGCAAGTCAACCAGAGGAGATGTAGATAGTTCAGTGAAAATGTTAACAATGTGGAAATCTCGGTTGTTTCAGTTTTAAAGATATTGTGGTGATTATGCTAAATAATTGTTGGTTTACACCTTTCTCCGTGACTTTAATTGGGATCTTCAGTCACCTGCGAAGACTACGTGAACTCCCTGACACACAACTCCGAAACACCTCTCTATTTCGCGGCCAGGAACGGACACCTTCGTGCAGTTAACAGGCTTCTAAAGGCTGGTGGAGATATCAACAAAATGTCCAATGACCTTTCCAGTCCTCTTTTTGCAGGTAAGACATGCACAGACAGGTAAGACATGCACAGACAGGTAAGACATGCACAGACAGGTAAGACATGCACAGACAGGTAAGACATGCACAGACAGGTAAGGTGGTTATGTTTTTAGACATGCATGCTTGTGTATTTTGTTGGTTGACATTTTATATGCATTGTTTCAGTATATTTGGTTCTCCTGTTTTGTTTGAAGCTGTGGATGGTGGCCATAAAGATGTCGTGGAGCTGTTGGTGAATAAAGGAGCAGAGGTCAATGGAGCTCATTCCACCTCTGGCTGGTCCTGTCTTCATCAGGCAGTTTACAAGGTATCCGTAGACCAGAGACTCCGTACTACTGAAGTCCGCAGCCTTGTATATAGACCTGAATTATTATGTCTGGAAAGCAGTGGCAGGTATGAAAGTCATTCTTGTCTTTTTCCCAGGGCCACACTGAGATTGTGAAATTCCTGGTCAGCGTTTGCTCCCTCGAGGCTCAGGATGACTATGGGATCACGCCGCTGTTCGTCGCTGCACAGTATGGACGCCACCGCTGTTTAGAGGTCCTTGTGAACGCTGGTGAGGGCACCTTTTCAATTATTAACTCAGCTTGCTACACATATTGGGCAGAGTAAGTTCATTGCTTACTCTGGTCAATGGTCAAAACCTACTTTTGTTATGGCATTGCAATATCATGCCGCGTGACGAGTTTTACCAGTTTTTTTTATACACTGCTCGAATTTTCAGCCAGATGCTGAGGCGGTACGTGTGGGGTTGGGAGAGAGGCTTAGAAAAGCACGTGGGAAGCACAGTAGCACGTTTGTGAAGGTAACTGCTGTGCATCTGTAAAACGGTGCAGGAGCGAATGTGGATTGCCAGGCCAGTGACCTGGCCACGCCGCTTTTCATCGCCGCTCAAGAGGGCCACGTAGCGTGCGTGGACCTCCTCCTGACCCGAAAGGCCGACCCGAACCTCTACTGCAACGAGGACCGCTGGCAGCTTCCCATCCACGCCGCGGCTCAGTTCGCACGGGTCAGGTGAGGGGGACGTGTGGGGGTGTGTGGGTGGGGAGGGTGAGGGGCTGTGTGTGTGTGAGTGCCAATAGCCTCCTAGGTTAGATGAAAGTTATGTAAGACATTATTAAATCCTCATTGTGATCCAATGTCTCATACACCCTCTCAAGGTGGACAAATGTACATTACATATGGACTGCACATAAATCTATGTAGTTAAATGCAAGTTTATTTTTTCTCTTAGCTTTAGTCAGACAGAGGGAAAGCCAAGAAAGAAAGAAACATTATACTCTGGAATTTAAGGCTGTTTTCATATATGTGTATATATACAGCAGCATGACTGTTGAGTTATGATCAAGCCATGTGTCGGTGCTTAAAGACCACACACACGCTTCCAGTTTGCAGAACTTTGCATGAATGTGATTGAATGATGCAGTTCTGTTGAAAAGGCAGGACATGTTGGAGTAGCCTTTATAAAAGGGTTATTTATTTATTTATTTATTTATTATTAATCCTGGTGTCCTTGTTCCTTGTGAAATCCTACAGCATTCTGGAGAAGCTGATCTCCGTGACGGGCAGAGACTGTGACCAGGGTGAGGGGAAGGTCAGCCCTGTGTATCTCGCGGTCCTCAGTGGTCAAGCGGACAGTCTTCGGCCGCTGCTCAGAGAGGGCTACAGCCCAGATGCCCAGAACTGCAGGCAGTTTGGATACTGCTGCCCTCTGGACATGGCCCTGTGGTGCAACTCGTGGAAGTATGAACCCAGCTGCTTCTAACCGTCACCGCGCGACAGCATAACGGTGTTCTGTAGTGGCGTATGCTACACCTCCCTCTTGCTCCGCCTCCCAGTTTAGACGGAGAGTGCCACCAGAGCCGAGAGATCACACGGGTCCTGCTGTCCGCCGGCGCGCACGTCAGCCTGGCCACGTATGTCCTGGCCTTGCAGGGCCACGTCCCCGAGCACTTGCCCCTGATCCTGGGGCACGCCGGCCTGCCTGCGGGGGAAGGGCTAGGCTCGCTGGTCCAGGCGGCGCTGGATGAAATGCCCAGTGCTCCGTTCTGGCTCCCCCTGCTGCTCAAAGCTGGACTCGAACCCTCGCTGCTCCTCAAGCACAAAATGTAAGAGAGAGAAGCACGACGGGCCAAGTTGATCCTCCCACGCTGGTCTCTGTTAACTGTCAGTGAGCTTATATGTGTTGGAGGAAATGAACGAGGTGCTGTTTACTTGGAGGCAAAAATGAACCGGGAAGGACTTTTATTGTGCCCCCGCCTATTCACGCGTGTCATTTCCCATGTGGCATGTTATTTGTATGCAGGCTTGAAGAGGCAGAGACCTGGGTGCTTAATTTCTTCCTGGAGTTTATTAATTGGAAGACGCTGCCCTCCACGATGCTTCACGTTCTCTCTCGCCGTCGAGCTGAAGGCACTTGGACCCCACACCGGCATTTTGGTAAACATCCTTTAAAAAAAAAAAGAAAAAATACAACTAAGCTGCACCCTTCTGCTTCATGAATTAGCATTAACATTGACCTTAACTCCTTAGACTCCCTCCACCCCCTCCACCCCATATATCTTACAGCACACGTGTAGAGCTTTATACACTGTATCAGTTCTCCCATTCTGTCCTCCAGTGCTAATCTCTTTTGTCTGTGCTCCAGAGTGTGTTCCTACACTGACTCATCTGTGTCGACTGGCGGTGCGAGGTGCCGTGGGCAGTGATGGTCTGTCGAAACCCTCCACTGTGCAGCAGCTGCCTGTTCCCACACTGCTGCACGACTACCTCCAGTTCAGCGACATCTCCAGTGCCTACACCTACACGGCAGCCTGACTCCTGCTCCCGCCTCATTACGTTCCCTCACTCGTTTCACTGCAGCATTATTTTTTTGTATGTGTGTTAATAAAACTTAAATGTCTACCGAAATTGGGCTCCGGCTCGTCCCATGAACCTGCGGCCTGATGTTCGGGGGGGGGGGAGGGGTTTCTCCTCCGTCTTCCTCCCGGCTTCCCGCCCTTCTGACGGGGGTGCGGGCACGTTCACCTCTGCTCCGCGTGTTTGGTCTGCCTCATTATCTCCTCCTGCTCACTCTCCCCCGGTTCCCCTTACTATCCGTCTCCAAGGTTACGCAGGCGTAAGATGCATGCTCCCTTCCAATGCTAATTATGGACTGAGGAACATCGATTAGTGGGCTGACATGTCTGTTCTTTGAGTCACGAAGAGAGGTGCATGCTAAATGCTAGCAGAAAGTTTCTCAATATAATATAAATGTGTTTCTATTTTATTCTATTTATTCTATGTGTTACTAAATATTTTAATCACAGGAATCCTCATGTGTATGTGTTACTTCAGGACTCAATGGTAGTTCCCACCCCCCCAACATGTACTAATATGTAAGTGATTCAAGTCTCTTAGGCTGCTTGTTCGATCAGTGCTCAGCTGCTGCGAAGGGGAGCGAAGGACTTTTATTTATACATTTTGAATAGGAGATTCAGTGAAAGTGGCTTGCAATGCCACCTGCCAACAGTAGGGGGAGAACATGTTTAAGCATAGACGATGCTGCATTGAGCACTCAAAAAAGAGGAGCCATTTCAGCTCCCTACTCCTGCTTCTCTGAATTTTGAGCAAAACGGAGGTTGTGTCTTAGGAAGTTGGAGCCTAGTTCTAGACAATCAGGCTGCCTCTCTGTGGGAGACTCCATGGAGGCAAGGCATCGGCAATCATGGCTATTAAGGTCCCCTTGTGCTATAGGTAAGCTTAGGTCAAACAGGCTTTGATTTGCAATCAGGCTTTTGAGCTGCAGTTGAAAGATTTCTCTCTTGTTCTCTCTGTCTTTCTCTCTCTTGCATTTGTTATATATATATATATATCTATATCTATATATATATATATATATATATACCACTGTTCCCATGTTTAACACTTTGCTGTAGAGAAAATAGATATACGTTGCACTATGATCTTCCTCAATTTCCAGCAATTTGAGTTGTTTTAAAGATGTAAATAATTAATGTCCACTAATGTTTTGTTTTTTTTACTTTAGGCCCAAAAAACCCCAGTGATTTTGCAGAAGCTTCTTATTCGCTAAATGACTCTATACAGATAAATGATGCCCAGAATAGGCCATGCAGCCTACATAATTGATGCCACATAATGTAAAATGTATCAATCCTTGGATGCAGTGCAGGTGTTTCTATAAAACACTGACACTCTGCCCAGAGCTAATTCACCCTGTTTGACTCCTGAGCCTGGGATGTTGAACACTCACCACCTCTCACACTATGAAACGCACAGATTCCAACAGAATGCTGGAGGACTTTGAACACTGCATGGAGGAAGAGGCTTTGAGCTAGAGACACTGGCAGTGTGATCATACAGTGTGGAACACAGCCAGCTCTGTTTCCTTGGTGCTTTGTTCCATAAAGTGATGCTTATGAAAACGAAAGGACGCGATACTTTCTATCTCTGCTTTCAGGTTTAACATGATGGGCTTGCACTGACTTGCTCTGTTGGCACCATTTAGAGCTTTTAAATAAAGTTGCTTTGTCTTTGCCTTTTTTAACAGATATCTGTTTCGTTTGAACAGATATCCTTGTGTCTATTAGAAATCGCTGTGTAGTTTTTAAACTGTAGAATGTCAAAATGAAGGTTATTGTTTTGCTTTTCAGTCTGCTAAGCTGTCGTTGGGTGTATTTTGCTTTACATTGTGGTTTTGTTTCATTGTGAGGTAAAACCCACCCAGTGCCCTTATCAGCTCATTATCCTGTTCTCACCATTTGGATCACTAGGACACTGTTGCCTGGCGACCTGCTGATGAGAAATTTCTGCTAAGTGATTTGCTTGAGGAGGGGAAACTGTGTTTGCCAATATTTCTCTGAACTATAATTCCAAAGCAAGGTGGTCTGCTCCCCACAGAGTGTTGACAGATGAAGATGTTGCTGTAACAAACTGTAAAAAAAACAGCTACATTGTATTCGCATATACCTAATATGTTATCGGGACTCTGGTGCAGACTGAAATTTCTGCATTTTGCATGGAGCTGACCCAAATACGGACCTTAGTGAGGAGTTAGCAGGGCAATAGTCATTTCTTTCTGTGGCTCTGAGGACTGACCAATGTGTGTTTTGTACCTCACTGCCTTACATCATGTCTTAGGCATCATATTTCCTAAATCATTGAGTTTTCTCTGTGGTTTCCCTCAAACAGGTCACTGTGAGTCAATTTGTGCTTGTAGAAAGGCTAGACCACCTAGCACTCCCAAGACAGATGTAGCAGTCATTCTGAGGAACATATACGCATATAAGGAAATGGATATTAAGATACTGGTGCCAAAAAGAAAACAAGTTTCTTGAACAAAGATATAGTGAATTTCCATCAGAATTGATCTATTTATTCATTGCTAAAGCAATGCTAAGTTAGCAAAGCTACACTGTTCCTTATTACGTACAGGAGAAGATTAGCAGGAATAATTGGTACGGTGCTCTCCTCAGATGTGGGTTCCAGGTGCAGACAAGTTGCAGAATGTATGAAGAAGTTGCTGATTGAGAGAAATCTGTAACACCCTGGTGGGGGAACTGTCCCTTTAAATAATGACTGCAGTCAATCACCTGGACGTTGTGTTAATCAGTGCAGCACAGAGCCAGACAGGAAAGGAGATAGAGGAGATTGCGCCAGAGAAGCTGGTGAAGCTGTGGCGGCAATTACAGATGAGCCCTGAGAGGTATTTTTCTTGGTCTAGCTAGTCTGGTATTTATGTGTAGTCCTTTTTGGGTGTCCACATTAGTCTTCTCAAAGGGTACCAAAGGAGGCAACCAGTGGAAAACAAGCCACTTTTCTTTGAGTTCCCTGAAGTGTTAAATGAGAGTGGTAAGCCCTTACGGTTCAGACTCATGGTGTCTTCTTACCTTAAGCTTTGGAATGCAGTCTTCATTCCACTGTTGGTAATAAAAAGGTTGTTGTGCTGCAGTGCGTTCACATCCCCTGTTCACGTGCTATGTTTGCACGTGAGATTTCCTGTCCGCAGTCTTTTGACTGGCAGTGACCCTGCTGGAATGACACGCCTTTGCTTTGACTCCTTTACCTCAATAGCACCTTTTAACCTCATATTTGAGCTCTGTGTTTAAACAGCTTTCCCCACCAGCACATGCCATCACTGCCAAGTCCATTTAGACAAGCCGATGCCCCACAGCTCCACATCAGGCCTAGCAGACTCCATGACTCGTCGAACTTCTCACCAAAAGAGCGTCAAAGAGAAGGTTACGGTGACGGCTGCGGTGGGGATGGGGGGGAGGAAGGGGGAGAAAAGTGTCAGATCATTTAAATGCTAATTATCCATTTTCAATCCCTCATAAACTTTAACTGCGAGGCTTTGAGATTGGAACAAAAATAACATCTTGAGGAGGAATGATCCTTTGAGGGTTGATGTCCTTTTTTGAGCAGTTAAGGGAACAAAATTATTCTCCAGAGAAACTTAGCACGCCTCACCATTTTGATCAACATGCCGTGCACATCAGTCTTTGCGTTCTGCTGATCGAGTGCTGCTCTGCTTTCCAGACATTGCATGTTTTTTGCCAAAGGCATCGTTGTCCTTGCTACGTTATATTTTGTTCTGAGAAAATCCTGTTGCGCAGTTGTATGCACGGTGGTGCCATGGTTTAATATTCATCCAGTATGCATCTCAATACACATTTTAATGGGATGTTGTTAAAACAGAATAAGAATAGATGACTGCTTGATGCTGTGCCACCTGCTCCAGCAGTGGAAGTAGCCTTAATATGTTTATGGTATGCCTCATTGAGCTGCCATGGACATTACACAACACATACAGCTACAATTACTGTCCTATAGTATGATTATTGATCATCTAGCTGGATCAATCTGAAACAGGAACGAAATGATTACCATCGAGTCTTTGTTTACCTGTGAGGTCGAGTGGGAGCGATGATGGATGTGTCAGTGTGTGTAGACCCTAATGGCATATATAAACATATTCTCCATATATATGTATAGCTATATATTTCTTCATATATAAAATGTTCCAAACAAGATGGTTCAAAACCATTATTCCCATAATGCTATGAAAGTGAATTCTTTTACATAAGGCATCACAGTCTTAGTTGGTAATCTCTATCAAGGGCTCTGCAAACAGTTAATTTGGGCATGAAGTTGGATCAGCTGAATCAGTAGTATGACGTAATTTTATTATGTCATGCATACTTTAGGTCCAACAACACAACACAAAAAGTCTTATCAGTCACAGGGACCATAAAGTCTGTAAGGGTTCACTTAGACTGTTAATGAGGTAAACCTAGTGCAGTTTCATTACAGTAGATATTTGGGGGTTGGACAATTTACCTGCTGTTAACTGAATTCCAGACCATTAAATGCATAATAATGATCTGCCTAATTATTTGACATTGAGACTTTGTGATTCTTGGGTGCTGCATTTTCTTTACATTGTTTATTTCAAGGTTATACACGACTTGGCAATATGATGGATTGTGCCACAGTCTAAAGGCATGTCTGCCATGCCTTAAATACATAACCTCATCATTAGATTTAACGTTACCTGGATTTCCTGGCTTTTAGAATGCAGTGCCACGGGACTTTTATTTGATCACAGGAAATGCATTTAGATGCGCATAGCAGCTGCACTACTGTGCAGAAGGTAATTTTAATTTGTAAAAAAAACTTAGCACGATGCAAATTTGCAAGTTATTTATTTTTTTCAAAAATAGTTTGTCTCTAGTTTCCAGAGTTTCTCTAGGTATGTTAGTAACTTTGTGTATTAAATTTCCCTGTAATGATTATCTTTTGAATAATTACAGTACACAACCGTTAACTGGCTGTTGTCAGTTAACTTTGATAGAATGCTTGAAACAGAACTGCAATCTTAAATAAACTTTAGAGTGTCACATTGAACGCATTTAAATAGTTAAACAAGTAGAGGATCCTTGGTGGACTTAGTGCGTCTGAGAGGTTTGGTGTAAAATATTCTCCTGTGGAGTCTGTGCCCTTTTACATTTTCATGCATAGGCGCAATTTACAAAACAGTCTGGATGTGGCGTCACGAGAGCGTGTGGAGAGGAGTCACTGTGGGAGAACCTCTTTTGTCTGTGGTGAGTGGAAGTCCTGAGCACGGCTCCTGTAGGAGCCTGCACGCTTGTTCACAGTGATGTTCCAGGGGACGACGCTGAGCTCTGTCTGATTGAGACTGGCCTCAGGAGGGAACTCTTTCCTAAAGTGTGACTGCCGCCTTCTCAAGGTCCTCTAAAAGGCAAAGGCAGAAAATCAACTTCACTGGCCTGGTGCCTTACACAGCCTTGGAGCAAGACTCTCATTAAAGTGGGATTTTTAAAAAGCCATTAAACTAAGATATTATTTGCGTTGTGACTCTCTAGAATACTCACTTCTATGTAACGTTTCTCACTGATCCCTATTATGACATGAACAATCTTCATAATTGTATTTGCTGAATTCCTTGTTCAATGTTTCATCACCATTTCCCAGTGTGATCATCTTGGGCTTGTTGCCATGGTGACAGTGTTGCCTTTCTTTTCCCCAGGAATACGTTTAAACCCTCCATACATTTGGCTTTGAAGCAGTTGCTTTTATCCTGGAAGAGCATAGTAGGGTATTCTGAATTATGACCTATTTTACCCTTTGATGCTTTGCATTTTGGGAAATGTGGTTCACTGTGCCCTCTCTTGTGAGGTACCAAGAGCACCCAAGGACTAGGATATTAAAGAAATCATAAAAATGCCTGAAGCTACAATCTAATTTCCTACATAAGGAAAACCCTCCTCCACGCCAAATATTGCTTTCTGAATCTGTCCGTGCTTAGAGTGATGGGGAGTAAAGGGCTACTGTGGAATATATGCCAGAGGTCACATGTGCTTCAGATGGGCCCGATAAGGAAGGTGGGAAAGCAGAGGGGGACGCAGGGCGTGTGATCAGAGCTCATTAAAAGCAGCTCACCTAGCGCTCGGAGAGGCCGCACACTATCAGCCGTCATCATCCATTAAACGAGTGCCTTTCGCCGTGCCAGGGCTCCACGCTTCTGCCTATTCTGCACTCTCTTGGCAGGACTCTCACTCATCTCTGTGAATGCCCGTCAAAGATCAGGCCAGAGTCCTAATTACATTCCAGCACATTAAAGAGAAGGGGGGTGGGGGTGTGGGGGGGAATTACCAAAATTTGCATGAAATATGGTGTCACCGCAGTGGCCTATGCATTAATGTGAATGACATGGTATGATAGGTGACATGCAGAGGTAGGTTGACCGTAGCGAAATGTTCACGTTTGTCTATGACTGCTATCTACTAAACATATTCACTGGAAGCAGTGTGGCCTAGAAAAATAAAAAACAGAAAAAAAAAGATCTGTTAAAAAAGCTGCGCAGCACACACACAAGCACACAAGTTCCAACATCATACAGGCTGGGCAATATCCTTTTGATGGCATAGCGTGCTGGAAATATTGCAATAATTGCTAATGGGAGCTAATGGTATGTTTTCAATGCGTTTTAAGTGCTATGTGCTGTGTCTTTGCATTATTTAAGGTTTGGCAATGGGGTTCCTAACACCAAGTCAAGGGGTTTTGTGTGAAATTGATTAAACATTATACTTTCTATTTCTCCCATATGTTTTGTGGATGTAATATAGGTAAGTCTGGGACAACAGAATTAAACTGGTGGATGACCAGTATTACCACTAAGAGCGGATTTTATCTTTAGCTGTAGAAGTCTATTAAGCCTCATATATACATGCCTGTGAGCTTCTTCCTAGGGGGGGACTTGGTAGAACAGGCTCTGCTCTAGCCAATAGTGTATCCACCTGCTGAGTGCTCACGCCAGTGTGCAAATACCACCACAGGTGGCCACGGACACATGTCAGGGGAATCAAGGGTAGATACTACAGGGATAACCCAGCAGAATCATCTTTGCCCGTTTCATTTGGATGACATAGCATTGACATTTTAAAGGGCTATACAATTAGATGGTAATGAAAATGACAACAACAATAACATCAGCCAGGCATTATTTATGAAAGCAAAATATCTTATATATATGGAAATAGATCGTCCACCATTTGTGTACAGTGATTACTCTCAGGTAGGACTCAGAGCTTGAGTTTGGTAAATGTGGTTCTTTGCTGAGTGCTTTGTCAGAAATACTATTCCACTGCGGGAATGGAGCACACACAGCCACAGTTCTTCCTTCATCTTCAAATAAATGATTTAAAGGATGAATATTTTAATGCAGTTTGACATTTATCTGACATTTGATGTCTTCATAGTGCCCCCTGAAAATATGCAAATGTGAAAGTGAACGCAGTGTTCTATCGGGTCATGGTGTTTCATCGCTGATCTTTACAGAATGGCTCGATGCGTACGGGATGAGTAGAATAGCTTAACGTGGTGATTCTCTCCCATGTTTTTTGCCAGGATGCTCTATATTGTGCTATGGGGCCCACTGGCATCACCAGTTGTGTGGTCAGTCCTAGTCTGGGATTTGACTGAGCAAATATGTGCCTTTGATTTCGGGAGGCGGCGGAGGCGGCGGCGGCGGTGGTGGTGGATGGGGGGGGGGTGGGGCTGGGAGAGGCTTCCGTGGGAACCTCTTTGTAGGATATTAGGAGGCTGTTGCCATGGCAACAGCACCTCGGAGTGGATTGCGAAGGTACGCTCTCCTCTGCCGTTTGAGCTGTCAGATGTGTGCCGAAGGTTTGTGATGGAGCCCATCAGCGAGGGTCTGCAGAGAGCTGCTCCAAAGTCCTACCTGCCTGACAACCGAAACACCCATCACAGCGTTTATTTTAAGAGCATTAATGTAGGTGAGGGGATGATTAAGTGCATGTGTTGTGGGGTTAGGGTGTTTAGCGCAATCATTAGCCTTCCTTTGTTCACGGCTTGGCTTTGCCTTTGATCTTTCTCTCAGCCTACTGGCCACTGTAAATGACCTGGCCAAATGCCTGTTCAGTCAAGTGTGTGTGGGCAGTATGCCCCAGTGGCTTGTCAGCAAAAAAACATAAAAAACTCACTGATATGCTGCAGGGAGTCTATTTCTGGAGCATGTCCAATATAAATCAAGGTGTACCCAGTTCCAAGTCCCTAATGAAATGAAAACAGCACTCTGTATACCTAAAAACTGTACAAAACAATCACAGATAATCTGTTAACCCATCAAATTTAACCACTTGTGGATTGGTCATAATTTCATATTTTTACAATTAATTTAATGAGTAATAAATTAATAATAAAAAAAATCCATATGAGAATGTGCAGAAAGTGTTTTCTCATGGTAAATATACAGCCAAACAAATGTGAAGGGGAGTTAAGCAGCGTGAGTAGTACAGGAACAAGCATGCAAATTAAGAGCCAAGAAAGGCAGACTGAGGTAAAAGAGCTAAACTGGGGCAAGCGCACTACTGTGTGTGTAGGAGTAAACACATCAGACGAAAGGAAACAGACAATGGTCAGAATATAGTCTAGGCTAGAATAAAAACAACACACAGCCCAGAAACTTTGGTGATAACAGGAACGACTTCATAACTAATGCAGAGAGTGAGGAGTATATTCTGACAGGTAGTGAGTCGGGGAATGAGGCAACAGTGATTGAGGGCTTGAGTTGGGGCTGGCCAGTGGTTAGTAGACCAGCTCAGCAGAGCCCTGGAGCGAGACGTGAGGTGAGACACAGGAGTGGGTCCAGCTGCCTGCAACGCTACGGGTGGCCCCTGAGACAAGGAGCAGGCAGTTGGGGCAGCTCCCGGTGGAAGCCTCAAGTGTGGTTGAGGCCCAGGACATCAGAAGTAGGAAGCAGTAAAGCTACTCAGGCCAGTACCCATCCCAGTCCACTAGATTCTGTGTGAGCCCCCTCTTGTTGCTGGGAAGAAGAACGGCCTCTCTGCAAATCAGGGGAAGGTTGGTCGTGGGGAGCAGCAGCAGTTGTCCAGGAGCCACTGGCCTAAGGAGTGAGACATAGTAGGTAGGCAAGATACAGTAATGACTAGGGACGGATGTTTTGTAAGTCACCTGATCCCCCCTCCAGAGAACCTCATGCACAAACTGGTCCATCTAGCAAGCGGAGGTGGAGATCCCTGCTGGAAAGCCAGACTGGCAGACCGAGTCGGCCTGAAGACCGGGGGCAAGAGGAGCACAGGTGGATTGGCCCCGTTCATGCAGGGGATTAGCCAAGCGAGTAGCCCTGTAGTGAGAACAGGGCTGCACCACAAAGCATAGACCAAAAGCCTTGGGGTTTCAGCATGATAGCCACCTTCACTTAACCAAACATTCGCAAGCTGGCTTAATTGGTATAATGATGTGGGTTAACAACTCATTAAGTTGAGCCAGGCTTTTCTCATTGAGTCCTGTGGGCATGGCACTTTGAAAAGGGCTGAGCTCACACTGGCTCAAATGTTTGTTGGAAAAGCTGGAGATGGAGCAAACTAAAGTTAGATATTTTACAGCGGAAGAACAAATGATAATTAAGTTGTCCTTTGACAATTTCAAAGCCATAATTACAGGGAAAAAAAGCAGTACGTCTTGCTGCCACCCAGGCTCGGCAAGGCACTTGGCAAAAAAAAAATAGCTGACTGTGTAAATGCACAAGTATACATAACTTTAAGGGTGAATGTACTTCACAGGGCATTTAAAGAAACTGCAATTGAACAAACAACTAAGTGCTAATTGTCATTAATAATGTTAATTGCAGATGCAATTCCAATAGCCCTAGGCTTTGTTTTGGCAGCAGATCAAGACAAAATATAGAAATATAATGCTGAGTGGTAAGTATGCCTAAATGTTGAGTGATCTTACTGTTTTCTTGACAATGTGCTCTGAGATATCTCACAGCTAACAGGAAAAAAGAATGAACAAAGGAAAACAGTCAAGGATGCCCCGCCCTCCAAACACAGTGGAGCCAATGAAATGGCTTTTACCCCTTTGTGCAAAAGCGCCCCCTTCTGGGCCCGCCGGCAGGCCTAACATGAATTCGACAATGTTTAATTCGACATTAAACATTGACAGCATTCAAAACAAACCGGATAAATTAAAATATTCCTATCCCATCTACATGGGCACTGATTTTCAGCCGTCTACATGCAGCCGAACGCGAGAAACCATGAAGCAGCGACAGCGACAATCTGACGCCTTCGAAGTGATTGATAGCTGTTCTAACCAATAGTTCACTCGAAGCTGAAAAGATTAACACCTCACTTGCCATGATTCGTGAATGTTTGTCTTTGACAAGGACATGCGCAAAACAACAAGCCAGTTGGGTTGTAAACATGCTAACTGAGGTAGGTTAAGCTAAGATAAACTAAGCTCTCCAGAACACACGCGATTGACTCTGTTTGGCGAAACTGAAGCAGTGGTGGATTATTTTGTTAGTTGATATTTTGATTGCGTATTCCTTTGGACATCATAGAAAAGAAAAGGCTTACTTTGGCTGGAGTTTATGCCGAGTTGTTTGGGTACAGCGTTGAACCGGAAGTTAGCATGAACAACAGCTACAAAGATCTATGAAGGACTCGTTTGTGTTTGTGAGTAAAAATAAACAATGATGCATACGATAATACATACTAAATATCACATAAGTAGTATTAGAGCTTTTAAGTACTGTAGTACTTCCTCAGCATCGTTTAGGGTCTTAGCTAGCATGGCTAGCTTAGCTAGCCTCTTGGACTCTTGGACATCTCTTGTCATATTATTATTATTATTATTATTATTATTATTATTATTATTATTATTATACTACTTTCATGTTATATTATAACTTCATTTGGAATTTTCTGGTCTTTCTGCAAGATGTCCAACGTTGTTGTTTTGTTTTTAAAAATGTTGCATGCTTTTGATGATGGGCCAGTGTCTTGGATCAGGGTGTGCCATATTTGGACATGGGTCTGGTACATTGGACATTCCTTGGGACATTTAATGTGCAATGTTGTGTAACTCTTCAATACTTGTATGTAAGTGCTCAATATTTTTTATTTTGTCAGAGAAGACCCTACTGAATCAGAGATGATATAAAAAATCCACATCACTAATGCACAATGTATCAAATCACACTGTACAAAACTGCTTTTTTGTCTTTTGGACATTTTCTTCTTCAAATAGAACCATAATTATGGAAATATAAGCCTGGAGGTGAATCAATATGTTGGCCCAACTGTCTACCTCAGTTTGAGCCCTGAATGATAATTTTCCTATATGTACAACTTGAGATAACTAGTGTTAAAGTGTACTAGTACAAGAGGCTCAAAAATGTCTCAAAATGGCCTTTGCACAAGTAATAATCAGGGCCACCTTTGAATGGAGGACAGAGCAGGGTAGTAACTCCTCCGAGCCAGGTGGCCCCAGCATCTGCAAACCTTTGGGAGAAAATTAGAATATGTGGACAAACACTTAGGTCACATTGTTGTTCAAAGAACATAGTTGGTCCCTCTTTTTGAGGGCCATACCACAAGACCGCTGGAACCAGACTGCGTTGCACATGAGGTCACCATTCTGTCCTGAGCTCCAGCGACTCATACGCATGCACCACAGTGAGTGTAGCCAATCTTGTACATAATAGAAATTTCCAAATCATTTGGTGTTCATGATGATCCTGCTTCTGGTGCCGATGACCAAGATGAAGAGATTTGTGTGTGTGCTCCGGGAGGTCTTCAGAGGTCAAACGGTCCACCACCGATACTAAGGTGCACAAAAAAACAGTTCCTAGCATCGCTAGCGTCATTTTCCCCAGCTTTATACACAGACTGTATAGGCTGGGAACTCCACGTGCAGCAGTGCTAGGGTGAGAGGTAAATCACTGTTTTACTAATCTGTATTTGTGGTCCATTTGTAATGCCTCCCACTAGTGAGCAATGAATATCTGACACTGTAAATGAACTGTATATGAGAGCCCTTGAGCTTGAGATACCTTACAATGTAATTTGAAGTTGATGAGCTGAAGTATGAACATAGTTACAGTAGTGCCATTTAGAAATGTTAATTTATTTACTTCTAATATTACTGTTTTAATGCAGGTTGTCTTTGCACAAAAAAAATCAAATCATTTGAAACCGTTTGAATGCTTTTAATTTTTTAAAATGCATGTTTTGTTGAGCTTTTTAGGGTATAGTAGACATTGTATATGATGTTAGATATATCTGTCTCGCAAGAAAAATAAAGATCTAGTTTTGCCACCATTACAGCTATATGAAACCATTTGGAGGGAACCCAGTTGTAGCATGTTACTCACTTAAAATATACAGTTGAGGGTAAATGGAACTTGATAAGTTGGTTATCCTTTTTATACATTCATGAATTGGACACCAAAAGCCATACACTACTGGGCAGCTCCAAAACACGTCCACGAACGGCCTGTTGGCATTTCCAGCAGCTTGCGGTCTTAATTTAGCTTTACATAGCTTTAGTGTCCAGGAACATCAGCTCATTATAGAGTGTGCAAGTCTGGTGCAGATCTCTTTAGTAACTCCTTTGCTATTTGACAGTATAGCAGACCACCCTTTATCTGAATAAGTAAGGAGGTAGTGTAAGCCCATGTAGTGTTTGTATATAACATTTTTATTTATTTTTTTTAGCTAAGAATAGTTCAGCTATTATCCATTTCACAGCCCTATCCTCTGGTTTGTCCACAGTGATAAGAGCCACCAAAACAGGGCGCTGTCTCCAGTGGTGGGACTCTGTCCTTCCCAATTATGCCTATATTGTTCAACACTGCACAAGCCCTGATTAACTCGCACGCCTTGGCTGGCTGTACCATCAACATTCCTACAACAGTTAAACTGTGACTTCAGAATCCCAAAGGTCATTTATATCCTGGCCCTAGTTTTCTCCTGAGTCACACTGAACCAACTACGGTCCTGGTAGTGGGCCTGGAGGACGACTCATCACATATCTATGCTTGTTAAATTGATCTAGAATGCAGGAGGAACATTTAGTGAGTCATGAACTGACCCAGGCCATTTTGTATCAATGCAAGTAATGAGGCACTGTTTTTTTTGTTTGCGCTGATCACAGGTCTTCTACAAAAGGTGAAAGGTGCCTTAAGAGATTATCACCAAGTTCTGTTATCAACCTCTTTGTTAAGTCTACATTTTTCCATGAATTATTCCCCCTTCTCCTATTTTGGACAAACAGTGTGGTCAGGTAACATTAGCAGTCCAGCCTGTTACCTACGGTTGCACAGAAGCCTTTGATCAACTGTGCTGACATGTGAAGACCACAGAACCATGCAGCATGAACTTCATAGCCCTGGTGGCTTTGGGCTCTCGCCACGTGTCTCGTTTTCGCTGACGTTTTCTGCTCCTCTACGACGTGCACGTGGGTGACTGTTTCCAAAAACAAAGCGACGCTCACTGTGTGTGTTACAGTCGGCGCGGGTGTTGATCACTTTTGTGGGTGGCATTTGCGATATGAGGAGCTTACGCAGATATAGAATCCCTTCTCTAGAGAATCTGTATCTTCCTTATGAATATGCATGAGTAACCCCTAAAGGATTGTGACTCAAAAACTCACACACTCCTTAGAAGAACCTTTCACGAAACAAGTGCGGCGCTCGATGTGGTCCTCGAGGAATGATAACACCATCGTAATTTCTAGATCTGTGATTGGATAGAAAGCGGCCGCTGTGCACAGAGTAGCTAGCTTCAACTTAACCTGCCCCAGGGCAGGTTTGCCACATAGAGTAGGTTGCCACAGTGACCTTCCCAGCTGAAAGGAAAGAGACAAATTCAAGGTACAAATAAGTCAGAGTAATAAGCCATAACAAAGTTAGCTCGTTAGCCATGAAATCCTGCTTCGCGGCACAGCCCTCTGGTCATCCTGGCAGGCTAACTCAGTTGTGTCCTGGTCTCAGCCTGTGAATCAGTGCGAAAAGCAGCTTCATTCGATCCACTGGCTATAATCAGAGGCGGAACGGAGGCTTTGGCGTAACTGAAGTAATTGCTCACCGCCCTTTGCCATCTGTGGAAAACTGATTAAAACTAAAAAATAAAATTATTATAGGTCATAGTTTCTAGTTCGTCCTGAGTGCAGACAGGGAGCAAAATATACAGAACATTGAAAAAAAAAAAGGGGGGGGGGGTGGTGCTATTAAACTCTGCCTGTAGGGTGATTCAGGTTCCACGTGGCTAGGCAGATGGAGGAGTGGTGAGAGGAGCGAGTATGGGGTAAGGGTGGGGGTGGGTTGCATAGGCAATGGTGTAAGAAGCCGTCACTGAGGTGGAGGAGAGAAGCAGCATGGCCACCGTGTCTCTTGTAGCAATACCCAAGCCTGCTAGCCACCAGTGGTGGTTCCTCTGGTGCTCCCTCCTCAGACGAGGCTTGTGCCACAGAGGTCTGGCTCACTTAGCCTCCCCAAACCCTGCTACGTCCATAGGAGGCACAGTATGCTGAAGCACTAACAGATTGGATGCAGGTGTGTAGCATGCTGGAAGTTTACCGATGGTGAAAAGTACAGGCAAACATATCCACATCACGAGCCCTGAAAGACGAACAGAGGTAAACTGGCAAATAAAATTACCAGGGAGGGCAACACATGAGGGACGTGAGAGAGCGGGGACGTGAGAGAGCATGGACATGAGAGCGCAGGGACGTGTGAGCGCAGGGACGTATGAGCGCGGGGACGTGAGGGAGTATGGACATGAGAGCGCAGGGACGTGTGAGCGCAGGGACGTATGAGCGCGGGGACGTGAGAGAGTATGGACATGAGAGCGCGGGGACGTGAGAGCGCGGGGACGTGAGAGCGCGGGGACGTGAGAGAGCATGGACGTGAGAGCGCGGGGACGTGAGAGCGCGGGGATGTGAGAGAGCATGGACGTGAGAGCGCGGGGACGTGAGAGAGTGTGCAAGTAACGCAGGAGAATGAGAAGCACACGTTGGTGGGTAATGAGGCTGGGAATGAGGCACAGGTGGAAGTCATGGTGTCAAGTCATGTGAACTGGGGCAGGGTTGGTGGTTAAAAGATCGGCAGAGTAGGGCAGCATGGTTGCTGAGCTGAGGCAGAGGGCATGACATCAGCCTATGATATTCTCTGTGTTTGTGTCCCTCCAAGAACATCACAGATGAGTTCATGATTGTTTCCTACGCTTGCTAAATATATAAATTAGCAAGCGTCTGAATGTATGAAACTGTCAGCCTTAATAGCTTGTTAAAATGAAATCATGAACTCCTTCTCATTTTTTCTATCGCTGGCTCTTTCTTTACATTCTACATTGCATGGAAACCTGCTTATCTGAGCCTCAGAATTCAGCGTCTCCAGTGGAGTGTGTGTGAAGGGGCTCTGATTAGTGGCCAACATGACTAATTCCTGAAAAGAACACAACTGCAAAAAAATACCAAGTGGCTGCCTGGTAATGCAGTGTATGAAAGGAAGCAACACAGAGTTTTAACCTGGCCTTTTTACAGCTTATGTAACATGTTTCCACTGGTGTTGGTCTACCTTGAGATTAACTAACCACACACGGACATGCTCTAAAACTCTGGTCTGGTTGGCCACATGATGCATCGTACACTCTACGTTTTTGGTCGCCTTGACTACAGGAGAGAATAGTTGCCCTTGGGTTGTACCCAAGTGTCGCTGGTTGATTGTCTGGCCTGGCATGGTTCCCCTGACCTTTGGGGTAGTTTATTATTTACTGAAAGGAAACACCATGACACCTGAATATGCCTGTACTACCTTCTGCTCTTTATTTTGAGCCATCTGAACACATCTTTTCTTAGTTTAATACACAGGTTCTTTATAACATTGAAATCCTCGTCTACTATATAGGTCTGTGTGTGTGAGATCTTTCACAACTAAGATGCATTTATTCTGGGAAGTGTTGTGTAGGAGTTTTTGGTGTGAAACTTCAGGTGTTTTACCAATGAGAACCTAATTTGTCAACCGACTGTAGACACACTGGATGGGGGGTCAGCGACTGTCAAATGACAAACTTTTTAGTATGGTTTTCTTGCAGTGCAGATGTGAATGGAAGGGAATGAAAACCCTTCAAACCTGAGACTACAAACATGATTACTAACATGTGGAACTGCCCAAAATAGAAAACAGGTGCTACAGCATTAAAACAGTCTTAAAACATTAGCAGTCTAGTCTTAAAAGAGTCTTATAAACATAAGATAAATGATTGTGTCTTAAAAAATAGGATACATTCTAGTGTCTTATAAACAGTGCTAATAGTCTACTAGCTCAACATCACTGTTTTAATGTGTATTTTTGGAACAAAGTAGGAAAACCAAAGAAAAACAAATATATCAACAACATGGTGCTAGCTCTGAAACGGTACTATTGCATTTTTTAACTGAAAGGGCAAAAACATTTATTTTTGGTTATTGAGTGTGAGGTCAGAAACACCATGTTTCATATTGATAGTTATATTTATATACATAGTGCGTATAGTCCTGTGCAAAATTCACAGAATGTAGCCACGGTGGCGATTGAGGGGATGCTGAGTGAGTGGTGCAATGATGACATTTCTTAACATGATGGGGTGGGGTTTAAAAACCCTTATAACACAAAATAGCCATAATACAATTAAAAATGAATGTAAAGTTTCCTAAAAAGTTATCAAAATCTTATGAGATGGCGACACGTTTGATTCCTAAATCTCTCCATGATTTTTGAAAAAAAAAAAACTTCAGCAGTATGATACGGACATCAGATACAATAAAACTCAGTAAAGACCCTGCAGAAGAGCATTGCAGACTGGACCGATCAGAGTTCCACCCACAACATAGCTAAATGTTTATGGAATCATTTGGAAAGTGAAAAAAATAAAAGAAGAACCTTGTAAGAATTTACCATACAACCACCTTTTTGAGCAAATCAACATTTCCCTAATAAAGAGCTTTAAGAGTAATGTTTTGAAGGGCCTAAGATATTTTGTAGTACTGTATGTTACATTTATATGACCTCATGTCAGCAGAACATCTACAGAGGACGCTGTTAGTGTGTGTGTGGGGGGGGGAGGGTTACAGTTGGGTTGTGTGTTTAATTATTATGAGCACAGACAGTCCAGGCATTTTCACCTCTAAGGTTGTGTGACCAAGTTGCAGGGTGCTCTGATGGGCCCGTTACACACAGCAGATGCGTGCTGAGCATGTGTGTGAGTGCCGGCATGGTCCAAGTCAACAGCCGGGAAAAATGACAGCGCTCGTCCCTGACATCATTTATGAGGCCATTACACACCTATTTCCCTGGGATAATGACATGTGATGGTGCAGGGGACAAGGGTCTTTTTAACATCACACCATGTGGGCTCATGCACTTTTGGCATAATATATACAGGACACCCAGGAAAAATGATAAGCAGTCAGCCAGAGAGTAATAGATCAATCAGTCTGAGTTATTTGCCTTTTACTGTGCTTGGTGTATATATTATGTATACATTACCCTTTGGTAAATTCAGAGAAAATGTCAGGATTAAAAAAAAAATGAAATCAGTGTTAAATCATTGCTTTGTTATATACAAGAAAACCTTGGCTACTTTTAATTGTATTTTAGCTTATCACATTTTAATCAACCAGATTGTGAGTTTGTAGGTGGTTTCTGAACACATTGGCCTACATTTCAAACTCACCTCATTTGCATTGCAGGTACCAGTGCCTCTGTCTAGACCTTTATGTAAAACAATAATTTGAGTCAAATCTTTGCAGAGCTACATGAAATGTATGTTCCTGAGAAGGCAAATGCTTTCTTTGCCATGTGAGACACATGTGAGACACGTGAGACACATGCTATGGCATGACATGAGCCTAAGCAGTAACAGTACTTTAAAATAAAAAACATGAATGAATCGATCCAGAGATCTCCATTACACACACTCAAGAGCGTCTGCAAGAGAGAGCTGCCCCCCCTCTCACAGACCATAGTTCTTATACTATTTTGCTACATGATTACATAATACTTCTGTGACATGAGTTAAGCATGTTAGGTCTCATTGGTGGCCCACATGAGGTGAGGTGATGGAGGTAAGGTATCACCCCTCCCCTGCCAGGTCCTCGGTCCAAGGCCTCCTTGTTCCTCCAGTCTGCCAGGCGCCAGGCCCGCCCTTATCTACAGGCCCGAGACCTTCAGGACTGTCTGCCTTCAACTCACAAGGAGTGCCACACAATTTACTACTAGAAAGAGCAGAGAGGGACAGAGAGAGAGAGCCTACAGGCCTAACAAGCTATACAGAGAGCCTACAGAGAGAGAGAGCATACAGTGATCAACCTAGGCTAACATGTGTTTAATATATCTTAATAAAGTGATTTCCATTCTTCTCAATACTAGGTGTGATCAATACCTATCTGTATATTGATGAATCTGAGTACAGAAATATGAATTATATATATTTATATATATAATGGAACTCGATGTGAAATTTTCATCACCTATATTCAGTATTGGCTTTCACTGTTTGACACCATGGTTAGACCTGCCAACCAACTGTAAACACTGAACATCCATACAAAAACATCATCTTAAAACCGGATTTTTCACAATCTGACTATTTTCTTCATTTGAAACCGGCTGAATGTAGCTTTCTTTCTCAACAAAAATATTAATACTAATTATCATTATCAAAAAATATTAGATGTAAGCTACATCTCTTTACAGAGAATATTCAAATGCAATTTGTTCTCAAGATTTTCTCAGTAGTTTTGGACTCAGAAGAACTCAATTAACTTCTCTCTGCTGTGCATCATGTTCAGACATAAACTTTTGTTTTGCTTAATTTGGCTGGAAAATAAATCCTGCAATGCAGAACACAGTGCTGCTACACGGAGGTTAAAGGTAACCAAAGGAATCTACCAAAGCAAGAATTTAGAGAATGTAAATATTTGGGCCCACCGCACTTGGGCACAGAGGCATGTGTCTCTATTTCATTATTGACGTCACACACACACACACACAGGCACACACACACACAAGGAGGAGGAGTAATTCCAATCAGGAAATAGTGCAGTTTGAATGTCGCTTGCCCAGTTAAGAGCAAATAGTTAAAGTAAAAGGCGTTGGAGGTATTCTAAACATAACAGAGCAGAGGGTGATCACCTTCTAATATCTGTATCTGTTAATCTGTTGTTTAACACTAGGCTGTGATGGTGTTTATAGTCTTCTCAGCCACCATTCGGGATCCTTGCTAGTTATTAGGGTGGCTGCATCCTTGTTTACCTTGTTTGCTACATTACTGTTATACTAACAAATGTTTCTTTATGACAAAGCAAATACATTTCTGCCTTCAGTGACATAACAGAGAAAATTGTTATTCAGCAATAAATTGTTTCATTACTATATCCACAGTAAAACTAACACTTTTCCCCCCCCAATAATGTATTGCCGTGTGTAATTGCATGTCATTTTGGATGTGTCACAATAACATCCTGCCTATCAGATCTAGTGGAGTCTTGGCTCTGCTTTGAAGACACAAATGCAGCCGCACAACAGCTTTAATTCACACACATTGTTCCTAAAAGACCCATTTGTACCGTCCGGCTTCTCCTCGTTACCTAGCCAGCAAGCCTAGCTAAAGAAAAATAGGGCTAATAAGCTGTCAGTCCACATGGTTTGCTGATAAACACTGAAGGGAACCACGGGCAAGCGTGGACACATCTGTTACATATTCATCTGTGTGCTGGGAGCTAAACTGAGTCTTAACATTTAATGCTTTTTATCTCGTCTTGGTGAATTCATCAGTGGCCTTTCAGTATGTGCAACTCTTATCCGTTATAGTCACAATGTGGTAAATATAACTAATGAACTATGACCAATTTATTCAAATAAACAATTTCTATTTCATGAACATTACAATCGTTTTAGTGACGGTAATTTAAATATATCTAAATATATCTAAATTTGATTGTTGTAGATAATTTCAGCAATAACAACAATAATATTAATAATAATACAATAGGATAATTGTAGGACTGTAGGATAGTTACCATGGAACCAGAATAAAAGACTGGCTACACAGCACTGCATAGGTCATCTGCTCTATCCACTTCTGTCCATCCTTCTGATTTGAGTTGTAATAGAGCTCATGGTTGTGGACACAGTTAATCCACAGCAGTCCATACTAGCAGGACATTGACAGTTCTGCTGCCTTTCAGAACGTGTTCTCCATACAGTTGGATGCGCTCACACACACCTCATTTGTGTCCAGGGTCACACAGTGCATCTTTGGATGAGCTATGGCCTATCGGCTATTGGTTAGAGCCAGGTCTGATATAAATAACAACACCAGCACGTTAACCCTGTACCAGAAGGTAACAGGATCTAAGGACCCGAGCCTCTTTCTTTATTCTGCTCTTAAGTCAGCTAAGCCCCAAAGAACATCAAGAACTATGTGGGCAGCGGTAGCCTCGTGCACACGACTTTGGGGCTATCAATCAGAATGTTGTGGGGGCAAATCCCAGCTCTGCCAAGCTGCCACTGTTGGGGCCCCTGAGAAAGGCCCTTAATCCTCTCAGCTCCAGGGGCGCTGGACAACACTGAGCATGTATTCTCACCCCTGCTCCCAAAGAAGCGGGTATATATGAAAAGAAGCATTTCATCGTACTGTTCATGTGTATATGACAATTAAAGATTCCATCTGGTCTAAATTATTATCTTATTAAAGATCTATATTAGTCATCATCCTCTCAGGCTTTTACATGATAAGGAAGCTCTCCAAAAAGATAAATCGGTTATGGCCACAACTGGGGAAAATTCAGAGAGACAAACGATGTCTTGAAAGTCATAAATAAGAATAAATAGGTTAAGAAGAAAAAAAAGGTTAAGAAGAAAGAGACTGAATAAAACTGCCCTTTGTGTCTCTGCAAAGCACACAACCTACCAATTTAGCATGAAAGCATAACCTGACTCAGAGTTGTACTGCTTAACTTGCAGTTGTATGACTGACGTGGGCTGACAGGCAGGCAGGCAGGGCTGAAAGCTGGTCTCTGTTGTCTCTGTATTGTGCCGGAGATGTTTTAGCCTGAAACATGAAAAGGGAGAAAGGAGACAGAAGGTGACTGTAAAGACTGAAATTACTCAGTAATGTTCTCAGCCAGTTCCGTCGCCTCCCGCAGAGCAAGACCTTTGGTGAATATTGAATGATGCTAATGTCAGTCTGCTTCCTTAGAGTCGTTCTCATTTTCTATCGACCAAAGCAAGCAAAACAATTCTGCCAGACCAGCAGAGCAAGCAGTAATGAAGCAGGGAGGAGAAATTAGAGTTGAAATTAAATAAAGTAGATTACATGAAGCAAAGGGTGTGGGAGCATGAAATGCAGATGGAAAGTTGTCCCAGTTGTGCAGCGGGGAGAGTCACTCGGCACTGATACGAAACACTCATGGAACGAGGTTTGTCTCTCATTTTGCGCCGTGCTCACGTAAATGTAGCACTCTGATTTTTTTAGTTATTTTATTTGATAGGATAGGATTGTCCCGTTCTGAGGTAGAAAGAAGGAAGGACGTTGTCAGTGAAGGAGCTTAGTTTACTGTTCTGCGCGTACATTCAGTTAGCTGATTTTGGTCTCAGTACCACATCACCGTCGTTTGACAGTGCAGAGTTGGCTGTAGTGCTCACAGAGCACAGAAACATGCTGTAGTTCAGGAGCTACAGTGTGCTATGTACAATCTTATGATTTAGCTTCTTACGACTTGCCATTCAGTTTTTTATTTAATATTCTAATACATGTGCAGTGTTTTTGTATCAGAAAGTTAGGAAAACCTTGATTTTTACTGAAGTTGAAATAAAAAAAAAACTGTCCAAAAACTGTCTAAATGTCTAAATGACCCAACATAGCCTCACTGGAATGGGCCACTGATGTTTGACAGGCTCATTACAGTTATGTACTTATACTGTACATCCACAGGTTATGATGGCAATGGAAGCAAATGTAAACCTAGGTGCTAACGTTTAGAGAATCCTCAAGTGCCTAGTTCATTGGAAAAGTCTTCCCACAGACAGGTGACAAAACCATAAATGGTCCTCTCCGATATATTTTCTTTTAAGAGTGTAAAGGGTATATCAGAAACTGACAGTGATTACACAATGACCTATTACTCAGTTACTTTGACTGCTATTTCAGTGTCACCATCTCATGGACCAGTGTGCCGTGGTGGCATTTGAAAATGGAAATTGCACATGCAGAATCATAAGTGCTGCTCCATTTGGAGTGAAGCTTTGGGGCCTTGTCCCACAGTATGGCTTGTTTGCTCATTTCTGGGGAGGAGAATGAAGTCTCTTAAATAGTGTTATGTTAGGGCTCAGTAATTATGGCAGAATCTGTCATGCCTGGCCAAACCACACATCTGTTCAGAACTCTCGCCTGCCTCTGTCTAATGCACCACTGCTCGTAAAATCATTCATATCCAGTCCTAGCTCTCTCTCTCTCTCTCTCTCTTTCTCTCTCTATCACACATACACACACACACAGAGCAAAGGGGGGAGAGGTCTTTTTCCAGGTATGTACAGTATTTGATTACAGACTCTCTGCACAAATGCAGCCAAAGTGCTATTTCAGAATGGTAGAATACAAGCAATTCAAGTTCATTTACCCTCAAGTAGCACTCACCTCAAGCAATCTCAAGTCATAATGTAGATCTGACAAATGTTATTGTTTGGTTTATTACAAGCTGAAGCCATACAATATTACTTTCCTGTCATCTGATTCATGTATAGATTGCACACACAGAGTCAAATGCAGTATAGAATATGTTGGCGGTTTCTCAGTCTTCTGTAGAAACTGTAGTTACGGCTGTCTCCCTGGTTTTTGATTATGAAGCATATTTTAATGTCGCTCTCTGCAATTACATGTATGACTCTTCACCATTAATGCTTAGTTGTACGGGTGTGGGGATGGGTTAACATTGCTTCACTTGTAACCACTATAAGGGGTAAAGGTATCTTTGTGGTTTAAAATGTATGATAAAACTGGAAATTATTTCTCACCAGCTGGGAACTGGCATTTGGATTTCTAGTGGAAGGACACAGGTGAAGTATTTTAAAAAGAGATTTTTTTTAAACACATTCTATATCTAAAGGTGCCAAAATCATATTAAAGTCTGATTCATTTTCCCTTTGCATAATGTTATATATTTCATGGTGCATTGCAGATGGTTCATGCAGAAATTACCTTCTTCATTTCTAATTGTGCCTAACACATTTAACACAACCTGCCTCTGTTTACTATCACAGTGAGTTGAAATGATACTGTAATAAAGGTATCATGGGTATAAGGAACTGCCTGAAAAAGATGAGTCATTTTGTTTAGCACCTGTGTGACACGACACCTGTGTGACATGAGTGGGGTGAATCATCAGCCCATCTCAAAAGCTCTTGATCTGGTCATTAACACCCTCCCCCTCTTCCATTCTTTTAATCCCCTGCCTCAGAGACACTTGACTATTTTAACAGTGTTATGCTAATATCAGTGTTATGTGAACATAAACACTGTTAAAACACCCTACGCACGTTTGATGAAAATTAGAGTAGGGTGTCAGCTTTATAACTTTGCATTTTTATAACATTTCCAAAGAATGTCCTGAGCATCTGCAGGATTAGTCTGACAGGAGTCCGCAAGTGAGCAGATTCCACGGAACAGGATGAAAGTGAATGTGAGGACCTTAACAGCAACTTCCCTCTAACTAAATTATTAATGTGGCAGGGCTGTTTTTACACCTGCTTTTCATGTCCACAATTTCTAGTACCGAGTTTGTAATACCAAAAGTATTAAACAAAATAGGCACATTTCAAGTTTAAAAGATACATTTGTTTTTATATATCACTTAAGGGGACGTTAGAAGGAAGGTGTTGTTCCTTCTCTTTCTGACACTGAACTGGACTTGTGTACTAAGATCAGAGGGATTTGTCACGTGAGGTGAAGTGGAGGAGACAGGAGTAGGGCGTTTGTGAGCACGTGTGACGACTCTTCACGCTACCAGGCTGTGGTCAGGTTTGCCACCGCTGCTTTACAGGAACGTGCTGCACGTTCTCCTGCATAGCAACGAAAGAGCAGCAGGCAGTCAGGCACATTAGCGCAGATAACCGCGGTGTGGGTGGGTCCAAAATTAAACTAGCAAAAGTTTATGCGTCAGCGTGATGTGATTGCACAGGGTTTATTTCAGTCTCTTTATGCGTTTGGTAACAAATGGCACATGTGGGCTACATATGAGTGCATTAGTACAGTTTATAAATAATCGCATTATATTAACACACAGAAGCTGAGTACACAGAGCTTTGGCAGCCATTTTATGACCAGCTATAAATTACGGCATGAATTTGTAGGTAGATCTCTCTAACTTCAGAATTACAGTGATTTCAGAAGGTTGTCAGTGGATGCTTGTCCTCTGAGTGGTGTCACTTACAGGGCTGCAGACGACCATTGATAACATGTTCCCAAGGGGAAGCTGTTATAGCAAGCATGAATGACTGGTTGAGACTTGTAGGTTCAAGTCAAATTTCTTAATCGGTGTCAAAATATATCAGCAAAATGGTGGACAATTAGGTAAAATTACATTTATTAATCAGCATTTGATTAACATTAATCTAAAGTTCTTACTGTTATAATCTTATCAACCATGTCAAATTTGCAATGTTAATAGCTTAATTAAATTGTAATGGTTATAGCAGTAACCAACATTAGCTTTCATAACAAATAAGGAGCAACTGGATGAACCGCTGTCCAACCTACATGTGAGTGTGCATGTGTCTACGTACGTGCGTGGGAGAACATTCTCATAGCAGACTAAGGGAAGAATTTTGTCGTGGCCTATGAACACGTCAGAACAACAGAATGTAGTTGGAGCTGCGTGGCACGGAGAGTCACAGTCGTAATGTAACGACCACATTACAACGCAATCAAAGGACATATACTGTATATAGCCAGACAACGTACACAACGACGTGCAAGTGTATCGATTATAATTCTAAAGTTAGGTCAACGTTATAGTGTATATTAAATCTTTAGCAAAACAAAAGGGCAAATGGAAGGCAGAGACGAACTGCTTCGCACGTTCTGCTTTGAAACGAAAACTCATTATTCCATTCGTGATGGGTAGTTCACCTCAACGGCTGAATTCACAGAGATCCGTCGACGAGTTCTGATGCAGTTCTCTGCAATAAAAGTAATAGCCTACCTGAACAGACAAACTATCACAGTTGTCCATGGACGAGAGGCAATGGCGAGGTTTCCTTCTTTATATAGCCATAAATCAGCAGCCAGGTAACGATGCCTAGCAAAGGGGATTCCCTCCTTTAAAAGACGTCAAGCTGGTGGTGATGGATAGGTCTATGTGTGCCTTATACATGGGGCGGTACCGGTCTCGGAGGAGCGCCCCCCATATCATTGGAGGCATGGTGCATGCAGACCGAGACAGGGGACGGCAGTATTTTGACACACACGGCACAGTTAACTCAGGCGCACACATTCATTTGCACAAATGAGGTAGTTTCCCTCACTCTGGGGTCATAACTGCATTTCCTCACTGCTTGATAATTACATTTGATGTCACCCCGTTAAATGTTGTTTAAGATATGCAAAATGTTTTTTAAGATATGCATAATGTTTTTTTATTTACATTTTTTTAAATTCAGTTTTACCAGCGCTCCTTAAAGATACGTGAAAAAACATGTGGCTTAAAATTATATGCCACGACTGTCCAATCAGAATCTTTCCATTGTACCTGCGTTGCGTTCTGAAGTAGTGGGAACGTCACTACTGGGGGTGTTAAGCTGTAGCACAGGCCCTTTGCAGCTGGACAGTGGCTACAGGACGGACATATTGCATTCTCTAATGGAATATATACAGGGACCATTTAAAGCTGCATAAGCAAACTTGTTCAGTGGGTTTGGCAGTAAATGCTTTACTGCATCCTGCAGACTTCACTGTGTCTGTATCCTGATCCATTAGTCAGCACAAGAGATGGGTGTGTTGGGGTGGGGTGTGGGGAGGATGGTCTTGGCAAAATACTCTTTGTACATTCAGTTAGAACGTCAGCTATGCTGCTGTGGACACACTGTCTCTCGGGTTGGTTTATGTCAGTCACCCTTAGAGAAGCGTGACCACTCCCAGGGGAGAAGGGGCTGGCATAGAGCAATCCATCTCACCACTTGCATACACTGAGGCCACACTCTCTCACTCACTCTATCTCTCACTCCCTCACTCTCTCACACCCTCACTCTCTCTCTCACAATCTCTCTCACTCACTCTCTCTTTCTCTCTCTCACACACACACACACACACTCACCTGCTCTCTCTCTCACTCTTTCTCTCTTTCTCACACACACACACACACACACACACACACACACTCACCTGCTCTATCTCTCTCACTCTTTGTCTCTTTCTCACACACACACACACACACACTCTCTCTCTCTCACCTGCTCTCTGTCTCGCTCTGGTGCATTAGTGATAGAAGTGCACAGCAGCATGCTCACTGCTCACTATTCAGTCAGTCTTCCGGTGAACGCCGATGTCAGATATCCAGGTGGGCATTTTTCAACATCATTTAATTTCACTGTGCAGCTTCCCTGAACTCTAATTTACAGAGAACAATAATTTGCCAATTATATCAATGGACTATTGAATGTGAACAGCATGATCATAAGGTTTGGCTAGAATTCCTGTCCCGTATTAGTGGCCATTTAAACGCTGGGTATTCTGCGCGTGGTGAGCTGCTCTAGCTCCTTCACACAGTCTTCTCCATGTCTTGCAGACAGGCCCCTCCCATCCCCAACGCTCTACTTGTCTCTGATTGGCAGCCCGTTCTTTACACAGGGCCATTAGGCTTTGGATTTCTACTTTGCCAGTGAACCAAATCGCTGTCTCCTGTCTCTCCCAGCAGACCCTCCTCTAAATTTACAAGGCTGCCTGTGTCGCCGTCCTAGTGCACGCACGCCCTGTGTGTGTGTGTGTGTGTGTGTGTGTTGGAAGGGACTGCTGAATTGGCACTTGACAATCCAGTTGCTAACTGAGCCCTGTGTTCTAACCAGCGCTGTTTTCTCTCTCTCTTCCACAAAAACACTGTACCATACTCCTCCACTCCTCCTCCTCATTGTCCACACAGTGGCCCAAGCAAGCTGACATCCTAACTGATAAACACGAAAGGGATTTGTGGGATGTGTTTTTCTTTTTTGTTCTTGACACTGTGCTAAACTCCACATCATCCACAATAAACAGCCTCTATTACAGCCACCATAGTAGCCTGGAGGAATAGAGGGAGAGATCAGTTCCACCATCACAGACTAAAGCCTTTAATGGGCCGTTCAGATCATCTCATTTTCATTTCATCAAGCTGTGAGACAACAAAGAGGCACATCTGTCCACGAAAACTGTGGAGCGTGGAAACACTTTGTAGATGTTTTGTCCAGTAAATTTGGCTGGTTAAGAGAAACAGCTGATGCTGATAAACTAGGCTTTAGACCATTTGGCATGTGTATACCTCGGTTGGGTTGAGGAAATATGATTTTCCACACAAAGAAAGCAAGAAAAAGGTTTAACCAGCAGTGTGTATGTAGATATCAAGCAAGCAAGGAAAAGTGAAGTAAAACATACATGTACATACAGCCAAGAAAACAGACTGGAAAGAAAATGAAACGGGAGTAGAAGAAAGAGGCAAATTCTTTTCACGTTGTGTTTCTTTAAAGTCTCCCTTAAATGATGTGCATTTTGCCTTTTTCACATGCACCCTTACAAGTTTAGTGGATGTGCTATTTTAAGAATGTCTTTTAGAAATTGTAACTCTTTATTGCAGGTTGCTTCTTACAAATAGTTGGGTTTACTATGTATAAGTTGTAGGTTATGCATAGGATGAAACCTACTAGTCAATTAGCTGAGTACCCTGGCCTATGAGGGTGCCCTGAGATTAATGTGCACATCAGAACTATGTTCTTCATCTTGAGTGACTTGTGTCTTCTGTGGATTCCTAAATATCACAGTCAGGGACCATTAGAAGCTTTTTTTCTCCTCTTTTTGATCTTGCAACTGCTACTGAGCTTTGAGATTATAGGTAGCTTTCAATGTTTACAAGATTACAAGATGTTGTAGCTCAGGGATAATTAAGGTAAGTGGATATGTATTCTGGATTTTTCCTCTCATCACATTTTAAACAGCAATTACTATGCTGAAGGTTTAGGACACGTCGCCTAACAGCACTCGCAGAATGACTGGCCAGCTGATTAACTAACTAACTAACTATCTGACTTACATTGCTGGCATGATTTCAGCAGACTTAAATAAATCCAGCAGCGAGAGCTGGTGCTCCTGGATGTGTGAAGTCAAGCAAGTGATATGGAGGCCTAATAAATGTAATAATTTATATGCAAATTATCAGACGAAATTCCAGTAATGAGATGACATTATGAAAAAGGAACAAAAACGACCCTGACGCATGAAATCAGGTTTTTCATTTTTTTTATTTTTCCTGTGAGTATTTAATTAATGCAATCACAAGGCTGGAAGGGAGATCTGTTGGGTGATGAATATGCTGTTGCATCAGGGACAAAAAAACCTGCTCTTGTGCGTTCGATTCATTCTTGAGTTCTTTTTTTTCCCCCCTTCTTCTCTCAGCTTGTCGGTTGATCACAAGGTAAAGGTCGTTGCGGTTGAAGGTTAAGGACATCTGAGGCTTGATTTCAATGCACATGCCCCGTGTCTTTTTTTATTCATATTAATAATGTAGGGTGAGTTCCATCTGGGATGACCTTGATGTTGCTGTGTGTGTCTCTGTACAGCCCGACGCCCGTATTCAGGGCGACGCATTCAGTGCTCAGCTCAGTCACTGACTCACTTGTGCACAGACCCGCGAAAGGCAGCCTGTGTAAACGCCGAAGCCTTCGTGCAAATAGCTGTTCATTCATGCACGTTTTTTTTTTTTCTTTTTTCCCCTCTTTCTTACGTTTGCGGGAAGTCGTTGCGTGTGGCCGAGGTTATAGCGGGATGGCAAAGAGAGAGTGGTTACAAGGCGCTATTCAAAAAGACAGAAGGAGCACTGTAGCTGTGATCTTTTGTTTGAGGGAACTCGGTTTGCTTTTACCTCGAGCTTCAAATGTATAATGGAAATCAATATTGGTTCCTCTCTGGATAACCTTCGCTAAACTAGCCATCCTCCTTGTTTGGTTTCAAACGTGCAGCTTTGCCATTAATCCTAATACGGCTCTGCTCAACTCTAATGATCAGCCTCATTGTATCTCCACCCCCCCCCATCCCCCCCCCACCAATTTTTTTTTTTATTTAGACCTAGTTTTCCTGTTAACTCATTATAACCTGGATGCAAAGTATGATGGCGAAGACGAAGAACGGACAGCAGGGGAAAGAATGGCTGCCTGGAGCTGCTATCAGTGACTCTAAAGCTCCTTGTGCTTTTATGACCCTCTGAAGCAGCCCATTCTTCATCATTATCAGTGGTTGTTAAGAGGCAGGCTCATCTGTATGCCCCTCGTCAGGCACTGCCTCTCGCGCACAGCACACACATTGGCATTCTAGTCCAGGTGTGGATCAACTACAAAAACACACCCCGGCGCGAGAGGGACCAGATCCCAGCACAGTGCGGTCGGAAAGCTCGAAGTCTGCGCCAAACGTCTCTCTTTCAGACTCGATTAGTGACATTTTAATTGGCTGCATGTTATGCATGTATAGATCAGCAAAGCCTTTTTTTTTAAACATGGCAATTGTGGTTGTAATGGAGACTGGGACCAAACCAGCGTCACATGAGGGACACGTTATCCGGCCTGTTGCCACTCTCAGACAAAACTAAGTGCTACTCTGTCCTGGTTAGGAAGGGACACAGCTGGATGGTTAAGCCTCTTAATGCAGAGATATCGTTCTGGTTTGGTCAGTTTTACTAAATGATTCATTCCCCAGCAGACCGGCATGCCTGTAAAGCACAGTCCAAGCAGGGCGCTTCTCCTTCACTTACCACGCCGGCGAATGACAGTGCGACTTGATGCCGAGCTGAAGCCGGCCGGGTGAACCGGCCAGAGCCCCAGAGCCCGCGGCTTTCCCCTAAGATGAAATATCACGAACTAATTACAGCGCTATAACGAAGTGGCCAAAACACAATGTCTGACCTTCCTCTATCGTGCACTCTTCCCCCGCTCCGTTGTAAAAGTCCGGGACGCCGGGTCTGATGCGCCGTGCCTATGCGGATCGCCTCCCGAACTCTCGGGGTATGTCAACGTAGCGTGAACGGTTCGGTCAATTATTCATGCGCGCTCTGCCTGCTCCTCGAGCATGTTGCAGTGCGTCCTGGCCGCGTGTGTGTGTGTGTGTGTGTGTGTGTGTGTGTGCGCGCGTGCGGTCAAGCCGACGCCCATCAGGCATGCGAGGCTCAGAGTTCCTGCACTGCGCCTGATTGATGGAGTAAGAGGAGGAGCTGCCCGCACGGCCTGTTCCCATCTCACAGATTCATGAGTCAATCACGCGCCCGCAAATAACTCTGGCCAGCTGCAGCTCGGCGAGGAAAAGGGGGACGACTAGACGTGACACCCCGCAGCAGATGGAATAGGAGCGGGCCTGCCCCTTGGGCAGAAATCCCACAGGCCCTGGCACAGGAGTGTCCTTTTAAAGGTGAATTTACAACTTGACCTAAGGAATAGCACAGGTTAAGTAGAATCCGCCGTGAGGGTATCTAATGTATATCGTGTGCGTATGAAGGTGTGATGCGCAAAGCAGACGAAGCAGCCAAAAAACCTGCATACAGTGTCTCATGTGAGGCTCCACCCCCCCCCCCCCCCCCCCCCACCCCCCCCCCCCCCCCCCACCCCCCACTCCTGGGCAGCAGGCGAAAACCCACATCGCATCGATATCGAACGGAGGGAAGATTGTATTTTAAAATTCAATTTACTGGAACAGAATGAAGAGAAAATGTGTTGCCGGACCTGCGGCGACCCAATAAGAAGGCAGTGACTCTGCCAGTGAATTGAGGTCACGTTCAGGGGCTGGGCATGGAGGCGGGGCATGGAGGCGGGGCATGGAGGCAGGGCATGGAGGCGTGGCTCTTCTGGGCTTCTCAGGCTTTTTTTTTTGTGATGCAGTCTGAGTTTTCAGGCTTTTTAAAAGTTGATGCAGTCATCATGTTACTGCTGTATGTGTACTATGGCAAGCAGGTAAAAACAAGTAAGAACATACCCTGCTCTGTATTACTGGTAATATTAAACCAGTAAGAACATACTGGTAATATTAAACCAGTAAGAACATACCCTGCTCTGTATTACTTGTAATATTAAACCAGTAAGAACATACTGGTAATATTAAACCAGTAAGAACATACCCTGCTCTGTATTACTGGTAACATTAAACCAGTAAGAACATACCCTGCTCTGTATTACTGGTAATATTGGTACCCTGCTCTGTATTACTGGTAATATTAAACCAGTAAGAACATACCCTGCTCTGTATTACTGGTAATATTAAACCAGTAAGAACATACCCTGCTCTGTATTACTGGTAATATTAAACCAGTAAGAACATACCCTGCTCTGTATTACTGGTAACATTAAACCAGTAAGAACATACCCTGCTCTGTATTACTGGTAATATTAAACCAGCAAGAACATACCCTGCTCTGTATTACTGGTAACATTAAACCAGTAAGAACATACCCTGCTCTGTATTACTGGTAATATTAAACCAGTAAGAACATACCCTGCTCTGTATTACTGGTAACATTAAACCAGTAAGAACATACCCTGCTCTGTATTACTGGTAATATTAAACCAGTAAGAACATACCCTGCTCTGTATTACTGGTAACATTAAACAACTTATGGGTGATTCATGCAGGTCAATTATGATGTATACCCTGTATCACTACACAAGCTGGTTAAATCCCCATCTACTGTATATATAAAGGGAACTAAAGTGAGGAAAGTGTCACTGAAATAGCACTTAGACTTTTACCACCATGCGATAAGTCTGTGTGTGTGCGTAATGATTCACTTTAATTTTCATCTTCCTTGCATGAGTGGGATGAGATGGTATATGTGAGCAGAAAATATGAGCGGGAAAGGCAGAGAGGCTGTGAGAACTTTGATCTCTCTCGCACACACAGGCAGGTATGGCTCCCAAGCAGACAGGTCTCGTCACCCTCTATATCCCTCCGGAAACACGCACTTGGACACACACACACACACACACCCATCCACATGCGCACCAGACACAAAAGCCACGTCCCTCTCGTTCACCGTTAGCTTCCCATACGTAGCGCAGCACCTTTCCAGTGCTGTACTGGGCTTTCCTGCGACGGCTTTACGGTACGGGGGCCACGGCTTCAACTCGTATATCTCCGCCACTCCTGGTGGCACTGGGCTACGCGCAAATGCTGTATATCTTGACCCCTTGACTCTCCATCTTGCTGGATTCAGGAGGCTGATAAATAAAATATTTGATTTAGCTTTACTGCTTCTACTTAAGGAATTCGTTCCTGTGAATCAAATCCTGCTTCTGTAGCAGTTAAACGCTGCCACATGCCCCGTTGGGGCCCGATCGCGCTGGGCCACTTTCTCTGCCTATTATTTATAGCACTGTTTATTCACAGTCTGAGGCCTACATGGAAAAAGACAAAAAAGAGTGGTAGACATTCCCCCAGCACTGAGTGAATGCCACAGACTTGCAGTGAATGTTAATTTTGCATTGCTCTCACGGGACATATTGAGCTCCTCTAATTGCTCTCTGTGATATATTTCCCGTTAAGAGATCAGTAGAAAGCCATTTAGATTTTATTGTAATTTAAAGGACACACTTTGACACCGTGATGAAATCACTGCAAATTCTGTTTTGGTTTTTGGCCTGCAAACTTACAATTGCAGCTTTAGCATTTCATCAGATCCAGAGGGAAATAAACTGGACTGAATAACTCAATTTGTTACTCACTGAAACAAAAAGCCATTGGTGAGTGCATGTATCCACTTTAAGGCACAAATCGGTGTCTTTTGCTTGTGATTGCATAGAACGGATATAGATTAGATGTTATATGAATGTATTATCTCTCTACGTTCCCATGTATTTCCCATGGTGGGGCCATGCTGCTGTTTGGATCACTCGTGTTGACGAGTAGGCTTGCAATACCATAGCACTACCTCAATATATCGGTTTTCACTCCTAAATGTACATGAAGAATTTCTCAAAAATCCACTTTAATTTGTAAGTTGGGCATTGTTTTATTTCGTTTATGCACTTCCTGTCCTCATTCTCCTGTATTTTATAGCAAGAACTTGCCTTCATAGTCGATACTCCTTACTAAGGATCTCCGCTACAAAGTCCCGGTAATGTAACTGGCTTTCATGCCTGGACATGACTGAATGAGACATGTACTCCTTTCAGTACTGCTCAAGCATAGCAAAAATACAATACTATTTTCTGAGTGCCTTCCACTATCCAAAGTCACAAACTGTGAACTTTGTCGTTTAGAGTCAGGTGTACTATATTTGAACTCTCAAGCCTGTTGCAGAGTCCTGTATTAGCGGCCAGAGGCAGGTCCCTGAGCACTCTCTATAATACAACCTCAAACAGAATGTTGGTGTGTTTCCCTTAAAAGCAAAAGACCAAACAAAACACGACGCAGACTATTGTTACGACATGTTGTCCATATACTTGAAATATCTGTAATGTCTACAAAATTGAACAAGGCCGGGAGAAATGACGAACAGCTTGTTATGCCTATCAGGGCTATTACAGGACATATCTGGCAGCTCACCTGGTGAGGGGGTTCAGACTCTCTCACTCTCTCTCTCTCTCTCTCTCTCTCTCTGTCTATACTGTATATATCTAGCCTGTATATAGGCCATCTTATTATTAACAACTACCACTAGGTCACTGGATCCCATCTGTTTGGTATGGACAAGTCATCAGCTACCCTCTTCCTTGTTCCACAGTGGTCAGTTGATCACTGGACCTCTCCTGGTATTATTTGGGTGGCTGACCGTTGTCAACAGAATTTTAACACTGACATGGTGCTGGCATGGTTGTGTGTGTTGGCTGATACAAATGTATCAGGCACAGCAGTTTCGCTGTGATTTTTACACTCGTCAGTATTGCTGCTGGACTGATAGTGGTCTGACACTCAAGTTTCAAGCCAATAGCAGGTCTATGGTTAGAAAGCGATCACTGAAGAAGAGCTGAAGCACGAACAACAAAAACTACGTATGCTAGCAGATGAGCTATAACTGTATGTGACGCTATCAAATAAAGCTTTCCAGAGAGACAGGATGTTTTGGATGGAGGCTGTGCTATCTATAGCATCTTGCAGGCTATGGTCAGGTGCTGGCGCTATCTTTATTGCTGTTTTTGCTGTTTTATTATCAGCTCCTAGCAGTTCCGCTACAAGAAAAGTAGCATTTAAACGCTCACTTCAGTCTTGCTCTGCAGTAAACATAGGCAGGGTCAGTCTTGACCCAGCCACAAGGGTTTCTCGTGATTGTCATGTCAGCGAGTGGAAAGGTGTGGTGCAGGTTTTTGAAGCCCTCGTCTCCCATGCTGCTCGTGTGATGAATGCCCCGCGCCTCTAGTTCGCCACCTCCAGCATGACACCATTTTTTTTTATTACCTCGCAATTTTCTGACCCTCACCGTGTCAGCCAGTGGTTGTCCACAGCTGCTCTAGCAAGTCCCGCCCAGAGTTGAGTGGCGAATGGGGACCCTGCCCCCTCGCTGAGACCAACACGAAGTTTGACTGGTGGTCATGTTTAGGAGATACAATACAGTGGCTATTTGTCCCATTCTGTGGAGTTTCCATGTACTATTTGTGGAGCTTAAGCCGAATCTATACACATGCTGATGACATGACAAATCTGTACCCATGCTGCTGTTTAGATCAAACCCCAGTGGAGCTCACAGTCCTTCAGTCTTGAAGTCAGTTAAATGTATCCCCAAGGTGATGAGTAAGCAGTAGGCACAGCCACTGTTGTCTTGCCTTAAATAGGATTTATTTAGTTTGGATGAAATGCATTGTTTTTAATAACCGCATCATGATCTTACATCCTAGACGCGATACAGAATTTCAGTTGTCATTCTAGTCATTATAGTACTATAATATTCCTTCTGCAGTCATTCTATGCTGCCACCAGTCTGACTTGTGGGCTCCTTACCAAGGATCACAGGCATAAGGTCATGGCAGTGCAACTCACAGGCATGGACCTGAAATATCACTACATAACACTAAAGGTTCTCACAAAACAACTCACGAAACACAACATAAAATCACACCAACGATAGTGAAATAATCCAACGTAACTTCAATAAACAGTCAGATACTAACAGAAAAGGCATAAATAAGGCACAGCACCATAACACAACACCCAGGTGGCATGGCGAACGTGGCACAACACACAGCACCCGAGGGAGGCGCGGCGAAGAATCAAAACATACAAGCATGTATTACACAGAAGGAGAAGATGAACAAACAGCTATGTGATCAGCCGCGGCTGCACGCCAGAGCCTACTAGCAGGGGGAGGGTACTGTGACATGACAGACAGGGGGAGGGTACTGTGACATGACAGACAGGGGGAGGGTACTGTGACATGACAGACAGGAGGAGGGAACTGTGACATGACAGACAGGAGGAACTGTGACATGACAGACAGGGGAGGGAGCTGTGACATGACAGACTGTGGACGGACAGGGACTGTGACATGACAGACAGGGGGAGGGTACTGTGACATGACAGACAGGGGGAGGGTACTGTGACATGACAGACAGGGGGAGGGTACTGTGACATGACAGACAGGGGGAGGGTACTGTGACATGACAGACAGGAGGAGGGAACTGTGACATGACAGACAGGAGGAGGGAACTGTGACATGACAGACAGGGGGAGGGAGCTGTGACATGACAGACAAGGGGAGGGTACTGTGACATGACGGACAGGGGGAGGGTACTGTGACATGACAGACAGGGGGAGGGTACTGTGACATGACAGACAGGAGGAGGGAACTGTGACATGACAGACAAGGGGAGGGTACTGTGACATGACGGACAGGGGGAGGGTACTGTGACATGACAGACAGGGGGAGGGTACTGTGACATGACGGACAGGGGGAGGGAACTGTGACATGACAGACAGGGGGAGGGAACTGTGACATGACAGACAGGGGGAGGGAACTGTGACATGACAGACAGGGGGAGGGAACTGTGCCATGACAGACAGGGGGAGGGTATTGTGACATGACAGACAGGGGGAGGGAACTGTGACATGACAGACAGGGGGAGGGTACTGTGACATGACGGACAGGGGGAGGGTACTGTGACATGACAGACAGGGGGAGGGAACTGTGACATGACAGACAGGGGGAGGGAACTGTGACATGACAGACAGGGGGAGGGAACTGTGACATGACAGACAGGGGGAGGGAACTGTGACATGACAGACAGGGGGACGGTACTGTGACATGACAGACAGGGGGAGGGAACTGTACATACAAAAAGAACTGACAGAGCAGAATAGTAGAGTTTTCTATTGATTTGCCTCAACACAGGATGATGCATTAAAACATCCATGTCTGCCTCTAGATTACATTTAGATCACTGGATGACGCTGCCTTGCTGGTCTAGAGAGCATAACTGGATGATGTGGTGTTTGGAGAAGAACGCAAGCATTCTGGATAATATTCTCCTCGTGCTCATCACTTTTGCCTTGTTTCATCTCGCTCTTTTGAAGAATCCTTTTTGTCTGGTTCAGTGTTTGTAAGTGCTCTTAGCAGGGAGCTTTTTATCTAAAGGCTTTTTTGTTTCTGGTTTCAGACCAGTCTTTCTTCCCTCTTACTGTACCAAAGTCTGGACTATAGGGGCATCACAGAACAGAATTTCTGAAGTAGGCCTCGTTCAATCCAGCACTTGAAATATGGCATGGACGGTCACTTATGTTTCTGAACAATGCAACGAGCAGTTTAGCGCAGTCAAACATAAGTGGAATTCCATTCTTCTTGATAGGACAATCATGGAGCGTCACGCTCGGCATATTTGGCTGTCTATACAAATTTAACAGATGAACGAAACAAGGCTGGTAAATAACAATCAATTGGTGTGAGAGCTTTTTGTTGCATTGTTATAACCAGGAAACGTAGGCCTCCTTAATTCTGCAATTGCTTCAGCCTCTGTTGTCCTGAAGCGGGTTTCACAGGAGCCTTCGATAGCCATGCCACAGACGTGTTCTCCTGATGTAAGTCATGGCTACCGTGCGTGTGTTTACTGTGCAACCCCACAGTGCCATCAAAATACAAAACATATAATTTTGTAATATGACATTAAAAAAAAAAGCTTCGCTGCTGTTTGTGGTGAGCTCACATTATTTGTTCTTATTTCATGACTTCCTGCAGCAGTTCCCACCTCTGCCTCAGAAAAGATCAACTCCATTACGGAGGCTGTCAACACCATCACCAAACGTGTTGGCTCTATTATCCAGGCAACGTACCCGCTACAAGGGCTGTTCCTAAGATTACTTTCAGGTACCACTCCTGCTTGCACCATGTCATAAGACCTCAGAGACAAGTGAATGTCTGGAGAGTAATAAATAAACTTAAGGTTGATTGTCCACCCACTATTCTGGCATTTTCCCCATTAAAGATGAGCATACGCTGATTGATGTCAGCATCGTGTGTTTATAAGGGTTTTTTTTTCTGTTCCCCCTTTCTTTCATTTCAAAGCATGACAGAACAGCTGTCTCACAGAACTGTTCATTTATTCATATTCGTGTTCCCTGGAATTTGGAAATTCCCAGGTTGTTAATTAAAGCCATGAAAGAGAACACTGCACAACATGCTGCGTCTGCCAGTCTTCCATCACCAGCACTCAAGAGCCTCTCTCTCTCTCTCTCTCTATTTCACACACACTCACTCACTCTCTCTCTCTGTCTCTCTCTTTCACACACGCTCACTCACTCACTGTCTCTCTATCACTCTCTCTTCTTCTTTCTGTCTGACACAAAGAATTAAATCTCAGCACAATGTTCTTCTGGGTTTCTTGTTGACCTTCACGAGACTTTATTTTACCAGGCACTGTGTTAGACGGCGCTGCTGTGTCCTCAGCACTGTCAGGATAATCAGGATTTTGTGTCTAAGTGAGCAGGTACAATACACACTGAACATGTCAGCAGAGTGATGACATGCTCCTTTGCTAAGCTCCCGCGTGGTGAAACTGAGCTCATTACACGTTTTTTTGTGTGCGTCGTGATGGACAGACTGTGTAAGATACAGGTTATTAATAATTGCAATTAATGATGATGTGTCTCATGTTATGTCTCGTTTCAATCAACAATCTACTGTTTACACCATAACAGAATTGCCATCTTTCTGTCTTTCACATCCACAGTTGCACATGAAGGGGGGTAGGTGTTGAGGAAGTCTGAGGTGAGATTTTCTCAGTGCTCACATGGATTTTTCAGGCCTTCTTTTACCATTTGCTTTAGCCAAAGCATGAGGAGTTTATATTTATAGCTTTCAAAAAAGCTACTCCAACCGTTAAAATGCTCATTGAAAGGGAAGAACTAATTTTCCTCACTATATACAAGGTCATTACATTTAGTGTTGCTAAATGGTTAATCATTTTCTAGCATATTTCTTTGGTAATTATGAAAAAGTAGACTCATGACTCAATATAGCATTTCTGGGTTATAGTATTATATTCACCTGATAATGTAATGTGATTTCAACAGCTATTCATGTAGCTGTGAACAGTCAGCATACACTCACACTGTGAAGTTATTCAGATTAAATCTATCCTTCAGAAATCTCTGGACTTTGAAAATCACATCATTACTTTTAAAATAGTTTTCCCCCTGAGATTTCACATGATGTCTCTTTTTTGTGATGAAAGTATTTTCAGATCCCCTTATGGACACAAATACGTACAAATACAGAAAATAGAAGACCTATAAGAATTGGATGCCAAATCTAATCTGCCCTAGGAGTAGTTATCTTCTTATGATGTATAAGGTGTACACAAAGAACCAAGCAACTATACTGAAAGATCAGAGCAACGGCTTCCTCGAGTCTAATAGCACATGTCCAACTGCACTCCCTTTCTACTGTAACTTTAAGATAAACCCGAAGAGGGCTCGGAGTAAGACACCATTTTCTTCCAGAACATCTGTCTATGTTTTTGCAATCCCATTACTGGAGACAATAAAAGGGTTACTAGTATCTCATCCATTTAAGTCAATAGACACATGAGACGTCTCCATGCTGAGCACAACAAATTGGCAGAGAAAACATCATGCTGTCATCCATACGAGAAAACTGCACAAACTTTGACATTGTTGTTAAGAATCCTAACAGCCGCCCATTAACTACATTCTGCAGTGGCAGTATATTCCTTTCTACATCAAATCAACTGCCTAAATTGGATGTGTCTGATTGACTCACCAAAAGCCCAATCACTTCTCCGAGCTAACGGATGCTTAAGAGTGTAGCCAGAGAGTGAGAGCCATGATTCAGTCTGACCCCCCTCCCCTGCTCTGCGACACCCAGATCGCATTATGCTTGTACCCAAAGTGACCTTTTGATGGAGATTAACACAGCATACCTCCTCGGCTAATTCAGTTAGTCATTCTGACATGCCATTGATCATCGGGGAGAACCGAGCTATTGAGACGTTACCACGGCAGCAGAGCGGATGGCAAACATCATAGAGCACGATTTGTCTGATGAGAGAGAGAGAGAGAGAGAGAAAGAGAGAGAGAAAGAAGGACCGCAATGTCTGCCAGAGGCAGTGTTCTCAAAATGGCTGCTCTGAGACAACTTCATTTGTACTCTTTTCTGAGACCTGTGGGCAATAAACTGTGGATATATATTCTACAGACTAGCTCTAGTCATTCTTAACTTCTCCAGAGTTCTTTGTCCTCCAATGGTATTTGCAGCCCCTTATTGCATTGTCAAGGTTCAGTGCATATATGGATACTTGTACTCTTAACAATTCGAGCTTATGGTAATGTAGCCTTTGCTGTTGGCATGTTAACTCTACAAATGCAGCTGGGTGTGATGGAGAGGAGGTGTGGGTGATTGGGGGACAGGAGGTGTAGTGGAGAGGTGTGGGGGGAGAGGAGGTGTAAGGGGTGAGGAGGTGTGGGTGATTGGGGGAGAGGTGTGGGGGGAGAGGAGGTGTGGGTGATTGTGGGGGAGGAGGTGCAGGAGAGAGGAGGTACGTGGGAGAGGAGGTGTAGTGGAGAGGTGTGGGGGGAGAGGAGGTGTGGGTGATTGGGGAGAGGAGGTGTGGGGGGAGAGGAGGTGCAGGAGAGAGGAGGTGCGGGGGAGAGGAGGTGCAGGGAGAGAGGAGGTGCGGGGGAGAGGAGGTGCAGGGAGAGAGGAGGTGCAGGAGAGAGGAGGTGGGGGAGAGGAGGTGCAGGGGAGGAGGTGTGGGGGAGAGGCAGGGCCCTCTTCAGCACACACCCTTTATCTCTCCTCCCGTCTCCTCATGCTGCCTCTTTCTTGCCCTGTCAGCTCTATTAGGTCTGACTGAAAATGCAGAGAGAAGGAAATGCACGTTTATCTTTACAAATTGCATTAAGCATTTCATCTTCTGATGAATTATCTCCAAAGCCAATAGCTGCCTGTGCTAATTTTCTGGCACCCCAATTTGCATGGGGGTAATGCTAGCCCAATTAAATCCCTTTCAGCCTTTTTCAGGCAGCCATGATTGCAGCACATAAATAACAGGGAAATGGGAATAAAAAGGTAAACTAGGGAATAAAATTGGCTCGCATCAACTGTGCTTCAGAAAGATGGACCCGAACTCCCCAAGTCATCCAAACAGTTGATTATTTCAATCATCCATGCCACAGAAGCACATTTTGAAATGTTACTTCAGTTACTACTGGTCAGCATCCCCACTGTTTCTTGCTGCTTCATCCACCTTTTATATTGACTAGACGAATCACACGGCACAAATCGGAGACGTGCGTTAAGAGTCGGGCAGCGTGAACAGAGCCGGCGTGACGGAGAGCGCGTGGGAGGCGGAGCATACGCAGTCACGGGGCGGGGAGAGAGTGGAGAAAACAACAACAACAACCACCATACAGGCTGGGGCGCCGTCGTGGCGTTAGGTAATCGGTGTGTTGGTGCATTCGGGCGCCTCTCGTCCTGCCAGGCTCCTGAGGCAGCGCGGTGCGACACCAGGGGTGAGGGGTTGTGGGGGAGTGCACTGACAGGGTCAGACAGGCTAGCGCAGCACTGAGGGGTTTTGGGGGGGCCACACATGACTTCCTCAGAGACCACACTTCTGTTTGAAGCTGAGAGGAAGCATCAACAGTTCAGTTTGGTAGGGCTTGACCCTGGGGTGGTGGTTCTCCATCTCTCAGCACAAGTGAGACTGCTGTCGTTTTCGTAGGAAACTCTTCTGTAGGAAACAATCCAAACGGTAGATGTATTTTGCTAGTCTCGGTTAACATTTAAAGAACCTTGCATGTGCATTTGGATCTGAATTATTTGTGCGCGTTTGTATGTGTGTGTGTGTGTGTGTTTGTGTGTGTGACTGTGTGCGTGTGTTCATTTGTGTGTGCGTTTATGTGTGCGCGGATACATGAGACATTTGGCACCATATGGATCTGCACCTCTAGAGGAAGCCAAACACCTGATCCGCTCTGCGCACGGCGAGCGGGGGCGAGACAGCCAGCCTTCCCTGCCCTCGATTTTCACTTTCATCCCGCAAATTACACTGATATGTGTATCTCTCAAGTCTCAGGATGCCTCATTGCATTTAACCACAATTTACTCCCAGAAAGATAACAACAAATTAAATCATACTGAGAAAAAAAAGAAACATTTGCTAATATGCTACTAGCAGTAAGATACTGACTCTTTGATGTGCAATTTTAATTTGCTGCAATTCAATATGATGGTTATAATAATCATCTATTTTGAATAAATGCTGTCATTAAACCGTAATTGCCTCTCTCTTCGGTTTCGTGTGGGTCTGCACCTTTGCTCCTGTGCACTTGGGTTTGGGGTGTTCTCTAAGCAAGTGATCTAACTAAATGTGATTAATGGAACATTACCTCATTTCTGTTCAGTTATCCCAGGGGAGGGGAGGGGCTTTTAAAATTCATGTTCATGTTCACAGATAAAAACATGGTATTCGCAGATCAAAAACTCTTTTCTGCTGACTCTCGCTGTTTCGATCTGTTTCTGTTACCCTATAGTTCAGGCTTGCAAATGTTTGCTTTTGTTTGTTCTTTCGAGTGTCCGGTGACGGTGCGGCGGGGTGTGTGGGTGTGTGTGTGTGTGTTGGAGGGGGGGGGGGGTCCTGCCTGCCTGCAGCCACGCTTCTGCTCTACGACTGCGCTGTCGTTGCCTCATTTGCGAAGGCAGACGGTGCTGCCGGTGCCAAGCGCTACTGAAATGTCCTCGCAACCACGACGAGCTTTTTTTCCCCTTCTCCATACTGTGCGACAGGCATCGTCTCATCACCATCTGCTCCTCTTGTCAGTGTGCTGCTTCTAACCTCTAGGGTGGCAGCGTCTTTTAGCCCGCGATGGAAGGTACAGTGCCGTGGACCCTGGTTCCCATGGCACTGGCTCTGAGGTGCTGCCTGGCTGAGTTTGCACCTAATTAAGCTTCTGTGAAGTAAACACACTCCCGCCGGCTCCGGACCCGGCTGCTTCCGGGCTTCCGGACCCGGCTGCCTTTGCTCGGAGAGCTGTTGCCAGCTCTTGCCGTCATCACCCCCCCCTTTGGCTGTGGAGCCCTGCCCCACCGGGCATGTGCACCACCCACTGCTGGGGGAGCCCAGGAAGACAGGAATGTGCCTAATTTCGATGGGTGTTGGGAGGGTGGCCCATGGCTATGGGTACACGTGCCCAGCTTCTGGTTGGGATGTGTGGGGACCCGCTGCAATGTCACGGCTCTGTTGTGACATTAGCGCACGCAGATGCCCCTCCCCCTCCCGCCGACACATTACCATGCCTTCTGGAATGCTTTAATTACCAATAACCACTCCTCAATAATAGAGGGAGAAAAATGGATTCAGCCAATTAATTTTGGCTCTAAAAGAGGCAGGTTCATTAGGAGAAAGGGAAGCTTGAAGTTTGGAGAAGCTCTAGTAGATATGTCAAACCCAGAGAGATTATGAAAAGCTCTTCATGTCTGTGCCTAGAGAGGATTATGCCAGTAATGCTGTTGTTATGGTAATGATGAGCACACTCTGTAATAAAGACCTCTGGGCTTCCAACCTGCGGCAAGGTGTACTTCTAACTGATGAGCTGCCATGGTTTTCGAGTGTGTGTGTGTGTGTGTGTGCGCATCATTGTATCTGTCTCTCCCCTTGTTTATTCACTTTGATCCTTTACAGATCACTGCCTAGAAAATGTAATCAATTTTTCATTAGGAAACTATAACAATCAAAAAGGCAAGAACTGTCTCAGTTAATTGATATTGGCTGCTTGTCATCCTTTGGTTGGATGAACAGTTCTTTAGCATGTTGATTGCTGTTTGCTCCTATTTCCACTCTGGATGGCTCTGTTAGGACGTTCCCTACTCCACTTGGGCATTTTTGTGCTGGGCCATTGACTAGTGCACAGCCCCATGCTGTGAGGCATAGTAACCCATATGGGGAAGATTTGAGTTTTAAATGCATTTTTGATAAAGTGTTCCCCTTGGGATATTATACGTTCATCGGTGAACTGCAAACCTGGACCATGAAAGCATCATGGCTCCAGAGGAAATGTCTAATAAGAGACTTTCTTTGCAGCAGATAGTGTAGTTCTCTAATGTTGTTCTCTCTCTCTCTCTTTCATTCCCTTTCTCTCTCTCATTCTACCTCCCTCTCCATTTAGATGTGTGTGTGTGTATGTGTGTTAAAATGTCTGAGCTGGGAATTCCTCACAGATGCAGGACTTTGACACTGAACGGACAGGGAGGCACGGCCCCTTTATTAACCTTTCCTTTTAGCAGAGCCGGTCTCTTCACACCGAGCCACTTCTCTTATCGAACACACAGCACAGCAGAGATTAAGGGCACAAAGAAATGTTGGACAGGGGAAATGGATGTGTGTGACACAGGGCTGCATTAAGAAAGAGAGCTGTTTCTAGAATTTAGTGCTCTTCTGGGTGGTAACATTCATAACGTATACTGCATCTGTGTGCATTTTTCTCGTTCTAATCATTTTAGTATAACATTTAGTAATTTGGTCCATTTAGTAATTTAGTGCTTTAGTGATTTAGTATTTCAGCATTATATTACAAAGACATTGTCAATTAACGGCAGGTATGTTAATTTGATTTTTTTTTAAAAGTGTGTTTCTGCTCTGCAGTCTCTGCTTGAAGCTAGAACTGTTATGATTATGATCAAACATTACATTATTATGGTCAAACCCCTGAAGAAAATGTTCTGGACTGATTTGAATAAAGGTATTGCCTCAGAAAAATGGGAGATGCGTATGCGTCAAAGGTAATTCAAAAATTACTTCTCAAATTTCTCAATACACCAAAAGAAATCCTCCTGCTTCTGTCTCATGCCTTTTAAAACACATTACTGACATGCTGTGCTTGTAATCTCTGATCTAGATTAACAAGCCTCATAAAAGCCTAGTTACCCAGCATCTGCAGATGCTTAACTAATGATTGGTAAATACACAAAGTGTAGTAGGAATCCAATGGGCATGGTAGAAGCAGAGCATTTGAATGTGTAATTAATTATGTGAAAGTGTTTCTGTTTTGCCAGTGGTGCACCAAACTGTGTGTCTCTGTAGTACAGAGAGAAAAGGAGAACAGTTAACTGCTATAGATTTAAGCAGCACTATTTCCTCATTTGTATTCCTGACACAGACACATGCATGTTCAGTGGGAGACGTGCTCCACACTTCCACTGCCTTGTTTGACTGTCTGTTTCTGTTGGCTGATTAGTTCTCTGCAGAGAAATATACAAAATAATCCTCTGATCACAACCCTCTACCACACACACACACACACACACACATAAGAAAAGCCCCACGCATACAACTCATTAAAAAAAGAAACGAATTGTTATTTCCATTATGCATATCATATTCCAGAGAGCTTATTTTAGGAGTGTGATATTAGAATTTTGCATTTGTATAATGCACCCTACAAAAAAAGTAGAAATAACAGTTTCAATTCCAACAATTTGTTTGACTATTAAAGCAATTATTTGAATTCCCTCTTTACTTCTGACTACATCTGCACGTGAACCACTGTCAAATACATTCACTAAGCAGACTAGTAGCGAACAGTCCCTGTCACACAGAATGGGCATCACCTCTGTCCTGAGGGGCGTGCTACTTCCAGCACGGGGCTACTGATGTTACATGTGGAAGAAAAGTCAAACTAAGGTAAAGGAACCTGTTTGCAAGAGGCCACTAACATGGCATTTGGTCCTGTGCTCTTGTACATCTTGTGCTTCTCCTCCATACTTCCTTCATTTGGTCTAATGACATGCTGAGATTACACAGATGCTATTATGTCCAGTTCATGCTGCTCTAAATGTTAGCGCTTTAGTCGATTGTGGGGGAAAAAAACCGTCCTCATTCAAAATCCTCGTAAATGATACTGTTTGGGCCGCGTTCTCCATGATCCAACCCGGTGTGATTGAGAGGTATGTCCTGCTTACTAACTATATTACTGTATTGATTCATCCATAGCTTCTAACTGTTTATATACATGTAATATCTATAGTAAATGAGCTCATTTTGTTCTAGTGTAAAATGGTTTATAAGCAATAAATGTATATAGTTGTACATAAAACAAGTCTGGTACAATGTGACATTTAGTTTTGGATCAGTGTGGGTCTTGGGAAGACCTGAAGATCTGACACTAATCCGAACTCTAATCTATCCCGAATATGGGTTGTTATCATTTAAGATTCATAAATCCACATGACATCGGTAGGCCCTCTATTAAAAAGGCTGTGTAGCTGTTCTATTAGAGTCTGCAGGCCTCCTGTTCCATACAGTTTGTATTCCCTGTCTTCCAGTCCTTCATCAGTGGTCAGTTTCTGACCACAGGACCACTGTTGGCTCGAGGCGGCTATACCCACTAGTGTTAGAGCTTGTTGATGATGGCTAACCACCCAAACAAAACCAGATATGGACCAAGCTGCAGTAGATGCCATACCAGGGGTGCAAATATATTTACCACAGTTCACCATTTATTCTATGTTGCTTAAGTATTTCATCACTTGGTGACTTGGTGACAATTTTACCCAGGACCATTGGGTGAAATGCAGGTTATTAATGAACTTGATTGTTGTGTGTATCCAGAGAAGCATAACACATGGCTTGGTAAAACCCTGACCATGCTTTCTTTTATATGTGTGTGCTTAGTGGATTCAACACCCCCAGCATTCAGCAAATGGAGACTGTGTGCAACTCAAAAGGCCGACTGAGATCAGTTATAATCATTCGATATACAGTATATATAACAAAACAATTATTATTATTGGTGTTCGGAGGCAATTATTGCCACATCGATATTAATATTGTGGCAACACTTCATTCTTTATTCCCAGGCCATTTCTGAGTATTGATTTTTGGTACCATGTAGGTGTTTGTAAAGTGGCTGGTGAATGTAGAACTGAGACTATTAGTAGTTATCTGTGTTAATGTGCCATAATGCATTATTTATGCACTAAAATACAATACTATGATGTGTTTAAGGAAAGTGTTACAAATACCATATCAGATTAAATTTTGCATACTTAAGGTAACAGTGAGTTCTCTGCATTCCCTACAGAGCCATAATGTACCATAGGCTCTGTAAATGTTTTACTAATAGATGATGAGAATATTTGCATTGTATGAAAAATAAAAAAAAAACCCTGTAGGAAATAAAATTTACATGTAATTAATATATTTTACATTGCTTTACTTAGAACAAGGTGAGTTAACTGAGAGGAACGTGCAGTATGTTTTCAACAGGCCTGTACTGCTTAATATTAGAGACTTTCACATGTTAGTGAAATGGGAGCAAGTGGGACAAAACTTCAACGACTTACAGAAAAACAGCAGATCCAGTTCAAGGTTATACACAAAGCACGTAAACAGGCTAACAGAATCTAAAGTTGACAAGCAAAGGCAGAAACCGGAAAAAATAATAAAACAAAAACAGGCAGAGATCAAAACAACAAGATTAAACAGAGATCATGTTTTCTAGCTCAAACTGCTAATAACACTCAGTCCAGTACTACATGCACATCAATGCCTTGATTCCAGAGCATACCATAACATCATAGGAGACCAGCTTCATCCATTTACGGGTGCCATTTAACTCCAGAGGTTTGCTGAAGAGTCAGCAAACCCCTTTTCAGTAAGACAATGTCCCCATTCCCTGTGAACACTCTTGCAGCATCGTAGATGGTGAAGTCAGTGCATCAGCGCTGGGCAGTTGTATGAAGCGCTGATGTCTGCACATCAGTTGTGGGGTCTGGCAGAGTTACCATTAGGATGCTACATTTGCTGTCACAACTAAGATGTCTGATAGCTGTTATCTGAGCCAATGACGGACCTCCGCGCTACTGTACAGGGCATTCCGCTTCTTTAGTCTCTGTGTGTTCTTTTCTTCTTCTTCTTCTTCTTCAGATTACTCTGTGTAAGCCTCACAGTAATCAGTGCTGAGAAGAACTGTCAATCTCTTGCAGCAATACACCTTCTCCCTCAGGATCTGTATTTATTAGCACATCAGGGTTGGGGGTGGTTAGATGAGCTCTGGGTTGGGGGTAGGACTGTGGGGAAAGGAGGCAGAATGCAGAAGGGGGGGGGGTCTTCTGGGCAGTGTGTGTGTATATATGTGTTATGGGGGGGGGGTTCTCTGCTAGTTTGTGATTTACAAAGACAAAGATGGAGGAGCCATTAAAAATCACTGTGTGAGTGTCCCCACACTGGGCAAAATAAAAAGAGAAGAGCCCTGTGCTCTCTGGGGCAGATACAACAGAGCCCGATTTAACATTTATCACTTCTGGAACAACAGTGACAAGGCTACCAGAAATCAATTACACGTCCACTCAACGTGGAGACAGAGGCGGGCTTGGTGAGAGCAGAGACCCTTTGAGCATAATCGCACAGATCTGCCTGCCTTCTGGCCCTCTTGCCACATTGAATCTGAACACCTGCATGCATATGTATTGGTGTGCAAGTGTGAGCAGTTTTCAGATTGCCCTTTAATAGCAGTTTCCATCTCCAGCGTCGTCTGTGTTTGCTGCCTCAGTCTCCTTGTGTGCCTGTGGTTTCGTTATGCTAGTGAACCCGTGTGAATGTGTGACCTTTCCCAAGATGCAGTGTAATAAGTCTGTGCATCTCATGTGTTATACAGTCTGTCTTTAGTAACTAAGGTGGGGACATAACTGTTTAAAGAGTATAAGGTTGTTCAGCATACCAAAGAACTAACATTCAGTAATAGGTTTTTATGAAATATTGGAGTTCCATTTAATAGTCTTTTATGAGATATTCATGTGTGTGTGTGAGTGTTCTTCACCATTGGTTACCTGGCTCTTGTAATTATTTCTCAAAGGTGTTCCAAAGACCTCACGGGTTTGTTCTCCTGACAAACGTGTCAAAACAGGACGACTGTGACATGTTGTGATGGTCTCTAAAACACACGTCATGAGTGTTCAGGGCAAATGATGAGGATTGTGCCATTTAAAACACTCTCCTGCAAGACGTGGAGCTAGAAGTGCAAATATCCACACTTGTTCAATCTTATATGTAGATTATTTAACAATATCCCCATGTTTCTCACAATTAAAATAACACCCACTCAATATGCACCTCGATCTTCAGCAAGAAATCCTGCTAATGGTTCCTCGTCGTGTGAAGGAAGGGTTCCCTGGAATCTCTGATGCTATTCCTCTCGTGTTTCTCAGACCCCCAGCAGCCCTTGCGATAGGGAGTGGAGTGGAGTTACTCCAGATGGCAGTGCTTGTTCAAAGCCCAGCGCACCATGACAAACACCTTCCCCAGCTGCTCAGCTCACGCAGGACTGCTGGAGGACCTGAGCCCAGGGAGCCCTGGGACGCCACTCCTGCACACACACACACACACACACACACACCCTCCCCACCCCCACCTCCCTCCCCATAGACACCAGCCTGCACCACTTCACTGTCGTTAGGCTACTCCATCTTTGGGAAGACTGCGGTTCCAGAGGTTCCCTGGCAGAGCCGAGCTGTTGAGGTCTTCAACCATATGTGTTTCTTCATATCAGCTTAAGTGAGTATTGTTTTATCAGGACTTCATCAACAAAGAGAATTGTATGTATGCACCACAATGTTTTGTGTAGCTAATATTAATTATCTATAGTTATTATCCTACAGGGAAAAAAGCTAATTAGCTAGCTCAGATGTGTGTCTAATTAGGAAATGAATCTTTTGGCAATTCAAGGGTATGGTTCTGGTAATATAAGTAGTGAATCATTTCAGTAAGATTCAAACTTTTTAAGTAAATCAATGTATAATGTACATGTAAATGTAAATGTATGAATATAAAGTAAAATGTCTGAATTTCACAGGGAATGCTCTCCAATTGTCTTGAGGCCACAGTATTTGAGATGCGTCCTACATTTTTGACTCAGTCTAAGAGTTGTCCATTATAACTTGTACCTGTTCTTTAGATCTGAAGTTGAAGACCTAAGCCTTCTCTCACCTCTGCTTATTTTGTTTATCACTGAAATATTAAAATGATTTCTCTTCGCTCCCTTCATTTGGCTAGCACACATCTTTTACACATCATTGCACATCATTGCAATTAATCAAGAATTTCTCACTTAGCTCTCACTTAGGGTGATTGAAATGGTGTGACAGATTTTTTTAAGCAGATCAAGTGCTCTGGCTCTGTAATATGCATGTGGTCTTTAAATGGCTCTACTTTCTTTTGTAACCACTTCCAGTTTGAGGCCACAGTTTTGTGGTTCATTGTGACCAAGTGCCTGACACATTAGGTGCTATTGTTGTCACTTTGGTAAGTGACAATTATGCCTACAGTCTTCACCTTTACTTCTGCCATCACTGCCCCCTTCCTGAGTTCCACAACTGTCATCAGACACACGTTCCCTCTCTCATCAGCTGGCCAATCACATCCATCTTGTCGATCCAGCTCGTCGATTGCTCACACACCTAGAAAATAGCCAACAATGCCCTTTTCATAATGTTGATGATAATGATTTGCTTGTATGTAGCGTGATAAGCACCGAAGGTTTTGTGAAGGAACTATTTTTTTGACTGCTTGCTAAGACATGCACAGGTGAATTAAATACACAAATTGTCTTAGTCTTGTGCCTGATTCACTGGGAGTACATATGGTTATATTTCTGTAGTGTTTGGCGCTGAACGAACGGAAGCAGGGCGCGCTGAGAAACTACTACTACATTTATATTAAGGGCAAATCCAGCATCTTAACCAGAAGAACGGTCCACGGTTGAAATAACGGGGGAGTCGGACAATGAAACAAAATCGCAGTACATATCTAAAGAACGGAAAAAGAAGAAGATTAAATACGAAACAAGAAGCAAGCAACAAAGCGAGCAATAACAAGCACAAACAATGCGAATAGCGAGACTAAGAACAAGGAGTCATAATACGGGAACACGAACATAATGCAGGCGACATTGTGCCTCGAGTACTTCAAACAACAGCTAGTCACAAGACAAGGGAAAACACGGAACTTAATGCATAAACTAACGAGGGCTAACGAGACACAGGTACGACCAATAAACCGGGAACGGAACCAAAACAAAGGAACACATGACAGGATGATAAGGGAACCACGACACCGGAGGAAGGGAACCGTGACTGTTTAAAAATAAACAAGTAAAATAAATGTTTCAGCACACTACCTTAAAACAAGAAGCAAGTAATTTTTTAAAATATAGTTAATTCAAACAACTTTGTATCATTACCGACCAATATAAATCTCCAGCATAGATTACACAGTATTTCTCGCACTGTCCGTTGTATAATAGTCATACTGCTGACTACTTTCTGAGGCCACAGAGATCCAGCATTAAATGAAGCATTAAACAGAGAGATGCATGTATCACTATACCAAAGAGCTACATTTGTTGTTGAGGTGAACATCCCAAGCCCTCAGTTCAGAAGCTCTGTTTTGATAGTGAGGGCATGCTCTCTCGCGCGCTCTCGTTAGGCCCATTCTTCCGCAAGCGTCCTGCTTCAGTCTTTTGTGCAAAGGAAAAAAAAAATCTTGTTTCTAGGTTTTGAAGGGTAAAAGAGGGATGAGACATTAATCAGTCATTGTGATGCAGAGAGTGTTTTACTCCCTTGGGCTCAGACAGATATGAATACATAAATCTGTTTTTGTGTTTCGTTCTGTTTAGCACATGTGAGTGCTTGCATGCAGATACTGTTGCTGCATACGGCTCACAACACACGAAACACACGCACGTTTATGTAAATGGCACAGCAATGTCCAACCTATGAGTTTCATGCTTGCCTACAAATAACGGCAGCTTAGGTTGTTCAGTGATGGAAAACATCATTAAAGCTGGACTATTTTCTCAAATTGACTGGTGCATGAAGTACATGTTATATTGATGTGGAAAATTATTAAATATACGAGATACTTTGGAACTCATTAAAAGCCTGTTATATTTTTAACCTTTCCATTTCCTGCACCTCGGTAGAGATTTTCAGCTCTGGAGTTTATACCAAAGAAAGTTCCCTTACTGCCAGAGAACAAAATTACAGAGCTGAAGGTTTTTTTTTTTTTTTTTTTTTTGCTGGGGAATATTGTAGCAACTTTAATATAATAGATGTTTAAAACCACACTTGAACAGCACTGCAGTTGCTGTGGCAGAAGAGCTTCTGGCCTTCACAGAAAGTCCATATTAGCTATAATCTCTTTTAATAACTTTGAAGCTAGTGGTGGGTTTGCAGAACTTTTCTTCAGCAGCAAGTGTGCTTTAAAACAACAGTTGCTCACAGTTCTCTCATATTATTCCTAGACACTGAATGGCAAGCTTAAGATTCCTCGAAGCAGTCATATCCGTCAGACCCATAAAGATCTTGGTATGCCATATAAATTCTACATGTAAAACACGTACACAATCTCCCTAAGAAGGTCAGCCAAAATTGTTTACAACAAGGGTCTTCACACATAACCCTCTTAGTCTTTACCCAATAATACCATAATCCCTTTATCAGGTTTACTACCGCTTTCCTTTCTGAACTCTTTACCACTCAGGAGTCACTGAACTCAAATCAAGAGCCTCCTATTGTGCATACAAGGTTCACTGCTGACCAAGGGAACGCCTAGCTACTAAATTACAAACAGCCCAACAGGCTTATTTGCAGGTAATACACTGTAGAGAATGTACGAACCAAAAACATTTATGATTTACAGTTATTCTCATGTGATTTGTGTGTAATATTTTTCTGCAACCTCTTAAAACATTTAGCTCAGACATCAAAACACTGCAAGAAAAAATCATTTATGGTGTTTCTTATACTTACCATTATAACCTCATAAGCAAACAAACATATCTACATTAGGGGAAGTCTTTCATCTACCACCTTTATTATCAAGCCTACAGTATGCAACTTCAGTGCAAATACCAGTGAATCTCATCAGAGATCTTGGTCGACAAATTTCAATTTTACGAGTGTGAAAAGAACTTTGTTATTATAGTGAAGGCTGCGAGTTTGAGTGCAGCCAGTCTGCAGAGTAGAATAACGACCCAGAAGCAGCTAAAGCAGAGCGAGAAATCACCGCAGTTATGCACAGGAAAAAGAAATGGGTAGTAGGTTCAAGGCTCAAACTGTGATCCTCTTTAAAGTAGCAAAAATGCCACAAAGACAACAGGGGCTTTAAACCAGAGCTCTGTTACCTGCTAATGGGCCACAGGCAAACAACAGGCTAGAAATGCTTCAGGACATCTCAGTCAATAGTCTGGAGTGGTCACTGTCTGCCAGTCTGTCACTTTCTTTGCATGGGCATCACAGATGGGTTGCTTTATTTAACCATGTTTCACAAACAGATAAATAAAGTTAACAAAATGTTGTAACTTCACCAAAATATTCAGCAGTTCCAGTACCCATGACAGCTGTTTCACTTTTGCATTCAGCAGTCTGAATGTTTGTGTCTTAAACAAGTTCAAAATAGGAGTCACCTGCTTCTCAGAATTGCCTATTATTTTCACAAAGAGGTGATGCCTACCTAATTTCACACTCTGGAACTCTCAGAACTGTAAAACAGTGTTTAAAAAGAGAAATCGACCCCCCAGCGCATGCAGTCACCATCTAAAAAAGATCTGCCTTCTGTTTGCAAATGTACTGGCATATGGTTCTTAGCATAACACTAGCTTTCTTCCTGACTGTTTCATAGAGCCACCAGGGAAAGCCAAGCCTACCCTTCCTGCAGTCTCTTTGGCCTCAGCAGCTTTAGAGGAGAACTCTAGCCACCTGCTACACATCCAGTCAGACTGTTGAGAGGCTACTGCACCCCGCACTGTGCTAATGGAGAGAGGAACCCTGCCTCACCCTCCCAGTGAGAGCCATCATCAGAAACACAAAGTCCCACACATCTCAGCAAAGACTCCTGAAGCCCACCTGTGGCTTGCCCCTCTCCTCGATCGCTGGGTATAGGCGTTTGCCATCATTCCCTGTGTATTGTTTTCATTTACCGATCAAATTAAAACGACGGCATGAATCGCACTGCAAATTCGGTGTGGATTTTATTTTATTTTATTATCGGCAGCTCCGGTCCTTATTTGCTTAAATTGGCCATGTGCGTGACACCCGTGCTCCTCTCCCTGTTGGTCGACGCTTGCTCAAAGTTTCCGCTGACTGCAGTGTGGAGGTGTCCAGGTTCCCTCCCCAGGCACATCAGTGGCCTGCTGGTGCGTCTGAGTGGAGAGGGAACGAATGAATGGGAGAGCATCTCATTGCACTCAGCAAACATCAACAGGCATGTATCATCTTCATTGACCTTATCAGAGTGGTGCTCACCGGGGTCTGGGAGTCATGGGAGTCCCTCAGACTGGCTCCAGTGCTCTCTCTCTCCCTCTCTCTCACTCTCCCTCTCTCTCTCTCGTAGCCTTATTAGAGTGCCGGAAGCCTGTCCTTATCACCATGGCAATCGGCTGCTCATAAACAATGCAGCAGCCATGAGAGATGCATCTGGTCTCGAGGAGACTTACAAAGAGAGTCATGGAGCTTATGGGTAGAAAGACACAGAGCAGCAAAACCAGACAAAAAACTGTCTTCTTCTTTTCCGAATCCGAAGCCTCATTTTTACAGATGTGCATTACATAACGGAGTCGCCTTTTTCATTTAAAAAAACTGACTTAAAATGACAGCTTTAAATGGACGAAACATTGTGTGTCTAGGACATGTGCTCCTCTTTAAAAGCGTATGCTTGGACCTTTCTCAGACACACCGAGCGGAGAGGATCCTGTCATTAGCCACATATGCCTCAAACATGCACGACTGGGCCTACAAACCTTTATTAAGCACACAGGTGCTTATTGTGGCCAATCTCAAATGGAGCCTCCATTCACATTTGATGTGTTTCAACTGTCAGCATTTCAAAGTGAATCCAGGCGTGGCTCCATGCTGGGTGGTAACTGGACTTTAGGACACAGCCCCTGTACTCCTTCATCTGATGTGTTCATTTTCCTGCTCTGTTCCTTCATGCCGCTTGTCAGTGTGTGGTGACAGCAGACATAATTGCTCAGATGAAACAGTGTGCCAGGCATTTGGGACTCCACTCTGATGCTAATAACCATTCTAAGAAACCCATTCCTTTTATTCTCTCTCTCTCTCTCTCTCTCTTTCTCTCTCTCTCTCTCTCTCTCTTTATCTCTATCCATCATAGTGTATGGATGGGGGGGTGGGGGGCGATGGACTCCCCTCCTCCTCCTCTTGTCCTTCCTCTCATGCTGCTCTGAAGTGCTCTGTTTGGGCTCATATTTAATGTGGAGCTCTACAGACGGAGGCTCATCAGCCCCGTGACCTCTCCAAAGTGCTGAGTGGGCAGGCAGGGTGGGGTGGACACGGGTCACCACTGTCTCTGGCAGCCTCCGACGCTGCCTCAGAAGCTGCCTGTCAAGGGTTGGAAGGGCAGAAGAGAGAGAGAGAGAGAGAGAGATGGGGAAGAGGGAGAAAGCTTTTGGGGTGAGACGAGAACAGGATCAGGAATGAGAGAAAAGTGTTGACAAAATAAAAACATTGGATATGAGTGATTCTAGAATGGAAGAATAAAAGTGAAAGTCAAAAGCTTCTGTCGTGTCCACTGAACACATTCATACAAAAGAAATGACAACGATTTTCTCTATAATATGGTGTTATATGAGACATAGGGAAGAAAGAAATAGCAACATACAGAGGCACAACAAATAATAATGCTGAAGGTAATAGAGGCAAAGAAATTAACTAGGTGGAGTGCTGAGAGTAATAGTGGGACAAACATTAAACAGGTGAAATTCTGATGGCAATGGCGAGACATAAAAAAATTAAGGCAATTAATTTTTATTAAGTTAAACATTAAGAAAATCGACACTGTGCATTACACCAAGTCAAGTAAACGCTGACAGTTCAGAACATTAAAGAGCGTGTATGAGTGAGGGAAGTTGATTGTGAGTTCAGGAGAATGACTGAGAAGCCAAATAGCCTTGGGGCTAGACACTGTCCTTTAGCAGCCTGGTACCAGATTGCTTGCTCTGGTATCTTTTGCCAGGAGGCAGGAAGGTGAAGAGTGCTCAGCTGAGCTGGGGTCCTGATGGTCCTACATACCTCCCTCTCACAGCTCTGGGGAAGAGGGGAAGACTGGAGGGAGAGACCGGGACAAGAGAGGGGGAGGGACATGTACAAGAGAGAGGGAGAGACCTGGACAAGAGATAGGGAGAGACCAGGACAAGAGAGGGGGAGAGACCTGGACAAGAGAGAGGGAGAGACACCAGACAAGAGAGAGGGAGAGAATGGACAAGAGAGAGGGAGAGAATGGACAAGAGAAAGGGAGAGACCCAGGCAAAAGAGAGGGAGAGACCCAGACAAAAGAGAGGGAGAGACCAGGACAAGAGAGAGGGAGAGACCCAGACAAGACAGGAATCTGAATTCATCCGGTTACTCATTTGCTTGAGAGGTCAATACTACTTCACACAGGTGGGCAGTTACAGTAGCTGACCACCGCGACAAGGAAAAAACAAATGGCTTCTACAGAAAAGGGAAAATCAATCTGTTTGCAGTAAATTAATCTACATTACCACGGCTGCAGATCCCGCGGCAACCTGCAGAAACATCCATTATCTTTTGTGCAAGGGACTCTGTTATTGGCTAAGTGAAATGATGTATAGGCTAATAAAAGAATGGGAGCTAGTGTACGAGGTTCATGCTGCTCTCAGAATACTAGAACTGTCCACGCTCAGCAGCCTGGGCTACTCGGCTTTCACTGCTGCCGCTTGCCACCGAAATCGAAAGTCCTTCTGCTTAGAGTCTCTGTGCTGACTGCAGTTATAGATTTCCAGATTATTTGTATAAAGGGAAATTGGAAATAAGAGACACACGTGCCGACGTACCTCCGAGCTGTGAAGCATTCATCTGAACGGATTCAGCAGTGACTCAGCAGCTGTGTCAAACTCCATCCTGCATGTTTCACCGTAGTGAGAGGCAGACTGTAGACCACAAACCGAGGACCACAGAGCACGGAGCACGGGAGAGACTACAGGCAAAAATATTCACGTTCAGAATGGGTACACAAGAAGTGTGGTAATACACCAAACAATGCTTCACGATTTCTTTCGTCCATGGTCCGTGGTTGCTGTAGTTTTTCTCTGCCCTCAGCGCTGTCTCTCGGTGTGGGCTGGAGTGGCGAACATCATGGCCCTGATAATTTGTGATCCATAATTGGATTATTTTTCAAGGTTCAGCTAAATGATTTAAAGCAAGTAAATACCTAAAAACCTGTGCATGTAAATCGGTTCTGTCAGCCAAATGAAGGCGCATTTCAGGAGATCATCACATCTTAACCCTTATACAGTTGAAATGTCATTTAACCTGAGAAAATTTTATATTTCTGCGTTTCAAGCAATAAGTTGTTTAGACTATGTCATGTCATCATTCCTCCCATAGGTTTCACTTTCCTTTTGCTTTTTCATCCATAATCTCCATCATCTCATCCTGCAGTAAGAACTATGCAGCCTGGTTGAATTCTTCTACACTGAGAAATGTACCCATGGACCGATGCAAAGCTGTTACTCACTCTCTAAACTGACTCTGTTCGATGGACTTTTCTGTCCGTGTTTTATAGCTTCCCTCGTCTCTGCCATGGCCTAATTACCTTCCTGCATCTCTAACTGTGAGGTAAATCACGCCAGCAGATGCCCAGAGGAAAGTATGCATCTTTCTTGAAGCCATTCTAGACTTACAAACGGACTGGAGTAGGATATTAACATGCCGAATTCAAACTTTCGCTCTCTTTGCATTCCATTGGTGGAGATCTAATTAGAGAATCTGAGCGGGGCAGGGGGCTGGATAATGCATGTTAATGTGGATCACTTCCACCACATTGGCATGCCGAGTCCTTCAGCCGTGCCTATGTTTGTGCATGTGAGCTGGCATGCGCGCGCAGTCTCTGCCCACATGGAGGGGGAGAGAGTGGCGTTAATGCCTGCATCCCTGATAAAGGTCACCCAATGGCTGTGACAGCAATGAATGCAGCCACACTGATTCAAATTGTGCTCAGAGTCTGGTGATTAACAATAGTTTAAATGAGGGTTGGCTTAGTGAGCTGCTGAGGGCATTGTGCCTCTCCACTCACACAGTGAGGCATTAAAGAACAGCATTCTGGGAACGTCCTGAGGGTCCTTTGTGAAGAATCACGACGAATGGAAATGAATCTTTCATGAGATTTGGTGCAGTTGACTGGACCATATATTTTGTTGTGATTTGCAATAACAAAGGTGCAAAATGACATTTCCCTGCCTTGGAGTGAAATTGCTCAGCTATTTATATTGTGATTAAAATAGGTATATGGATTTTTCCCCCTCATGTTGCAAAAGATCAAAGGTCGTATTAATGGCATGGGCCATGAAAAATGGCTTTACAGGATCAAAATATCATTAACCTTTAGAATAAAACCCAGTACCAGGTCCAACAGCCCTCCTTTAAGCAGTCTAACCCTCCACCTCAAGCTGAGAGATGACAGACAGAAGCAGACACACGGAGATAAACAGAAAATGAAAAAAAAAGACGTAATTTGTGAGGTCTGTCAAAAGAGGATTTTTTTTCACAGATACAATGTATAATACACAGTGCTTGAGGGAAGATTGTAATGGGGCTATGCTGTAGAGTTCTCATTCACAATGCAGGAATCAAAATCCAGTAATGGTCATGCCAAGAAGCTTGTTGCAATAAGATTTAAGCGCAGACACAGTGCCAACACCTTTCGCTCGCATTCAAAAATATATCCCTCGTCTCCAGCTGTATGTTACGCAACTGTATGTTATGCATATATTTGACGATGGCAAATCATTGTTTTCTGTTCATGTCCTTTGAGTTAATTCAGGGAACCAGTGAGGCAAGTAAAAGCCATTTCCACATTAATCCTGCGTCAGAGAAAGGCCCTGGCTGATAAGAGCTGACCCGCAGTCTGGAAATCCTCCCCTTGCTCCAGCTACTCTCCATGTTTGGGCTAATTGCTCCGGCTGTTTTATCGCCTGCCTGCCTCTAGCCGGCCACCCAGACTCCCTGACTCGCAATATTTTCCTCTTCTTTGGAGTGATGTGAATGTTTGTGTGTGTGTGTGTTTTGAGTTCCTCAAATGTGTGGTAAGACTCCTCTTTGCTGACTCTTCAGAATGCTCTGGGGATGAAGCCCCTTCATGACAGCACTGGGAGAAAATTGCTGCCGTCGCCGTGTGGCTGACTGGTGCTTGATTTGCGGTGGACTTGCAGAATGATTTGATTGATTTATTCACACACAGTGCGCGCTGCCATTATGAGACACACCAATCATATTCCTAGAGGTGGTGATAAATCTGTCGGTCCTGCTTTTGCATAAATCCGCCATGGCGGAATAGCACTTTACCATTCTGTCACATAATGTTCATGAGCTTTGATACGTAAAGGCAGAAACATGTGAACGGTGAGATCAAAAAGGCAAACTTACATCAACACCATGGAAATAACTTCACAAAAACAGACATCGCGCTTTTTATTTATTTACTTTTTTTGCAGAACGAACACAGAAACACCACATAATTCTCTAAAGTAATAGCCTGCTGGAAGCAGTTTGAAAGCAACTGGCATTATTTAGCCTGCATTATTCTACCAGGAAGAAGCAAGGACGATGATTTGTGGGAACTGGTCCCCTTTCTCACCAGTCTCCCAAACTGAAGCAGTTCCTTATCCTGGCCAGAGGTGGCAGTATTGAACCTCACACCAGCCATTGACAGATGTTCTTTCAAAGGCCATGTCCTAAATGGTCTGGGTTGGCTTTTAAGCTTTGTGTTCCTCTTGTTTACAGCAATGCTATTCGAAGCATAGAGGGATGGAGTCACGGCGACCTGACATGATGTTACAGTGAGAAAAGCGTATCATCACGATTTGGGCGAGTGCTGACACTCCTGATCTGATTCCCCTACTCGCCCTGTGTAGGATTAATTACTACCGAGTATCACGGGCTCCCTGAGTCAAGCCGGGCAATTAGACAGCTCCTAGTTTAATGATGGGCGTCCAGAAGTGCAAGAATTCTAATCGCCTCTTTCCCAGACCGTAATATGGGTAAATGTGAGGATGCTTATGTACGTGCACGTTTGCGGGTGCACGAGTGTATCTGTGCATAGCCCTGTTTTCAGTGCTGACCAGTGCAGTATTCACCGTGCTGCTGAAGCAAGGCAGAGAGAGCAGATTAGAGCATAACTGGATATGTAAGCAGAGTATTGTTAGGGGTATGTCATGCACTGAAGTGATGTGGTTGCCAGATATAACTGTTCGATGGAAAACACACAGCTCGTTTGGTTCCTGGTCACATGATAAGGGGGCAGCGGATGATTGCAGCCAACCGCCATCCCTCTGTCTGCTATTACTCCATTCTGAGCTGCTTTCCAAAGAAGACACAGTCTGGCACGAAGACTTTCCATATGTGCATATGTGCGAACGTGTTAACGCTGTATGTGTTACAGTGACTAGATTCCCAACTACATACGCGCTGTGATGCTATAGAGGATCTCCCTGTCATTATCTGCCACATGTAGATGATTTTTGCATGACGTCTGAGAACATTCCTGTTGGCAGTGTGAGCAGCTGGTGTTTGGCACAATGAAGGGTCTGTCCAGTGAGCCATGTTACATCTTGCTGTGTCTCCACTCTGCCTCACATCACATTCCTCACTAAGCCATTTGTGTAATTAACTGGCTGGAAAAAATGAATAATGAGCTTCTGTGAAGTACACTGTTACGTTAAAACTTTGCCGAATATTAAGAAAAATCAGGAAAATATTGGAATTTTTGGAAGCATGTATGGAATCTTCTGTTCTGTGTATGAAGCAGAGGAATAACGAACGCTGGTATCAAAAGTGCAAACAGGAAAGCAAGGAAATGTCGTTTCTTTTTAGTGGGCCAAGAGCTGTACTGTTTCAGAAAAATAAGTCACGCTTTATCGTCCTTTTAACACGGTGTTGCATTGTTGCATTCTAATTGGTGCTGTATTTATTTGGCATTAGCTGTGAATGATCGTAAAGTGTCTGTGGAACATCATTACATCCATCAGTGCACTGCTGGTTTGCACTGGTGGTTTGCACTGCTAGTGTGGTAGGCTAGTGCCCGGGGCAGCACTGTTGGGTGTAGCTGTGGTGGTGTCGCTGGGGTAAGGCACCAATTTCCAGCACTGATAATGGCTCAAGCAGCTGGAGTTAAGATGATATATCTGATGACATGTAATCTTACATTTAGTTAGTCTGAAATGAAACATAGCGTCTTGTATTTGGCATGAAATACACTGCACATGTAAAGCCTACATGTGATGTGCTATTGGGAACAAGTCATGGCCCTTGTCTCTCCATCTAAACCAGCTTAATGGCATTCACATTCATCAGCCCCCCAACCACAAGCACTTTCTTAGCTCACTCTGCATATCCCAGTGAGCTGATGGACAATATTCCCAATATTCCCTCACTTTTTGTCACTGTCACTTTCTGAGTGTATATGAGTGTATTTGTCACTGTTGTCTTTCTGAGTGTATATGGGGCACTCAGAGTCATTCCAGTTTTTGCCGTGATTGTTCAATTCTCAGCCTGTCTGCACTCTGATATTCCTGTCTGCTGTGTTTTAACCATTACTCGTATGCCTCACTTTTTGCCCAAGATTAAAGCTCTGTGTTCATATACCTGTTTCTGTACCTGGTCGTTTCTGCTTTGGACGTTTCTGCTAATGGACGTCTTTGAACAGCATCAATGCCTCGGTGCGGTGCCCATAAAACCATGTCATACGTGTGCTTATTATGACCCTGCAGTGCTCGGGAGTCATGCTGCCATACAAGTTTCTTTTTTCATGTCTTCTTCCATGGATAGTTAAATTATGCATGCTTTGATCCATGACATGGCCAATGTCATGGGGTGCACCATGACGGAAGATGGAGAGGTATGATCACATGACTGTGCGCAGCCACTCTACGTGGCGCCGCCTGACATATGCACTCAGTGGTATCAGCAGAGATCAAACATGGTGTGTCATGACCATAAATGGGTTTGTGCCTTTTTTTTTTTAATGTAACCCACTCATGAAAGTGATAAAAACCAGTGACAAGCATAGCTCATTGTGCTATGAGGTCATAGAAATATTACTCATTGCTGATGTCTTTATGTCCCTGGGCTTTGTGAGACATTCACTCAAACTAAAAAGCAGAGGGCAACAGAACTGGTACAAAAGCAGTGCAAGGCATGCTCTCTTTGTCTGTGGCTCTGATTTACCTGGGTGAATAGAGGCTCATTCACTCTCTCGGGTACAGCAAATCAGCACCGCAATGATTCTCCATCTGCAAGAGCAACTCGGTCTGGACGGCCTTCTTTATTTCCCCCCCCCCCCCCCCCAAATGCAATCATGTTTCTCTTTCTAGCATCCGTGAATGACCAGCTGAGTTTTTTCATTAAGATGATATGTAAACCACGTGCTGGGTTTTAGAGACACTTCAGTGCTTTTTGGAGGGGGATTTGAAGACAGGAGTGCAGAATGAGTTTTGCCTGTCCTGGGAATTGTCCCTCCTGCCCCGCTGTGTCTCAGCACGCTGAAGAATGGCTGGGCTGTGTAGAAGGTGGGGGAGTCTGGAGCTTGTGAACGATGTGTCCCTGGGACTCGGTGCTGCTTGAAGAGATAGCAGAGCTGCTCCAGGGCCTGTGGGCATGCTCAATAATCAACACGCACTCAGAAAAGACAAGGATAAATGGAAGGAAAAATGAGGAGACTACACAGAAAACAGCCTCGCCACTGCATATAACCAACCAATATCATACACCCGGTAGCACAATGGCCGTGGCGTGGTAGAGCTGTGCTAATACTTATATTTGTGGTCTTCATCCTTTTTCCTTTAACTTAATATTATCGTCCTTTTAAAACCATGTCCTGGCTTTGCTGTTCATCCCAGATTGCCTACATGTGTCACATGGCCCATAGTCAAACACTAAACTACCTCCCTGTCTGTAGCATTAAAAAAGTGTTATGGAAAGTGAAAATGACACATCTAATAGCCACTCGGATTGGGGATTTTCTAAAGGTATTCTCTCTCTCTCTCTCTGTGGACTTATGCATTGCTGATACAAGTAGTTTTTTCCTCAGGTTACTGTTTAGACAGTTTGAAGAGGCCCTGTATGATGTCAGGATTCCTAGTGAACAGCAACAAAAAGATTGATGGCTATTCAGATAATACTGAAGCATCCTGCATGTTCAACTGGGATGTTTTATTTACTGCTTATATTTTTATTATCAATTAAATCTGCCACACAGCAAAGCATCATGGGAATACACCTAATTCATCTGTGCTTACTGATGTATAAATTCACTGTCATCTGAACAGCTTCATTAAAATGTCAAGGATGTTATTCTGTTTGACTTAGAACTGCCACCCATGGATGTATTTTTGAATGTATCTATTTACCATTGCTATGATATGCAGAGCTGTTAGCATTCTTATCGATTCATTTTCAATGTTTTCATGTAGATGTGCTGTAATTCAACAACAAACTTTGAAGGCGCATCTGAGCAGTGGCTTTATCACTGCGTTTTTGTAACATGTCCAATAGCTCAACAGAGAAAGCTGTTTACATTCATATTTCAGTTACTGCAGTAATTGCAATGCAAAAAGTGCTGTATTTATTTTGGGATAATGATATGGTAAGTTACTGATTACAGACTTAGGTGTCAGTGGGACCAGGACAAACAGTGGAAAGTTTCAGACAACTGAAAATATGCAGAGATACAGAATTGCCAGAATGTCAGTCTTGCTGACAGGAAATTGCAATTTAAAATAAAAAAAACATTTCCTGTAGAAAACATAAATGTAGAATTAAATCTCTGAAAAATGTTTATTCACTTGCAACATTCAAATTTACAACTGTAGTTACTAAAGTAAAATAATGGTGTGAGATTTTAGTAGTTTAGTTTTGACCTTGAAAATTGCGTGTCTTGAAAATGAATCTTGAAAATGAATCAGTCACATGTAGACAGAAGCATCATTTTATCTGCTGTCTAATGTTGACAAGACTATGAAGTGTCGGCCTATGGCTGGCCCAGGACATTATCAGTCATTTTCTCATCCCATGACTTGGTTTCATCTTCCATCTCCGATGACTTCATTTTAACTGGGCATGCTCCCTCAAAACACCATCCTCACACGTCAGGCTGGAGAGGACAGAGTCACTCCCTCATCTTTCAGGTCCTACTTAACACACTCTCCTCCTCCGTCTTTCCGTCTCTGGTCCTGTGGATCGTCTGTGTGAGGTGGATGGTTTGATGTGTGACACCTGTTACCCACGTTCCTCTGTTCACCCACTGCCATGGCCATGCTGTGTGGGAGCTCACCACCTCCCTCCCTAGCACCTCCCGTTCTCCTCCGGCCGCTGCTCTTCCAGAGGCTCCTTTGATTGCGGTGTTTAATGAGAGGCAGCCACCGCAGAGAGAGCGAGACAGGAAATCCATAAGCCAGAGAACAGTAAACCCTGCCAGCCATTAATCACTGACAGCACAGCTCCTTCATGGTCTTCACTGCTGACAAAACCCTCCTTTTTTTTTTATCCTCGCTGGAAATGTGCACCAGACCAGGACACAACACACAGAAGGGTGGACACTCGTTGCTTGCTAAACGCGCCGCGACTGGACCATCCCCACACCATGTCACGCACGTGTACACGCTTCAGTTAAATCATCACACACACACACACACACACAGCCCCCTGAAGGTCCATACACCACACAAGGGCCAGCTTTCAACAGGCAGTGCAACTGACACCAAGAATGGAATCAATCCCCTAAATTGTCCTTCAGAGCGACTCTTAGTGTAATATATTAATAGAAGATATCAATCCACACTGCACTAGTGGCTGAAAATAGAGCTTAAGGTACAATTGTAACACAAAAGGACCCACGGCGGCCCAGGGACCTTTGAAAGAGCACATGGGAGACTCTGTTTACATTACATGTAATTTTACATCCCTCGTGTTTGCAGTTTCTGTTAGTGTGCTGTTAGTATACCGTTGTAATGAGCTGACGAATATGGTAATTCATTATACCTTTTCACTTAGAACTCTTCATTTGGTTTTCAGTGTTTGCATTTGCATGCTTTAATATACAGTACAATGCACTGCAAATATGACCTTTACACGTACAGATCCTGTATGTATTTTAGATTACATTTCCCACAACAGTGCTGCACTATGGCCACTTTAACTTCCCATCACTCCTTATACTATATTATTTTCGTTCCACTTTTGATTTTTTGTCGCCTTCGAGAAATTAGTTACAGAACAGCTTTCACTATGGATCATTGTAATCTGTCAAAAAAATCTTCAGACAACAAAATTTGCACAGTGGCCTATGGGTAATAGGAGGGGGTGTGGGGTGGGGGGGTGATAGTTAAAAGCCTGTCAGGCCTGGAGAAGAAAGGCTGCATCTCCGCCATTGCACTTGCTGAGGGATGTCTGCCCAATCTGATTACTGCATTTGTCAGCCTGCCACGCTCTCTGGAAGTAAACAATTCCACTGCCAGATAAGGCCCTACTCACCTCTTTCAGCATATTTCAAGACAATTCCACAAGAATGTAAATGCGCCCTTCCCCTCCAGCGCGGCAGACATGTGAAAATAGCAGGGGAGATATCAATTCCGCTTATTTGATGAAAAGAAGACAAAAGTCTACATAACAATCAGGATCTTCTGCACTTTACATCATGGGCCTCGTCCCTAGAGGACTCGTGGTCACGTTCCATTGGCTTAGCCGCATTGCGTGGTGGGGATGCAACGATACAGTAGTTCAGTGTTTGTGGATTTTCCTATTATAAGACTGTCCAAGCTTTTTATTTTCAATTTGTTTTATTGCAGGTTCCTAAAGGCTCAATTCAAGTGCAGTTGCTGGCTTTGGTTCCTGGAGCATGATGAAATTCTTGCACCAATATATCCTGTAATAGTGTTAAACCTTTAAACCCCCTTTTCCAGTGAAAGTTCTGGTTAGAGTCTCTGAGTCTGAGATTGATTATTGGAAGTGAGAGGTGTAATAGAAAGAGTATTATTAAAACGGTCTAGCTTTGAACAACTGTGGAAAAAATTAGTTATTTCAATAACCAGTGACTAGTGCTCTATAGAAATTAGTTGGCATGTACAGTATCTGCTCTATGCTTTATGGAGCCAGTGTTAACAGGGTAGTATTGTCAGAAAAAATCATGACCTTTCCAGGTAGTGTGACAGGACCTGCTGCTGGAAGCATGTTTCACATTTGAAGGGTTGAGTCACTCAAAAGTCCCTCATGAGCAGGAGGGAGTGTGATGTTACCCTGGAGATGGAGTGATTAGACTTCAGAATCATTCTGATTCGGAGCTCGTGATTGTTTGGAAATCGCTGGAATGTTTTCTGTCTAAAATATCTTTTTTGCTGTAAATATTTGCTGTAAATTACAGCAATCCCATCCTATCCCAGCACGTTGTTGATGAGGCAGAAGCAAAGAAAAAAAAAAGTAAAATCTGTTTGCACCTTTATTCAACTGATCTGTAGTATCTTAGCTATGGAGGCTGTCTTGAATGAAGAGTATAATATTTCATTGGCTTTCAAAGCAGATCCAACTATAGCATGTGATCACAGCCAGTGCACACAACATAGTAAGACACAAATCCCTCATTAATTATTAATATCATGATTCTGAATTAGAACTATAAGGACATGTTTTGGAATGAACCGAATGGTTTCAGAGAAAACTACACAGCACAGATGTGAAGAGCCAACGAGTCATCGTGATTTTGACTGACTTTATAATTATTATCCTTTTTATGAATTCTCTCTCATGTACCTCATGAAGCCCCGGAGTAAACATACTGCGAGACGCTGGCAGAATAACAAAATAAAGAGTAAACGTGGCCAAGCTACGCATCTGTGACGATACAGCACAATGACGTCTGGAGGGAGGTTTACATTCAGCACCTGAGATATAAGCTGCGCAACAAAATGTCATCTTAAGATTTATAAACAGAGCTATTAAATTCTCTCTTAAATGACTGTTCTTGTATCAAATAATGACTTTCATATTTAAATATCGTGTAATTGCCTAGAAAATGTGAAATAATAAAGTACTGGAAAACACTGTAAATAACAAATTAAGCACATGAAAATAAAGGGATAGGGGCGTGGCCACAGGGGTGGCACAGGGGTGGCACAGGTTGGCACAGGGGTGGCCACAGGGGTGGCACAGGGGTGGCACAGGGTGGCACAGGGGTGGCACAGGGGTGGCAGCTGTCACCATAGAAAAATGCACTGATGCACAAGTTGCCACCGCAGGTCAAATCCTAAAAATTAAATACAATTTATTAATTATATTAAATTATTACAGTTCCAATAATGTTGCGAGTAAATAGGCATTTTCTTGAAACAAAAAATTGACAAAAAACAAAACAATTACCCCTTCAGTCAGATTGGATTGCTGTTTATTCCTCTGATTGGCTTAGCAGGAACTATACCACAGTTCGTTCCAGCCTCGCAATGGCTGAGAAACATTCTGTGAAGGATAATAAATAGATATTCCCAATATAGTTTAGTGCACCATGACTACAGATCCATTCCTTATCCAAGCAGATGCTAGCTAGGATTAATTTTGGTACCAATGTTTATTGCTGTTGAAGTGAGCAGGCTGGTTCCTGTTTAATACGTTAAGTCTCTTGCTTAATGAAATTATTATTATATACTTTATGAGTACGATTAAAATGTATTAATAAAAGTAGTTACATTACTTAGTCAACTTTACCTCTGCCCCAGTTTGCTGCATTCAGTGCTAGCTAAGTTAATGTCTTTATTTCTTGCCTTAAGCATACATTTTAACCAGATCCTTTGATTAGGATATGCAGAGCAAATATGAAGCTAATACTGCATTGTTCTTACACGGCCATTAATTTTACAGGTAAAAATCAGATATTCTGCAAATGCAGCTTCGCTAACTTAGTGTACTCTAACAACCTCCTTAACCCCCCATGTATAAAATCCTGGGCACCACAGCCTGAGGCACCATCAGCTGCATTTGTCTATCTACAATGCTCTACAAATGGATACAATTCAGAATTATATCTTAGACGAGATGAGGTATTTTCAAATCACAGCATATTCCACATCCTTATATGAAGTAGGAAAACTTCTTTCTGGACTTCACAAGAGACTGAAATGACTCCCTCACTCTATCACTCCTCTAAGGAGTGTTCTCTGTGCTTCTTTGGACTCAACCGTCCTTTGTGAAAGCGAGACTGAGAGAAGATAGCAATCTCTCTGACTCTCTCTGGCTTCCACAGATTCGTACGTGGCAGGTCGTACTAGCACCAGAAGAACCAGCACCTAAAGCACCAAAACACCTCCATTTTCACAGGTGCAGTGGTAGGACCTGTTACAGAGAGCGTGTTTTGACATGTGAAGTGACGAGCCATTGAACCGCTCTAGTGTTCAGTAAAGCCTGTTCCCTAAGGGAGAGATGGAAGACTTTTCTTGCCAGAGCTGGAGCAGGCCTGCATAGCATATGAGGGTCATCCTCACCATTTTTGTGACAATAAAACATGCCTTGTTGAGAAATTGGCTTCCTACAAGGCATACCAGAGCTATGCTTTATCAAACCCCTACTCTCTTTCCAGTAGAGCATTTTTCATTTCTACTTACACCATACATGTGTGAAATTGAGAAATTCTTAAAACATTTGCATATTTGAAGAAAGGGGTCTCACATTAGCCACTGCATATTCTTAGTAGCCTTCAAAACATTATCTAATTGGACAAATCCGAAAACCACCAACGTTTCCAAAACGTTTTCACTTTGCACCTGCAATTTTACCTCTGCTTTCGGCAACATACAATAATGGGCAGAGTCTGATAAAGCGCTGGGCAGCGGGCGCAGACTCTCGGCGAACACTCACCTCAGCACTGTCGCTGTACATGGTGCCGCAGCAGCCCTGCCCCGCCCATCTCCATCAGACAACTAATGGGGAGACACGTGACGCGATGTCTCCGGGTGCTGACAGACCCTGGCTAAGCCCGGCAGAGAAACACATCGCGCGTTTTCGTGCACAAAACAGGGAGGAACGTCTTCTCTTTTGTACACCTATGTGAAGTGTACATTTCATGGTAGTTTCAGTGGCTGAATTAATCGTTTTGTGCTCTGCTTGAATAGCTTATTGGTTCTGTCTCTGAATTGTTAACCTATCGGCACTTTGAGGGATACGCATACGCAATTGCATCTTTCCAATTTCTTTTCCTCTTTCGACACCGATGCAGTGATTTTTGTCAAACAAAAACTAAATCGATGCGGAAGCCATCGCCAGACCTCATCAGTAAAGCTAGCCGAACAAGGGACCACACGATGGTGTTCCTCTCCAGGTAAAGAACTCTTCTAATTGAAGATGCCTCCGCGTTTGTGGCGTTGTTTGTGCAGTTTCTCGATAGAAATTCCATCTTCGGTCGGTATCAATTCAAAGACATGTGAGTGGCAACTGTCATATTTGCGTTAAGATGTCATATGATACATTTATATTGTGTTTTATGGCGGGCCTATACATTTTTTGTTAAAAATTTGATAATGCCATATATATATATACATGCGTGTTATGATCATTTGGTAGCCTACAATAGCTTACCGAGAGAGGCGTATTGAGAGGTTGTCTTCATAGTCAGTTTGAAGAGGTGGTTTGTAATTGGCTAAGCTATGCGCATCTGACTCATCCATCTACTGCACTGATCAAAGCGAAACGAATTAAAATTCGACATTTTGCTGTATTTAGGGCACTTGCAATGAGAATTTATGATAAACGAAATATGAATTGTCACTAGCTAATTTCCACTAGAGTGTTAGAAATAATAATAATAGCTATTATTATTATTGTTGTTGTTGTTGTTATTGTTATTATTACTGTTATTATTATTATTATTATTATTATTATTATTATTATTATTATTTCTACGGCGTAACTCGGATAACACGACTGTGAAACGTTTACGTTACGAAAAACAGATAGCTGTACTGTTGTTGCTGTGATATAGGCTGTGATTTATACATGTAGATCCGATCAAATTAACCTAAGCACGTTCGGACAGGTACACCAACGCTATTGTTTCCTTAAACAAGTTAGATCGCTTCACGTGCATTCGCGCACATCCTGTATTTTACCAACTCGGCTATAACCTTGCTAAGCAGCCCCATGGAAACCTGACAGTATACGCGGAGGAATTAAAGCATGAAATGATTGGCTGAGATTCGCTGACAGACAGCACAGAGGCTAGACAGTAGCAGTGTCATTAACGCTCGAGAGGGGCTCAATAAGCCCCCGCCCCGGGCTGCTTTAGGGATGCAGGACCTCAACAGAGAGAGATTCTCGTTCACACGTGGCGTGTCAAAAGGTGATTTTTCCCCTTACCGCGGTGTCGAGCTTGCGAGATTTGTGCACGTACGCAACTTTCATAAAATTGTTACTGATAACTGATGAGGCTACTTAACAAATGGACAGTTCAAAATGGCGAATTAAAGGGAATTTTGAGCTATTAGAAAATAATTATGTTCTAACAACCCACAAAGGTGTGAGAAATCGTGCTATATTTAACGGAAAACACATACATCTTTCCTTAATTTAAATGTCCTAAAGGCATAATCCAAATATAAGCATACACATTCAGATATAGCTGCTGTTTCTTCATCACATTTTGTAGTGATTTTAAATTATTGTTGAATGGTACTTTTAGGACACTTGAGTGTTTTTTCCGTGAGAATCCATGAGACAGAGAGAGAGAGAGAGAGAGAGAGAGGGGGAGGGAAAGATGCACGTTACAGTGACGCATTTGGAGTCTCATAATGTGGCTTGCTGTGGATAATTGCATTTGACTACCAACTTTTTTTAATGTTACCTCTCTTGATAAAACGAACATGACTTAACACGTATGACAATGGAAACTAAGGAAACCAAGCTAACGTGCCTTACTAATAAGGCTACTAATTGGTAGTAGTGAGTCAAGTGTAATATTGAGAATTTATGTGAAAAACTACTGTATTATCTCTGTACTGCATTCTGTCTGATCTGTGTCATATATATTTTCCTATTTTAGAAATTAAGACAACTGTTTCTTATTCTTTTCAGATTGCGGCACAATATGTCAAAGTGGATGTGAATAGAACACTTATGAACACTGAGGGCCCTTTTGGGCCTCCATATTAAACACACTTAGAGAAATAACTGTTTTTTAACCTTTTTTGTACACACAACTTTTCCAACACAATGACTAGTTAATTTACCCATGACCCATGACCCATGGTGGCTAATTTACTGGAAGCCTTCTTGTACATACTTCCTGTAATGGACACCTTGAAAAACATGCCCCACTGATGCCCATCTAGGGTCCATTGAAGGGGTTTGAATTCCATTTTAGAGAAAATACATAATTTTTTTAGTCTCCAAGAACATTTATTTTTTTCTGAAGAATAGGTTCAGATTATTTTGCATATATTTATTTTCGGTATAAATTGTGTGTATGTAATATGATTAGGCCATAACATAGGCCTTCTCCTTCTTAGCAAAGAAAACAATGAATAGAGGTAAAATATACGAAATGTATAGCTATCCCGTCTCTGGTAGGGAACCCATTTATGTTTTAGGACCAGAAAACTAAGACACGTAATTCTGTCAGATTATAGATTAGTTTTACAATAACCATGAGTGTTTCCCTGCGTAACGGTGTCCATTTGATGTGGGTAGGCCTACTGGTTTGTTGCCTGGTTGACATGGGGGCTAGCATGGAGTTCACTGGTGCCGAGGGTCAGTGGGCCAGGTTTCCCATGTGGAACGCCTGCTGCGAAAGTGAAATGAGCTTCAACATGAAAACAAAAAGCTCCCACGGACTCTTGGTGTACTTCGACGACGAGGGGTTCTGTGACTTCCTGGAACTCCTGATCCACAACGGCAGACTCAGCCTGCGCTTCTCCATCTTCTGCGCCGAGCCCGCCATGGTGCTGTCCGACACGGCGGTCAACGACAGCCGCTGGCACACGGTCACGCTACGCCGGAATTTCAAGAACACCACGTTAGCCGTGGACGACGAGATTAAGTGGGTGGAGGTTAAGTCTAAAAGAAGGGACATGACAGTTTTCAGTCACTTGTTCTTAGGGGGGATACCCCCTGAACTACGGTCCTTAGCCCTGCGGCTCACGTCGGCGTCCGTCAAAGACCAGGTTCCCTACAAAGGATGGATAACCAATTTAAAGGTGAATGGGTCTGAGCCAGTGCTCACTGGTAGCGAGGGCGTCAGCAGCAACGTCTGCGAAGCTGACCACATTTGCCTGAACGGAGGAGTGTGCAGTATCGTCAACAACGAGCCCATCTGCGACTGCTCTGAAACAGGCTTCCAGGGCAAAGACTGCAGTGAAGGTAAGAGGCCTGAATTAGTCGTCCCTGTTGTTGTTAAATTGTTGAAATGTCTTTTACTTCCCCTAGACATAGCCTTGTCCTTGACTTTTATTTGTATTTATTTATTTATTTATTTCTTTTGAACATTCGCACTAGTAGCTCAGACCAAAAGGGCATGCTGCATCATGGCTATTCCAGGCCTCCTCTGTGGCCATAGTTCAGGATACATCACCCCATTAGATTAGCATTAAAGGCCATTGTTCAGAGGAAAATAAGTGTTTTTATTGCCTATTTACTGCTTCTTATACAGCTCGTCCAGAGCATCCTCAAAAGGCCACCTCTTAATCCCACGATAATACTGAATCCCTTGCCAACAAATATTTATTTACTTAGTAGTAAAATTCCTTAAAATATAAGAGAACATTGGTTATGTAGCTCTCATGTGAATGACTGCGAGTTCTCTGTTGTCGTTGCAAAGCTGCAGGTCATGGATCATCTCATTAAGTAATTAGGTAGATGTTTCATAGGGTTAGTATGAAGTTCTGATGGAGATATGAAATCCCTAACTGTTGTACCCAGCACTCGTTGGTGTAGGTCATGATCTGCAATTTTAAGAAGTGTTTGTGCTGGAAAATCATTACATGAAAATGCAAATAGTCTACCTGAATGGGAGTAATGTTGTGGTTAACATGTATGAAGATCAATTTTAAACATCAATGCCAGCCTTAAAGCTGCTGCTTCTTCTTCTTTGTCCTTATATTTTTATTAGAATCCAGTTTAAAACTCCCCACCTTGATGTCAAACTTCACAGTTTTTTTTAAGTTTGTTCCATCTTTGTTTGTTTGTTTGTTTGACAACCCTCCCTGTGGACTGATCTCAACTTTATGTTGATGGTTATTGTGTTGATAGGTCTCAGGCGTGTAAGATACAATGTTGTCAAGGATACTAGCTACATCCTCACATTGGCCCTAGTGAAGAATAACAAAAGCTGTATATGCGTTTTACTGGTGGATGTGCTATGGAGGCTAGAGTAGGGTCTGGTGTCGAGCTTCATAGACTCCCAAACAACTTCTCTGCATTTCATCAGCATATGTAAAGGCAGAAGGTGACTCTGTTGGATCTCTGTGCTTGTGGATCTGGGCGCTGAGTGAATCAGAGGCTCAGGGCTCAGGCCCTGGGTGTCCTCGGTCACAGGCTGGGGGTTGAGTACAGCAGGGCCTGTACAAGCAATAGTGCTGGGGAGTGGACATCTTTATTAATTGGTTTCTGATTGATGAGGAGGATTGAGACACTGTGTGTGTAATTTAATTTCTCCAGCAAATTGATTGACATTTTTTGTTTTGGTGTCACTTTTAATAGAACATGTTTGGATGTTGTGTAAAACAATGGGAAATCAGTAAAACAGATGACGATATGCGTGCTTTCAGTGTTGATTGGGCAAGTAAGAATTGATTACCTCTGATCCAGGCAGCTTTAATTTAAATGATATTTTATTTTCTATTAAGCTGTGTTTTAAAGCCCATAATTGAAATGCAAATGATTTAGTTAATGGCACACCCAGAGCTCTCAGAATATTAATGCCGTACCTCATTACAGATAGGACTGGCTTGGAGGATGTCTTTTATGCAAATAGTAATAATAATACTATCACCACAATGGTATGTCTTCCCTTTGTTCCTGTATGAGATATGGATAGAATGCCCTTTCACTTTGTCACGGTGTGGTTGTTATTAGCATACACAAAATGGCAGCGGAGAGGATGGAAAAACATTCGAGCTTTAGAGCCTCACGTAAAACAGACGCTGGTGTGAAGCTGCTCCCAGTTAAACAACGGGCTTTCCTCGTGGCGCCCGTTCCGCCACTGCTTTAGTTCCTAGCGTAGACCGCCGATGTTAGGTCAGAGGCGAGGAAGAAGGCAAACGCCGCGGTCTGATTCCGCGTCGGCCTCCCGTGCGTTAACGAGGGTCGCCGACCTCACGGGCTGCGCCGCACACGAGAGGCCACCGACCGCGTCGGCTTGCTCTTGTACGCCTTAGGGAGAGTGCGTCGTGCAGATGTAACGCACCCGCACGGAACACTCCGTCACTCTCTCGACAGGCAGCTGCGGTAATGACATTCTTTAGTATGGCAGGTGTGGGGCTCTCAGTGGGAGAGGCTGCCTGCACTGCAGAGAATAGTGCTACATGTAATGAGACACTCTTTGCACTGCTGGGAATGGCGAAGTAAGGGGTTTATTAGGGGGTGTTATGCCTTCATTGGTCATTAGTCTAAGATTCATAAAGAGTTGTTTTCTATCAGCTCCCACTCATTGCTACCATATCACTATGAGGTATAGAGTGTTTAATGTGCAGATTGTGTGTTTGTAGCTGTTGGAAAGGCAGTGTGTTAGTATGCCTTCATGGTTTGGTTGAACAGTGAATTTTGTTCACAGGGCTTGTTTGTGTACGCCAGGGATTTGATCATTCAGCTCTTATCGGCCTTGTTTAAACATCGTCGTTGGTTTTACAGATAGGACGGCTTTACAGAGGTATTATGTCACATTTGGGCTTGCATATGCTGGAGTTCTGTGGTTAAGCCTTTTTGTTAGGTTAAAGAGATGGGATGTCTGTTAATTCCTCACTGTAGCACATATGTAGTGGAATGAGAACAGCACAGTTTCAGTGTTCAGGGTTCCTATAAACTGCGTCTGACCTATCTCTAGTAAACGCTCGAATGAAATGGGGCGATGCCAAACACAAGCATATGCACCGCGTAGCAACGCACTATAGCAACACACACTTTATGGTAACACAACATCAAGAGCATACGTGACACACGCATGCGTTCACACGCATAACCAAATCCCTAGAGTTTAATTACACATTATTGTGTTAATTTGTGTCCAGCCAGAACTAAACTGATCGTTGTAGGTGTTAATTTAATGCCAGAGATTTTATGAATAGTGCAGTTATTCAGATATATGCATGTTCTCTTTCCCTTTCCAGCTCCTAGGTATAACCTGTTCTGAAGCAAGTAGATGTGTAATTCGGTAGAAGAATTAGCTGCACCTGAAACAAACATGCTAATTTTACCACCTTTTATTAACATATAGGGCACTAGGCTAGTTAAATATTATTTATTGCTGTATGCCCAATCAAGTTATGGAGTTTTCCTCTGTCTATTGGCTACTCAATGGGCAATGTATTTATAATGGAGCTCTCCCATGTTCATAGTCAATCCTCTACCTTTGAGACCTCACAATATCGTCTTTTGTAATCCTTAAGGATAGGTTACAGAAATATCAGCATGGAACGCTTCCCATATGGACTAAGTGATCTCTCTAGATCACTTATCTCTCTGTGATACAGATGAGGGCATTACAATACATAGTATTGTGCCGAGAATATATTGGTTGAGAGAGGGTGATAAAGATTAGAATACACACCAAGTGCTCCAACCCTAGATACATACAACCCACATCCACAGATACAACCCACATACACAGGTACAACCCACATACACAGATACAACCCACATACACAAATACAACCCACATACACAGATACAACACACATACATTTCTTCAGTTTTAATGAGAAGTCATAATGAACAGTGTAGTTGTTCTCCCAATTTTGTAAATTAATTTTTTTAAATAGTAAAACACCAATTAATGTTTAATGTCTCAGGGAATGCTCAATTATATGGCAGTGCATCAATAAATTGTCATTGGAAATGAATGTTATTGCTCCAGTGTTTAGGTATTCCCCTGTAAAAAGGCTTCTAGAACTGTAGAAGAACTCTAGCGTTATATTCTTGTGACGATTCCAGATAATATGACCCAAGTAAGTTATTTTCAGAAATGGCACCTCATCACTTGGTCAGCGAATAATTTATGGTGAGCTTTGAATAAATCTTTGTTGACAGTGACATCTTTAGTGAGTCTGCAAAAGCACTGTGTGTGTGTGTCTGTGTGTGTGTGTCTGTGTGGGTGTTTGTGTGTGTATGTCTGTGTGTATGTGTCTGTGTGGGTGTTTGTGTGTGTGTGTATAGCAAGACAAGCCGAAAGCCTGCTGTAAAGGAGCAGCCAGTGCAGTCTTAAATGTGCAGGGCTGCCTTTGCTTTGCCACTGTGTGTGTGCGTGTGTGTGTGTGTGTGTGATTCTCTACTGTAAGCTTATTCTTCACCAGAATCAGGGCATCGCATGCCCAGCATGGCGTCAGCTGGAGAGGCTGCACAAGGCTGGTCTCGCTGTGCTGCCCGCGGTGCCGGACACAAGCTACGTGCTCCTGATTTGTCAGTCAGGCCATTTGTAAAGAGCAGGAGCAGAGAAGCTTTGACGGGGCTCTGAGAGGAAGCAGGAAGCAGGCGTGTGTGTGTGTGTGTGTGTGTGTGTGTGTAGCCCTCCCCACGCCTGCTCACGTCCCACTTACAGACACGCAGCACGCACGCACTCACTCATGCACGTGCACATAAGTCAGAATAGGATTAGCAGTGTGCCGGCCCATACTGTAAAACAGATAATGACGCCACTGATGTAGTGGAGGTGGAGGCTGAGGATGGATGTGAGCACAAAATCAATACTGTATGTCTTCCCAAATACTGCAGCAGCACACTGTAAGGAACGGCTGCTGTTGCTCGGCGGTCTCCTTGTTGGCCCTTGTATGTAACAGCATTTCATCTTCAGGTTTCATTCGTTTTAAAGAGCTCGACTGGCACCGCACAAAGACTTTGCCGTCAGTCTGTAATGCGTCTAGAGAGGGACGCCCCGGGTGTCTGCGGTACAGTTGCCATCACGCACTGCAGCTCGTTCAGCGATTTTGATCCTCTTTTTTCACCCCCCCTCCACCATGGTACTTCTTCTTATGTTGTTATTTATTCATTCATTCATTCATTCATTAGCACTTTTGTTTTAGTGGCAGTTGCGGTGCATGTGATTTGTAGCTGGTCGGGTGGAGCGGACTGCATCGGTAAGTCCTGGGTCACTGTTCCCCTCCAGACGCAAACGACAGAGGTAGGATGCTCACTGCTGTAAGATAGCCAAGACCTTTTTAGGGAGACTCTGGTGTCAGACGCTGCTGAAGAACAATCTGACCCAGAGAGAGAGAGAGCTGTGTGTCGAATGAAAGCGTGAATATGTTGATTCTGAAGGTAATGTACCCTTTCTTTAGTGGAGGAACATGGTAACATTGAGTAGGATGAACACATAGTCATTAATGCTGATGATGACTGTATGGGTAATTCATCACAGGCATATAACATATATGTACTCAGGTACTGTACATTTCATTATTACTGAACTGACTGACCAGTACTGTTTTCTCTTAGTAGGTTAATGCTGCATCATCTGTTTTCTTATTTATTTAAGACTTGCATGACCCCCTTATGTTCCCCTATTAATTCTCTCAGGAGTCAAAATTATTAAGAAATGTCACTGAAACTTAATTTATTTTTTTTATATATCTATATGTGCATTATAGAACAAACCTCACAGAACTTGAATTCTGACTATTATATGTGTTCTATGTTGGAGATACAGTTTTACAAATTTATTTAAATAAATTCTTTTTTTATTCATTGTAATTTTAATAGAACAAATAAATTTAAACTTAAATATTATCACTTAATGGTCACCATTTCTCAGCCTTTCATTATGTTACTAGTTGTTTTTAACTGCCTGCATGTTTGTGCATGATTTATGAAATGCCACAATTTTAATGTGTTTATTTAAATCATTGTTTATAATCATATGCCAAAAAATTTCAACCAGGAAGACTTACCAACAATTAGTGAATCTGCCTGCTGCTGTGTAGTTCTGCTGTTGGAAAGGTCGTGGGTGATCACGGGTCAAAGGTCATCGCCCCCGCTGCCGTGCTCAGCCAGGCTCTGCGGCTAGGAAAAAAAAATCGGCATAACGGGAAGAGATGAATTCCTACAGATAATCCCTCACTCGGCAAAGCAATCCAAGAAAGTCTCCCTGGTTGAACTTTGAGTTCCATACATAAGTGAAAATCAAGACCCTGCACCATATTCAGGCCTAGTGAGTGCATAAAGGATCCTGTGGCCGTTAGTGTCGTCATGGCAGCGTTGGCTTTGGCGTATGCACGGAGGCGATAAGACGCATGTAACCTGGTAGTCCTCAAGGTTTGGCCACCTTCCAGTCTGCATGCCTCTTAATCAATGTCTTCCTCTTTCCCTCCACGCCTCGGGTGGTCCTCCAGAAGAGGCCTTCGTCGGAGGTGGGTGTGCTTCTCCTTATGCCCCTCTGGTCTCCTGTCATTCCTCCCTCCCCCTGCTCCATTTACTCCTCTTTATTCCCATCTCTCTCAACATTCGTCTGCACTTTTTGAATTATTTTTTTTTTCCAATCTGGGGACAGAAGAACAGTAAGTGGATGCAAAGTTTGCTTATTTGGGACTGGAACCTTGTTTAAAAGGTGTTCAACTCAGGTAAAGAGTATGCTTCTCTTTTTCTACTCTTAGCTATTTCTGTCTGTTTTATTCCTGGTCCTGGACCTGCCCTGTGTCTGCTAAAATTTGGAGCAGAGATGCAGGTTGGGAACATTAGTCCCACGTCTGAATGCCAGTATGTCAAATTCCACCTCTTGTAATGAAGACCTTGAGTAATGCCTACCTGAGTGTTTAGAGGCTTACTCTCTCTGTCCCTCTCTCTCATGCAGCCTGTGTCAGACACTCACACACTCACACCCAGATGCCCACTCCCATGCTAATGCATGCAATTTAAAATCTGCACACAGCAATTCAGAGGTAGCAAAATGCTGTCAATTTTCCTAAAATTACGTTGTGTGCTTCAGGGACAGAGGGTAAGTACTATGGACAAATCACATTTAATATTGCCCAGTGATCATTCGAATATGCACAGATTAGAGTCTAGGTATTCATTCTTTTTGAGATGTATATTTTATGCGTACAAGAATAGGCATAGCAAAAAGCAGTTTGCAGGTGATCTCATGTGAAAGACGAAACAGACAATGGTGGTTTTCAATTCTAGTGAAAGGAAACATTTGTTGTTTCGTTCGTTCTGTTTATTTTGCCAAAAGAAAATGAAAAAAAATATATTATGTCAGTGTGCATTCTACATAATAGTTACTGTATGTTTAAGTCCAGTTTACATATTCATGTATTTTTTCTTGTGTCTGACACTTTTGATGCTGCTTGTCAAGATGATATAATCTTATTTCTGGGAAAGGTTGACCCAAAATGGAGGACATGTTTAATCAACACCAACAGCAAAATGATTTCAATATAGATTTGTTTCTTCTACGTGTGACAGATGAGTTTAACACCTGAAGCACTGTACCCAGTGGGTTGGAGAAATGCTTTTTTTTTTTTTTTTTTTTTTAGAAACACCCCCACTCCCCACACCACCTCCACCTCTCTCTCCCCCCAGTTGTAACACCCCTCCACCTCCTACACCCTCCTCCCTCCTCATACCACAGGCATCCAGCACCCTAGACGATGCCTGCTATGTCAGTGTGACAGAAACCTTCCCATGATCCCGTTCTCTGTGCTGACTATGCTCTTGTCTTCCCTTAAGGTCTTGCACACATGATGATGGGCGACCAAGGTATGGGTTTTATTCCTTTCCCACCCCCACACCCCCCTTTTTTGCCTCCATTCTCTCCTCCATCCTCTCCCCTCCCTCCTCCACCTCCCCTCCGCCTCCCGCTCGCCCCTCGTACTGATTCCTCCACACATCCCGTCTCCGCTGGTAGGGATTTACTGGTGCTGCTTTCTATCCGGCTTGGCGCTGAGTCAATGGATGGTTTGGTCTTTTCCATTTATTTCTTTATTTCTGTCTTTATTTGCTGCAGCTCATCCTGCGCTTTCTTTTTGTTTATGTCTTTCCGCGTCAGTCATCCACAGCTGATTGCTACTCCACCGTTGCTTGCCAACCTCATTTTCATAAAGAGAGAGAAAAAAAAATGGCTTTGAACCCATTGGATGGGCTGGAGATTGAAGGACATCTCAGGGGGTTTGTTCATTTTTTGTGAACATGCTAGTCTGCATTGTTAAGAAATGACACAGGAAAGCATTAGCTCTCTTCAGCGGTCTTGTTATCCCTCCATATTGTTTTCCCTCCATCTCTTGCACCCGTCTTCTCTTGGCACGTCCATTGGCGGGGAGCACTCCACCCTTCAGCCTGTCTCTCCACCTGTGTCCTGACTGCATGTGCCTAGCCCAAACGTTAACCTTTCATTTCCTTAATCTGGATCTTACACAGATTCATGACTCTTACAGTTTCCTCTTTCCTCTCCTTTGTATCCCCCCCTCTGTATCTCTCTGGAATTTCTCTTCACGGAACCATTATATGAATGTCATAGGTAAAAATAAAGGTACATAACGCCTCTTTGTTCCCATACTATGATATTACGTGCTATAACTAGCTTTCGCTCTGAGCTGCTCATGTATATTCCTGTATCTGTGGCTTTATACATGCATTTACATTTTGCGCGCTTCTGGATATCCAAAGTCACACCGATTTTCTTTTCACGCGATGTGTGATGTCATGACAGAATGGCCAGCTTGCTGCAAGGTAGGTGTGTACTGCTCTGGAAATGTTTATGGCTGGATGCGTTAGCAGATGCAAAATGGGTATTCACTCAGTTTATGCTGAAATTTTTGTTGTGTAAAGAACAGAATGATAAACACTATTAAGACACAAGTACCAAAGAGTATTTATATGGAAAACGCCTCATATACCGAATGCTAGATTATATATCCATTTCAAAGGAAAACAGTTTGCCAATTACATAACGTGCATTCAGGTGAAATAGTGGAAACTGTGTGAGAAACTGAGACACTGTTACTCACTGTTATCTATACTTCTTTACTGAATCATATTATCGAATATGAACATTCATGCTGACCATGAATGCATGGTAAAAATAAGTAGAAATGTTACTGCATATTTGTTACAGCTTAAAGCATAGTAAGGTAGCTTTCAAATTAACAATATTAGTTTAATCATAGGATTTTTTAAATTCAATTTTAAACACTGAAAGCATAATTTTGTAGTGGTGGATACCCTAAATAAAATAAACATTACCAAGCAAACCATGAAGGCCATTGAATGGGATATTGCTACATTTTTGTATGTGAAAGGATGAAACATCATCTTTTAGCATTTAGCATTACTGTTTGTGTTGTCAGATCATCCCTTACACACAGGTAAGAGCATGACACCACATGAGCGCTCCATGGTAATGTTCTTTTGATGCTCTAGAACCTTCTGGGTCCGCCAGCTTTATTTTGATCTAAATAGCTCCACATGAAAACAGAGTTCATTGAACGGTGCTGTCTTTTGCTGTGTGATAACGCCCCGCCGTTTTGAAGATGCTGTAGAGGTAAGTTGCTAGCACCAGCCGTTCTCCAGCTCGATCGCACTGACTGTGTGTGCCCCTCCTCTAACTGCCTTACATAGCACCACACACACACACACACGCTCACACACACACACACACACACACACACAAACGCAGCATCATTTATATGGAGGGGAGGGAGTAAAGGCTGTGCTAGGAGAGCAGGTAGGTGTGCTTTAAGTCTTTTTTCTGGGCTTTGCTGCTGTGTAGCAGGCGGTGACCTCAGGCTTTTCTAGACTCCACTTTTAGGCCACCAGTCTGTCCTCAGTGTGCTACTGCCCATGGCCAATGGGAGGGCTGCAAGTGCACCATTTTGGGGACGTTTATAGTTTTTCTCATTCAGTTTTGTGTGTGTGTGTGTGTACAATTGTGTGTGCGTGTGCATGTGGGATAGGCCCACAGTTGCAGAGGAAAAACTTGTGGATTATATGTTTTTGTTTAACCTGTTTAATGTTAGGATAGGATGTGTGCCATCATCTGTATTTATACTCCAAGAAATATACTGCAGATCTGACATGATCATCTAAGTGTAAATAACTACAGGTGTAAATAACTACACTGCATGATATAATCAGCAATTCTGTCAATATGTGGTGCACACATCTAAGATCAACAACAAACCTTAAGCAAAATGTTAATGTTAAAAATGGCCATAGAATTCTAAAATATTTTAAATATTTTAATTCTATATATAATATTGAATCATATCCCAGGCATCTACAGAACTACCTAGAGTATCTATTAATAGCAAGTACATTATAGCCCTGCATGAATGTCAGAGTAAGCATTTTTTTTATTTCAGTTAGGACATGCATAGTACTGTATGTGTGCTAAGCTAAATATATGAAAAGAAGGTTTACCATTACCCATTCTGTTTCTCACGAAACGAGATAAAGAAAAATAAAACAGATACATCAGAAAAGAACTTCAGCTCATGAAGACTTTTGATTTCACACACTTGTCCTCTCAGCATTCAGGGTGAACGTTTTGGCTGGATTAAGGATGCTTTGACAAGAAGCCCCAAAAGATTTGGATTTACAAAAGCATCCTTTAAAAGTGTTTAAAGTCCACTTCCCTCCCAAGCCGAATGTGTGTAAAGCACGGTGTTGCACTCGCCTAAACTTGGATCTGTGATCTGATGGCGGTGTGGAGCTCACACTGAGTGTGTGCCCTTCCTCTCCTGTTCTTTGGAGCCGGCTCTTGGCGGCTCTGCGTCCCACTCTCTCACCCTTGCTCCACTGTCCTGGTTGCCCGTGCTCTCTGGCCAGAGGAGCCGCTCCCACACATGTTGGAGCAGGTCACCTTTAACAGACTTATCTGCTTAAGTGTCTGGCACCCCCGGGCCCCCGAATTCATTCTTTTCTTTTTTTTTTTTCCCAAGCACAAATTCGTATTTAAAATATGCACGGGGAGGCATGGATGAAGTGTGCGTGCAAGAGATTGGGCTTGTCTGTGCTCTGCACCTGCATTTCTGTCATTCTTATGCCGAGCTGCTTTGGGTGGGGGTGGTGTAGGGATAAGGGGAGTGGACTAATACGGCGTGAGCCGGGGGGGCCGGCGCCTCGAACTGCCGCCGCTGCAGATGACGCGGCGGTGAAGTGGAAGACGCGCTCCGGGCCCTGTAAGGCAAGGTGGGACCAGACCGCCCCCACAGCAGAACTAGACCTAATTGCTGCAGCACAATAAGGAATGGCAGTGACTTTAGTGCTTCGAGCAAATCCTTCGGATTGGGGCCCTGCGTTTCTGAAAGCAGCTATAGGAAGGCCCTCTCTGAACAGGGTCTTACTGTCGCGCATTCCTGCAGCAGTGTGGTTAGCTGAGTTCTTTTTTTTTAAGCATTTCTCTTTTTTGTATAATGAAGATAAATGTCATTATTGTAGCTCTTTGCGTTAGGGACCCTTTTCTGGGGGAGTGGTTCTCCGGGTGCACCTGTGTCACTGTCCCAAATGACCCTGCCTATGGAGAGGGAGGAGAAGAAAGCCCGGTGAGATGTGTTAATCAATACGTGTTTAAAATCCCATTAAGTCTGCCGCTGTAGCACGGATGTCTTGTTAATTTAATTACAAAGGCGAAACAGCCTCTTAAATTCCTGCAACTCCCAGGCTCTGCATTTCTGTTCTGTTCCTTTCCACTGACAGATTCATTCATGTGTGCTGTTATACAGTATATCACATGGAGTGAACAAGAAAAATGTCAGCAGAGATGTGAAGTGCCTACAAATAAGCCTTGAACTTCTCAACAAAATAACAATAAGTATAAAGATGTTGACGGCGTAGCCTAATACCGGTTCTGAAGTTGATACGTCATTAGCGCCGTACTTGTGGCCTGGCTCCTGATTCCTAGACCTCAGCGCTCCTCTATATTATGACCTTTGTTAGACCTGTAATTTGAACCTGAGCGTACAGTTTGAAAAAGTGCTGGCTGGACCACTTTTTGTATAATCGTACTATAAGCTGGGCAAGGTCACAGATTCCAGTCATAAAGCACTTTCTGCAGTCTCCTTAACAACTGCTCATCAATCACATCTCCAGCAGCGTGCCATGCCTGTATTGCACACTGCCCAGTCAAAGCACGGCACAAAGGCATTCTGCAGCTCCAGGGCCAACAGAAAGGCTCTTCCGGCAAATGCAAGTTTTGTTCAGCACTGGAAGAGCCGCTCTGCTTCCAAAAAGAGAAAGAAAGAAGAAGAGTCATTATTTGAGGATTATTTGAGGAAGTGTATTGTGGCATTTCCAATGGCCTTTTGGAACCTCAGTCCCCATATCTCCAAGAAGCCAGACCTGTGCCAGACGTTATCTCGAATTGGGTGCTTATTTCACTCAAACTCACTGTTCCAGTTAGAATCAATCTGGGTGATATTTCACTTAAAAGTATATAATTAAGTAGAAAAGAAAGAATATGACATCAGTGTCAAGTGGTTTCAAAGGCAGCTTTTTCTAACTGACAGGCCTGCAATGTTCGAAGATCTTTCCCTCAATAGGTACTATTGCTGGCAGCAGATTACTGGGAGTTCATGAGCTTTGGAGGTCGTTCTATCTTGACCATCAGTTATCCTCCCTTTGAATAAGCTCTTCTGTAACCCCTTCCGGCTCTGAAACTCATGGAATTGGAAAAATGGATGCTTGGAACATGGATTAATATTTTGCATATCCATCTCACAAGAGCTTACCGCATATGCTGGATGGCTGGTGGCAGTGATTATTTTCTGACATTTCCTCTGTTAGAGCAATGCTTAATTGGGGCAAGTTCTCATTTAGTCGGGTTCGTTGCCGTGTGTGACCCCATCAGCGCAGCATCCAGACAGGCCTAGGCATGTCTTGAAAGAGCCAGTCAGCTATAGGACAGAAATGGCTTCACTATCAACCTTTATGTGTGGTTGATCATTGTTAATAAAATGAGTTTCTTATTAAAGTCCCATAATCAAATTAAAAAGTAATCAGCAGATGTCATTGTGAGCTTTTTGTATTGAGGTTCCCATTGGAGTAAATGTGATGATTTCCTGATAGGTCAGACTTGCTGCTGTGGGACACTTTAGTCTCAAATGCTATTATGCCAGACCAATTCTAAATGTATTATAGACCACTTATAAAAGGATTTGAATTGAATGCCAACATCAACAGCCACTTTTTCGCAAATAAACCAGTGTAAATCCATGGTGCTATTTTCACAATTTAATCCTGAGCATATTGGACATTCTGGTTTTAGGCTTTCGGACCTGCAAGTCTTTAGGCACAGTGGTGTCCTCTATTTAAACAAGTACTCTGTTATGTTCTAATAGGCTTTGCAGTTGAAGTCTTTACCTACTCCTCTCCATTTCAGTCCTCCATCATATGAAGCGGAAGCATCTGCTTACTGTGCTTTTATAAGTAACATTAGATATGTTTTACTTTTAAACAATGGCTTATAACCTGGCCGAACATTTTTTTGAGTTTAGGTTTTTGCTGTTTAACTACTTTTAGTTGTTCAGTCTCTCAAAGTGTCAGCATCGTGAAATCAGCATCGTGTCATTACACATCTTGGAAATCTGTGAAAAACCCGACAAGAATGAGGGAATCGACACTTCCTCATTGTCTTGCAACCATAGACACCAAAGCTTTCATTGTCTTATGTAGGGCATTGAAAATGGACAGTCTAATTGGCAGCCGTGATATTATTGGATGCAATATTGTTGCCATCGGGTCAGGCTATGCTGAATGATCCCCCAGGCTGGACTTGGATTTAGTGTAGTGGTCTGACTGCCAGAATGTCATTACCAGGGTTGGCAGGTGGGTTCTATCCTTGGCCACTGCTCTGCGCGTTCACTCTCACATGAATAATAGTTGAACTGAAGACTGGCATTACCCTTAGGAGGAGGCTAAGGATATCCCACCTGTGGTTGCTTAAGTGGCTCAGCTCTGTAGCTTCTACTCAGCCTCTAGCTTGCAGCTTCTCTCTGGCCTGATTTGTTAAGCACTGCTGCTTGTACTCAATAGCTGTTGGTAGCTTAGAGCTGCCCTGTAGTGTGTGGGTGATAGGCACACTTCACTGCTCAGACGCTGAGAGTGATAATGACCTCAAGTTAGGATACGTCAGCTGGTGTTTGAGCTCAGCTCAGTTCAGTGCTTGAAAACAACGACGACGACAACAACAACAGCCACAAAAATGATAACAGTCGACCCAAAAAAAAAAAAAAAGGAAATCACCAGTAATAGAGATCAATACAAAATGGCCCCAGCAGGCCCCAGGTAAGATAGATGGAGAATAGAAGTTGAATCAATACATTGCAGTCGATGGAGGATGGTGGCTTTGGTGATGGAGAGCGGTGTCTCGGGCAGCCGAATGACGGCATGGCCCTCTGGGAGAGGGGTGGGGGTGGGGGGTGGGTGTGGGTGTGGGGGCTCCACCTCAGCTCTGCTACCATGTCTGTTTCAATTTCAGCAGCAGGAAGGCTGACCTTGGTACGTTCTAGATCAGCATAAATGTCCCCTGAGTAGAGTGAGTAGAGCCTCATTCCCTGGCTTTCCCTGCGTATCTTCACAGAGTAGCGGATGATATCCGACAAATTGTCGATTTGTGATTATTTTTTTTTTACTTTATTCTTTTATAGCAACGAATAAGATGTGATACTGTGATTTGTTATTGTTTCGCTTGCATAGTCAACGGATATGTGCAAAATGTATCTGAATTATAATTTCACGCAAAATAAGATATCGTGACTTTTGCATATAAAAGGATTAGACTCACCCGTACCCAAATAACACAGGCATACAAAACACAAATATAATCTATATAAAATCATTTTAATAAACTGAAGAAATGAGTGGTGACAGCTTGTGTATTGAAATGTGTAAATATACATGAGAAACTCACTAAGCAGTAACATGGTCTGTGGATTAGAAAAACAAACTGTTGTGTTTTTCACATCTCATGAATCATACACCATATGTATTCATAGGTGTTCCTTTGGTGCAATATGCAAACTTCAAATGAAAAAAATGATAAAAACTTAAGAACACACGGACAGTCATGGAAAGTAGGGCAGATTCACCCATCACCTCATGCGGGTCCAGATGTATGTAGTGCTTTTTAAGACGTTTGCAAAACTTTATTTAACGCAGCTAATAATTGGTTAAGTGCCTCTTTTTAAGTCACTATTTTGAGTTTACTGATGTTCACCTTTGACTTGCGAGGCAGATGGGGCAGAACCTCTGCGGGTGGTGGACCTGTGCCCTTCTCCGTTCCTCCTGACCTGCCAGAACGTGTAGCGGTCAGGTCCGCTGGGTCCTCCTGGGTGTGCTTGGGTCCTCGTTAATCTCCCGCCAGTTCTCCCGAAGTGATCGGTGCATTTGTTTATTAGTCGACACCAGGAGATTCTCGCCATTTGACATTTATGGGGTCATTTCTGTCTCCTGACCTTCGTTCATCCGTTTGTTCAGGCCGATGTGACAGACCTGGTTCTTGTGATGTGGAACACGCATCTCACACATCTAGTGAACTGCATGGTGCGGTTATACTTTCAGCGTCTTTCCCCTACTCGTGACATTTGCCTCATGCGTCTGATTTTTCATTAGTTAACAGAAATGTTTGACCTTATATATAAACTGTTTATATATCTCCAATTACATGTTTTTTGTCAAAGAAACTGTGTGTGTGCCTCACCTTTTGTGATATTCCTCAGCATTTACATAATTGGCTTGCTAATTATTCTGTAATAACATAATGGTTGCCACTCCATATGTCAACTCTAAAAATATGCTGCCATTTACGTTTCTGACAGAGTTACGCTCAGCTCTTTGAATATAAATGAGCGTGCATTGCCTAATGCATATTTAGGCATAATTGATTTACGCATGTGGATTGGCTGCTTTTAACCCCTTATTAAAATAGAAGCCACTTGTCATTAAATCCCTGCCCTGGCAATTAAGCCCTTGCTCCAGCAGGAAGGCAGGGATTTGGAGCGAGCTGCGAGTTGTTCTGCACCAGGCCAGTTCGCCTGTGCATCAGAGCTGTTTATCAGCTGGATCTGCCCACTGCCTGCTGCCCTAATTAATCACTTAAGTCAACGAATGAATTCAGTCACTACCACTTAACTGCAACCCCAACATCCTCCAGTGTCTGATAGCATAGGCATTTAATGGAAAAATAACTAGATAGCCAACTGAACAGCAAAAGTTAGCGTTTTTTTTTTTTTTTTTTTAGCGTAATTGATTCTTGCATTCTGGTATTGAGAGACCTTAAATGGCACGCATGCTTAGCATGACACAGACACCTACTTAAACGTACTAAGTGTGAGGAAAGTCATTTTTTTTCTTCTTCTTACTAAAAGGGACACCATGCCACTCCCCAGCCAATCCATTTAGCTTGTTAATGGCCGAGTGTACAGCGAGACCCCTCGGATTAGCCATGTTGCTCAGAATGTATAGCCAGTCGCCTGCTAAACATCAGGCTGCGGATGGGTTGACTGCCACAGTAGCTGTGGGTCTGATCGTTCGTCTGGTGTGGAGAAAGGGACACTAAATCAGGATGCATAGTGCTCCGATGCCTTGGACAGGGATAATTTGTGCTCGAACTGTTCTAGAGAAACTGGGCCAGAGATCATTAGCTATAAATCACCAGCCAGGACGAATGAAAACAAACAAAAAAAGAACAGCAAGCATAAAACTAGCACTCTAAGTTATGGCTGGGAATGGAAACACAATGGTGTGTTAAATGAGCTCACTGGCTTAGGGAGCTGGCAGGCTTTCCTGCAAAACGAAACAAAAATTCCACAAAAAAAAAAAACCTGGATGGAGCTTTAGGATGTGTTGAGGTGTGCATCAGTGTGCATAATGACACTTGCAATGCTTCTAAGTGCATAGTTGAACATGGCTGTTGATCGCAGAAGAATGTAAGAATATGAGCGGAAAACAGCGAATGAAGGCGTGTGTGCACTCTGCTAAGAGAATGTGCGGTCTCTAAAGGGTGTGTGATGTCCCTGAGAGATGAAAGTCAACACACATGCAGTCAGTTTGATTCTATATTTATCCATCTGAGAGCTGTGGAGCTGAATGTGATGATGAAATGCCACCCGCAATAAGTAGCTCTCTCTCTCTCTCTCTCTCTCTATTCCTTTCACCTTGAACTTTCCACTATCTACCTAATACCAGATGCAGCATCTCTGACCTTCCGCCCTTTTACACCAACGTTCTTATGTTGGCGCTGGTAGTGCTTGTAGTAAAGCACGCTAGAGCGCGTTATGCCTGTGTAACTATTCATCTGCTTCTCAGGACAGTATGCACATGCTCTCTCCAGTTATCGGTGGACGCGTTGAGTAGAGCTAGCAGAGCTGGTTTTAAGTACAGTCCTAAAATCCATTCAGAAATCTCCCTTTTAATATTGCTTTATGGTGTGTTTTTCTCTGCCAGAGTCGTTAGTAGTGATGGGAATTCACAGAGAGTGACGAAGGCCATGTCAGGCGTCACACGCTCTGTGATAAAACCCTTATGAAAGATTTCATTACAGACCTCTTCCAAGCTCTCATTTTTCATTGAGTCTAAGCCAAAAGATTTTGTCTTTCAAGCAGAGTTGTCGTGGTTACGGGGAGTTTTGAATAATATCTGACACCTTGCTGAAATCAGACTGTGGCTTCAGAGAAAGCTTGCTTAGCAGTGCAGTTTGGTTCTTCGTTGTTGGTTACTAGAAGAACAACACTTTTCTGATAAAAAATAGTTAGATATTCGCAAAAGAAAATGTCTGTTTTCTACATCACACTCCTCCTTTATACTGTATAAAACATAATATCCAATAAAGGTGGAGAATCAGATGGTGTTCACCATCTTTGTTTCACATATATTACTAATTCGACAAGTGCTAAAGTTTTATGATGCAGGTTATGCTTCTCTCCCTTTGCGTTTTCACTGATGACACCTTTTCAAATGGACTCTAAAGATCAGATAAGATGTTGCTTTTCTCAAGCCTTACGATAATCCATATTCATGTATTTGGTGTATGTTCATAAACTGGAGGGATGAAACGCTGGCTCCGTAGTTGGGCTACAGACGAGTCCTCTCTTCCCGTCTGCGTGATAAGTGAGTGTCGTGCTCGAGCGCAGTGAGGGCTGCAGGATAAACTTCTGATTCCCACCACAAGTACAACCTGTCAAATTGGAAATATGGAAATGTGACAGCTTATTGAATCCTGAGCAATTTAATAATAAGGACGACATTTGAAGGGTAGAGAATGTTTGTCGAAAGCAATTATTCAGTTCATGCCTATGCCAAATCAGGGAAAAGCAGCCTCGGTTTCGCTGCACCTGAGCCTATAGCCGTATGCCTTCCCTTGGTCTGGCAGTTATTTTATTGGTTATTATTTTGGTAGGTTTTTGGTAGGAAATTATTTACCAGTTTTTTTAAATGACCGTTTTATTCGCTTAGTTGTGTCTTTAATGCTTTTACTGTTAATTTCTTACATTTATAATTCATATTCCTGATTATTGCTCTGCCCTTTCTGGGTCTTCGTCATCATCTGCCTCTTTCTTGCCTTCATCTCTGTGTTTTTGCCTCTGCCCGTGGGCACCAGTTCGGCTGCCATGTTTTTTTTGTGCTTTTGTGCAGGTCTGATTGCAAATTGGACAATTAGACAGCTAGTGTTTGCACTTCAGAAAGCTGAATGTGGTCAATTGGTAATTGAGCCTCACTTGTTGCAGTGTTGTATTTCGCGAGAGGTTTTAGCAGTGCGGCTTGTGCCAGATTTAGAGAACTGTGTGTGGGTTTTGCCAAAAGAAAGTGAGTGGGAAGCAAACCAAGGGCCAGGAAATATGCAGACTTGGCATCTGGGTGTGTAGTGCCTTTTAACCTCATTAAAAATACAGTTCCCAGCCTCCTTTGCACCTAATGTAATATGTTAAATATGATGTGATGCATTGAGACAGCTAATCTGGTTCATAATACATCTGAGGCATACACCGGGCACCCTAGGATGGTTCTGACAATTTCAGAAATGTTTGTTTGAAATTGTATTTTTATCATACTCAATGTACATTGATATTGTTTTCCTTATGAGTTGTGGTATTATGTTTTACAAAATAACGTATAATAGGTCTATTATGTGATTTATAGAATTTAATCCATGCTTCTGTGATCAAGAGCATTAGATTTGTGGTTTATGAAACCCATTCTGGTATGATGTAAATTAATTGGCTTTACTGTATATATGAAGTGTATATGTATATATACACATATATGTATGTGTATGTGTATGTGGGGCTGTATATATGAAGATATTATAATATAGAAATATAATACAGTCGTCACATGATGTAAACACGTACAGCAATTTTTAAACGTGAGTATAATTATTTGCCAGTGCATTTAGGTATTAAGGTGTGATTTTATTTTTTTAATTTACAGCACTTTTTGTGCTAACCTGTTAATTTCTTTATAATTCTTGCACATGCCTTTCATACCCTAAACTTAAAATAGCTTGTTAATCTCTAGGGTTCATCAATATAAGCGGTAGGTCCTTAGAAACTCAGATAACTTCAGCTTTGCTGGCAATGCTGATGTGTTGGGACCAGAGGTTCCAATCCCATGTGTTGGACATCCTCCCTAAGCAAAAATATTGCCACCACTGTAAAGTGTAGCGCATCATCTCACATCTTCCAGAGAATTGTTTTGTTGTAACAAATGTTTATCAAGCAGTGATCATTAAAACATTTAGAGAGCATTTAGTTCTATGAGCGTGACTGTCCGCGAAATAGCAAATCTTTTATTTAACTAGCCTGGCCAATTAAGTGCAAAAATCCTCACTAGTCTCTTGGCCAGAGGTGAGGCGGAGAACAGGCTGTGAGAGTCGCCACGGTGATGTCAGAAGCTCCGCCCCCGCCACTCGGATCTGAAATGTACCTGGGCTTCCTGCTAATGTGACAAGTGGACGATGACAAGGTTCATGTCGGGTTTTCTACTCAGAAAATTATATCCCTTTTCCCTCCCTTTGTAATTGAGGTTCGGCTCTGTGCTCCTGAAAAGTGAGCTCAGTCACCGCGAGTGAGGGACCCTGTGAAAATCTGTCAGAATCGCAACGCTTGTCAGAGCTTTCCAGAAGCTTCCAGGCTGTCATAATCCTGCACTTCGTTCATTAATGCAATTACGGACGTGAGCGGTGGGGAGCGTAGGTAGTGCTGGGTAGGGGTGGGGGGGGGAGGGAGGGAGAGAGGGAGGGAGGGGCAAGGCCGCCCCCCTGTGGCCCACAGCCCTGCTGACGCCGTGGAATCCTAAATGTGCTGCGCCTTCCGCTTGCGGAAATGGCGCCTTAATCCCGCTCCCCCTGCCACTCGAGGAAGTGCTTGTGCAGTCCTGCATTACCCACACAGGACACTTCATTGGGAGGGCTGGGGGGTGGGCTGGGTAATTTGTCTTCCCAAGTGGATTCAGGTTGATGCTGCTTTAACTAAATTGAAAGTAGGGGCAGATGGCGGGGGCGTGGGGAGGAAGAGTGCGGGAGAGGAAGAAAGGGAATCTGTTAAGGTGCCTGTGGTAGACTGCTGACAGACTCTCGCTGTGGACCTGGGATATTGCAGTCATTTCTCACTGCCACCGTGGCTGCACGAGTCACAGGACGGAGAGCAGAGTTGCAAGCACTCTAGACCATTAGGGACTCGAACAACCACTAAGCCTAGGGGAGAGAACACTACACCCAGACACAGCCAGCAGCCAAAACAGTGTGTGTGTGTGTGTGTGTGTGCGTGCGTGCATGAGGGTGTAGCTTCTAGGGTGGCTGTCCGCTATACTGCCCATGAACACGGTGGCTAAATATTTAATGGTTCTGTAATTGACTTACCTTCACTTTGCTACAGCATTGGAATGAATGAACGGGTGGGTGGGCGGTGCTGACCTCTTCGTTGCTTTTCTTTAACAACCGTCCAAGGCTTTCATGCGTTGTCCTGCCGTACCACCTTTGCTGCCCGTGGTATTAGAGCTGGGCTGGAAGCTCATTTGCAGGCCCAGATAGCTTTTGTGAGTGGCAGGGTTGCAGGAGGCAGGGCTTGGCTGAGAGGCCTGTCAGCTGCATTAATAATGGAGGACTTGGCCTGTTCGAACGCAGCTGAAGAGAGAAGAAGAAATCAATGAGGAAAATGATTGGTGAAATGTGCCCTGCAAAGAGCAGAGGGTCAGTCTCATCGCTTGTCTCCATTTCGTCCACTTTCCTCCTGCCGTTTTTTGGGCTGAAGTCTTAATGTGGTATTATGGGTGGCTCTAGTGAAATACAGACACATCTCTTAAGGAGGGTTAGTAAATAATTCACCTTGGAGTGTCTCCGCAATCTCTACTTACTGGCTCTCTGAGACACTTTCCCAGATACAAATCTGTAGAAAATGTGCAGATCCTGAAGGCAGCACATCTGGTAAAGCTAGTCCAAGGAGTGCTAGTGTATTTTGAAACTTGATATTCTCTGCTCACTAACCCCCGAAACCCCTCCACACAGAATGCCTCTGACTCGACAGAGATATTTTTCACTTGTAGATGCTGTCGTTTTTTTTCGTTTTTTCATGAACAAGCACTGGGAAAATCCTGAGTCACCAAGATTTTCTTGTTTGAAGACCTTGCTGTCCTTTCTAGTCTGGAGGTGAATCATGAGACTTGTGTTCCATGATGCATAGCTGCTGTTTATATTATTTTTCCTGAGCTGACTGGTCAGGCAGTGGGAGGGAGTCCTCTCCAGGTTTGTATATATTCGGATGTAGAGTTCACCACAAGTCTCTTGGCTTCTGCTTTTGTTGCCAAGACTAAAGTGCCTGACAAGTGTGTTCTTGCAAGAAAATGATGCTGATCGTGATAAATTCTCTCAAAATGGCCGCCTCTTTATCATTCAGCCTCGGACTACTTCCTCACTTTACACAGTCGCTGCTGGTGGGGGTGGGGGTGGGGGGGTGTAGTGCTGTGCATCAAAGCGGATGGAGGCCGGCGCTGGCGTGAGGGGGTGGTGGGGGGTTGGCGGGTGGATGTGGGCTGCAGAGTTTTTGTTATCAAATTGATCATTATAAGCGTTATCTCACTCGCCGTGCGGCAAAGAAAACAAACGGTCCTGTCAGGCGTCGCACATCACCCATAACTCCTCGTCCTGTTCGCTCCATAAACAGTTGTTCCAGCCACGCCGACCTTGGCGAGAGAGATAAATAAGTGGAATTAATTTGTTGCCGGGGCGACAGGGAGGCGTAACGAAGAGCATTGCCTGTTATTAATGTCCCCCCCTCTGCCTGCGGCTGCACCCCAAGGACCATGGACACTTGGAGATGAGGTCAGGAGAGGAGAGGGAGGGAGGTGCACTCGCACTGCGGGCAGCCTGCTGGAGAGACGGCTCTCTGTGCACAGCCAGGGGAAAGACAGATGATCTGCCAGATTGACACGAAATTAGACTGGATGCTGGTTAATATGCCATAGGCGCTGTTTCTCTGAAGGGATCCCACTTCTCCGGTCCCAGAGCAGCACAGTGAGGAGCAGGGCTGTGTTTGATAATACCAGGCTCAGGGATGGTCCTCGAAGGCCGGTAATTAGGCCGTGCACTGGCATGAAATCAGACAGTAGAAGATTTTGTGCATGCTTAGGATTACATTTGGTATTTGGTTACAATGCATGGTTCAACTGGATTATGTGTATTAGGGGCAATGTGTTTCTTACAGTGCAAAATAAATAAGATATATCTTTTCGGCCCAGACCCCAGACCCTGATTTGAATAGCTGACCCCAAGCAGTAGGGTAGTGTCATGCAAGTGGTGTTGTGTAAACCCATAAACACGAGGTCTATAAATATCACGTGGTGCTCAGTGAAAGGTTCGTGCCCATACCATTCAATGCCAGCCAGCTCACAGACCTGGTAATTAGCTCTAATTTTCTGCTTTTATAGCTTGTCATTAAAATTAAGCCTCCCAGTAACACATTTACTGCTTTTCTCAGGCACAGTAGATGTTCTTGCACAAAGGACCTACTTAAGCAAGAATTTACATTTTATTGGTTATTCCGCCTCCGTTCGGCCGTAATGCTTCAAGAGTGTTTGAATCTGTCTAATGGAATAGTCCATCAGGCTTTTCAATGTGAAACAGGGCTTGTCAATGAGACTAATTAGCACGGCTATGATGCCAGTGCCTGCTCATACACCACATGGTGACCACACTGTCTAACAATAGAAAGGGTGAGTGCAGACAGCAATTATATCATCAGGCCCAGTTCGGCCCGCCGGAGGTCTGAATCTCCACACATGGACAGAGGAAGTATTGTTTTGCACATTCGTTTCAATGGATCACTTATTGCTGTAATTTGAGCAGGATTGTGGCAGGCGGAGCGATGATTAATTGCCTGCCTTGTCAAAACGTGGAGATGGCAGTGTGTCATCCATGTTGCCCTGGGCGGGACCAGGAGAGAGAGAGCTCTCCATCTCAACAGTGGGGGAAAGAGAGAAAAGATGAAATAGCAAAGACACGGAGATTGAAAATGAAAGCCAAAAAAAAAAAAATCACTTTGTGTTTCTCACAAAGCAGAAACATTTACCAAAATCCCTTCCAAGTGTTTTGACCAGAAAGGTTATTTTTAAACTCCAGTTATTCGAATGAAATTTATTTCTGTGAATCTAATTACGTGTACTTCCTCAAGCCGGCTTCAATTTGAAGGGGAAGTAGCCAGTTTCTTTATCCAGGAACGGGCTGGCCATCCAGAGCCATGCCAGCAATCAGAATCAGCACAACTGCAGCGGAAAGGCAGGATCACAAGTCACAGTCAGTCTGAAGATGAAGGGGTTCAATTGCTTTTGAGTGTATCTTTCTACTTTCCAAGCACAGGCCATTTGCTAAGTTACTCCAATCCAAAGATTGGATCTATTAAATTTGATTTAATAGATATTTCAAAACCTCAATGCTTCCGTGATTTTTTTTTTTCAAATACTCAACAACTTTGTCATAGTATCGTGAAACGATAGAAAGTTCTGAATATATACAAATCTGTAATTATATTTTTCATGACAGCATGCCAAAGTTAGCTTATTATTGGGAAATTTTGTTAAAAATGTTCTAAATATTCTGGAGCTCTATCAGTATTATAGATTGCTGTGACGCTATTTATCATGAATTACTCACAATCATGCAATTTCCAGCTGCGCTTTGAGTAAATGTGTCTGCAGTCTGCACGGCTTTTCAGGGGGGTTTGGCAAAACGCAGGGCTGCAGAAAAGTGCTCTTTATGAAGCACTGAGATGAAGAGACCCACTAAAATATGGCGTAGAATTTGACTGGCAAGAGCTTGGATGTGTATTAAAAAACTGAAGATTAATACTCTTTCAGGCATCAAAAGCCTAAAGTCATTTGTACAGGAAGAGGGATTCGTGCTGGAAGATTCGTCCTGTTATTCGGCTTCCACACTGGACAGTATTTCTGCTCAAATCTGAAGGTTTCTGAAGGTGTTGCTGGTCTAGAGAGACGTGAATTACCATAACAGCTTTTCCTCTTCGCTGATTACTCTGTATAAGGAGGGGATGTAGCTGAAATGGGCTCCATGCTACTTGTTCAGATTAGTTCCTCCACTATTGTTTGTGCATCTGCTTCTTTTGTGAACATCATCATTCCCACAATGCCTTGTGTGCCATCGTGGATCAAGTCCAAACAAACTGGGATCGTGTCGCGTTACAGCAGTGTTCTAAACTCGGCGTGAATTCGTGGGATTTCATCCTTTTCAAACTTGTGTATGTATTTCCTCATCAGTTTAGCTAACCAAAATGGGTAAAAAAAAAACAACAACAAAAGAATCCGTTTATGATAGGAACATAAACTGTGGAAAGGGGTTATTATGTGAGCTTGGTCAGGCAGCCATTTTGGACTGAAGGTTAATGTCCTTGGCGTGTGTACATTTGCACGTGTTGTATGCCGTCTGCGTGCGTCCGCTGGGGCTCGGGGGAGCTCGCTGCTGGTCTGTGTGTGCGAATGAGTAAGTGAGGCAAAGCGATGAATCAGTGAACCTGACTCACTCAAACAAATGACCTCATAAGTGCTCGATCATGTGAATGATCGAGCAACTCGATATTCGGAGCTGAGATGAAGTAGAATGAGAGCTGTCGACACATGGAGTGGGAAGTGGGAGACTGAGACGCTGCCTTCATAGGGTGATCACATAATATGTACTCAGATTAACACAATGGGATTGTTTGTAGGTACAGTGTACAGATTAGGGGAATAGGTATGGTGTTTTGGAGAAGTATGGTCACTCCCTACAGTGGCTGGGATATTTGTATGACATGCTGGCCACCCTGGGGGTCTGCAGTGGGCAGTGGGGAGGTGTGTGGTGGGGAGGTGTGTTGGGGAGCTGTGTGGTGTGGAGGTGTGTTGGGGAGGTGTGGTGGGGAAGTGTGTTGGGGAGCTGTGTGGTGTGGAGGTGTGTTGGGGAGCTGTGTGGTGGGGAGTTGTGGTGGGGAGCTGTGTGGCGGGGAGGTGTGTGGTGGGGAGCTGTGTGGGAACGCTGAGATGGATGTGGGTGTCAGCCAGAGAGGACAGGAATGAATCAGTAAGTGTGTGAGTTAATTACACAGCCTTCTGGAGATGGAGAGGCAGCGCTGCTGAGCACGACGCTAAGATAGATGCTGGTGCAAGTGAGGGAGCGAGAGAGTGTGTGAGTGAGGAAGTGAGTGAGTGAGTGAGGGAATGTGTGAGTGAGGGAGTGTGTCAGTGAGTACGTGAGGCAGTGAGTGAGTGTGTGAGTGATGGAGTGTGTGAGTGAGTGTGTGAGTGAGTGTGTGAGTGAGTGTGTGAGTGAGGGAGCGAGTGTGTGAGTGAGGGGGAGTGTGTGAGTGAGGGAGTGTGTGAGTGAGGGAGCGAGTGAGTGAGTGAGTGTATAAGTGAGTGAGTGAGTGACCGTGGGATGTCATGGGGAAGGAAGACCGATGCCCAAGGCAGCTCGCGCCACTGGGGGAGTGTAGGAATGAATCAGAATCAGTGAGTGTGTGAAATAATTACAGTGGGCTGGAGATGAGGGGAGAGCAAAGCTGTACTGTGGAAGATGCTAAGATGGATGCTGTGTGTGTGTGTGTGTGAGTAAGTGACAGTGAGATGGAGTGAGGGAGCTCAGTGTAGTGAAGGATGTTACGCTGTGTTCCTGTGTGTGTGTGTGTGTGTCTGTGGCATGCAGCATGTGGTGGTGGAGTATTCTAAGATGGAGGATGCTAGTCTTGGCGAGCGCAGTGTATGCAGCTTTTGCGGTCACGCCGCCCTCCACCACCTCCAGTGGGGGTCCCAGGCAGTCCCTGTCGCCTGGCAACCCACTGAAATAGCCCAGGACATGTCACAGGGGGAGAGGATTACACCGTAATCAGGTTGCAAGGTCAGAACGAGAGAGAGAGAGAGAGAGAGGGAGGGAGGGAGGAGGGTGGGATGTTAGAGAGAGAGAGTGAGAGAAAGAGAAAGGGGAGGCAGTGTGTTGGAGAGAGAGAGTGCGTTCGAGTGATGGAGAGTGGCTTGTGGAGAAGGGAAAAGAGGGAAATTCATTGCAGCAGAATATAGTGTTCATGCTCCTGCTAGAGCTTCATTCATCAAGGTGTCTGTTGAATGGGCCAGTGGCCATGAGCAGGAAGGGGAGATGCGGGCGGGGAGCAGTGAACGTGGCGGGGTCCAGGGGCCACGCGGCACAGAAGGCCCCTGCGGTAATTGGATGGGGAGAAGGATGCTCAGGAAGTGGAATGAGCGTTGGGAAGATTTCACTGAACTACCCAGCACAGTTGTGGGCAGGGGAAGGGATGAGCAAGACGGTCACGAGTGATTCGAGGCCGAACTTAATTAAAAACTTCAATCAAGTCCGTCTTCGGTAGAAATAACAGCTACTTTAGAACTATTGTTATTTTACTTGCTCGCTTTTTTGTGTGTCCCCGGTGAGATTGCTGTTCTGTAATTAAGATAAATTCGACTGAAATATGGCGAGGCAAAGGGGCCCATTGCTATCTTATTTGTTCTTTTGTTTAGCTATTATTTTGAGCCCCGGCCTGTGAATGGGACTAATGAGGTATTGAGATGGTGCTGAGGTGTGGCTGGGGCCGGGGTGGGAGGCAGCCTGCATCCGGCTGGGAAACATGAAGGCAAACGTGGGTTTAAATAATGACAAATCACCATGGCTGATAGAGCCATACGATTGCTTCCACTGATGGGGCAGAGAGGAGAAATAACAGGCCCGTCTCTGTGGAATTGAAAGGGTATAAATAAATCATATTACAACGGAGGAGAGGGAGGGAAGGAGTAGCAGGGGAATAGGGGGAGAGAAAGAGATGTGGACTGATACGGAGATGACGGGAGACAGAGAGAGATAGAGGGAGAGAGAGATAGACAGATGAGACAGATGCACGCTCAGATGATTGAGGAGTTGCATATAGATATGCAGATAATGCAGAACACATGCAGACAGGATGATTAACTGACTAATACTTCATCTGTCATTTGCTGTATCTGTGCCTGTATGCTGTTCTTATCACACTTCCTTTTTCACAGTTAGTCTGCTAGTCCCTAGTCCCTACACAGGCTGCCTTATGCATACACTCATGCCTTCACCTGCCACCTACCACCTCACTCAGCAAATAGGATCTGTTATAACATGTAGGTGATACTGTATGTATGATTATTGGTAAGATCTATAGAAAAGTTGTCAGGGCGTCAAATGGTAAGTGGCCATGTGCAGGAGGGGAAGCAGTGCTTAGAGATTAGTGGAGAGTGCAGGGCCGTGGAGCGCAGAAGTGTTCATTAATTTGATTGGTTGTAGCTGCTAAGTAGCGTCTTGGAAATGAATAGCCTTTACTTTCCGCTGAGCATGTTCATGAAGGACGGCTTTTATCAGTGGATCATTTCAAATGTCATTTTTGTGAAGTAAGAAATGGCCTTGCTGGCTGTAATCTTTAGCATTTGTTCATCACCTTGGTCAATGTGAGGGTAATTTGTCTGTGTCTTGCATGGAGCAATGAAAGACAAATAGTGAAAGAGTTATACATTCGAGGAATAGTGATTATGCATTTGTGTTGATTAGAGGTGTACGTTTGAGGAATAATTATGCATTTGAGTTCATGCTTCGAGGTATACATTCGAGGAAAAATTGATTATGCATTTGAGTTCATGCTTCGAGGTATACATTCGAGGAATAACGATTGTGCATTTGAGTTCATTTTTTGAGCTATACATCTGCGAAAGAACACAAAGGTGTAGCCACACAGCTAGCAAGCTTTTCGCGCCTCGTTATTATTCAGGCCTTTCACTGTTTCAGGTGAGGCTGTGTGCGAGTGCGTTCTGGGAGAGTGAGCTCAACGCGAGTGTGCGAGAGCATCGTCAGGAAGAAGCTTTAGCTGCGCTAGCTGGCTTTGCTGCGTGCAGCCCAGCGCTTGGCGTGGCGAGTGGGTCTGGCGCTGCAGGAGAGGAAGGGGCAGCGTTCATGTCGCTGATTACAGAAACCAGCAGAGAGCAAAGAGAGATGGTGGGATGGCAAACTGGCATTTTGCACGACTGCGTCTTCCTGCTTGACGCGTTCCGTTTGTTTCCACCACACATGCCGTGAACGGGGAGAGAAATGTAAGGGTGGAGGTTAGTTAGTAGCAGAGTGGATGCCTGGGTGGTCGTTTGGGCGTCTGCGGCTCCAGGGCCTGGTCTGGTTTGGCAGTGCCGCGGGTTTTCAGCCGGTTCTGGGTGTAGCCGTGGAAACGCTGGTCCTGGCTGCATGAGGGAGATGTGAGAGTCTGGAAGGAGCTGAGCCATGAGAAATGCAACGTGGGCGGAAAATGAATCCTGCAAAGACACAGCAAACAAACAAACAAACAAACAATCAACAAAACCAAAAAAAGAAGGGGTAAAAAAACCTGAAAGTGTGTGTGTGTGTGTGTGTGTGTGTGTGTGTGAGAGAGATTGTGTGTGTGTGTGTGTGTGTGTTCATCTGTTTTCAGTCAGCAATTCACATTTTGATGGGTTTGCCATGATTGAAGCCTCTGTGGGCTTAGACATGACATGGACATCTGAGGAAACCAGCAGCCATTCTGTCCCTCTTCCTGTTCTTCATTCTGTACCTCTTCATCTTCCTCCTTCTGTCCCTCTTTGTCTTCCTCCTTCTGCCCCTCTTCCTGTTCTTCATTCTGTCCCTTGTCCTCTTCTGCATTCTGTCTCTCTTCCTCTTCTATATTCTCTCTCTCTGACACCTTTTTTCATTCCTTTTTCATCCTTTTTTTTACTTACTTTACTCTCATTTCCTCTTCCTCTTTCTCTCTCGTTCTCTCTCCTTCTTCCTATTTGTCACCCTCTCTCTTTATTTGATATTTGCTGCTTGACAGATAGAGAGCTTTTGCTTTTGATCCTGATCCCGTTATCTGTTTACACCCTGTCCTCAGCATCGTGGCCAATGAGATTTTAGTGCATTACTGTCACACTGCATTTCTGTGTGTGTGTGTGTGTGTGTGTGTGTGTGTGTGTGTGTGTGCATGTGTGAATACGCATATGTGTTTCTTTTGGAGAGATTAATGTAATGTAATGGCCCATTAATCAGTGTGTTAACTTGATTAATGGTTAACTGGTTTCCAGGCTGTGTTAACTAGTGGGAGTCTCAGTTCACTGTAAATAATGTGTGTTGTTTTATTTGAGAAGTGCAGTGATGCAGTGATGTAGTGATGTAGTGATGCAGTGATGTAGTGATGCAGTGATGCAGTGATGCAGGCCCACTGCTTCGCCAGTGATGCTGAGGTGACTCAACAGGGAGAACATGGACCCCCAGGCCTGTCCGGGCTCAGGGGACCTTTAGGAATCTTTTGGTCTTTAAATAGTTTCTTTGCTTCGCTCAGATTCATGCCACTTTACAGATCAGATCCCACATTCGTCCTTGCAAATGTATTTCATATGTAGGCCATCGCCGTCACATCTGAGAACAAGCCAGGGTACGATGTGCATCAGGCAGAGTTGTTTATTCAGGAGATGCATCATTTAGTCATGATGACAAGAATGAAAGAAACATCCTTAAAACGTGGTGAAGGTCTCGGAGTGCACCCCCCCCTCCTCGCTCTCTCTCTCGCTCTCTCCCTCTCTCCATCTCTCTCTCTCTCTCACTCTCTCTCTCGCTCTCTCCCTCTCTCCATCTCTCTGCCTCTCTCTCTCCCTCTCTCCATCTCTCTCTCTCTCACATCCCTCCTCTAGCTCTTTGTCTTGCTGCTTGTGAGTGTCTCCCTGTCTCCTGCTCGTTTGGGTCCTCTCCCCATCTACCCCATGTATGCGTTCTCTCTCTCTCTTTCCTGCCATCTTTTCATCCATCTCTACACCCTTCATGTCAGCCATTGTGGGGCTATCGCTGGATGATGTATAGTCTTTATAGGACGGGCACCACAGCATCAGGCTCCACAGGTAAAGAACGGTGTCGCACTTTCTCCACCCTCCATTTTGGCTCGGCAGAGCTGCAGCTGTCTCCACACATATGTGCTTAGGTACACATTCTACACATATGTACACATATGTGCTTAGGTACACATTCTACACATATGTACACATATGTGGTACACATTCTACACATATGTACACATATGTGCTTAGGTACACATTCTACACATATGTACACATATGTGCTTAGGTACACATTCTACACATATGTACACATATGTGCTTAGGTACACATTCTACACATATGTACACATATGTGCTTAGGTACACATTCTGACGTGCTTTCCTGTCTACGCACACACGCAACCCCCCCGAAGAGTTCTGAAGAGGAGCTGTTAGAAGATTAGTTTAGTGAAAAATCTAATTTACACAAAATTTCCCCTTACGTCAAATATAGTTGATCAGCCAAGACATGTTTGATGTCCAAACTGCTTCTTTAGTTTTGTACAGGGACTGGAAGCCATTAGGTGTACTAGTACGAGAAGCCCAGACCTGCAGACATGCACAATCCAAACCCCACGCTTACCACAAACTGGGTTGTTAAAGAAGCCCAGATAGACTTACATCTGCGGTTTATGGCTTGCTGTGGCATGGCGTAAGGTTAGAAATCAATGGCTACGATTACCGTGTTTATCTATGGGGTATATGTTTGTCCACGTAAATAAGAATTTTTATCCACACTTCTCCTTGTAGCGTCTTTGAATATATTGGTCTTTGTCACAGTAGCTCAGTGAAAGCAGCTCTTGAATAAACAGAGGGTGCGTGTGCACGTACACATGTGCACAGACACGAGACATTTTCTCCACCACAGATCTATACACCCCTGGAGTGACTGACTGATAGGGGCCCCTAAGCATGGGGTTGCTATAGAAACACTGGTGCTATCGAAGATGACCCAAATTAGTTTTCTAGCAGCCAGGCGTGGAGCGTTTCCCACCTGGGAGAGGGAGAGGGGGGGGGGGGGGGGGGGAGGGGGGGGGAGGGGGGGGGGGGGGGCAAATGAAGAAGAAAAGGAAGAGGGGGTGGTGTCGGGGGCGGAAAGAGCGGAGCGGAAAAGGACTCCAGTGGCCAACGTGGTGTTGATAGACAGACGCAGGGAGCTGTAAGCGATGGAGCGAGGGAGGTGGAGGGGTGGAGCGCTTGGCTGGAGCTGGGCCGGGCGGGACGCTTGCGCTGCCTCCGTAGGCCAGCGGGGGGCGAGAGTGTCGGGTAGGTTAGAGCCGCGCAGACCTGGATACGCACGGCGCGTGAAGAAGTCAGCGCTGCAGGAACCAGTCAGACCAGAGTGCAGCGGGATGATGGGGGAATACGACGCCACATGCGCGCACACACACACACACACACACACATCAGAGCAGCGAGCAGGTGGTCTGAGCCGAGGTGGACGTCTCCATCCGTCGGAGAGCTGGTGTCCGCGGGGAGCCATGAGGACTACAAGCAGTGAGCCAAAAAGGCCAGGCCTCTTTGGGGAGACTCTGAGGAGACTCTGTGGAGACTCTGGTGAGACATTGGGGAGACTCTGGAGAAACAATATGGATACTGTGCTTTATTAGGGCGAAGCGTGTACTTGCATTGATTGGTTAGTATTAATAGAGCAGCATGTCTGTGGAAGGACTCCTGAACATTGATCTGGATTCGTCAGTGGCTTGTCACATCCTGAAGAATGTCACGCTCACTCAACGCCAGGCTGAGGGAAATCGAAGTGGTCAATTAGCAGAGGCAGATTCCTCAGCGCAAACCGTTCCTTCAGGTTCAGTGGCGAAGGATGTTGCCGTGCAACCAAGAAATAATTAGGTACTGGATTCCTCCCTGGGAGTATTTCTGACACATTCTGTGACTGGTCTCTTCCCCGCACCCATCTGCTCCGTACGCACACAGTTGGCACACAGTTTAAGGCCGGTCCCATCGCACATAATGAAATGTTTGTGGGCAGTACAAACGGACCGCAGAGATGGTAATCTGCTCTTTGTATTGGCTTGCACATGCCTTCCACCAGATTGTGCCTGACCCAGAGGAGTCCATTAAGTGTGTGTGTGCACACGTGTGTGTGTGTGTGTGTGTGTGTGTGTGTGTGTGAAGAGAGGGAGAAAGATGCTTATACTCTTGAGAAGAAGGTGAGCTAACAGAGATAAAAGCTTCACCGAGCGTGAATGTGACCCAGACGTGACGAGACGGAAAAGCTCCTCGTTTCCTGCCGGAGCTCCCCAGACAGGCTAAAGCCTTTATCTGAGGCCCAGCACATGCTGCTCAGGCCCGTCGCCACTTTGATACATGGCCGTGTTAGCCGTGGTGGGCAAGAGGGCATCTGCTGGCAACCGGCTGCCGTCCCCACAGCTGGACGTTTCTCCTAACTCACCAAAACACAACTCCACTACAGGAGCCGCACGATGGGGAAACAGCTGAAATGGAACCGATTTCTGTTGTTAACGGACATCCTGTGCAAGTGCATACATTAGACAAACAGACATCAAATAGAGTCTTTCATCCACCGATACGGGGAGGGTGTTACGGGGGTGGTGGTGGTGGTGGTGGAGGATGGTGGTGGGGGGGGGGGTAATATCGAGCGAAAAAGAGAAATGGAGATAAATTTTAAAACAAAGCTCTTGATCCTCTCCTGTGCTGTGCTCTGTTTACTGATATTAAACCTCCCATTAGATTCAATCTCTTCCCCTTCAACATGATAAGCCCAAGGCAACACTTTCTAATTAGTTTATGTTGCCTGCTGCTGACTGCAGTTGCCTGCTGTTTTCTCCTCTCTGTCATTATCACTCGCGCTGCTCCCCTTTTGAAGCACTCGCAGGCTCCGCGCATGTTGACTCACTCGTTATGAGGAGGGCAGCGGCGCGAGGTGTCGCCCAGGGGCCGGAGCCCTGGCGCGGGACGCCGACGCGTCTGCGTGCGTGTCACTAGTTCCAAAGCCATACGCGGGAAGGCCGCTTCTCGGTGCTGACCACTTCATTAGCTGCGGAGCGGATCCTCCCTGCTCAGAGAGGTGGATGATGGGAGAGCCCCTCGGCCGGTTGTGGCCAGGCAGTCCCGGGGGTGGGGGTGAGGGTGGGGGGGGGTTAGGTCGCTCAGGAAGGCCCGACCGACCTACGGAACGGCCCGGTCCTTCAGCCGAAGCTCTCCTTACCTTGTGCTGCGCAGCGGTGGAGTCAGAGACAGCAGGCACTCATCACCCTGCGTAAGGCAGGCAGTGACTCAGCCACGGTGGAGGAATCAGACGGGCAGCCTGACCTCGGAGCGCCGTTCGCGCTGTTTAAGGGTCGGAGCTGCTTTTGCAGACAAGAGCACTTAATGTACTTACATAGAAACGAAACTCTACTTTTGGTGTGCATAGACCGATGACCTAATGATTATTCCTGCCTACAAAAGAGGGTCGGATCTGCGGGGCTCATGCAGATAATAATATTGGACAAATGTGTGTTCTGTGTAAACAGAAATAGAAAGATGTTGAGGAGGCTGTTCGGGGTGGGTGTGATGGGTGTCCCGCTGGCCCTGAGCACTAGCAGAAGAAGGATCGCAGAATTCCCGCGGTATATCGACTCGCCATCTGCAGTGTTTCCTCTCCCCCGACCTGCCAGTCACACTGGACGTCCACTCATGCTGTGGAGCAGCTTGTGTAGCCAGTGCTTGTGTGTGTGTGTGTGTCTGTGTGTGTGTGTGTGTTGTGTTCATACGTGACGTTTCCGAGGCAGGGGTGCGGGGGGTGGGGCTGAGTGACCTTTGGGGCTGCTCCTCCCCGTGTGGGCTCCTGACAGCTGGACAGGAAGCAGGGGAGCAGCTCGATGTTGAGCTGGGGCCGCATGCACAATAGGCCCCGTGACCTTGACCGTAGCCACAGGGCTCACCGGGGAGAGAGGCGAGGCCTCCATACTAAACACACCGCCATCCGTTCTGCCATTCAGCCATTTTAAACACACACGCTGCTCCATTCTGCTATTCTAAGGCTTTGCCCTCTTTTTTTTAGCATGTTTCTGTCTAAATCAGTTGTCTTCTCCCTCCCGCCCTGTTCTGTGGCTCTTTTTTCATCCTTTATCTTTGTATGTCTCATAGTGCTCTGCACCTCACACACCTCTCATCACCGTTACCCAGACTACCCATAGGGCCTTTCAGAGTGTTGCCCCTTTGTCCCCCTTCAAAGTCAGAAGCTCAACCCTCCCTCTCCCCTCTCTACCCCTCTGCATCTCTCTCTCTCTCTCTCTCTCTCTCCCTCTCTCCTTTCGTGCCCTACTAGATCTGAGAGAGGATTTATCCTCAGTGGACTCTGGTTCAGTGTCAGCCCCTGCATTTGTCCATAGTGTTCCTGTTTACCTTTCAGTGTGAGCTAATACTCTGTCAACACCATTAATCCTCAGCATAATAGGGAGCGTGCGCAGTGTTTACCAGACTGACGACAGCTCCGGGATTGATTCAGTGATGCTTTATGACCAACACTTTCATCTAATGGCATGCCTGTAAATTCCCAGGCTTCCATGTTGCAACTGCGGGACTTGGAGCTTGGCTCTGTGCCGCCCGCCACCTGCCCCTCTCCCACTTCCTGTGTCCAGCTTCTTATTTACATCAACAGACAGCAATGAAGCGGCAAGCTTGATCTACAGAGGCTGGAAATGCATTTCTACTCATTCTTTTGCATTATACAAAGACGGGTGATTTTTTCCATGTACTGAAGCCCCAGCAGAATTTCAATGTCGTTTTGTGTGTGTGTGTGTGTGTATTAAAGTACATGTGCATATCTAAACTCATGATCATCTGCAGTGGGGGGACGGGTGCGTCGTCCCAACGTGATGAGATAGAAGAAAAGCATTTGAAATTCCCATAGACTGTCTCCTCAGTCACAGCCGAGCTCTTCAGTAGGTGGCTAAAATATAATCTCTTTTCCATTGCTCCATGAGAAGGGCTTAGCACGCTCCTCTCCTCCCCTTCAAAGAGGCTGCCAGTTTGGGCCGCGGGGCTGGGTGACTCACGCTCGCTGGAGCCGGGCTGTGGATCGCAGCCTGCGGTTCTGATAATGGAGGACGTGTGTCAGTCACAGCGCTGACTGTGGCCTTGCTGGGCTGCCGTTATTTCCTCCTCCTTCCTCATCAAGTGTCCAGACACCATCGCCACATCTTCTTTCTTTTCCTCCCTCCCACTCCCTCCATCTCTCTCTTTCTCTCTTTTTCGCTCTTTTCTGTCTCCCTCTCCCTTTCTCTGGTGTCATGTTGTTAGTTCTCTTTATCCTTGCCACCTGTATTTATAGTTGCAAATTTTTTTTTTTTTTTGCTTCTCTCCCAAGGAAGACAGGGGATCCTGTCAAAACTAGAAATAACACTTTAAAGAAACGAGTACACAGTACACACACACACACACACACACACACACACACACACACACACATATATATATATATATATATATATCCAATAGCTTACAGCAGATATAGCGTAACTTACCACAAACAAAGTGCAATGAGAAGAGCTCAAAAATTCACATAGAGCTTCAAGAACTACATCACGGGCGTATTAATATTCCCAGACCTTGAAGGTAATGCGTGATGCGTCAGGTGATCTTTCCTAAGACAGCGTGCTTGACAGCGCTCAGGACGTGTTTGCCATCCCCAGCCTTCTAGCGCAGAATGCCAGAGCCACCTCACTCTTCACAGAAGTGTTTTTTGACTTGGCACGACCGCCTTGGCAAGAACGAATAAAGGAAGAATGCCTGCCTGCTACTGACTGCCATTTTGACCCCGAAGTCAGTTTGACCAAATTGTCATGTTGCCACGCCTCTGCCGGTAGTTACTGGCACGCGGCGGCGGTGAGCACATGGCGTTTTGTTTACGTTTTGACTGACGCTTTGTTTTTGCCTGCGCGTTGGCCACGCCTCCCTTATTGTCCACACCACCTGGGGGATGTCGTGTCGGTCTGTTTCCTCTTATTTACGCCTCTGCTTTGTTCGTATGACTGTCGGCCGTTCGAGTTATGTTGGCTTTTTTTTTTGCTGTTTGTTTTCGTTCCGGCAGCGTTTTGTTTGTATGACTGTCGGCCGTTTGTCGGCCGGAACTGTTTTCGTTCCGGCAGCCTTTTGCTCAGTTTGGTTACTTTCATTAAACGCTTCAGTTGGATGTCCACATCCCTCCTTTCTTCTTAAACAAATCCTGTTTCTTAGCCAAAGGATTTTCATTTGTGATGTGATAATTTCAGTTTGCAGCTGCCAGTAGATGCACGTTGGCGTCCACTGGCCGTAAGCCTCCATATGGTAGTCACGTACTCAGGTAGCCACAGTGCACCATACAGTACGTTTTGGAGAACAAACATCTTGGCCAAATACAAATACAGCACCTGAAGTAAATAGAAAGTGTAAATTTGACCTTTCACCAAGCCACAGCTTTAATCCCCCTTTAAGACCAAAAAATAGTTACTGCACCATAAAACCAAAATCATCAGTGTTTTCCTGTTTCCCATTGTTGTTTAACATACATGACTGGTGTCACTGTAAACCAGCCTGCAGTATTTATTGTAGTAGTTCTGTCCTACTTGTCTTGTTTAATTACCCATTTGAGAACATATATAACAATGGCAGAGCAGTAATTAGCTAAACATTATTATTCATTGTCTTGCGATTTTCATGGATTTAATGTGATGGCCTGGAGTTTTACTTTCCACTGATTTTATCACCTTGTAACCTGGTAATTTTAAAAATTGTTTTATATATTTATTTTTGTTTTGGGGGGAGGGGGGGGGGGTTCCAGCAGCACATTTGTACCGTGCTAAAGAATTAAAATTAGAACTGCAGAAAAGATAATAAGATGCAGAAAAGACACACAGTCCTGATCTGAGAGTGAAAAAACTTAGTTAGAGAGACACCTGCGATCTGAGTAGCTTTTACTCCGGATGCTCTAACGGATCCTGTGAACACTTCTGCCTTTGGACGCTGTTCTAGCACATTCTGATGTTTTGTTTTGTTGCTTGCTATTGCTGCTGGGATTGATTAATGCATGTGAAAGTTGTACAGTGCCTTAATTAAGCTTCATCGGGGCTTTTTGTCAGTGGGAAAATCTAGCTGCACCCGTTTGATGGTTCGGTGTGACCCCGGTTGTGAAGAAAGGCCCCGTAGAAGCACATTTAACGTTAGTGCTTCACAGAGGCATGCTGGGATACAGAGCATGAAGCCGTCTTTCCCAGCAGCGGCGCAGGATCACTGCATCTCACCTCTTCACCGGGTAATTGATGACACTGTCTAGCTGTGGTCACGTGACGGCTACGGTTTGTCGGGCTTTTCTCCTCGCGTTGGTGTTTGACGGACAGGCTGGTCTGGCGTGGCGCTAGTCCACACAGCGTGGTTCACATGCCTGTGATTACTGCTGTCGAGGAACTGACATCTGTTGAGATTTCTGTGGCGCGTGTTACTCATGGTGGATGTCATTAAAATGGCCTTTCTCGCTCTGTGTGTGTAGTAAAGACTCACCTCAGGGCAAAAATGGAGATAATGGCTTTTCCATTACAAATACACCAGTATTTGTGAGACAGACACGCTCCCACCATGAACCGCGAAGGGTGAATTACATTTCTTTTTTCTCGTATTTGATACTGTTGCTGTGTGAAATAACTTTTATCTCTTGTCCCCAGTCAGAGGCCAGTCTCTGTGCAGAGGAGGAGAGTAGAATTGAACATGGAGAATGCAGGGCTTTGACTTCTGGCTCTAACTCACCCAGAACACCACCCAATCTCCACCCAATCACAGGCACTGACCTCCCATACTTTTGTCCCATTCTCGTTTGGCAAGAGAGGAGATGTGGAGCTTCAGACGGGGGAGAGTGGGGGGTGGGGGGGGGGCACTATTGCCAGGAGCTCCATGCAAGGAGAGATACGTGATGGCGTTGTACTCGTGTGTGTGTGTGTGTGTGTGTACGCTAAGCAGTGCAGCATGTCTTGTCCCGGTCAGGACGTACCACTGGAATGGACTCCCATGGCAGACGTGTGTGATGTGACATGCTCTATAGCACAATACCGTACACACCAATCATATCCAAACTCCTTTCACACCGCGATACTCGGAGACATGCAAGAGAGATACAGGCAGTGGATGGAGCGTGAGAGTGAGTGGGGAAAGAGACAGGCTCTGAAATCGAAACCATTTGACTTTAACTTTGGCAAGTAAGTAAACAGTCGAGGCATGAAATGGATGATTTGATATTTGAAAGACGCAAAATTATGTAGATTAATTGAAGAGGAGTGCTGGCGGCTTATCGGGGAGCAGCAGGTCTTTTCCCTCAGCTCATCTTAGGGGCTGTGTGTGTGTGTGTGTGTGTGTTTGTTTTTGTGTGTGTGTATGCTATGTGTGTGCCTGTATATGTGTTGTAATGGATCAGGGGTTATTCATAAAGCCCTACTTGAAGTGCTGTGCGTGTGTGTGTGTCAGGATGCTGGGTGGAGGAGGCTGAGGCCAGCATAACGCCTTTCTCCACCTGGGGATGGGATTGCTTTCACTGCATCGTCCTTTCGCTCCTCTTGGCCGCCCACACACTCTCATTACCATACGAATAGCCCTGCCTGCCTCTGTGTCCCTCCCTCCTTGCTCTGCTTTTTCTCCTGTGATAGTTTCCCCCTCCCATTCTGTTATGAAGGGCTTGTGGTGGAGGGTGGAGGGTGTTGGGGTGAGACGAGCACCCCAGACACTCCAGACGCCGGCTCTGGCCTTCCTGTTCTGCGTCTCGGGTGGTGTAGGGAGGCGAGGCGAGGCAGACTGGCTGGTGTACGGGGGCGAGGTGAGGCGAGGCAGACTGGCTGGTGTAGGGGGCGGGGCGAGGCAGACTGGCTGGTGTAAGGGGGCGAGGCGAGGCAGACTGGCTAGTGTAGGAGGGCGAGGCGAGGCAGACTGGCTGGTGTAGGGGAGCGAGGCGAGGCAGACTGGCTGGTGTACGGGGGCGAGGTGAGGCGAGGCAGACTGGCTGGTGTAGGGGGCGAGGCGAAGCAGACTGGCTGGTGTAGGGAGCGAGACGAGGCAGACTGGCTGGTGTGTATGGTGGGGGGGCGGGGCGAGGCAGACTGGCTGGTGTAAGGGGGCGAGGCGAGGCAGACTGGCTAGTGTAGGAGGGCGAGGCGAGGCAGACTGGCTGGTGTAGGGGAGCGAGGCGAGGCAGACTGGCTGGTGTACGGGGGCGAGGCAAGGCAGACTGGCTGGTGTAGGAGGGCGAGGCAAGCCAGACTGGCTGGTGTAGGGGGGTGAGGCGAGGCAGACTGGCTGGTGTAGGGGAGCGAGGCGTGGCAGACTGGCTAGTGTAGGGGGATGAGGCGAGGCAGACTGGCTGGTGTAGGGGAGCGAGGCGAGGCAGACTGGGTGGTGTAGGGGAGCGAGCTGAGGCAGACTGGCTGGTGTACGGGGGCGAGGCGAGGCAGACTGGCTGGTGTATGGGGGTGAACCGGGCAAACGGGCGGGGTGGCACGTCGTGATCTGTGCCGTGGGCGTTTGTTTGGTTTGGTGTGTGTGTGTGTGTTTGGGAGATGTCCTGCTACACACGCGCTCCATGGGTGCTCGGCTTAAACCCGCTGCTTTGATCCACGAGGCAGGCGCGGGGGGGGGGGCGCACATGGGCGTGAAATAAGTGGTTGCAGCTCTGTCAACCCCCAGCTCCATCAACCTTCGCTTCTGTAAACCCACTCTATTGCTCCCCAGTTACCAGCAGTGGATGCCAACATCCCTCCCTGTTTGAGCATTATTCCTGAGACTCAGCACTCTGCAAACATGGGGAGTGTGTGGTGAACTGATGTGTTAATCACATGTTGGAGAATGTGTTTGTGTGTGGGAAGCTCTCTCTCTCTCTCACACACACACACACACAAATACAGTGTCACCATGTGTAGCAATGTGGTGTTCTATTTCCTTTTTCTTCCATCTTGGGTTTTAAAATGGCTGCCAGTGTTGCGCTGTAGCCAGTGAGTCAGTCAGCGGCCTGAGGAGGCGAGAGGAAGGTAGGACGCAGAACCTTATTAGACAGAGAGGGAGAGTGATTTAGGGAGAGAGAGAGAGAGAGAGAGAGAGAGAGAGCGAGGGAGGGAGGGAGGGAGAGAGGGGCAGAGGGAGGGAGGAGGGTAGGGAATAGGAGAGAAGGATGTGTTAAGATACTGCTCTTAGACTGCTGACAGGCTGCAGGGATATTGGTGTGTGAGAGTACAGCTCTCCTGTACCCATCATGCAGTGCGTGAGGAGGGAAACAAGGCTGCTGCACTGATCCCAGCTTTTCTGGGCCATGGACTGAAAACATCGAAAGGAAGGTGATGACCATGGAGATACTATGGATTCTGTTCCATTAGCAGCCTGCAGACACAGGGCTGTCTTTATGAGAGAGAGTGTGGATAGTCATTCAGTGACCGGCTGGCTGAAAGAGACATGCAGACAAAGACATGCACACACACACACACACACACACACAGGAGAGAGCTGAATTGTATTATCATATTTAAACGTACTAAAAATACCATTGCAGAGAGGACACCTTTCCCCCTAGCATCAGAGCGACTGCTACTTGCTGGAGTAGTTTGCCTGGTGGTGGTGGTGGTCCAGATCTCACACTGTGGCACACTGATGTGACGGTGACACGTTCTGCTTTGTGCCTCTGCGTGGGGCCTCCGCTACGTCTGCGGGCTTTATGATCACAATAAAATCACAAGCGTTTAATAGACTCCATAATTGGCGCATTAACTCTTATGGTAAAGAGCACATACCCCATAGTCCATAAATTGCTGGTTGGTACTCATAATCGGACTATAAGTTATAACCCTGAAAATGATTCCTATGGGATCACCCAGAACACCACCCAGAGCACCGCCCACAGCACCGCCCACAGCACCGCCCACAGCACCGCCCATTCTCCCTCAAATTAAAGCTGACATGCATATTTTATTTTATCCCATTTTTAAGCCAGGTCCCTCCCACCGACTAGCTAGCTCTCCGCTATCATCCGATCGCTTCCAGCCGCGGAGGGCGTGACGAGCAGGTGGGGCCCTTCTGACCCCCAGAGCAGAGCCAAGCCGCCTCCTTCCGGCCCCGGACGGCCGTGGCATCATCGGGCCTGGGCAACATATGTCGTGATGTTGCGCCTATTGTTCTGAGTCCAGTTTGCCGGTGTGTAAAGCACACACAACAGTCTGACCAGAGCTCGGCGTGAGCCTGGAGTCCGTTGGCTTGCTGTAGCGCGTGCGAGGATGAGGAGCGTATGTGACTTCATCAGTTTAGATCTGCGCGCAGGACGACTGGCGGCACACCGAGAGCTTCAGCAGCGCGCCGTTGCCGTGAGACCAGCGGAGCCGTGTTCCCGTCTCCCTTGTTACTAGGTATCAATACTGAGCCATGTATCCACATTCACAGCTCAGCCATTACATCAAATTACACTCATCCAGCACACAGCGCTCGCTTTACAAAGCTTCCCCCTTTCTTTCACTGCCTCTCGGAAGCTTTTCCAATCTCTCTCTCTTTCTCTCTCTCTTTCTCTCTCCTGTGTGGCATGTCTGCCCTCCTGCTTTCCTTCGCTTCTGTGCCTGACTCGCCCTCCTTTGCTCTCAGTTTGTTTCAATTCACATCTCTCTCTTTCTCTCTCTCTCTCTCTCGCCCTTTCTCAGGAGGTGCTGTGAGTTCTAGTGAATTCTAGGAGCAGGGAGAGTACGAGTTGGCAGAACACTGGACCATATGGCAGGGCTGGGCGAGGAGGGAGGAGGCAGGTTTGATGCTCTGGAGAGGGAGCTAGCTCTCACTGCTGCTCCAAGGAACACTGCACAAAAGGTGCAGATGATTTGAGCTGAATAATGGCATCAAAAAAAAAAAAAGAAAGCAAAAGGTCCCCCCCCCCAGGTCCTGGGTCCGCTGTTGGAGCCCAGGCGGAGTAAATCTCCTTGCAGATCCTGAGATGAGGCTTGAAGACTTTTATGCAGCTCCACGGGCGCGTTTGTGTACTGCTTCCCGCGCCGGGGCGGGAACGGCAGGCAGTTAAACACTGAGTCTATACATCTGAACAGAGGTTCAAAAGTTGAGCTGGAAAGGAGGCAGAGGCAGAGATGCCTACAGTAGAGAAGGTACAGTTTGTGCCTGTGTGTGTGTGTGTGTGTGTGTGTGTGGCTCGCCATTTCAGGTGTGGCGGCACGAATGAGGGCGGTGTGTGTCCGGCTGTGAGTCCAGTGTCACAGGAGTGGATATGAACCCGTTTAATTGAGGCTTTTGCTTCTTCAAATGGGCCCCTTAACTACATTGCAGACCACATGGATGGCTGCATCAAAGACTCTACCACAGATAAAACAAAGCATTCTCATTTCAAATCGATATTGATAACTCTTGACTGTATGTATGCCACTGTATGCAAATCCAGAGCACAGACAGATCTTCCCAGCTCAAGTCACACATTTAGTGCATGAGATTTGCTTTTTCTCACGCGTGTGGATGTGTCACACGCTTTGTCAGCTATACATGCTTTATGTAAAAGCAGAAACACACTGAGCAGGCCGGTCTGGTGTATCAAATCGCTGTGAGAAGCATTTATGGATCAGATATGAAGGCAGAAGCATCCTTTGCATTATTATTTGCATCATATTTGCATTTTTTGCAGCGTGTTTAAGGCAAACCTGTTTATATGCATATTCATATTTCATCATATGGTGCGTGTTACAGCTCACTATGGGAGATGAGACGATGCTGCTTCCTGTCTGCCTTGTTGTGCCTTGTCTTTCCCCACAGCACGACTGCATCACTGTACTACTGCTCGTGAACACTGTGAGGTTTAGCTGGGAGAGACCAAGCCTCATTTGGTCTATGCACCTAAATGAACAAGTGTTTAAGAGAACTACGATGCCATTGTGCAGAATCCTGGATTCCGTCCACGCGGCCTGTGTTAACCCCGCCCATCACAGCACTAAAGCCCCACCCATCACAGCACTAAAGCCCCGCCTTGGGCGTCTGGGTAGAAGCATTCCAGATGTGTTAGCCTTCCTCTCACTTCTGCCTTTATCAGCTTCGCATCTGACAGGACCACCGATTTCTGCCATGCTGACTGGAATGTTTCATAATGAGTCAGTAATGCTCTTGCCAGTGATGTGCCAGGCTGTGCTTTGATCTTTTTTTTTTTTTTGCCGATCTTTAATGTACGGATATTGATTCATAAGGTGAAAGATAATCAGTCACCTGATAAATCAATATCAAGCAATATGAATTAGAGACCAGTCATGTGTGAAACTGGATTCTTAAAAAAAGGGGGCTTTCTTTAGAATGTCTCCAAGGGTCTCATCTATGCTAACAGCTGACACTAATATTAATAATCTGTCACATGCAGACTGATGCAGTGGAAATGTACAATGCACTTCTGTTGTGCGATAAAAGACTCTGTGCAAGTGAGAAATGTTCATGCAGTCGCCTGCTTGAAATTCTATCCATGTTTCCTTTTGTATTTAGAGCTGTGTGGTATGTATTAAGTCTTACTTTAACTACATGAGGGCCTCGTTAGCAGTTGTAGAATCTTTGTGTCAGCATAACCAAGGCAGCGGTCCACACTCTGTTTAATAGCATTGTTGTTGCTGTCAGTGGTCCATAGCCTCTGGTATATATTTAGCTTGGGTAATTGCAGTGTTATTATCTGCTGCTGTTGTCACTCCTTGTTGTTGTTCTTGCTGTCGTTAGACTGGGACTCTGCTGCCGCACCCGAGCAGCCCTCATTAACTGTGGCACACGCTCCTCTCTGCCGCCATCCAGGCTCCAGGTCGGAGTGGCACGGGCACATGTGCCGGGTGCCATGACGGAGCTCTACACCCCCCCCCCCCCCAAACCCCACCGCTCCACCTAACCCCCGCACGTGCGCACGTGGAAATACAGCCCGGCACACGACGCGCTGCGTGCGCCCCCGGCCCCCGTCAGAGTCCGATTTAAATTTAAATCTGCGGAGGCGAAGTGAGTCTCCGCGCACAATCACAGGCACGCACGCATACGCACAGACGTGCGTGTGCACACCTGAGTGCAAATTGTTCAGGGAACTGCACAGGCTGAAGGTGTTGTGGATGGAGGTGTGAAGATAGGAGAGATGCAGAGGGATGGTGATAAATGGTGAAGAGGGTGGGTGTGTTATGGTGGCGAGAGAAAGGTGTAAGCACAAACGCATATGACAACTGCTTACTTATTTCTCTCCTCCTTCACTCCGTGCATTACAAACTGATTGTCCGTGCTTGTCGCGCCGTGAATGGTTCAGCGTATCCACGTAAGAAACTAGACCTTAGTCACCAGAACAGTCAGACCATGCGCAGTAATGCAGGATGTAGCAGTCATGTGGCAGCCTGGTAGAGGCACCTGTATCAAAGCCTCAGATCTGAGGAGAGGCCTTGGAAGGGCACGTTTCATGTAGGTCAGAGCTCTTTTATATATCCATATGTGAAATGATGAAGTGACTGACAACTGGGGAAAAAAATCCTCTTTTCTCTAAAAGTGACAGATGGAGATAGAAAGAGGAAAGAGAGAGAGAGAAAGAGAGAGAGAAATCTTTTTCCATAGAGTGCACCATATCTCTAACCAGGCGCTATCTCCTAGATGGAGATTTACTCACTGTGAGGAGCCTTTTCTCTCTGTTTATCTCTCTATCAATCCACTCGTTCACTTATTCACCCATTTGTGTGCCGCCGTGTGGTGAATGAACTCTCCTGCAGTAAGCCACTGCGGTCCCGTTTGCCGTGAAACACCAGAACACACGCCTCTTTCTCCAGCGCTGGTGACACAGGACGTGCAGAGCTGCGACTTGAATGAGTTGGTAAGTGATTTTTGTCCTGTGGTGTCGCCAGAGGGGAGTGCAGTTACCCTCTGTGGGCTAGCCTCTAGCCATCAGCCATTTATCTCTCTCCACTCCAAATCCACTCCCCTGCTCTGCTGGTCAGTGGCAGGAAACGCAACCTCCAAACCACTGTAGGAGCCTGCGAAACATTCAGGACAAAATGTCCCAAGACTGCAAGCACCAACCACTTTAAAACTGAGTTTTAGTATGTGACAAGGAGCAAAGGACTTACCTTACTGAAGCGTGCAGACCATTAAGGAGTGTACTGCTATGACGTTAAGATGATTTAACATGCTTGCACTGCAAAATCCTACTCATGCAGAACTGCTTCTGACAAAATGCACCCTAAGTAAATTAGAAGTACCTCTCCAGTAAAAAGTAACTAATTTAAAAGTACTCTGAGAGGAAGTACCATTGCTTAAAAAAATGCAATTTGCCAGAGTTGCACACACATGCTAATTAATGCTTTCTTTCATGACGGTTTTGTCAGAAAAGAAAAAGAACAATAAAGGAATTGCTCTCGATGCACCTGTTGTGACATGAAAAGAGCATAATTAAACAGATTTTTGTCACGGACTACTGCCGCATGCCTCAGAGCAAACGTATAGGAACATACTTCACACCATAGTCGCCTTTAAGTCTTACTTGTATTGAACAGGAAAAATAAGCCTGGGCTAAATTCAATTGTGAATGTGCAGCCATTCTGTCTCAGAAACTATTGCCCTGCATTCCAGAATGACACTAGTGTCTGGAGGCAGGCTGGGCTAAAAGGCACACTCTGCTAGGGTTCTCATTGGTGGATGGGCACACTCTGCTAGGGTTCTCATTGGTGGATGGGCACACTGATAGGGTTCTCATTGGTGGATGGGCACACTCTGCTAGGGTTCTCGTTGGTGGATGGGCACACTCTGCTAGGATTCTCATTGGTGGATGGGCACACTCTGCTAACTATGCTATGGTTCTCATTGGTAGATGGGCACACTCTGCAAGGGTTCTCATTGGTAGATGGGCACACTCTGCTAGGGTTCTCATTGGTGGATGGGCACACTCTGCTAGGGTTCTCATTGGTAGATGGGCACACTCTGCTAGGGTTCTCATTGGTGGATGGGCACACTCTTCTAGGGTTCTCATTGGTGGATGGGCACACTCTGCTAGGGCTCTCATTAGTGGATAGTTACACTCTGCCAGGTTTGAATGGCTTAACATCAGCAAGCCTTTTTTGTGGTAATACAATCAGTTATCATAAGACATCATTTGAAGTCAAGCCATTATCCATTTTTATTAAAATGTTATTTTCAGGTTCAATTCACTGTTGTTCTGTGTGATGTAATCTATATGTGAAACAGCAGTGGTTTTGTACTCATGAATTTATGTAGATAATGGGAATAGAATAAATAAGAATAAATAAGTGAATAGTGAGTCCTCCCCTAAAGCAATGCTAATTAGACAGATTTTGTTGTGTAGCACTGGTACAAGGCTCCCACAATCCAACCAATTAATGGTGACATCACCATTGAGGTTATTTTTAACACATGGCTATCTCACTCTTCTCAGTCACCCTTACTAGGGGTACTGAATATTCATTTCACATCAAGCCAACAGCTGGATGTATGTTGTAAAATTTGAAATTCACTGTTGCCCCAAAGAGGTACAACAGCTTGCCTCCCTGTAGGTAGGGACTCCACAGCGCTGTACCTTCTCCTTGACCCATATCCTGGGGGTAAAACTGTCGCCTGTGGCATCTAAGTGTTAAAGAGAGCAGAGGCAATGCAGAAACAGCCAACCCTGGCACTTCCAGGTCTTAATTGATCTTGATTAGTGGGTAATTGTACAATAAGCGTACCTTGCATTCGTGTTCATTCTGCAGGTTCACCATCTGGCCATTGGTCGCGAAGCCCTTTTTAAATTGAGGGGACTAGTCGTCAACATGAATCCGTATGACTGACTACAGCCCTAGCATGGAGACGAGGAGGGTATGGAGAGTTTAGACACACGCACTTGGTTATTTGTGCTCCATTTTTCTTGTCAAAATGTCACACACGAAATGGAGCCATTTGATGAGGAGCCTGTTCCCTGAATAATGGGCTTGCTGCCATGAATGTCACATGAGCTGGAGATTGGATTTCCTGTGAGTGTGTGTGGAGTGGAGAGGAATCTGATTTAAGCACAAAGTGGAGAGATGAGAGATAGTGAAGAAATCACATTGGAGAAGATCCAGATGGAACACAGATAAAGCACTCAAGATGGCTCTGCCACACTTGGCATTGGAGTGGGCTGTTTAACACTACGCTGTAGCTCTCAGCGACGGAATTATCATGCGTGTGTGTGAGAGAGCGAGCATGCACACTCACACACAAACACGTGTGCCTGTCTGTTGGTGTAACTCTGTGGGCAGCTTCCTGTGCAGTGTCACATTCCAGCTGAGTCAGCTACGTGGAGAAGAGGAGGAGGAGAACCAGACACAGCCCCACCCTTACGCTCCAGGCACTCTCCGCCTCCGCTGATACCTCTCCATCTCTCTATCTCTCTTCCTCCTCTCTCTCCCTCGCTCTTCCTCCCTCTCTCTTTCTCTCTCCCTCTCTCTCTCGCTCTCTCTCCCCTCTCTCTCTCTCCCCCCTCCCTCTGGAGACTGCAGAGCAAAGACAAGCAGCACTGTTGATACCCCTCAACGTTTCCCACTTGAGAATATTCTAGATAATCCTGTTGTAAATTAGTACATTGACCTAATTGTGTTGAAAATACCACGATTCATGGTAATTTGGATCTATTGTGTATTGTGAATTGCCCATTAAGCAGATAGTGTGTCTCATTAACATTTTTGATATAATGGAGGTACTAAGTGCACTGTAACTCAGTAATAGTATATACTGGTGTGCAACTGGTAAAAGTGATGGAGCTTCACGTTGTTATAATGGTTGACTGTTGAGTTTGTGTGTGCGCGCGCACATGTATGCCACATGTATGTGTGTCTTGATCAGGTTGTTTCTCTAGGTCTTGAACATGTCATTAGTGAGTCTTAGGGACTGGTTTGGTAGTGTTGACATGCTGTGCATGAATGCATTATTTATGATCATGGTCAAGTACCTTGGGTTTCACTTATGAGCTGAATGACTGTGATCTTTGACTCGCGCATGAGTGTGTGCAGTCAATGGCTGAGCCTCAAGTACAAGTCATGAATGGTAAGTTGTTCTGCATTCGATTCACTTTTCTCATACGTGGCTTAGAACATCTTTGGACCAGAGGGGCTGTGCACCAGTACACTGACAGTAAGTTGTCTCTCTGTTACCCTGCCCATGAACGAAGCACTTCAGTCTTTAGCACGTCTAAATCATCTGATGAATCTTGCTTTCAATAAAACCACCATATATCTTAACTGCCAGTTCATCCCTTCACCACCCCTCCCCCCTCCCCCCTCGTGTCTTTTCAGTAAGGGAAGAGTACGTGGCGACCTTCAAGGGCTCAGAGTACTTCTGCTACGACCTGTCCCCCAACCCCATCCAGAGCAGCAGCGACGAGATCACGCTCTCCTTCAAGACCCTGCAGCGCAACGGCCTCATGCTCCACACAGGCAAATCCGCCGACTACGTCAACCTGTCGCTGAAGAACGGTGCCGTCTCGCTCGTCATCAACCTGGGCTCGGGGGCCTTCGAGGCCCTGGTCGAGCCCGTCAATGGGAAATTTAATGACAATGCCTGGCATGATGTGAAGGTTACCAGGAACCTCCGTCAGGTAACCGCGCACAAAAGGGCGGAGGTCAAGATCGGATAACATAGCATTCATTAAGAGCTTCGAGCTTCAAGCTGCCTCTCGCCATACCGTTAACAGCAGATGCTTTCTATCAAGTTATCGCCACAGTTATTTATCCATTGCATTAAGTTGCACTATGACAACAAGTCTTTGTAATGGGCATTTAAAGAATTATTCAATTTATTGATTGTTTATTGATTAAGTCAGGAATAAACGTTGAATGTGGTCATGTAGAATAGCATTTTATAATACTGGTAAACATAAGTAACATTAAGAATAAAAGTATAGGATGTGTCTTTAAGCCTTTTCAGATATGGATGTGGATGTGTTTCTAACATGAGACAAAAACTGCTGGAGTGACACCATCGTTTGGGTTATACTGATAGCATAGGATTATTTACATCCACAGGATATTCCATAGGATTATCTTTCTACTTTCTACAAGAGCATCATTCTCCACCATTCTATCAAAAATCAAGATAAGACATCTGGATATAATGTTGTCAAAGAGAAATCAAGAAAGACACAAGATAGTAGCAAACATTAAAGCCCAGTTACCTGTCACTCAGTAGCAGTGTTAGCTAATGGGCTAATGAGACAGTGTTGGGATTAGGGTGAACTGTCTGAATTACATAGGGACTGAAACAGTGTTGGGATTAGGATGACCTGTCTGAATTCCACAGGGACTGAAACAGTGTTGGGATTTGGGTAAATTGTCTGAACTCCACAGGGTTTGAAACAGTGTTGGGATTAGGGTAAACTGAATTCCACAGGGCCTGAAATAGTGTTGGGATTAGGGCGAACTGTCTGAATTCCACAGGGTCTGAAACAGTGTTGGGATTAGGGTAGACAAATTTTCACAGGTGCCTTGGGAGCACTTTGGTGCAAATCTCTAGTCTGCTTCTCTTCTCCTTCTCTTCCTTTGCCCTTTTTAAATGTTACTAACCTGCTTTTGGGGAGAAAAAAAAAAAAACTAACCTCTCATCCATGGAATGTGTCATTTACTAACCGATTACCTCTTACTAACGTGCAACGCTGATGTACTAACCTTGGCCAACAGACCATCTTTTTTGACTGAGGAACGGTGTTCTGTTCACAGTTTTAATTTCCTTTCTCCCCCCTTTTCCACAAAGCACTCAGGCATTGGACACGCTATGGTAAACAAACTACATTGTTCGGTAGATATCATTCTAATTGTTTCTTAGTTTGGGTTTGCCGTGTGTCTATTTTCCTTTTTTTGAACCGTAGACATCAATACAAAAACAAAAAAAAAAGGGGGAAACTGCGGTTGGTACTCTTTTACGCTTCCTTCCCCCTCCTTGCCCAAGTCCCCTCTTTCTTTATCTTACCATCCGTTTGAGTTCCTCATCCGTTTATGTCTAGTCCACAGTTTCGCTTCCCGCCCCCCACTCCCCCCCCACTCGCCATTCGTTTTGGTTCTCATTAAACTGTCGCTCTGTGTCCGGTCTCGGCTGGCTGGTCCCGTGTCTGTCCCACCGGTCCAGCCAGCGGCGGGGGGGTAAGGGCCAACCCTCCTCTGCCGACACGCTGCTATGGTGGCCCCTTCCAGACTAACAGCGGGTGGCCACTCGCTCTTCTGTCCCTCACTCATTCTAAGCAAACAAGCTCCTGCATGCACACACGCGCAAACACACACGCACGCACACACACACACACGCTGCTGTGGTGTTGGGTCTCGTTAGCTGCGCTCCTCGTCTGTGGCCCCTCTCTCTCTCTCTCTCTCCCTTGCTCTCTTTCCGTTCCCGTGCAATTTAGTGCGGGAAAATAATCGTTTCTTTTCTCCATTGTTTGCATGCGTGGAGGGGGAGACCATGAAGCATGCTTGCACACTGCCGGCTCGGTGCCTGCGCATCCATCCCTAACCCAGTGGCATGCCGTAGTCTTTGTTTCACATCATATGGAGACATGAGGACATGAAAAGTGGTCACATGCACTGTACCTAAGCAATACTAACTCTTAGCGCACACATTCTACTAACACCATTTTTGTGTCTGCTGGTTTACCTTTGTGTTCCAGTACTGGCAATACTAACACCGAGTGGGGGCCTCTGTGCCACTAACACTCTCGACTAACGCACCCGCACTGCGGGACTGGCAGACTAGAACCTAACACCAAAATGGACAAACTCAAAGACAAATGAGCATGATCAAAAATAAAAAAAAAAACCTATATCCTGAAACAGACATGAAAATGGGTTCATACTAAACCAGTAGCAAGAAACCTGAGCATTTAAAGCCAGATACGAAAAAGCCAAAACAAAACAACCAACTATCCAAATCCTTACGAGGGGGACCAGAGCCCAATATCAGCATTCCAGTTATGTGTGAGTATAGCGTGTCCTTTCCCTGTGCTTTGTTGTCTAGGTTACAATATCCGTGGATGGGATTCTCACCACCACTGGATATACACAAGAGGACTACACCATGCTAGGTTCTGATGACTTTTTCTATGTCGGGGGCAGTCCCAGCACTGCAGATCTGCCCGGATCCCCTGTTAGCAACAACTTTATGGGCTGCCTGAAGGAGGTAAACACAGCTGCCTTCCATACACACGTGACCTTGTGACCTCATACAGGCCACTGTTATGCAACATTATGAGAACAGAATTCCAAGTAGTGTATTCCACATAGGACTTATAAGAGAGGACTACAAAAATATCGAACGTTTGGACGTATTTATTAATGCCTGGTGCAGAGACTGTACCCCGATGACCTAAAATATCATAGCTTGACTTGGTTTGTATTGACGTATATTTCGATTTTTTTAATGATAGAGAAATGTCAACCTTGCAGTTGCACTGCAGAAATTAAATGTTGTCCAAAAAAGAACCATCACCTGTATTCGGTCTCTAAGACCCCATGAAATCCTTGGAGCAATAACGTCTCAGGCAAAGAGGGCATTTTTCCTTGATACCTACACACACACACACACACACACACACACAGTCCTTCGAACTGTTCCTTCTTTTATACGCTGGCTGCATGATGTATCAGCATGATGCTGTGTCTTCTGAACTCTGTCCCATAGGAGGTGTCCCCATACACGTTATCGTTTAGTCCCTTTCTCTGGGTTGTAAAACTCCGAGCTCGTACCTCATGTGCTGAGCGATCTCTTTATCCGTCTGTGCTGCCTTCTCGCTGGCGAGCCGCACGCAGACCTGCCCAAACGCAGCTGCTGATTAATGCCGCCCATGAGGTCACGTGTGAAGGATGGTCATTTGAAAGCAGTTCACAGGACGGCCATGACAAACAAACACAAGCATGACAAATAGGACAACTAACCTTTCAGTCTGGGAGAAAACAAAAGGTCTGACCAATATAAAAAAAGCTAATAAAGGGTACATAAGCTTCCTATTAGGGTAAATAGCAGAACTGCTTAACTGTGTGATGGGGCTGGGGGCTTGGGCACTCTTGAAAACACATCAGTGTGTCTCTGGGATTGCGTGTTACATGTGTGTCTCTGAGGGACAGCGGTCTGTTATGGCAGCCTGTGAAGTTCAACACCACAGCTGCCTGGTTAGACATTCTACTGAAGACTTAAATGTTGTTCCTTCTGAATCGGAAAGGGTTTGGCATAGCGATATGAAGTCTCTCCGTGCTGTGTTCCACGAGCTGAATAGCAACAATGCCGACAGACACTCTCCTCCTTCCAAAATGGGATCATAGCCACTTTCATGTTCTGTACATATTAAAAGGCTATCCTGGTTCTTATTAGCGATGTGTCAAGTGTGTTGGACACGCTTGTCAGAGCTTGTGGTCTGACCGGCCCTCAGTGAAGATGCAGCAGCTCTGTGATATGATCGTGCAGTGTAGACCATCTAAGCCTGTGAAACTCTGCCCATGGTTAAAACTGAAATGCTGTGACTCACCACAGCTCTTTCATTAACTCACAGACCAGTTATTTGCTGCTACAAACTAACACCTTTCCATTCCCTGTGCTGCCGAACATGCTTCTGTGAATGAAAGTTTGAAATGTGGTGCATAAAAGTAACACGATGCTGAACAGGCACATTAATTGAGCTCAGATCAATCAGCCATTTTTGTTCAGAGGCTCCGAACATGCCAAAAAAAAAGGGGGGGGGGATGGAGGGAAAAACACAAAGACCGTTTGAAAATGTCTGATGATAACGAAACGGACAGGTTTGCTGGGTCACTGAAGATCAAACCAGTCGCTTGTTTGATGCAAGTCAAGCCTGTATCATCCTGTCGACAGGCCTGTGGAGCACTACAAGAGCCGATTGGACCAGCGGCCTCCCCCTCACACACAGCACACCACAAATCCAGCCATTAGTTTGCTAGGGCATGAAAGGGCTGCCCATGTGCCAGCAACAGACTGATGTCACGAGAACCCGCTCTCCTCCCCACTATCGTCATGTAATCCTCTCTTGGCCAAGCTGTAATCTGCTCGTTTCCACAGATTAACAGACCTTCCCAAGGTCTAAGACCCATGAACACAAGAACGCGTTAATCCAGTACAGCCGCAAGCCACCCTGAGAAGATTCTAAATTCATCTTCTTTTCTGCTCGTCCACACCACAGTATTATATCAGTGACCGTAACCCCCACGCCTTCTGCCTTTTCCATTCAGGATAACGGCTAAATACACATGTGTGATACGGCACTATTAAACTCGTGTGTCCACTGGGGTTGTGCTCTCAGAAGCTGTTATATGTACGTTGTAGGTGTACAATCTCCCACCAATCTGTTGTCGGACATGTCGGGCACAGTTTGAGTCACACATCCTCAAGCCCTTCATCAGTAATCAGTGTCTGAACACTGTTTGATGGACATTTTTAGGTGACGGATGGATCTCAGCCAAGAGTGACATTGACACGTGTAAACGCTAAGGTGCCCGATAAACGTCATCAACACCAATAACCATGCCACTATCATGTCAGTGTAAATGCTGTGATGACAGTGATTTGCCACTCAAATAATATCCTGTCAGCAGTATTGTGGTCAGAAACTAGCCAGTGATCAGAGAGCGTGTCTGGCAGTGTGTGTATCAGATGGGCCACAGTCTGCAACAGCACCAATAAGGTGGCGTTTCTAGTATCTAATGAAGCGGCCCTTGAATGTAGGTACGATGCTTGTATTGACGTGGCGAGAGCCTGTGTGTTGGCTGTGTGGTGGTGTTTGTGTCGTGGTTAATTAATGCAGGTGTTTAGGACGGGGTTCATGAAAGGCTCGTTCATCATTAGAGGGTTAGGTGTTGTCTGTGCTTCCTCGGAGCTTTGCTCAGCATATCCCAGCATGCCGATGGCTTGCTCCACATCAGGCGCAGATGCCCGAGACCTTCACCCTCTGCCCCTGATCCAGCTCTTCCGTCCCCATACACTCGGTCCTGGAGGTCATGTCACACAGTTTGTTGCAGATGAGCTGCGTTTTCCCCCGATGTGAGTTTATGAGGTGGACTAAAAGAACAGGTGGGAGGAACAGGGGGGGAATGGACCTCCTGCAGTTTGTTAATTGCTGGTACAGCTCCAGTGCCTGGCCATGTGATTGGCATTTCTGAGGCATCGTCAATATCCTTTTATTGCATCCGCATTCCATTATCTCTTTCCTGGCAAGGGCTCAAATGAAATCGAAACTTGAATTAAAAGAGGGTGATATTGAACACTTCACAGTCTGCTGCTTTGTCTAAATCACAGTGCCTTAGCCAAGTGGCAGAGGAGAACAAAATGGCTTTGGCCTCTGCAGCCAGGCAATCCAGGTGGACCCTTCCTAAACGTGAATCTAACAACAGAGATTCATACATCCAAACACACCACACAACATCACATGTCTACTACGGTATGACATATGCTATATGACGTATTGCGAGGTGCGGGGAGATATACTTTTTTCAAAGTCTCAGATTTCTGGCTTCAGGTAATACAAAAAGGGAAGAAACGGGAATAGATCAATCCGAATTATTTTTAATCAGTATTCCGGAAGCTGGATATTAGGTAAGCAGGATCATTTGGGTTTGCGGGTTCTTGGCGGTCTCATTGACGTGAGATCTCTTTGTTCTCCCACGCACATAAAGGTGGTATACAAGAACAACGACGTGAGACTCGAGCTGTCTCGTCTGGCCAAGCAGGGTGACCCCAAGATGAAAGTGAGCGGCATGGTGGCCTTCAAGTGCGAGAACGTGGCCACGCTAGATCCGGTGACCTTTGAGACACCCGAGTCCTTCGTGACACTCAGCAAGTGGACGGCGAAGAAAGCCGGCTCCATCTCCTTCGACTTCCGCACTACGGAGCCCAACGGCCTCCTCCTCTTCAGCCATGGGAAGCCCAAGCAGCAGCAGCAGAAAGACCCCAAGGGCCCCAAGACCATGAAGGTGGACTTCTTCGCCATCGAGATGCTGGAAGGTCACCTGTACCTTCTACTGGACATGGGCTCAGGCACCACCAAGACCCGTGCCATCAACAAGAAGGTCAACGATGGAGAATGGTACCACGTGGACTTCCAGAGGGATGGCAGATCAGGTTAGAGTCCTTTTTTCTGTGTTTCACCCTCTGCTGGTTACATGGATAATTGCCTGGTTACATTTACGGCATTTAGCAGACGCCCTTATCCAGAGCGACTGGTTCAGTTGTTGGACTGCTGTCATGCCAAACGATTTTAGAAAGAAAGGAATTTCCATAACTCTTGTGACCCTTTATTGACCATTTTCATAACAGGTATAATATATCAAAACTTTCTGTATATCTTCTTTAACAATGCCTGTGTTTGTCAACTATATACTGTCAGGGAGAAGAAAGGCAATACAAATAATACCCCCTCCCAATAAATAAACAATAATTGTATGTATCATAACACAATTTTAGACAGGTTTAGATAATGTAGTGGTATATATATATATATATACACACACACACACACATTATGTCAGTAACTTTATTGACTTGTATCAAGTGATATAGATTGTCTTTAAATATTCGTCTATTTGTTGTGTATCAGGACATATAGATGTTCTGATATATAAAATGTGTGACTATTTGGACATTCCCAAAAGATGTGAAAGTGGTTAGCATTTTGGCACCTACAATTCCTCCAATATACTAGGACAGCATTACCATGTGGGCTGTCTGCTGAGGTGTAATAAAAATTCTATTTCCCAACATTATTCCATTGATTTTATAGACTCTCCACGCTAATCTCCATATATTCTCCTATTCTTCTGTAATTACACTCTTTCTTGCATTTCCCACTTTTGTTTGACATATTCTGTTGAGTGTAGTGGGCTTTATAGATCATACTATTGATTTTATGGCACACTTCATCTGTTCATATCTGTATTGATTATTTATTTGACTAAGTTTGTGTATCCCCGAGACACCTCTTCAGAGTAATTCTTAATGCCAAGGTATCTGTAAAAGGTGTGCTTCTCTAATAGAAATCATTATTTAAATTGTTGAAGATTAATGTCCTCCCTCTGCTACAGTATGCATAGCCATAATTTCCTTTGTCACCCATATTTTCAATTATTTACCCCAATCTGTGTGGTGGGAATTGTGAGCCATGTGACCCCATCTCAGGATTATAATATAATCCACGTAACTGTATTCTCTTACAGTCATTTTGCTTACAATGTGAGTTTCTTTATAAATCTCTATATTCCAGTATTGCTTGTTTAGTTTATGTAATATTTCATAACTACTTTATATAACTACAACAGGCAACATTAATTTCTCTCAAATATGCTGCCCCATTCTCGTGGATTTAACGTACCCTTAAATATATGTTTAGTGGTTCAGTGCTTGGATTCTGGCAACCATTAACATTTGTGGCAACACTGACATCAAATCAAAAGCACTTTTTTCCACGCCTGCCCCAAAGGCAGTCCTAACTGTGCCTAGCGGGCCACTCTGTCAGGTTGAGATTTAAATATGAACGGCCTTGCTGCCTTTCCTGCTTTTCACTTCCCTCCATCCACTGTCTTCTCTGCCAGAGTTGCTATGGAAACCAGAAGTCGGTTTCCCAGAGGAGCGAGCGAGTTAGTGATCGGCGGTACCCAGTAAAGACGTTTCATCCCTGACTCCCATCCCCCCCCCAACCCACCCGCCCTCTCCGTCCGGCCGGTCAGCCCGACAGCCGTGCACTGGCCTCTGGCTCTCTCCTCTCACACAAACTTTGCAAAGAGCAAAAAAAAAAAAAAAAAAAAAAAAAGGCTTATTGATCTGTGGCTACTGCCAACACACGGAGCTCTCGGCCGCCCCCCGGATATAGGAATGGAGGTCACCTACATTCTGGCAAGCACAGTGAGGGAGAATTATGTGGAGAAAATTAAATGGCTCGCAGAGCAATTATGAAATCAGATTTCTAAAGCCAGAGTGGTATTTTCGTTTCACGGTAATGTGGTAGTTGATTGGTATTTAATATGGAGCCTTTAAGAGAGTGCAGCATATTTTTTTCTGTGGTTTTAAATTGTGTTTTTTTCTTACAGGCATATTGCATAGATGTAGTCCGTGAAGTACGGTTCTATCACGTCTTTAAAACGAGATTACCATAAAGCCCCCTAATACAGTGTTGCGTTTCCGCCATGGTGCATTTGGACAGATTTTGAGACTGAGCAGAGAGGGGAAAAAAGCCTTTGTGATGCTGGCAGCCCATTGGGCATCTGATGCACCACTGACAGATGGGACCTTCCCTCAGTGCCAAACCACATGAGCTGTGCTGTGTGGATCTTCAGCCCGTGCGAACTGCCTGGCTACACCTACACAGAGACGGTTTGATCATACATGCACATGGAAGTGTGCGTGCGAATACATGTGTGTGAAGGGTCAGAGTGTACACACACACACACACGCGCGCGGTGTGTGTGTGTGAGCGTGTGTATGGCTGTCGTGTGTTGTATGAGGTGTGGTTTGTTTTTATCTTCTTGTCCACATAAATATAGGAAAGCAAAAATGCTAATGTTGTAGGAACATTATGGGTGGATTTATTTATTTATTTGGGTTAATAAGATGAGGTCATAGCAAAGGGACCGGAAATACATACACGAAGCTGGTAATATACTGTGTGTTTTTTCCCATCTGTGTGTTGTATGAGTGTGTGTGTTGTGTGTGTGTGTGTGAGTATGGAAGTATATGTATGTATTTGTGCATGTATAGTTCTGTCTGTGTATTAGGGAGTGGTGCATGAATATGTTTATATGTGCACTTCTGTGTGTGTGTGTATACACATGAGTGCGCATGTGTGTGTGTTAGGGAGTGGCACATAGGTGTGGGTACATGTGCATTTTGTATGTGTGTGTGTGTGTGTGTGTCTGTTGTTGTGCGTGTTTACTTGCACATGTATGTGTGTATTAGGGATTGCTGTATGGGTGTGGTCATGTGTGCACTCTTTTGTGTGTGTGTGTGTGTGTGTGTGTGTGTGTGCATATCAGGGAGTGCTGTGTGGGTGTGGTCATGTGTGCACTCCTGTGTGTGTGTGTGCATATCAGGGAGTGCTGCATGGGTGTGGTTATGTGTGCACTCCTGTGTGTGTGTGTGTGTGTGTGTATCAGGGAGTGCTGTATGGGTGTGGTCATGTGTGCACTCCTGTGTGTACACGTGTGAGGGGGAGAGACTATAGTGGCAGGTTGGCCATAAGGTAGTCGTGCTGCGTAATCGTTGAGCACTGGGAGGGGCAGGCAGGATGATGGAGCATGCTCATTACGGCCTGCAGGGGATGTTTGGCTGCCGTGTGGGCCTGCAGTCGCCAACTCCGGCTCACCGGACAAGATGGTGTGCTCTCGTGAGCGTGTCAGAGGAAGAGGTAGGGAGATAAAGTGAGACAGCTTTAATTAAGAAATAAACATCTCCTTTACTGATTTCATTAAGAATATCTCCTTTCATTTAGTTTCATTAAATAGCATATCTTATTCCTCGCTCCTGCAGTTAGACGGCTATTTACGTCTGGAGAGTATTATCAAATACTCGTGTTCAGATAAGTAACATTTAATTCTGCAGTCTCTCTTAAAACCTGAGACGGTTGACAGGCCCTGAATTACCCTGAGAGTAATTACAGCTTTTGTGCCAGTACGTTTGACTGTTCAGATGTGTTCCCATTTTCGCTCTGTGTCTGTGAGTAATGGCTCACCTCACAATGGCCTATGGAACCGTGTTTAATCTGTGGGAGAGCTGGTTGTTTGCCGCTGTTGCATGAGCCAACACTAGGGGGCGACCTCGGTTTCCTGTACTTGGTTCGCCACTCTGAGACTGTTGAACTCTGGCCGTTCATTAAAAGCCTATGATGGCTGTTGATGCTGAAAATAAGGCTCAGATCCATGCGCAGATCCATCACCCGCTGGCCCCAGCCCCACAATCATGCACTCCCTCTCCTGGCAGCGCTGCCAAGTTCACCAGCCTCTTCCATCTGTTGCTTTTTATTGTGATCAAGTCGCAGAATGTATACCAAATTAAAGCCATAAATCTTTTGGGTACGGGGAAAGACGGTGTTTAAAGTCTCCGGCGCACGCCAGAACGTGGGCGTCCAGTCCAGTGCCTGGTTTACGGAGAGCCAGGGTCCGGCATCGCTCATCTTCCAGATTAGAGCGGCATTTTGCTGGGCTCAGCCTGGGAGCACTAGTAAACAGGGCTGGGAGGGGCCGAGCCCTTTGTGCTAATCCCTACCCGCACTGTCCCATCACCCCCACTAATGCTTCGCCTTCGTCGCTGCCTCTAGGCATGGATAATGGCATCGTGTGCCGGAGGGAGCGAGGGCGGGAATGCGTGCGGCCGCGCCGAGCGATTCGAACATCGGCTTTGTGTGCTTTCTCCACGAACACACAACGAGGCTGATTCGGAGGCCCGTGGAAGTGTTTTAACGTAGTTAGAGTCAACAGTGGCCCCTCGCGAAGGCAGATCGCTATCGGTCGTATTAACCTCCATGTTGCGATGCAAACCATGGCGTGCATCTCATTATACCTGGGAAAGATTGGAGTCGCGCATCTGAACTTTGTTTGATGAATCTGATGCATTAAATATTCTTGTCATATGCAGCCTGCTGTCTCCTGGATAATACTTCTAACTCTGAGCGTTCCCATGTCTTGTTCATGGCCTGACATCATACATCAGCGACGAACCTATTTCACGTCCCGTCTGCTGGCTGTGGCAATAGCCGCTACTTCAAATGCATTAAAATAGATGCTCCCTTTTCCCTCCCTCTGCACAGACAAAATGGTCGTCCCGACGTTACTGCTGCGCGTTTAACATTCCCTCACTATCCCTTCCTCCCGTTTTTTCTCGTAAGGTACCATCTCCGTCAACTCGGTGCGCACGCCCTACACGGCCCCCGGCGAGAGTGAGATCCTGGACCTGGACGACACGCTGTACCTGGGCGGGCTGCCTGAGGACCGAGCCGGCCTGGTCTTCCCCACCGAGGTGTGGACGGCGCTGCTCAACTACGGCTACGTGGGCTGCGTGCGCGACCTCTTCATGGACGGCCAGAGCAAGGACATCCGCCGCATAGCCGAGGCCCAGCGCGCCATGGGCGTCAAACCGTCCTGCTCCAAAGAGCCGCCCAAGCAGTGCCTGAGCAACCCGTGCCTGAACACGGGCCTGTGTCGGGAGGGCTGGAACCGCTACGTGTGCGACTGCTCCGGCACCGGCTACCTGGGCCGCTCCTGCGAGAGGGGTGAGTCTCCTGCGTCCGCCGCCGTTTTCGGTGTCGCGACGCCCCCCGACCCCCCCCCCCCCCCCCCCCCACCCCGTCCGTCCGAAGCCTCTTCGGCGAGGAGGCAGTCGGTTCACTGACGTTGCTGTTACCGTAGTAATTGTGTTTCTTTCCAATTCGTGTCATCTTCATAGAGAGGCATTCAAGCGTGTGTTATTTTGTACTTATTTATTTATTTTCGCCCCGGCAGAATTTCAATGCCGTTGTTTTTCCAGATGAGTGACAGCAGTCAGAGCGGCGCCTTCTCCGCTCTGGCGACAGGAACGGAGAGAAAAAGAGGAAGGTGAAAGAGGGATTGCAATAATAAAGGAAAAACTGGCTTATATATTTAGAGAGAAAGACAGACAGTGTGGGAGAGAATTTGTAAGTAGTAGGATTTGTGGCTTTTTGTCACACACGACCAGTTTAGCCCTCTGAGGAGGTCAGTATAGTATAGATATTAATTGCTTATTTTGTTAATATTGTAATGTTTTGTTTTATTCCTATTTATTTACCATTCATATGTTCAATTACTTTATTCCGTTTATTAGTGTAAATAAAGCATTGTGCAGTTGAATTCAATCGTGAGAAAGAAAGTGAGAAAAAGAGTGAGTTAAGAAGAGAGAGAGAGAGAGAGAGAGAGAAATAGAGGATGGACGAGAGCATCAGAAATGGCTGTTTCTTCCGTGTGTTGAGTTAAATATCAGTGTCCATCAGAGTCGTCTGTGTGTGTACCTGCTGACCTCTGGGGAAAGTCTCGTGCTAATTGTTTAATGGACTGTGTTTCCTTTAAGTGCGTGGCAGTCGTCCTGACACGGTTATCCCCTCACCGTCCTACCGAAAATACAATCAATTATCTTCACATTGTTGGATCTGCACACGGGAAAAAATATGGAAATGATCCGGTCAATTAGCTGAGCAGAGATCAGTGGCCCGGCTGCTGTGGCGTGGTGTTACTGGGCAGGCCGGTGTGGTCTCAGGAGATGGCACCAACACACACTCACGCCTGCTGCCAGCTCCTTCCAAACGCACACACACCGCTGGTGTTTACGCGGCAGCACGGAGCTGTTTGCTGCTGGCAGAACAGAGGAAGGAAAGCGGAGGAGGGGCTAGAGAAGGAATTAGCAGCCTCGCTAAATCACTCGATTCGCCACCAGTAGAGAAGATCTCAGCTCAGCATCGGTGTCATCTCAGCTGACTATACAAGCTTACTCAAGTATGCTGTCAAATTATTGATTATTGACCTTTAATATTTAACGATTACTTATTAAAGAAGTGATTTAGATAACTGTAATAATATTATAATATTATAATTATAATAGTAATAATTTATAAATAAGCCGTTATGAGTTTGCAGGAAACTTAAGATGCAGTATTTTTGATGAAACCCAGTATTCCTCTATTCCTGCATCACCATATTAGGGTGGTTTGCTGTGTTTTCTTAATGCAACTTTTCAATCAAATACCAGAAAATGCATGAGAGTATACAGTACATGTGATGGGTTTTTTTCCAAGCTGCAGTGGGGCAGAAGTCGGAGTAGCTATAAACAGAACAGAGGAAAGCTCCTTAAGCCGTGTGGATGAAGGGGGCAGAACAGACCCTTCTGCTGCCCCCCCCCACTACATCCCAGTGAGTCCGCGCCCCACAGCCGGGGTTCGTCCTGTCCAGGCATAGCTGCGGCGTGTCACGTGGCGGGACGCACACAGCCAGGCGGTAATGGGATGCGCTTTGATTGGCTGCTTAATACCCCTACTGGATTCTGCCGGGGGCAGGTCGCTCGTGCTCGTTCGCAGCTTGGGGTTGTTTCGTCCCTCTCGCCGCGCACTCTTGACATTCCACGAGGTGTCGCGTGGTGCGCGGAGGAAACTCGTTTACGGCAAAGGGGCCGGTGCAAGGCGGGAACGCACCGCGAGCTGAGCATGGCTGAATTATACATGATGCCTGAAAGCCAAGACATCCTGTTTATCAGGCTCACTGAAGGTCTATTTGCCTAAGTGGCATGACGGGGAGAGGTTCACATGGACCTCACACCCCTCCACACCCCTCACACCCCACCACACAGGCCTCACACCCCTCCACACCCCTCACACCCCACCACACGGGCCTCACACCCCTCCACACGGGCCTAACCCTAACCGTAAACACTGCCTCGCTCAACAACCTCCCGTGGAGTGACATCCCTCTTTACCCTCCCCTGTTTTAACCCCACCTTTACCCCCCCCCACTCTTTGAGCGTGAGCAAGAGAGAAAACAGGGCGGTGTGTGTATGAGGATGCATGTGTGTGTGTGTGACTAAGTGTGTATGCATGACTACATGTGTTTGTTTGACCTCTTCCCTTCAGAAGAGTCTTGGACAGGAGCGAGTGGTAAATGAAAGTAAGAGCAGATGGAGGGGCAGATGGAGAGGGGGATGAAAACTCCTCTCTACCTGCAGGCCTCTCTGACACCCCCCACCCCACCCCTCTTTTCTAGGACAGCGACTGTTTCGGAGACTCTTTTTTCATTTTCCAGGGCTTCATGTAACTGTGACAAGTCTGGTCTTTAATTTAGCAAAGCCTGTTTTTGGCCAGGGGAATATTAAAGCATGCGTCAGCATACACATTCGGCGATATTCCCAAATCGCACATCCCACTTCTTCCCCACTCTCCCTCCCTCCCTCCCTCCCTCCCTCCCTCGCTGGTCCCTCTCCGTGCTCTGTTTTCCAAGCGTGCCATCTCATCAGACCTCCGCCGCCCTCCGCCTGGTGTGAGCTGCCACTGTTCCATCATGCCCTGATTGGATGTAATGCGTGGGCCCCCTGCTGCGTGGTAGCACCCTGTCTTGTGTGTGTGTGTGTGTGTGTGTGTGGGGTGGGGGGTAGCCAGGGTCTGCTCCAAGTACCGGGCACTTCTCACCTCTCATTACACTCCCTCTGGCGTGAGGCCGCTCTTCGCCGCGGGGGGGGCTCGGTCGGCCGGGCATCAGGTTTCGGGGTACGGCCGTCATGATGGACAAACTCGGCTTGGGGCCGAGGTGGGGAGGCTTCCACTCTATGACTGTGTCCCTCACGGACACTTGGGGGCGGTGCTCAGAAAAAGGGCAGCTCACGGTGGGGGCCGCCCAGGTGGGGTGGGGGATGTGGAGCAGGACTCACACAAAGCGGCTTTCAGATAGACAAGAGTGAGCAGACAGTACATCAGCAGGACTGACGCTGGATCACATTCTCACAAACGCGATGATAAGGAGTGTCGCAACATTGCAAAATCCATTTAATCCCTATGTTTAGGACACACACACGTGCACCTACAAGTTTATCTGTCAGTTAAGACATGCAGTCACATAAACCAATCATACATCCACACACTCAAATACTAGCAAATGCATGCAGACATATGCACATATGTTCAGCAAAATCCAAATGCATGATATATATATATATATATATATATATATATACCCTTACGTATACCCATACGCACACACTCAGATTTATAGACCCAAACACATGCACACACACGTACACTCCCGCACATCCAAACACATGCACACACACGTACACTCCCGCACACCCCAGACACTTGCACAAACACGTACACTTTCTCCTCAGGGACTAATGCTCTCTCCTGTGCTCATAAGTATGCATGCTACCATGCTTGTTCTCCTGCCTGCTCCCTGTCCCCCCCCCCCCCCCCCACACACACACACACAGACACACACACACCCCCCCCCCCCCCCCAAAAAAAAAACCTTCACTCTGAGCATTGGCTACGTCCCAAACGGGAAACGGGAGACAGCAAAGCAATCGGAGGAGAATACAGTAACAGGAGATGGCAAGACCATCACAAGAAATGCAATAGCTGTTTGTGAACGTTTGTGCGTGTGTGTTTGTGTGCGTTTGTGTGCGTGTGTGTTTGTGTGCGTTTGTGTGCGTGTGTGTGGGCGCATGCTTAAAGAAAGCCAATCTAATTGCTTCCAGGCTGCAGCTGTAAGGTCTATGGAGATCTTCCGATGTCTCCATAGTCTTCTGGCCAGATGCTAAGCTGGCCAGATGCTAAGCTTGCTCAGGGTCCAGCCGTTGCTGTGACAACCCACGTGTCTGTCTAAAAGCACTGGGCTTCGGTGGTGTTGTGGAAAGGGCAGATTCCCAGCAAAGACGCGCTGCTGGCGTCATCTTTCTCTCTGGCTGGTGTTTCTGTTCTGAGAGGCTGTCAGCTATCGGTATCGTTCCTCTGTCTCTAGATGCTGCCTCTCGGAGGGCCAGCCAGTGGGATGATGACTGCCACTTTGAGCTTTCCCACAGTAAGCTCAGTGGCTTAAGATCCAGCCACCTAATTGAATTGGCCAATGAAGTGATTGCCATGCGAATAAACAGATTAGAGGAGTGGTGAAGGGCTGTGGGGGGGGGAGTGTGGGGGGGCCACAGCTCCAGAGCCAAGCCCTGCTGAACAGCACCACATTACCAGGGTTAGAGGTCGCAGATTACACTCCGGATGGAAATGAACTAATGGAATGGAATGGTGTGATGTTGGGATGCGGAGTTCTTAATGTCTGTGGTCGTTTTTTTGTTTGTTTGCTGTGCAGTACAGCTGTGTGGTGTGGTTGTGCTGTATGGGTGTGTGGTACGGGTGTGCTGTGTGAGTGTGTGGTGTGGGTGTGCTGTGTGGGTGTGTGGTACAGGTGTGCTGTATGGGTGTGTGGTACAGGTGTGCTGTATGGGTGTGTGGTATGGGTGTGCTGTGTGAGTGTGTGGTACAGGTGTGCTGTATGGGTGTGTGGTACAGGTGTGCTGTGTGTGTGGTACAGGTGTGCTGTATGGGTGTGCTGTTTGTGGTACAGGTGTGCTGTATGGGTGTGTGGTACAGGTGTGCTGTATGGGTGTGTGGTATGGGTGTGCTGTGTGAGTGTGTGGTACAGGTGTGCTGTATGGGTGTGTGGTACAGGTGTGCTGTGTGAGTGTGTGGTATGGGTGTGCTGTTTGTGGTACAGGTGTGCTGTATGGGTGTGTGGTACAGGTGTGCTGTGTGAGTGTGTGGTACAGGTGTGCTGTATGGGTGTGTGGTACAGGTGTGCTGTGTGGGTGTGTGGTACAGGTGTGCTGTGTGGGTGTGTGGTACAGGTGTGCTGTATGGGTGTGTGGTACAGGTGTGCTGTGTGGGTGTGTGGTACGGGTGTGCTGTGTGGGTGTGTGGTACAGGTGTGCTGTGTGGGTGTGTGGTACAGGTGTGCTGTATGGGTGTGTGGTACAGCTGTGCTGTATGGGTGTGTGGTATGGGTGTGCTGTGTGAGTGTGTGGTACGGGTGTGCTGTGTGATTGTGTGGTACGGGTGTGCTGCTGTGGGTGTGTGGTACATGCGGAAAACATGCATCCAGACTTTTTTCAGTTCTGGCACCTCAGTGGTGGAACGAACTTCCACTGAGTGTCCGAATGGCAGAGTCTCTTGCTGTTTTTTAAGCGAAGACTGAAGACACATCTGTTTCAAGAGCACTTAAATTAAATTTTACTACACTAGCATGTATTAAATATTTGTGACTGTAATGACTTTTCTTGCTTTTATCTGTTAAGTAGGGTTTTCTCAGTATATATTTGAGTATATCTAGTGGTCCATACTGACTGTATCTAATAATATCTTTGCTTAAAGTTTCTTCCTGATTTTAGCCTAAACTAACTAGCTAGAGATTTTGTTCTGAGTAAAACAATGAAGCACTTTTTGTAAGTCGCTCTGGATAAGGGCGTCTGCTAAATGCCGTAAATGTAATGTAAATGTATGTAATGTAAATGGTACAGGTGTGCTGTATGGGTGTGTGGTACAGGTGTGCTGTGTGAGTGTGTGGTATGGGTGTGCTGTTTGTGGTACAGGTGTGCTGTATGGGTGTGTGGTACAGGTGTGCTGTGTGGGTGTGTGGTACAGGTGTGCTGTGTGGGTGTGTGGTACAGGTGTGCTGTGGGTGTGTGGTACAGGTGTGCTGTGTGGGTGTGTGGTACAGGTGTGCTATGTGGGTGTGTGCTACAGGTGTGCTGTGTGGGTGTGTGGTGTGCTGTGTGGGTGTGTGGTACAGGTGTGCTGCATGGGTGTGTGGTACAGGTGTGCTGTGTACAGGTGTGGGTGTGCTGTGTGTGGTACAGGTGTGCTGTGTGGGTGTGTGGTACAGGTGTGCTGCGTGGGTGTGTGGTACAGGTGTGCAGGTGTGCTGTGGGTGTGTGGTACAGGTGTGTGGTACAGGTGTGCTGTGTGAGTGTGTGGTACAGGTGTGCTGCGTGGGTGTGTGGTACAGGTGTGCTGTGTGGGTGTGTGGTACAGGTGTGCTGTGGGTGTGTGGTACAGGTGTGCTGTGTGAGTGTGTGGTACAGGTGTGCTGTATGGGTGTGTGGTACAGGTGTGCTGTGGGTGTGTGGTACAGGTATGCTGTATGGGTGTGTGGTGTGGCTGTGCTGGGCTGTGGGAAGCCCCTGTGGCTGGCTGTAAAAGGGTATAGTAACCTGTCACTCATCTGTCTCCATGAACCTTGGAGGTTATGATCAACGGCATACTGGAGTCTGCAGCATCTTCAGCCCTCACTGCCTGGAGCCTGCTCTCCCCTTCACAACAAGGCATGATGCCATCTAACCCCCCCCCTCTCTCTCTTTCTCAGATGCCACTATCCTCAGCTATGATGGCAGTAAGTTTATGAAGATCAAGTTGCCAGTGGTGATGCATACCGAGGCAGAGGATGTGTCGCTACGGTTTCGCTCTCAGCGCGCCTACGGTGTTCTCATGGCAACCACCTCCCGCAACTCTGCGGACACCCTCCGACTGGAGCTGGATGGGGGGCGAGTCCGACTAACTGTCAATCTAGGTATTTCAACCAACCAGAGCACTTGTCTTTACAGCCATGCTATAATCCGGACTGTAAAAGTGTTGTCCAATTTATCTTGATGCTTAATGCTTAATGTTTAAAGGTCACAGAAATATTTACACCCATTTTTATAGAGGCAAGTTATGAAAAAACATATTTCTTTCTTTATTATCTACTTCCACAGTTTTCACTATTTGACAAATTAACGTAAACTGATATCAGCTTTTCCCTTCACCACCATATTAGTTCAGTAATACTTATTGTTACACACACACGCACACAAACACACACACACACACACACACACACACACAGATCAGGCAAATGCTGTGGATGTCTGTGTGTTGGAGAGAATGGGAGGGTGTAGACCCTTCAAAGGCCAGAGTCTGCTGCCTTGCCCTCACTCCCAGGTGAGCGCGCAGTAGCGCCCCCATCAGGCAGTGCACACTCACTACGCCATATATGCCACTGTACCCTCAACACTGATATACTCATGCTCTGTGCGCTTTTAAATATAGTGGACATACAGGGTACTATGGCCAGTCTCATAAAGCATAGAACCATGTTAGTGTTTCCTTTATTCTTGCTCCTTGATTTGGTCTGTGTTGCTAATATTTTTGACCTCTTACCAACCACCTTTGAGCATCCAGCTGAAAGTTTCAGAAAGCTGACCTCTATGCACACACACACACACACACACACACTCACAAAATATTTGTATGCAGTATTTCTGAGGCTATCCACACACATTTTGGTTACAGAGTAGACTTCTGAACTTCTGCATTTTATGTAATGTTTTTTTTCTTTTCTGTAATACACACTAGAGCAGATAGATGGCAGTGTAGCAGCCTCGTGTGTGCAGCAGAATACTAATGCTCTCTGTAATGTGCCATCAGGCTTCAGAACATGGTCAAGGCCACTAGACCTGGCCACTTAAATATCACATTTATGGCAAAAGGTCTTGTCTCCAAGTGACACTTCACCCCCACCTTTCGCTGAACACACACACACACACACACACACACACACCCCGGGGTGTGCACTCCCTGTTGGGGCAGTCATGCGTTGCTCTCTGGCTGTTTGCGGCCACGTTTTTGCTGTGGTTGACGACACGCAATGGGCCTCGGCCTCGTGGGACACCGGAGGAGCCGGATTTGTGATTCGCTCTGAATTTCTCTCAGCCCTCCACTCTATCACCGGACACACTTGCCCACAGAGAAGCTACACGAGAAATATCGATCCCCCCATTCCAGAGGTAGACCTTTCAGCAGATAGCAACGAAAGCATCCCGCTTCTCTGCAGTGAGAACTAAAATGAGGGGCATCATTCATTACAGCAGCCCCAGTATTGCAGCTATGTAGCCATATAGCTCCAAGTTAAAGAGAACTTCACCTCTCGTGCTCACTGTGCTATTTTATTCATAACGCTAGATTTATAATAGTGCGAGGAACAATGGTGCGATTGTGAAAGGATGATAGTTACCGCTGCAGTTTTTAATCGTGAACGCATTGCGGTGTCAGTATAGCGGCATGAACAGTAGTAACGGTTACCAGGGCTAATGAAAGGAACTGATCATTGCTTTAACATCTCGCGTGGACGTAGTGTAGCCGACACGGTCTGCTGTGATGGAGGCCAGCGCTCACAGCCCTTAAGGAAGCTGCGCTCCTCTGGTAAAGGGGGAGGCGGCTCAGTAGCCTGTGCTGGAGGGTTGATGAGGGCTTCTCATTCGTCTGTTTCCTGTTTGACACATATTAGCATTGCAAATGTGGCTCCTCCCTCTTGCCCCCCGAGTCGCTGCTTCGTGATGGACATGTTTCGACGCTCCGCTGCTGTGCCACACCCCCCCCCCCCCCCCCCCCCGACCCTGACCCCGCCCCCGCTCTGGCCGCCGCCCCCCACCACCAGCGTCGGCAGAAACGCTTCCTCTCACTCTTTAAGTCATCCTTTCACCTCATTAAAGGGAAGGAGGCTTTAAAAAACGGAAAAGAAAACGTGCGTTGGGGAACGGCAGAAGCAGCGGTGGTGAGGACGCCCTGTTCCACTGGCTAGACTCTCTCTGTCTCTCTCTCTGCCTCTGCCATTTGCTGAGCTAACCCAGAAAGGAAATTAATCAATTATCTCTGAATATTCAGCAGTTCTGAGACTCATATCTGAGGATAATCACATTTCTATACTTGCCAAATTTCCCTAATTCTAAATTTATTAACAGGCTAGTGAGGTCATGAATATTCATGAGCTTGATATGTGAGATAGGGTGCGAGAGCACATTCTCTCCACCTGCAATTCATCATCTCTACATGGGAGGTAGAGGGGAGGGGTTGAGAGATTGTGTGTTTGTCCAGTGTAACAGGTCTCCTCCTGTCCACGCCATTTGCGTGTCTGTCCCCAGTCTGTGGACAGTATGTTTTCATGGATTTCTGCAGTCTTAACCTTGAAGGTGGAATTTACATCTTGTCTGTTCTCCCCCATCTAGACTGTATCAGGAATAACTGTACTACCAGTAAGTGACTCTCTTCCCTATACCTCTGTCCTCTGATCGCTTCTGTAGTGCTGAATGAAATATGATATATGCTCTGTTTGTACAGATGAATAAATGTTTAGGTATGCGAGTGGGCAAGGTTGTGTGTTGTGTGTGTGTGTGTTTTAGACATGTCGGTGCACACTGCAACATTTACATCAAGGTAGTTGATGTGTCCACCAGGACCCAGTGAAGTGGAGAGTGAGAAGTGAGAGAGTGAGGTGGAGGAGTAAAGCAGAGTGAGATGGAGAGAGAGGTTGATGGCAAGGAGCAAGATAGAGAGTGAGGTAGAGAGTGAGGTAGTAATCAAAGTAGCAGGCCACTGGTTGGTTCGTTCTGAGGTGTACAGCAAGGTAGGAAACCATGGGTTGGTTCTGCCTCAAGGTAGGTAGTGAGGTCGGGGGTCACACGTTGGTTTTGCCTTGAGGTAGAGAGTGAGGTAGAAGACCACTGGTTAGTTCTTCCTCTGGATAGAAAGTGAGGTAGAAGGCCACTGGTTCTGGTTCTGTCTGCCCATTGCTGTAAGCTGCAAGCCTCCATTTTAAAGTGCTGAGTGAAATGAAGCTCTCAGTGGCTCAGAGAAGTGGTGATTATGCTTCTCCATCACACTCCAGCCCTTGTTGTTTCCAACAGTCCCAGTGTGGATCGTTTCCTCTGAGCGCCTCCTTTGCAGGGCTCTCCCTCGCGCACCCAGGGGCCCCGCCCCCTCCCGCCTTGCCTTCATTCCATTACACCTGCTGATCTCCGAGAAGTGACGATGGACGTGGTGGTGTTTAGCCCTAGTTCGGAGTGGAGCAGTCGATGAAGAAATTTGGCGAGTTGCGTTCCGTTTGTTTGCTCATTAACCTCCCAGCACGTCGGGCTGAGGGAGACCGACGGCGGATGGAGAGAGAGGATTGCGAGGGATGAAGAAGGTGCCTTCCGTCTCCACACCTCGCTCATTAACTTCCCGCCCTACCTTTTGATTTGTCAGGGGGTAGTGGCTTCTGCTAACGCCCGCCCTGCAAAGGACCTTGGGTAATTAGTGGGTGCCTTGCAAGTCATGCATAGAAAGTCCCTTTGTTTGTTTGTGCTTGTGCGTGAGGATTGGGTTTGTTTCTCCACATCTCAGCCACTGAGTGACTCAAAGTGCGGCTGTTCATTCACTTCCACAGTGACGGTAACGACCAGCTTCCTCCGTTACTGACAGCCACAAGTCTGCTGCCAAATATGGTCTTCAAAAAAAATGTTTTTGCGCCACATGGTAACAACAGCATTCTCGTTTAGTCACCTCAGCAGCTAAGCCTGAGTTTCTCGTCCAATCAAAAGCCTTCGTGGGCTTCTAGGACCTGACCTTTCAGGGAATCACCTGAGGGTGAAAAAGAAAATATCTTGTTTTCTGATTTCATGACTTTTTTTCCTGTTGCGCATGAATTATAGCGTAGCATGTGCAGGCCTGTAGTTGGGTGTTCCTGCTCCGCTTCTGCTCAGGCGTGCTGGTGACCCCGTGTTGACTAAGTGGATTGGCTAATTTGACTATAATTCAGTGATCCGTGTTTACCTGGTCAAAACATCCAAGAGGGGAACACAGCTGAGGCTTCACAGGGGCTGTCTGTGTGCTCGAAAACACACACACACACACACACAACTCAACACACACACACACGCACACAAACACACACACGCACACATGCACACACCTCAACACAAACACACGAAGACATTCGCATTGGCTTGCAAACTATACAAACAGGACATAATTAGCAAATAGACGCTAACATTCAGGTACCTTGCTAAATAAAGAGAACTCTCATATGCAGACGTGTACTCACTCCTACATAGGTGTGTGTTTCTGTATGTGTATTTATGAACCTAAAAATAGACAAACCCCACCACACTCGCGCACAAACACAGACTGTGGTCAGGATTTAGGGTTGTCTTTTGAACAGTATCGGATGTAAACACAGCCATACTCTGTGGCTCACAATGCCAAAAGGGAAATGTCTTCTCTCTTTCTATATTTTATAGCGAAAAAAGGGAGTTGTGGACTGCTACATTTTCATTTGTTCCTGGCATTGTGGATTCCTCACAAAGGAAACCAAACATGTAGATGCAAAGACACACATATACAGACCCTTTCACACACACAAACACACACACACGTACACAAATAGATTTTACGAAATGAACCTGAGGCTGCAGACTTGTGCTCAATCTTCACATTTATAGGTGACAAGTATGAGGTGTGTCCAGAGAATCCTCCTCCTCATGAACGTGAAATTCATGACAATTCAAAAGAACCTCATTTCCCTGAAACAACCTATTCTATAAATATGCAGCAGCGATGCCACTTACCGGAATGGTCACGCTCATAAATATGCAGCGCCTATGCTTGTGTTTCATTTGTAATGCAAATAGTGTGGAGGACAGCGGAGAGAGTGTTGGCACTCGCAGGACACACAAGGCTCACGCTGGGGAACCAGTGCCATCACGATCTCATGTGCTATAAGTGTGCCCGTGTGTGTGTGTGTGTGTGTGTGTGTGTGTGTGCCTGTGTGTGTGTGTGTGTACCCCCGTGTGTGTGTGTGCGCGCCTTGCATGCGCGAACGCTCCGTTGATGCGTCTCTATACAATGTGAAGTGTGTGATTGTGTTCAACAAAGCAGCGTCTTCCCTCTAGGAGTATATCTGTAGAGAGAAGTGCTGAAAGCCATTTAGAAGGATACATATCACAAGCTCAGCTCCCGGTCTCCAGCCGCTCTAATCTCTGAGCTCTAGAACAGATGGTCATATAATTATGTTCCCTCGACAGGACGCTGCTCCATCACCGTGGCATTAACCCAATTAGTCTCAGTGATGCTCAGCTCTGGGCAGAGTAGCTAACTTTGTTCATGTACTACTCGACTGGGCACCGAACCCAAAGCCTCCTGTCCCAGTGCCTGTCCTTATAACTGATCTTCTCCCTCTCGGTGGAACGCTGGTTTGTCCCCTAAACTGTGGCAGCCAGCATGTAGCAGCCCGAGGGACACTGCCCCTCCGCTGGGATCTTCGCTGTTTGGCCCCTACAAATCTGAAACCTTCGGTGTCTTTATCTTATTTATAGAAGATTTGTTTTTCAGCCCCGGGGACTTTAAACTTTATTTCCAGTACTGCCAACGATCCCTGTATTCCTGAGTACCACGACGGCTCGGGCCGCAGGCGAGGTGGTGCTGCGGGACGCGCAGGACACGCGGGACACGCGGGAGATGCTGAGCTGGGAGCAGCTGTGTGGGCCTCATGTACACACCCGCCCAGGCAGCACGGCATCTTGGGAGATAATTACACAGGAGTTTGGCTGAAGTGCAGTGAATGCAGAGAGAGAGGGGGTGAAGGGGACAGAGAAGAAGGGACATGGGGTCGAGACATTGGTGGGGACAGTGATAGGGACGGTTACAGGGGCTGGTTACAGGGGCTGGTTACAGGGGATGATGGGTGTGGGTGGGGTGGGGTGGGGTGACAGGGACAATGACAGGTACAGTGACAGGGATGGTTGGGAGGACGGTAACAAGGACAGTTGGGCGGACAGTGATTGGGACGGTTGCAGGGGGACAGTGTCAGGGACGGTGACAGTGGGGGGGGGACATGAGGGGGACAGTGATGGGAGGACAGGGACAGTGATGGGTGGGGTGGGGGGGGTCTGCATTCAGGAACACACACAGCTTTAGCATCTGGGAGGCAGGAGAGCAGTGACGCATGTGACAATCGCTTTCTCACCTGCCACAGTCTGAGGATGAGGCCTCCAGCTAATAACACGTCAGTAATGGAAAAGGCTCTCCGTGACACTCCCGCACAGAGCCACTCTTTGGCTCCCAGAAGGAGGCTGACTCTAATGCGGCCTTCTCCTCTACACGCCGCTATTTCCATTTGTCACACAAGAAGCAGATTTACGACAATGATTTTGTAAACCAGGGTGCATTTTTTTGTAACTTTTTTTTTGGTATTTTGTTCCCTAGAAAATGTGACTTCCTCTCCCTCCATTTTGAAATGGCAGCCCCTTAAACGGCAGCCATTTTGCCTTTTGTGGTAATTCATGTGTGAACATAATACATTTCAACATTTAAATCATTTTATTTTTTGTTTGAAGCAGCGTGTTCATTTTCAAGGACAGGGCTTCATTTTGTCTGACTCTGTGTCAGGAAGGCAGTACTAGGAAACTGCCGGTTCTGAGCAAGAGGAGCTGTTTTATTTAAGGTCCCTGGATGTTTCATATAAGGGAAGAAAGTGGAAGCTTTGCATGTTTTAACAGCCTGCTATTGTGCGGCTTTTCACTTCTTCTTTGTATCCTCATTAATTTTCTGTCCACTGCAGGAGCTCTAGTCAGTTGTGGGTGTGAGTGTGTGTGTGTGTGTGTGTGTGTGTGTGTGTGTGTGTGTGAGCATGCGCTCATGCGCATATGTGTGTTTATGAACACCATTTTTCCAGCGACACAAAAAGCAAGACTGCCAATTAGAGGCTGTGACTCCCCTCAGGGGGACAGTGTCTGTCACTTCAGCTCAGCACTCTTAATGTGTACTGAGTGACAGTGGACTGGACTGCTTCAGCTTTATAGATGCACGTTTCAGTGAATTAACTACAGATGCAGAAAAACACGGAGTCACTTTGATTTTAAGCTTATTCAATCATTTCTAAAAACAAATGTCATTGAGGGGAACACATTAAATGGTAGGAGTTATTAATTAGTATTATAATTTTTTACATATTTGGTGTTTAATGGACCAGAATGGTGAAATACCTAATTGTATTCTCAATTACAGTCAATTACCAGTTACTTCAATCTAAGTAAAAGGTTTAAAAAGCCCTTTGTAAAACGCTTCATAAACAAGTCAGACTAATGAGATGCTATAGTGCTGAGTCACTGTGTCCTCGCGGGTGGAAGGCCTTAATCAAAATGGCCACCTGTACCTGCTCCTCATGGGTGTTCTTAAAAGAGCCAGACTCCCTTCGTCTGCCTGAGACATCCTGCTCTGCGCTTTGTGTGTGTGTGTGTGTGTGTGCTCTGTACTCTCCCACTGGTCCTGTCCTGTCAGAGTGTTCCTGCCAGCGTGTGCTAGCCTCTCTCTTTTATTTAACTGTGCCCTCTCCGCCCAGCTTGGGAGATGGGAATAAAAGTAACTGGACACACATGGCCATCTGCCCCACTTCCATGGCAACAAGAGACATAGAAGAAGCTTTTGGTGCCTTCGTATCACTAATGAGTGTAGTGTGGCCAAACGCACCTGTTTACTTCCCACATGGTCTTACTAGCCCGCATGCACCACTGCATTAACGACACCGACGCCTGTAATAACCCAAGACCTTCCCATCACATGTTACCTTCAGTCAGCACAAATGTAGAATCATTTATGTTCTTACAGCACTTCGTGTTTAGCACATTATGCTCCTCCCCAGCTTCTCTCTTCCTGTCCTCACAAAAGCAGACTGTAGTACACAGCTATACCTCTAGGGGGCACTGTGGGGCACCTCAAAATGTAAGGACTTTTGTGCTGTTTCCCCATGAGCTGACTCATGGCCACCTGATCTGGATTCGTAGTATGTGTGAGCATGGCGGGATGGGAAAATCGACAACAAGCCTGGCAGTTCTTTTAATGGCGCCTCTTGTTTAGCTGTTATCAGGCGAGATGTGCTCCAAGGCACCTGTGACAGTTACACCGTGGCCCTTTAGCTTCCAGCCCAGTGATGGCCGGAGACGCACGGCCCATGGAAGCTTCCTTGGCAGTGTGGCCGGCAGCCTGGCGTCCAGCCTACCCCAGCTGCCCAGGTGCCCTGGACGAGGGGCTGACTCTACAAGCGAGAAATTGCCTTCTCAAATGGAGTTTACAGTCCGCGGACTCTAAATGTGCTTCCTAAAACACTTGGGGACTGGGGGGGGACGTGAGATGAATATGCATTGAGCAGATACTGGGCAGCTCTCCTGGTGGGGGGGGGACGTCGGAGAGAAGCCTTGTTGCATGGCTCCATCTAGTGGCTGAAACGTGACACCTCGCTCTGGTGAACTTGGGCTCTTGATCATGCCGGTTAGTGCCAGGGCCGGCTGCTATGGGTGTGTGATGTCGAGATGCACGATTTGGGTTTGTGCTGAAGTCTCTCTAATCTAGACTGGACTGAAGACAATGCACAGAACGTGAACAGAAAGTGACTGTAGCTAAGGCAGTAAGGGCCTTTCACTCCAGCACTGGCTGAGATAAAGCTGTGGTGTGAATGTGGTGGGACAGAGCCAGGGAGTAATTGAGTGGTCAGGCACTTCACTTTGCGCTGTCTCCTCTCCTCCTTTCTTCCTCTTTTCTTCTCTCCCACTATCTCTCGATCTTTCTATTCCTCTCTCACCTCTGTCTCTCACTGTCTCTCTCTATCTCTCTCTCTCACTCTGTCTCATGAGTTACAGCTCTTTTCATTACCCACAACCCACTGTCTGTCCTTCTCTGCCGTGTGGTAACGGATATGTGGGACTATGTTGTAGGTAAAGGCCCAGAGACCATCTTTGTGGGCCAGAACCTGAATGATAATGAATGGCACACAGTCCGTGTGGTCAGAAGAGGGAAAAGCCTGACATTAATGGTGGATGATTTACAGCCCTCAGAAGGTACACCTCATACACACACACACACACACACACACACACGCACACGGACAGTCATCCTATGGTGATGGGATGGATTTTTACCGCTAATGCAGTATAATAATTTTTATCAAGCAAACAAGGCCTGAATATAGGGCAGGTCCCCTACGGTTGATATGTTTGTTGTCTGAGAGTACACTAGGTGAAAATGTCCTCTCTGACTTACAACAATCACTTATAACTTACAACAATCTCGTCTGGGAAGCTTCCCTCCATCATAGAGATTTTACAAAAATCATGTAACTCAAAAAAACTCACCCTCGTCTAAACCTGATCTGATCGGTCTCCTCCTGAAGGTCAAATCACAGGTGACCACACACAGCTAGAGTTCCACAACATCGAGACGGGCATCGTCACGGAGAAGCTCTACATGCCCGCCGTGCCCTCCAACTTCATCGGGCACCTGCAGGGTCTGTCCTTCAATGGCATGTCCTACATTGACTTGTGTAAGAACGGGGACATTGACTACTGCGAGCTCAACGCCATGATTGGCTACAAAAGCATAGTGGCCGACCCCGTGACCTTCAAGTCTCGCTCCAGTTACGTGACCCTGCCGACCCTGCAGGCCTACTACTCCATGCACCTGTTCCTCCAGTTCAAGACCACCTCCCCCGACGGCCTGATCCTCTACAACCGCGGGGACGGCAATGATTTCATAGTGGTGGAGCTGGTTAAAGGGTGAGAGCCACTTCCATCCTTCCTGCTGAGGGACGCAGTGGGCATGCTCAGCTAGACGCACACTGGGCTGTGGGTGTTCAGTGGTCTGTTGCTCTTCCCCGGTCACAGATACCTGCACTACGTCTCCGACCTGGGAAACGGCGCCCACCTCATCAAAGGCAATTCCAACACGCCCCTCAACGACAACCACTGGCACAACGTGATGATCTCACGGGACACCAACAATCTGCACACGGTCAAGATAGACACCAAGATCACCACCCAGACCACCATGGGGGCGAAGAACCTCGACCTAAAGGGTAATGGCACGAGAAAATCCCGCCCGTCGTCTGAAGCAGCGGCGCTCCAGCACTCTGCTGCTTTATTGAATCCTCAGTGTAGTTTTTGAACAGAGCGTTTTACTGTCTGTGATTCATTTGCTCATGCCATTGTTTTCGCACTTTGTGCAGTACATTACCTATCCACTAGAGGGCTGTATAGCCATGTCTTTATAGTGCTGGCAAGCCTTTGTTTAGATAGATTTCTCTCTCTCTCTCTCTCTCTCTCTCTCTGTCTTTTTTTTGCTCTTCACTCCAAAATAAACATCTGTCAATCTAAAAGCACCATCTTGCCTTCTCCAGGTGACCTGTACGTGGGAGGCGTGGCTAAGGAGATGTATAAAGACCTGCCTAAGCTGGTGCACTCCAAGGAGGGCTTCCAGGGCTGCTTGGCGTCTGTGGACCTGAACGGCCGCTTGCCAGACCTGCTGTCGGACGCGCTGACCACCGCCGGCCAGGTGGAGAGGGGCTGTGAAGGTAAGCGGAGTGGAGGAGGATGCTGGAGGCGGGGGGGGGGAGGGGCAGGGGGGGCGGGGCTTCTGCTCACCTTTTCTCTACATCCTGAGCTTGTGCTCCTGCTTCACCCACTTCACGTGTCATGCCCTATTTTTTCCTTTTCCTGATTCTGTTTTCTCATCACTTCCTGGTCCAAGAGGCTCATAGCCCTGTCTCCCACTCCGTGCTTGCATCTTCCTGTGCTTCCTGTTCTACTGACTCGTGGCCCCACCCCCAAGGCCCAATCTGATTTTTTCTGTTTTTTCTGCGTTATGTGTTATTTTCTTTCTTCCTTTCGCCACTACCTTCCTTCACCTTTACTGATCGATTTTTGTGTAATCATCGACGTTTCGGCGCTTTTACTAACATCGTGTATGTTTTGCTTTTCTTGTTTGGCTGACAAAAGTTTCATTGATGAAAGCTGACTTGCAAGGTAGACAGATATCTGTGTATAAACCAAGTGCCCCCCCCCCCTAGTGGGATGTCAGCATCACTCTTGTCTAGCTGCCGGTGGACTCACAGTCTCATAGTAAATGCAAGAACCACTTCTTTAAATCTTGTATTTACAGTGTCAGAGTGAGTGTCTCATGTCGCATCCCCATGACAGATCTGTTAAGAGTGTCCCGTGTCAGATCCCCATGTCAGATCTGTTAAGTGTCCCGTGTCAGATCCCGTGTCAGATCTGTTAAGAGTGTCCCGTGTCAGATCCCCATGTCAGATCTGTTAAGTGTCCCGTGTCAGATCCCGTGTCAGATCTGTTAAGTGTCCCGTGTCAGATCCCGTGTCAGATCTGTCACTTTACTGTCACTGCTGCTTTTCTTTAGATCTCTTTAGATCTATTGTGTTTTCTCATTAACAAAAGCATGTGTTTGGCTCTGAACCCACCGCATGCAGTTTACAGTCCCTCCAACAGAAGATGGAGTGAGATGGAAATGGTCCACAGACTCTTCTCTCTGAAAATGAGATCAGATTCCCCATGTGCTTATGAATGCAAATCCAGATTACTCATTCCTGCTTGATAAGACTCCACCATGGGGGTTGGGGGGGTTTCCACCGTGGGGGGCGGGGGCTCCACCGTGTAGGGGAGGGGCTCCACCGTGTAGGGGAGGGGCTCCACCATGGAGGAGAGGGACTCCACCATGGAGAGGAGGGGCTCCACCGTGTAGGGGAGGGGCTCCACCATGGAGGAGAGGGACTCCACCATGGAGAGGAGGGGGTCCACCGTGTAGGGGAGGGGCTCCACCATGGAGGAGAGGGACTCCACCATGGAGAGGAGGGGCTCCACCATGTAGGGGAGGGGCTCCACCATGGGGGGGCTGCAAACTGGGACACTGCTCAGCACACTTGCTCTGCTGCACAGAGACTTTAAGCTGGATCCAGTCCCCAAGATGAAGGCAGACAGAGCAAACTGAGCTCATCTGGACTGTATCACCCACAGCTCCAATGCTGCTTAACCCCATCCACCACTCCCCTCTCCAAGCATAACCACGTAAACAAACAGGAAGAGAAGTGGCTCTGTAGGCGGGGTTGGGCCGGCCCACCGCCCTGTGGCCCCGGCCCCAGACACCGTGATCCCAGCAGGGGCTGGAATCTCCTCCAGCTCCAACTGGGCCGCAGTGATCTTCCCCATGCACCTCAACATCTTCATCACAGCAGAGCCCTCTTATTAGTGCCACTGTTATTGGCCAAGTGCTATTAACGCTAAGGCTTCAACTAGCAGTTAACTTTATTTAGATCACAATTTATAGTGCAGTAGCCGTAAATGTAAATGTAAATGTAAATTTATAGTGCAGTAGCCCATGTAATTATTACACAATTAAGAAACGTGTTACAATATCTTTGCTCTGAACTTAGGGCGGCTCTATTCTAAGTTAGGAAGGGCCATGGTAATACTATACATATGGAAAAGATGTTAATCAGTAGCCATTTAATATAGCAATGATCACCCAGAAGTGTTAATTAATAGTATAAACATCACAACAGTGATAAAACAGTTCATTTACCATTTATATTTTCATTTTAAGAATTGTTAATGTTAATTGTTAATTTGCTAATAGACTCAGACTCTATTGTAATATACAGACTCTATTCTAATAGTAACACTTTTCTTTGTATGTCTTCCTGCTCACCTTAATGCTATTCCACTCCATAATTCTTCATACCTTACTTACTTTTATTCTAATACCCAACTACTACAACCCCAGCACTGTAGCTAATAGATAATATAAGGGTAAATGAAAAACATTCTCACATTGGCACAGAAGCTGGTATCACTGATTCCATATGGGAGTTCCTCTTACTGCAGTAATGACTTACTGCTGTGCTTCTTTCTGGTTTGCAGCCATAGGCTTAAGCAGCCCTTTCTCTGTCTCTCTCCATCTCTTCATCCCTCCCTCCTTCCCCCTCTCTCCCTCTCCCTGTGCTCAGGGCCCAGCACTACGTGTCAGGAAGACTCCTGCTCCAATCAGGGCGTGTGTCTCCAGCAGTGGGAGGGCTTTACCTGTGACTGCAGTATGACGTCATTCGGAGGGCCTCTCTGCAACGACGGTGAGTGCGCCGCCGTGCTTCCTCACGAGCAGTCGGGATTAGTCGTTATGCAAGAGACCTGCTAAAACCCACCGCCTGCTCGGCTGCTTAAAGCTCACCGGCCAGAAAACGTCTGCACATTTAAACCTCACCCAAATGTTCAAGTCCACAAGCTGGGAGGAAACATCTCCCGAAGAAAACATGCATACACGTACCGATTAAATACACATATTAAACGCATGCTGGCTCATGCACTCTCAAGGTTTTACCAGAAGTCAGGGAATGAGATGGACATGGAGTGTGTCTTGGCAAAGTAAAAAAAAAAGATTCTCACTTAAGGGGAGTGATGTCGTTTCCTTTTGAAGCTGAAATGTTCTTTCACTCTGCCTGCTGACATCACTTACACCCGTTACAGCTGCAGGTCACCGCATGCCGCCTGTACAGTTTCATATAAAATATTATATTGTTCTCATATTATTTGACATTTCCCTCTGCTTCACCACTAGGGGGCATGATAGGACTGTGTTGAACCAGTATTCAGTATAAAGAGTGGCACAAGTTTATGGAATCATATTGTAACACTCTGTCTTGAACCCAGAAGTTACTTTAAATGTTCAGAGGGTGAACTGGTGGGTATAATTCAGTAATCACCGAAAACACACACATCAAACAGGGCCTGCCACAGAAAAATAGAACTATAAACCCACACTGTTTTCTGCCAGTTCCTTGATGAATCCCCATAAGATCCATAGTAATACAACTTCAAGGACAGAGACGAAGAGAAATAGGAAGGAAAAAAATGGAGCATTACGTTCTTTTGACTGTCAGCAAATCAGGTCTGTGTGTGTGCGCATAACATCCTCTCCTGAGAAATAAGTCATGAAGAGAAATAAGGCTGTTGTATTGTGACGGGTACTCTAGGTAAGTCTGTCTACATTTGTGCCGGTGTTAATCCTTGGAACACAGGTAACGTGCAGGTCCCCACACGTGGTGGTCCCTCACACTACAGCCCCTCCCTGCTGGAGCCTGCTGGGGGACAATATGTCTCACTCCACTGCAGTAGAAAATGTCTCTATAATGAGACAGCTTCTCTCTGGTATAACAAATTACATTACTCATTTCAGGGTTGTGCGTGCATGTGCGTGCATGTGCGTGCGTGTGTGTGTGTGTATTTGTGTGTGCGACCATGTTTGTGATACTGCACTGTCTTCACAAAATAGAAGCCTCTTACTCCCGCATGCAAATTGTCTGGAGGGTCGGGGAGTGTGTGTGCTGAAACTGCTGACTGCCACGGTGCTGCAGCAGGTCCGGGTTCTTGTGCTGGTCCGGGTGCTGGTGCCGATCCGGGTCCAGACCAAGGCCCAGCACAGCTGATCCACGCCGCGGGCCACGCTGATAACAGGCTGCCTTGGCTCTTAGAAGCTATACAGACCAGCTCGTCTTGAGTTCCCCTCTGTCTACAATGGGAATGTGAAGAGTTCACTTGCGGTGTTTAATCAAGCTGACCTCCCTCCATCCACCTGTCTCCCCCTCCCCCCAGTGTGCCGTTCTCTCGCTCTCTCTCTCTGTCCTTGACTTGCATATGGTCAGAGCAAAGACCCAGTGCTGTAAAACAGTAGGAGCAGATGTGGAATCATTCTATTAAACACACAGGACTGAGTCATCACACACAGACACATGCACGTAATGCGCGCGCGCACACACACACACACACACACCTTCTTCTAACTGCCAGATTCTTTTGTCTCACACTTACTGTCACATTCACACTGAACAGAACACACATTAAGCAGTCATTCATGCCCCTAAGCCCAAGGATTTGTCATTGAAGCATGGAAGCATAGAGAAGTGTGTGACTCATTCTGTCCATCCTACTCTGCTATTGGCTGCAGATTGTATGTGTGTGTGCATGTGTGTGTGTGTGTGTGTGTGTGTGTGTGTGCAGGTGTGTGTGTGTGTGTGTGTGTGCAGGTGTGTGTGTGTGCCCTTTGTTACTGTCATGTGGATTAGCTACATGAGCTTCATGCTCTGAGAGAAATTGGCACATTGACAGGACTGAACTGTGCATACACACAAATGCTTATACATGCTCATGCACAGAAATTGCCCAGATTGACTGCATCCCACCTGCATACACACAAATGCTTATACACAGCACATGCACATAGAGAGAGAGAGCCACAACCCAGCCACAGCCCAGCCACAGCCCAGCCACAGTGATGCTGTGTGGACCTCGTATGTGTGCAGCCCACCCGTGTGCACATTTATGCACAGCTGCGTGTCAGATGGAAGTAATATCCTCTCTCCCCACTCCCGCCGCGCCTCTCTCTGCTGGAGCGTGAGCAGCACAGAGCTCCGGTGCTGCCCGGGGGCGACGCCCGGTGTCTGGGACGAGCGTGCACGTGCACGTGAGTGACCCTCAGATGGGACGTGAGGCCAGAGAGTCCTCCTCTCCGCGGGAGGCTGTCCTTACCCCTCCTCCGCACGCAAACTGTTCACTCGCTGCTGTGCGAACTTCCCAAATATGAAATCACGTCAATCTGCTCCTTATCACTTCCATCGAGGCACACTCACTCACACACACACACACACTCATTCGCACGCACACACACACATGCGCCCTGAACACCCTCGCAGCAGACCCGCTCAGCGAAGCAGCACTTTGATTTCTCCGGGTTATCGCAGAACACTGTTGAATATTGTAATTAACAGGGGAGGAGTGATGAGTCCAGGCCACAGTGCAGCCTCTGAGCTGATTGGCTATGCATAAGTACAATTAAAAAGACAGGCTAGAGATAAGGGCCTAATACATTGTGCAATGATTAAAAAAATGGCCAGTTGACATGGAAATTTGGATAGATAACTTGTTCCCGGTAAGAGAAATTAAATCTGATATGTTTGTGCTGTTCACTGGCAAAAAAGCCCCTGCTCCCTGTCGCCTCTCAAATGAAGCATCCTTTCTACAAAGCTGTGCATCATTTTTAATTAGGTCCCCACTATCAGCAATCTCATTTTTAAAAAAAAAAAAAAAAGTCAATATTTCCCAGTTAGCTGTGAAGTGGGGTAGCTGGGGGGGGGGCTGTTCTCGCTGCTGCACACCTCCCTGAAATCACTGGCCATATGGAGAGTTCGGGAAACTGGGGGGGGGGGGGGGGGCAAAAACCTAAGCGGCTTAGAAGAGCATTGGGACCTCTTATAAAGGACCTAGCGCAAACATCCAGCTGCATCACAAAAGACCATTATTAAATGCAACACACTGCAGGACCCCAATAGAGGGAAACGATTCTTTGCGTCAGTGCTCAAGAAAATTGAAAGGGACAGGCAGATCCACCCAAAGGGTACCCCACTGTTTGAATTGCTTCAAAATGCTGCACACAAGTGCTTGTGTTTAAACATGCTCTACTTCCTTTCAATCAGCTTTTCAGGTCATCTGAAATGGAGTGACTTGAACATGTGACCGAGTGTCCAAATAGATATGTGCTTTGAATGCGAGGCGAACTCTTGCCACTAGGTGGCGATCTTGTAAGCGGCATGGAAATCTTTCTGTTTTTTTTCTTCTCTCTCTCTCTCTTCCTGAAATGGCTGTTTCACAGGAGAAAATTAGGTTCTGAATGCAGCACATTTGTTCCTGTGTGGATTCTTAATCCGCGTGCTGCTAAAGCTGCAACATTGTGCGTTATTCTGTCCCAAAGGCAAACGAAGGCCTCTAAACGCAGCTGTGTGATTTCCTCTGAAGTTTGAGGGTGTTTCTCAAGCCCCAGGCAATGTTGATCGGATAGGTCCGCTTTGTCAGTTATAATTATTCAGTGCTAACGATCCTCGGTGCTAAGAGAGAGTATGTCATGTGCTGGAAGAAATGCCATGACTTACATTTTCAGCATTTCTGTGCACTTAAACTAGAGGATTTATCAGTTTGCACTCTATACACATATGATAATGTGTCATATTTATGCGGTTCTCTCATTGCAGAGGTTGAGACTTATAATCTCTGAAAATGGTTTCAGTAGTTTGGTGTCATTTGATCACTTTTCCCTATTGGTTCAGGGGTCTTTTCTTTCTACATTTTTGGTGAAAGTCTACAGTAAATAAAAGCATTTTTTTCATCCAAAAGAATACCAACTGGCATTCCTATTTCAGCTTGTGTTTATGCAGTACTTTCCTGTATTCCTGCAATGCTTCCCCTAAGGCAAAGCCACTGTTTCTATCCTGCTGACTTTGGCTTGGCCTTGTCCAAGGTGCTGAAGTTCAACACAGTGACTACGCTTCTGGCACTGTCCGTGGTGCTGAATTTCGCCACTGTCTATGTTCCCAGCATGGTGACTCCGAGAGGAGTACAGTGAGCAAAGGAGTTTGTGGAGGCTGGCTGTTTCTCTTTGCTTTCTTTGGAAAGATGACTGACTTACTTCATTCTCTCATTAAGTCTCGGCTGAGCTGCACCTGCCTCCTGAACCACCCCTCCGTCACCTCTTTCTCCCCACCAGAGAGCATGAGAGAATGAGACACAGAGGGGAGGGAGGATGGACAAGAAGAGAGACACACTTGCACAGCCATGCACTCATTCCACGACAGAGGGGGAGGGAAAGGGAGAGAGAAAGAGAGAGAGAGAGAGAGAGAGAGAGAAAGAGGAGAGAAGGAGAGAAAGGAGGGAGAGAGAGAGAGAAAAGGGAGAGAGAAGGAGGAGGGGGAGGCAAACCCAAGCGAGCACTATCGTTCTCTTTCTCTCCTTTCTCTCTCCACTCCACTCATTCAGTGGGACTGGCTGGCTAGACTCACAGCTCACACAGAAGAGGCTGCTCTCCCCTAAAGAGACTGAAGCGAGATAAGAAGAGACAAAGGCGAGCAAAGAGAGCAGGGGAGAAGGAATTTTGCTCAATACGTCTTATCACTACTCTGCTCCCTGCGCCTTCGTCCTTGCTTACGCACTCACACGCGCACATCGACCACTCTTTCTGCACTGCCTGCCTGCCCAGGGACTGGCAGAGAGCCACGCTGTGTTTTCCCTCCACACTTATGTATTTTTTCCCTCTCCGTTTCCTCATCACCCGCTTTTTTTGTGACGTATCAGCTAACGTTTCCTCCAAGAGGCGGTGGAGTTGCAGGCAGCAGCCGCTGGTGCGTGTGCGCGTGGAGGTGTGAGCGTGTGTGAGCGTGTGTGAGCGTGTGTGTGCGTGTGTGTGTGTGTGTGTGTGATTTGGGGAGGTTGAGGAGCACGCTGGATGGAGTTAAGCACCACAGCAGTGAGCTGGTCCTGTTGGTGCCGTGCTTCCTGCTAGGCTCCTCGCTCCTCCCTCGGGCTGGGGGGATGCAGCCAGCTCTGTGGAATACAGAACGGAGCTTTAGAAGAAGCCAGTAAAGTCCGACGCCATCAGCAAAGCCTCTGCCATAGACTCCTCTGCTGTGCCCTTCTTCGCCTCACTGGAGTATCGCAGGGGATGTCGACATGTGCACCTTTTCCTTTCGTGAAGGACCACAAGTTTTCTGGAGAACGTACCGCACATTTTTCTGCCTTCTTGTGGCGTGATTTTTTTTCATCAGTTTTTCTGTAAAAACAATCCTACTTTTCACAGTGCCAAATCCTTGGAAAATCTTGCGGAACTCTTTGGAAGTTTCCATTCAGCCGAATTCGATTTGCTTCAGGTGTCTCTCTTTGATGACGGCTTGTTCCTTAGTGAGGACAAGCGGTGGGAGTGAGGACATGGATTGCCAGGAGCTCTGAGGATTCTCCACGCTCTCGCTCTCTCTGCTCCCGCCTCCATGGCTCTGACCACGTCGTGCCCAGGGCCTGGCAGGGCTGTCCTCGCGTTGAGCTCCACCCTTCTCCTGCTGGCTTTGTGCCCGCTTCTGAGGGGCCCCACGCCGGCCCTGGGTTCAGCCCCGCCTCGCCCCGCGCCTCCCCGCCACGCTCCTCCTGCCGCCGCCGTCCAGAGATCTCACGCCGCCCTGCGTGGGGGCCACGGTGCGTAGAGCTACCAGCCTTCACCCACCACCACCTCACCGCTGTCTCATTCATTCACCTGCATCCCGACGCGAGGAAAGGGGGGGGGCGGTGGGGGATTGGGGGGGGTGGTTGTGATTATGAAGCGGAGATGCAAATGGGACGTGTGAGAGGTGCTGGCGGCCATTATGCAGACGGGGCGGTGCTGGTGCCGAGACTGGCGCTGACTGCGCTGGGCGCTCGTGTGGCCGTTAGCACGGGAGGCGATTCGGCAGGAGGGCAGTTCTGGATCTGCATGGACGCGCTTGCCTGCCTTAATGGCCTCGTTTGATTTCTAGCGGCTGGAGAGCCTGCTGACTTTGCCCGAACGCTCCTGCTCCGGCCCTGACCCCTGCGTTTCTACAGGGCGCCTTCCTTAAGAGCCGACACCTGCTGACCGGTGACATGAATTATATTCAAATTGCTCTCTTCTCTGTTACCACCATACTGTGAGTGTGTCCACGCGCAACTAAGAGAATGTGTGCGTGTTTGTGTGTATGTGGCTATGTACGTAATTGTGTGTGTGTGTGTGTGTGTGTGTGTGTAAGGCTGTGAGTAGGGCAAATTGAATGTACTCGGTTCATGAGGGAAAAAGCACAGGCTTTTAAGAAGCCATTAGGCCTGAGGGCCATGTACTGATTTCTGTGCTGTGTCTCTTATTCCTCTTCTCCTTTCAAACTCATTACCTACATATTGCTATTATATCCCATTTGTTAACCCTCACAGGAGCTGGCCAGTGTGTAGAATGAACACCTACTGAACAATCTCTCTCTCTCTCCAGTCTGTTGTCGGGTGTCTCATTGCAGCTTGCGGTTTTAAGACTATCAGGACGATTTCCACGCTGTGTGCAGAGGAGCCTGAGCTGCCAGTCTGTGATGCTCTGGGCTCATATAACGGGACCTCGCTGTCTCCCACCATTATCCTCACAGATTGCACCCTGATAAGACAGGAAAACACAGCTGAAACCAGGCAGGGGAGAGCAGAAGTTTGGGAGTCATTTGTTAAGTCATTCATCAAGCATTTCAAGGGAGAGCCTCTCTCGTTTCTTAATGTTCTTTCTCTCTCATGTGTCTCTCTCCTGTGTCTCCTATGTATTTTCTGTGTGTCTCTCTTTGTAGCTCTCTCCTCGTTTCTTTTGCATGTGTGTGTGTGTGTGTGTGTGTGTGACACAGCTGGCATCTGTAATAGCTGCGAGTGCTGAGATCACTGAGCTCCTTTGCTCATGAGTATCACCCCAGGCAAAGGCAACACACTGCTCACCCTCCCTCCCAGCCCCCACACACACACACACACACACACACACACAGGAGTTCCCTCACCCCCCCCCCATTGTTCCATGTCCAAGTCCTCACCATACTACACACCCACACAGTAGCTACCCCTCCCCCCCCCCAGATACACCAGCTGTACCAAATATGCCAAATATATCATCATGCCATTCTTAAGCAGTATTAGCCAAAATGCGGCATTCTGCACGCCGGTTGGTGCACTTAAACCCAGCCCCTCCACAAGATGCCACATTTCAATTGGCTGCTGTCTGAACTGATCTCCATCTACAGCCTTTTGTTTTGCAACTGTTCTTGTTGCTGCATCGTGCATCATAATGAGCCATGCAAGTGCATCAGGGCTTCATCTCCTCGTCTTATAAATAACCATTCACAAGCTATTATTCTATGCAAAGCATCGGAGACTGTGGAAGACTTTCTATGTGTGTGTGTGTGTGTGTGTGTGTGAATTTCCCTTGACGTGGTGGGAAATGTGCCCTCTTTCTCTCTGTAATGTGATGCGATGTGAAGTGAGTGTGAGGAGAAAGGGAGGCTCATGCGTAGCCGTTGGTGTGAGCTCCACCCCAGGGCTCCACCCCAGGGCTCCACCCCAGGGCTGGCCGCTCCTCCTGCTGCCTGTTTCTCACGTCTGCCCCCCCCCCCCACACTCCCAATTGAAGGAGCTGTCCTTCTCTCTCCTGACCATCACTCCATCACACATGCAGCTAGGTCTAGGCCAGACATAAAGCTGGAGAGATAATATAGAGCTTCCCATAATTACCATGCACCACGTATTACAAGTCAGTGTTCAGTACAGCGAGCAGTGCGCCTTAAATCCTGGATATATGAGATTAACAGCAGCTTCTTCATGTACAGAGTAGTAAATTGTTTGTTTATACACTCTCTGCCTCTTAATGACTTCTGTGTGTGTGTGTGTTTGTGTGTGTGTGTGTTTGTGCATATGTGAGTGTATGTGAGGGTGTGAAATGCTGTAAGTAGTCTCTTCCTGTCTTCCCGAGGCACAGAGTTTGCGTATAAGAGCTCACAGCTCATCACCAATGCTGAGTCGAGTCAGCTCTCTCTATCTAGCTGACTCTGTGGGGTAGAGGGTGTGGGGGGAGTGGCTGTGACTGAAAGAGTGGCAGGGTGAAGGAAACATGATGTGCTCCTGTGTTGTGGAGACTGACTCTGAAACACTGTACTCTGTCCCAGAAGGAGCGATGAAGTGAAAAAAAGAATGAGGGAGAGAGAGATCGTTAACTGTGGTGTGTAATCTAAACTCAGTCAGCACAAAACCCCAGAGAGAATTCGGATCCTGTCACTCTAGCTCACAATCTCAGAGCCCCGAGAGGAGAACCTGGCACATGTGCACACACACACACACTCACACACACACACACTCCCATACCCATAGTGATAGTATAGGCACTATCACACAGCACCATCACTACTGCACCATCACACAGCACCATCACTACTGCACTATCACACAGCACCATCACTACTGCACCATCACCAAGCACCATCACTACTGCACCATCACACAGCACCATCACTACTGCACCATCACCAAGCACCATCACTACTGCTCCATCACCCAGCACCATCACTACTGCACTATCACACAGCACCATCACTACTGCACTATCACACAGCACCATCACACAGCACCATCACTACTGCACTATCACCCAGCACCATCACTACTGCACCATCACTACTGCACCATCAGACAGCACCATCACTATTGCACCATCACTATTGCACCATCACTACTGCACCATCACTACTGCACCATCACACAGCACCATCACTACTGCACCATCACCCAGCACCATCACTACTGCACCATCACCAAGCACCATCACTACTGCACCATCAGACAGCACCATCACTATTGCACCATCACCCAGCACCATCACTACTGCACCATCACTACTGCTCCATCACCCAGCACCATCACCCAGCACCATCACCCAGCACCATCACTACTGCACTATCACTAAGCACCATCACTACTGCACAATCACACAGCACCATCACTACTGCACCATCACACAGCACCATCACTACTGCACCATCACTACTACACCATCATGCTGCACCATCACTACTGCACCATTTTGTGAGAACAGTCACAAAATGGCTAGTCTTTGCTTTTTTCACTAGGTTTGTTTTTTATACAGAGCATGGCATTATATACAGAGCATGGCATTAAGATGCTGGTTGTGTTCTTTTCTTTCATTTATCGTTTTTTCTTTCCTACTTCCTTGTCTTTTTGCTTGCACTCATTTTTTTGTCATCTTCTCTCTCTCTCACACACACACACACACACACACACACATGAGCCCTTTGAGGTTTCCATGATTTGAATTCCATGATTGCTTATTAAAAATAAATAAATAAACAGGCAGAGCCAGCAGAGCTGTCCACGTGAAGCATGACTTCTGCTGCAGCCCAGGAGCACCGCGCTGGCTTAATTGGCCCCGCAAAGGTCAAGGGTGGAGAGCAGCCGGAGCTCAGCTCCTGACCACAACCCCCACCGCCTCCTGGCCTGCGGAGGAGAGAGGTGGAGGTGGGCGGTTGGGGGTGGGTGGGGGCTGCACTCTTGCAGTGGTGCATTGCCACAGCACTATTGATGTGGTGGTGCTGTGAGAGTCTTGTCTGGGCACCATGATGCTCGTGGAGCTGCTTTTTTGGATTACAACCAGCTTGTCTAAATACATTCAATTTTAAAAAAGCAGTAAGTGTACTGCACCAGTTATAGACTTCCCTGTTTCAAATGCATCAATTGAGAAACGTTTAATATGAGTGATCTGGGATTTTTACCTTTTTACGTCCGTGGTGGAATGAGCATTTTTTTTCCACACCTCGGCTGGGAGTCACGGGGGCAGAAAGCAGGCGAGGCCCAGATTTATGAGGGTCCGGCTTCCTGTTTCTGCTGATCGTAGTGGTCCCCCCCACCACCACCACACACACACACTCACACGAGCGCACACACACATTCATTCACACGAAGCTCAGCTCGCTGGTGTTCCGCTCGAGCTGCTGTCTGTAATTACCCAGTTGGTTTGGAGCGCTCTGGTGTCAGTCTGGTAATTTGAGCCACAGTAATTCTCTTTGTAATTGCCTGTTTATTATTGCAGAAGCCTCAGTGTTGGAGCTGCCGCATGTTGTGCGGGGAACGTTTAATAAACAAATACAATGTCACAGATGCATATTTCATATAAACAATATAATTGCTTCACAAAATACGTGGAAAACGGTGCGCCCACTCTTATCTCACACTACCATCTAAACATAGCCCGCGCGCACACACACACACACACACACACACACCCCACACACCCTGTAATCGATTGGGCATCAGCTTGCTGTGGAACCTTTGTCGGCCAGATCAGATGTAGTCGTCGTGTAGGTGAGCTTTAGCAGCCAGTCGTGTCATTTCAGCAGAGGGGTTTTTTCGTTACTCAGGGACAGGACTGATTACCATTGATTTTACATTAAAACGTGTGGTACATGAGTCAATGAAACACGAGGGCACGTCCCTCAGAGAGTGAACCCTGAGATCCTCCACACGGCACTTCAGTCTCCAAGTCTCGTAGCAGCAGAACAAAAAGATGCTTCGTAATTAATTTTTTGTCCACACATAAAAAGAGATGAAGCTTATGTTGGGATTCCGGAGGGCCAGGTAATATCTGATCCATTAGAGTGCCGCTCCGAGCCCACGGTGCCCTCTCTCTCTGTTGTTCTCCATCTCTCTCTCTCTTTTGTTCTCCATCTCTCTCTCTTTTGTTCTCCCTCTCCCTCCCAGTGTCCTTAGTGAGGCTGTGAAGTGGAAACCCACCTCTGCCCAGTGGGGGGGGGGTTGTCCTCTAAAGCCAGGCCTCTTGTCTCCCAGCCAGCCCAGATGATGGGCCATGTTTAGGGGGCTAATGATCGGCCCTGCGCCCTGCGCGCTGCACCTGCTTCATTTAACAGCACTGGGAAATTGACTTCTGAGAAGATATTTAACCCCCAGCGAGGGCTGAACAAGCTTCTTACCCACACATCAGGGAGAAGAGCAAAAACAACTGAAGGCAGGAGAGTGAGAGAAACGCAAGTCCGTCTGCCCTTCTGTGGACGAGGGGAAGAAATAGGTTGGCAAGAGGGGAATTGCATTCACAGAGCAGCAAGTCCTGATGTCCATTGTGTGGACTGACTGACTGAGTCTGATGGCACCTTTTATGGTGGATAGGGTCACTTGTGCTTGTGATTCCCCATAATGCACACTGTCCTACATTTGCTTTGTTCTGCCAGCATCACTTAGACCCACATTTACATGTGTGTGTGTGTGTGTGTGTGAGAGAGAGAGATTTAGCATCTGAGACCCATTAAAAACCAAAGTTCAATTCTTCTTTTAAATGAGACGAATTGTAAGATTGGCGTTTGTGGTCAGTAGTAAACACTGCGAGTGTGTGCCTTCAGCAAGGGTGTGTGCGCACGGGCAGAAGAGAGACCCCCGAGGGCATTTTTGTCTCAGCGATATGGGCTGAATGCTGACACAGTGTGAATGGGGCTCGTCGATGGCACTCTGAACTGGCTGAGCAGAGCCCTTTAAACCAGCCAGAGTGAGGGAGCCAACAAGCGGGGGGGGCGTGTCAGGGGAGACGCACGAGCTGTAGCGCTTCTCCTCGGTGGGCGGGACAGGGAGGCGGGGCATGTCAAGAGGGGCGGGCTCTAGCGCCTCCCTCTTCCGCTGCAACATCCTCCTATGGGGACCTCCAGGAGCTGCAGACCCTCACTACACAAATGCGTCTCACGTGACCTTGGCCTGTCTGACAGGGCGCACATGACGCCTGCAGTACGTGGCATGGCCCGAGAACTTTACTACGGAAACCTGGTAACCAGTGAATGAGATCAGCTGCATTGCCACCAGAAATCAGTCAGAATCATGGCGGTCCCTCTCTCTCCATCTCCCGTGTCTCTCACTTTCTATTTCTCTTGTCTCCTGTCTCGCTCTTTCTCCCTTTATCGCCTTTTCTCCTCCTCCCTCTCTGTCCCCGCTAAATGCACTCACAGTCTTTCTCTGATCCACACTGGCTCTCTGAGACCTGCCTACCTGTGGTACTATAATTACCTCCATCAGACCATCAGCATGCCACTTACTGTGCAGAAATCGATGTCTGATCTGCATATCTGTGTCTGCCTGTGTCTGTGTGTTTGTGTGTGTGCATGTATGTGTGTGTGTGTGTGTAGGCATGTGTGTTTGTGATCATCTACCAGACTAAAGCAAGCTAAAGCAATGCAATGCACCACTTAAGAGTCATGGGGCTGGGCTGATTGTTCAGTGTGTTGGTGGTTACAGAGCTGTAATTAGAATCACAGAGCCTCAATCACTCCGTTGATGCAGGTGGAGAGTGTGTGTGTGTTGGTGTGTGTTGGTGTGTGTTTGTGTGTGTGTGTGTGTGTGTGTGTGCAGGAACACCCCCATGTCTAAGTTCTAGCCCCAGCCATTTAGCACTTGCAGGTGCTCCCATCGACACCAGCAGTGTGAGGGTCATGCGAGGGCTGTAATTAAGCCAATCAGGAGACAGCAGGGGCTGACTGACCCACTGATGGATTCATCAAGATACTCCTACACTGCGCCTAATGGGCTGAAAAACACAGACACACACACATACACACTTTTAGATCATGCATTAATGCTTTCTCTCTTTCTCTCTCTCTCTCTTGGTCTCGCCCTTTTTCTCTCTCTTTCTCTCTTGCCTTCTCTTTTCTTTCACAGCGGGAACCACATACATCTTTGGGCGGGATGGTGGGCTGATTGTGTACACCTGGCCGCCCAATGACCGTCCGAGCACGCGAGCAGACCGCCTGGCTGTTGGCTTCAGCACCCAGCAGAAGGATGCTGTGCTGGTCAGAGTGGACAGCTCCTCTGGCCTTGGAGATTACCTGCAACTGCAGATAGTGAGTCGTGAACACACACACACACACACACACACACACACACACACACACACATACAAAAACAGTGACAAAATCTCATCACATTCACTATTAATAATGTAACTACATGAGTTGGAGAAACACAACTTTTTTTTTAACCACACACTACACCCCCCCCCCCCCCCAAACTAATACATGCACAACCATCAGAAAGGCCTGTAGCTGGTTGTTAGGCTCATGGTGATGTTCCAGGTCTCCTCCCACGCGCAGAGAGCAGTAGAACATTCCGGAGGCTCGCGCTGCCAGCATGAATAAGAATGACGGGGAGGTGGGGGGGGGGACAGCACTCGGTTCCACCGGGTGCCGCTCTGCCTCGACTTCCCTCTGTGGCCTCCAGCTTCCTCTGGGCAGCACGAGGATTTTGAGGAGGAGAGGAGAACTGCAGGAGGGAATGGTGGTTCAGCTGTGGATGCTTAGGGAATAGGGTTTTTCTCCCCCCCCACTGTAATCATAGAACAATCAGCACACCCTTTCAGGGGTGACATCGCACAGGTGCTTTTGCTGCCGCGCTAGCAGCCCCCTGGACACAGGCAGGTAATGGTCTCTCCAGCTGAGTCCCCGGGCGGCTGGACACGGTGGCAGGTCTGCTGGCGACCCGCTTCAGCCCCCACCTGATCCACTGTGCTCACGCACAAGGTGAACAAGACCTGCTGTCTCCCAACCAGGCAGCACGGCTGCATGAACTGTACAAGTAGCAGAGAGTCGGTGTGTTGGTGTGGTGCAGAGGTGTTCAGAAATAGCCGTGTGTGTCTGAAATGCCAGTGGCTTTTTATTTATTTTGTGCATGTATTGACGTCTTGGCGTGATGCTCCATTGACTAGTTCAGATTTTCACTGTGAAAGAAGGTTCTGTGGTAACGGACCTGGTTTGTCTGGCGGTATGGAGCGAGATGTGTTATATATATAAGTTAATATTATAAGCAACAGGGGGTTATGGTAGATAGGTTCCTATTTTAAGAATGCGACTGATAGAAGTACTTAAAATATAAATGGCAGTAAAGCTACAGGCACTGATAATAGTTCAGTTAGGTTAAGAGATTCTGCTGAGGTAATTTCCCTAAGCATTAAACATATAATACATATGTCAAAACCATATGGACATTTTCCTACACAGTTTAAAGTTATTATACATACGAGGTAGTACAAGAGGCTGGTATCTAATCATCAAACATGATTGAAAAAAATATGTTTGATTATGCTGTATAGATTATATAGATTTTTATTTTAATGATCAAAAACCAGATTGTAATGTATAAATACGTTTTATAAAGTCTCATTGTACTGATACATACCTTCTCTATTTGACTGATTGTATTAGGGGTAAGATAGATCAAGGGACTTTGTGTGGGATGGTAATGCTAGATTTGCAGAAGCCTTTTGACACTGTCGACCACTGTTAAGTTAAAGGTTGTGATTGAATGATGTGGCGCTTAAGTGGGTTGCTTCCTACTTGTAAGGACGATAACAAAATGTTGATGTAGGGGAACTTTATCCTTGCCTAGAACTATTAGTTGTGGAGTTCCCCAAGGAACTATTCTGGGTCCTCTTTGGGTCCCTTTTATATATTAATGATTTCAATTTTGCATGTTCATATACTTTTGTATGCAGATCACTCTGCAGTTCTCATAAAGACTGTTTTAGAATGCACATGACGTACTTTTAAGTGGATGTCAGATAGTAGATTGTCACTTCATTTAGCAGAAATTCAATTGATTTTGTTTTTGTTGAAACATTCATTAGGTTTTAGTGGTAATTGGGGATACAGCTAAGAATATGGCTAATTATTTAGGATGCACATTAGATAATTATTGTATATGTCGGGTAAAGAGCAGGCAGATAGGGTTTAGCAAAGATAAACAAACAACATGTTTGATTTCTTTCTAGAAGTTGAAAATGTCTAGACAGAATAATGATTACACTGAATGTGACTTTAGTGCAACTTTTATGGTTTACTCTTTATGGTTTTACGTCATTATGCTTGTTGTTCATGGTATGATGGCATTCCAAAGTACATTAAAACCAGATTTCAAATTTATCAAAACAAATTGGTTAAGGTTATTTTAAGTCTCCCATTGAGAACACATTTGGAATTGTCTCGTTATCAAATTGGTGGTGATGTTGGGTGTAGTGTTGTATGGTGTTGGATGTGGTGTTGTATGGTGTTGGGTGTGGTGTTGTATAAGAGACCACAAGTTTTTTAACCTTTTTGTGTCATCTCTGACTGTTTATGTTTTTGTTTTAAGGTACCACAAGGTATGTAATGTAGATATTGTTTGTGTAAAATACAAAATGGTCTGATTGAGACAATCAAATCATAGATGGCCATTAGAAATTTGGACATTTCCTACAGGGCTGAAACACTGAAACACTGACCACTGAAAGAGTAAAATATATAAGAATTTATAGAATGCAGCTTACACACATGTGATATTTGTCATAGACATTTTATTTATTAGCATTATATTACATTTTCTCAAGAGCTACATGCTTCTTGGTCTATGCATTTAAATATCAGTGGTGTAAAAACCATACAATGCATTGTGGAGATGCAGGATAACATTTTAATGCATGGCATAGTGTCTTAGCCATTATATTTACTAAGCATATTTCTGTTTTGTTTTGTTTTGTTTTGGGTTTGAGGTACTGACTGCTAACCTAGCATAAAGCCATTTGCTAAATGAATCACCAGAGCGTAGGAGGGGAAATTAGCCATACCTACATCATTAAGTGTGCTCGCAGTATTATTGACATCAGCACAGATGCCCAGAGTCATTTTTTACTGTAATTAACAGGAAAATCCTATCCCCTCCCTCCTCATTAAGTGTTTCGACACGGACTGGATCCTGGGTGTCAGTATTGGCATTTCTGGCAGTGTGCAATGCTAATGTAGCTGTAGGCGCTGATAAAGCTGTCTGAAAGCAAGGAGAATATCATCATCTACCAAGAACCCCTCTGAAAGTGAATTAACTTAGGATCATTGACCATGTTAACGAGGTAGCCCTGATGTCCTGATTTTTCAAACAGACAGTGTCACCCTGTGTGCAGTGATGTGCGTGGCCCTAAACGCTTGTGATTGAGTTAATTTAATATCATCATATCACCATCACTGGAGCATTAGCACTAGACATCCTTCACTTTCAATTACTTATTCGTTTGCTCTTACAGAGAGATAGAGAACGAGAGAAGAAAAGAACAAGAGAGGGAGGAGGGGGGTAGAGAAGGGAGAGAGGGGGGGGGGGAGAGAGAGAGAGGAGCGATAGAGGAGAGAGTGGAATAAAGAAGCAGATGGAAAAAGTGAGGTGTAAGACAAATGCCCAAAAATAGCATTGAAACAGAAGCCAAAAAAAAGTCATGAAAGACAACAGCATGAAAGAAGGAGAGTGATTAGTAAACTGACAGCAAGTTAGGTTGTTAGAAACAGGAAGACAGACACACACACACACACACACACACACACACACACTGATTTACTCATCACATAGGGTTGACAGCGAGGGTAATGATCTATTAAGTGCACCTCTCCAGCCAAAAACACCATAGCCATTTGCTCTGACCCAAAGCCAGAAGCTCCATGGTCTTGTGCTGCACCCAGCTGGACTAGACCATACGTCTGTCAACCAAGAGGCGTGGGCCCGGGGGGAAGGACTGGAGACGTACAGCAGAGACAGAGAGAGAGGACAGCCAATGTGATTACCCCATGGGGTGCAGCCAAATTGTCTGGCACTTGGGGGTCTCCCACAGCCCTTACTGCCAAATGTGTGTGTGAGAGAGAGAGAGAGAGAGAGAGAGAGAGAGAGAGAGAGTTATGCATCAGTCTACATGGAGTGGAGATTATTGGTTGTGCTGGACACTGGTCCTTATGAGCCCTCAGGAACAGAGCAAGGAGAGCTAGAAGTGAAGAGATGATGAAGGCCCACAGGCCTGAAAGCTCTCAGACCTGCACCGCCCTGGGCGGCCGTGAAGGATGTCCAACAAGCCTGTGTGAGCCAGCCCTCCAGCTGCCTGGCTCACAGGCGTACAGGGGATTACAGTACATCACCGTGTGCATGCCTGACACGAAAAGGAGGAAAGACTTCACATATGACATCATCATGAATTGCCATAGTAACCTCTGTTCAGCGGAAGAGCAATAAATGTTTAATTTAAAATGTTTCAGCTTCACTGCATGCTAGTTTTTCCTAGTTTGTCTATATCGTCAGCAGCCGAGGACTAAGCAGACAGATGAGAGTGAACTAGGATGTAAATATATCTATAATACACGAGGCAGGTGTTCTTTTGTCTACTGTTTAAGGAAAAATGCAGCATTAGATTGCTAATCGATACCTCCCTTGAAGACAGACTAAAGAAGAAGGAAATCCCACCCTGAGGCACTTTTGTGATGGAGATGGTGGCATTTTCTGTGTTATTTAACAAGCAGTTGGATTAGAGGTGATGCATCAGCCGTGTCTCACTATGGAGGCCTAATGAGAGGTTTGAAGGGGATAATGGTAGAAATAGCAGGAGGCTCAAACTTCAGAATGACTGTGGATTGAATACAGAGTCTAATAGGAGGGGGTTTGTTTTGGTAAGATTTCATCTCCGTTTCGACTGTCGCCTCCCTGCTGGCACTGCAGAGAGGAGAACATGAGTGGCGCGTGGGATGGAGGGATGGATGGGATTGAGGGATGGAGGGATGGTGGGAGGGATGGAGGGATCGTGGGAGGGAGGAATGGAGGGATGGAGGGATCGTGGGAGGGAGGGAGGGAGGAATGATGGGATGTCTTCCGGAGATGCCATCTACTGAGAGAAGCTTTGGGACCGTGGAAGTGGGGCTGCTAACCTCAGAGGACTTGAAACAGAAACCTGCATCACCGATGGGATCCATGATCTGGACAAATCTGGAGAGTGAGGGAGAGAGAGAGAGACAGGGAGAGTGTGTGCGCGTGTGTGCACAATTTCTGTTGACATAGCACAAATACTAAATTTATGCCTAGACATACACACATACAGACACACACACACAGCATCCTGAGAGGATTTATCACAACCCCAGAGTCCAGATATTATGGCACATGCATTATGGAGTGTGTCATACATGAATGTGTTATTCTAATATCAACCACTATTCATTTATGAAACTGCTTGTCTTTGTGTTTGGTCCAATTAGGCTTGCTCCCTAGGCATTAGCCTGAGTGTTGTAGAGAGGCTCTTTATGGAAAATGGCTCAGGTTTCACAGTTACGCTGCCTCATTTGAGCTGAATGCCATGTTTCAGCAGGCCTGCTCCAGCACACATGCACACACACACACACACACGCACACACACACACACACATGCACACGCACACATACACACACATGCTGTCATATTCTAGCATCTACAGCGTGTACCCTAAATGAGACACATCATTAGTGGATCCAGAGCCAACACTGTATCACCCCTACTGCATGTGTGTGTGTGTGTGTGTGTGTGTGTGTGTGTGTCTTTGTGTCTTCTCTACTAGCATCAGTGTCATCAATCAAGGACCGCTGAGAACATGCTCGTTAGGGCAAAGGGTTGCGCTTAATAATTACATAATGTCTGGTATAGTAACAGCATTAATATAGAAATGTTAAATCTAAGGCAATAATATACTCATCACAATTACTGCTTGGCTTCAAATATTGATCCAAATGTGCAGTGGGTGCTGTGCGTTCTGCACACAGCCCAGCAATCAGCTGTGTTCTTCACCTCCTGCAAAACCTATTTTTGAAAGCTTGGGATTCTCGTGTCGGGAGCACATGGACTTCTTGGCGGGTGTCTGATGCGTTCCCTCGCTGTTCTCTTGCAGTTCCTGAGCAAACTGTCCCTCCCTCCAGTCCCATTGCCTCACTGTTCCCTCGCTGTTCCTGTGCATACTCTCCCTCCCCCCGGTCCTATTCGGCCGGTGTTTTTTGTCAGTCAGGCCACTACTAGGGCTGCTGCCTAATTGCCTGTAAGAGAGGGAGCTCTGGAGGCAGCACTGCTACTGCGCCCTCCACGACGGGGAGAAGCCGTGAGCTCTTTATATTTAGCTCTGCTGTGGAGGATTGAGGTGGAGTTGGTGTGTGTGCGTGTGTGTGTAGAGATTTGTTATTTATATAAGCGATCACTTGCCGACCACCAAAAAGTTATGCCTACAGCCCTGTAGCTACTTCATTGTAATTTGAGGTTGGGAATCTTGCCTTATTTGTTCCGTCTTTGCTTGCACATTATGACCCCGAGATAATAAAATTGAAGCTTTTTCTGTTGAGATTCAACTAATCTGGGACACTGTCACATGTGGGACACGATGTAGGACAGAGGCGTTGCCATGGTGGTACATGTGTCTCTTATAACGGTTCCTCCTACAAGTATGCAGGGATGAGCCCTTTTGTATGCTTGATGTGCTGTGTAGCGTCAGGCCATTCAGCCTCCCTGCCCCGGTCGAGCAGGCTGAGGACGCGTCCTCTGCACGGCCATCTGGGTGGGAGGGCAAGGGCTGAGAGGGAGGTTATTCTCCCATTTAGAGCTGGAGTGTGGTGGGTCACAGCTCATCAGAACGTGCCCTCAATCCCACCGAACTTCACAGCTATAAAACACAAACGGGGACGACTTGGATGGGGGGGGTTGGGGGTTGGATGGGGGGGTTGGGGGTGGGATGGGAGGGGTTGGGGGTGGGATGGGGGTGGTTGGGGGTTGGGGGTGAGATGGGGGGGGGGGGGGTTGGGGGTTGGATGGCGGTGTTGGGGGTTGGATGAGGGGGGTTGGGGGTTGGATGGGGGGGTTGGGGGTAGGATGGGAGGGGTTGGGGGTTGGATGGGGGGGGTTGGGGGTTGGATGGGGGTGTTGGGGGTTGCGGTCTGTGGTAGGACAGAGAAGAGGATGGAGCCGAGACACAGCCTGCTCTCTCCAGCCTGGAGGGAGAGGACACAGCTAACAGGCGGCGTGCGCCTTCACTATGGGGCGCGAGAAGCCGCAGGAACATTGGACCCTTGCCCGGCTGGAGGTGAGGAGCATGCGTCCATCCTCCGGATGCGAGCCACCCTGCTCCCGGCCAAGGACACCCAGCGCCTCTGCTCTCCCGGGGCCGGAGCGGAAGGGGGGGGGGGGACGCGGGGTGTCGGGCTGAGCTCCTGCTGTCGAAAGGTGGGAATAGAGTAGTGCGCGTGCAGGGATTTCCTTTTATCACCAGCACATCTCATTTGATTGTTTAGATGTGCCCAGATGGTTCCCCCAGCCTCCGGAACTGGAGGAAACCTCGAGGTCGATGAGCTGCAGCTACCTAAACCTCACCCCCCCCCCGCCTTCTGTTTACCCGCACGTGTTTGTTCGCCGGCTTAACTAATGACATACACCTGTCTTGAATATCTGGGCCCTGTCTCTGTGAGTGCGCCCTCATTATCTTGGCTGTGTGTTGTGTGGGTGAGTCTAATTATGAATGGTTAAAGCATTTGCGATTTCAGTGACGGTAACACAGACTGATATTTACGTGCGCGTGTGGTGAGGCGCGATTGCTTCTGAGCGTGTGCGGTAGTTATGTGGGCTCTGAGTGGGGTCAGATAAAAATGCATCCTGTCACTTTATTTATGAAAACAAACAGCTACCAGTGCGTATGCAAATAGAGCAATTATTTCAAGTGGCTGGCTTTCTCTGTGAACATGTTTGTGCATGTTTGCATCTCCAGCAAGGCGTGTGGCTGTAGGGATTAACCGAGTGTTGGGTGAAGTAATTAGAAGCATGTATCTCTTTTCATGAAATATATGATTGAAGTAAATTTCGCCCGCTGTGCTGCGCCACTGTTTAACAAAGCAATAATTAAGGTCTGAGGCCATCTAGTGGTGTGGGTGTGTATCGCATTGCATGATCATATTTTAGTGCTGTTCTCAATTCAGTAGGAAAATGTATGATTGAAAAAAACACTGAAAATGATAACCAGATAATCAGCACCACTGGATGTGGCCTTTCAGTTTTCGGTTATGTGAAGATGTGGTGGAAGCCTTAGAAGACACATTTTCCCTTTTTTGTATTATCCTAAATGCAGATAATATTTCAGGGGTAATTTTGGACTAAATATAGATCAAAGATTATCTCATTCTTGCTGTTTATTATACTTTGAATACCATCTTAATGTAGACAAAATTGGAAATGCTGGTTTTAATTTTGTCTTATTAAAGATGATCTCACATTATATATATATATATATATATATATATATATATGTGTGTGTGTGTGTGTGTGCACACATCCATATAACTGTTGATTGATACTGGCAAGCTAAACTGAGCAGGAAAAATGATTTCTTCAACATTTGACACCTTAGCTTATTAACTTCTATTTTACAGCTTATTAAACAACCAGACGTTGGCTGCTACAGCAGGCTTCCATAATAGCAGGCAGTGAAAGCCACATGTATCTTAATTTCCCTATAGTTGTATGTGTCCTTCAAGTAATAGCCTCATTAAAAATATAAATGCAACATATGAATTTATGAAATATAAATGCTGTTCTTTGCCCATTAGAGTGGTAGTAAATCTTTTTGATGCATCGTGCTGTCAGAAGTATTATACACAAGCTGATAAAATATTGCCTTGTTTGGTCTTCAATTAATTTGGCACCTGTGTAGCTTCTGCCTTTGAGATGAAGTGCAGCCCCATGGATTTATCTTTACGAGGGCTTTTAAGGGGTAAAATCATCCCAAGTCAGCAAGGGCACCAATACACTGTCAGTTAAGTGTACAGTGCCTCTGTCCTCTAAAATTATCCCAGGAGGTGGGCTTCCCAGACTGGTTACAGAGCACAACAAAAAATGCCTTTTTACAACTCTGTCTCTGTCTCTGTCTCTCTCTCTCTCTGTGCAGGACAAAGGCAACATCAGAGTAGTGTTCAATGTGGGCACCGATGACATAAACATCGAAGAGACCTCAAAGTTTGTAAATGATGGAAAGTACCACATAGTTCGCTTTACAAGAAGTGGCGGTAATGCCACCTTGCAGGTGGACGATCTGCCAGTTATAGAGCGCTATCCCACAGGTAAGACCCCTCCCCCTCTGCATGCACCCTTGGGGAGATATCAGAGCAGGCATGATAAAACGCTTGTGAGAGTTTCAATCACAGGCCTAAGGACCAAATGTCTTTCCCTGTGATTGTGCTTTCACTCAGTCTCTAAAAAGGTAACCCTGCTATCCTTTTCAAATGTCAACAGTGATGATGGCTTGGGGGTGGTGGAGGGGGGGGGGTGAAGAGGAGAGGTGGGGGTGTATAAGGCTGGAAATGTCAAAGAACAGGTTATCCAATTCACTAGCCTCGTGGCTAGCTGAAAAAGCCCTGACAAAAGCTTGACTCGAGATCAGAGATGAGAAATAATCTCCTCGTTTGTCGATCACAACGCTATTGGTTTGCAGTCACAGTTAACACGAAGGTCTTCTACTGATGCCACTTCTGTTTTGAAGATTTTGAACTCATATTTCCGGGACATCCGTTATTATTTCTAATTGTTTTTAAGAACTCGAAAGAAGAGGATTTTTAAAATATAAAATATTGTTCATTTCTGTCTGTGTGTTATTTTACCGAATCAGTTGGAGACCAGCACTTTCCTCAGTTAAAGGGTTTTAATCCATCATGTGTGAACATTACTTGAACATTACCAACCCACCGTGACTGTCCGATTGCTCTAGCATTCTAACGCTCTTCACTTCTCAGCAGCTCAGAAAATGACAAACTGGTTAAAAGTAGCTTGATCCTTAATTTGAATCCATGAAGCTTATCATTCGATCAGAAATGTCAGCGCTTCCTATCCTAGAGAAGTTTCTTTGAAAATAGCTCTGCTGATAAAAGGCGTGCGCTGTGTATCCACATTCTGCGCATTAGTCCGGGTTTCCTCCAAAATCCATTTTGAGATTGCGTTGTCCATATGAAAGGGAGCTAACAGGATTACTGTAATCCATGCTCGGACATATTGTCTTTGCAGTGGCTCAGGCTGACTAACTAACAGAGTCTGACTTACTCACGTTTACATCATCTGGCTTGTTCTAGTGCAGGTTTGCTATTGTTAAGGCCCGTGCTTGTCACTCGCCCCGGAAACGCGTCTGGTACACAAGCACAAAGAAGCACGAGGAGGAAGAGCAAGGAGAGGAAGGACAAGAGAAAGGGGGATGAGTTATTTCTGCTTCCTCTAGATCTTCGTATTGGTTTATAGAAATAATCTAAACACTCGGCCCTAGCAGCAGTCAGTCAGATGGGAAGCTGGTGTACACATGGCGTCGTTTCGGCGGAACGCGTGTCCTCTCAAACGCTTGTCTGGACGAATCCGCTCTAATGCGATGCCTTCCGTAAGCTGTACTGCTTCATTGTGTCAGTGGATTTAGAGAACAAAAATAAGCCGCACGAATCAGTGTGCAAATTCTAATTAACGCATCGACTGAGACAGCATGCGCGAAACTTTCTTCAGCCAAAGAAAAGAAAAAAAAGAAAAAGAGAAAAGCACGTGGCCGTTCCACTTAATCACAACTTGATTGACTTTGCTTTGCAGAAAAGGGGATGATAAACCAGCTGAATTTGAATTAAGGGTGAGAACGATAATGGCTGCTTGTTTCTCCCCAATCAGCTATTAGTTCTTTATCGAGCGCACTCGCTTATTCTGACATGTTGCACACATATCGTTTATTTGACACCAGAGGGACGAACTGATTGGCCCACTATTCTGTTCCGCCTGTCGATAGCGCCGTATTTGGCGGTGAGCAGTTGCAGCAGACGCACACAGACTCACTGACTGTCTGCATACTAATCAATTCGACCACGACCACGCCACCTTCATTCCCTCAGCAGAGAAATAACCCAATAAAGTGCCAGGCTGCTCCATAAACCGCGTGTCGCCACGTTCTGCGGCCACCGTGGGACACGTCAGAAATATAAAGCTTTGCCACCGTTTGAGAGCACAGAGCCCTGGTGCCTCTCCAGTGTCCACTAACGCCACGCACAGCTGGCCGACGAAGAGCTGCCTGTGGTTGCTTTTGTAATGAACATGTACTGATGAAATGAAAAGGTCATAGTTAAGATTGAAGATGCCCGTACGTGCTTTATTAGCTGGCATAAATGGAACGTTATAAAAACGAAGCTAGCAACCTCAGCGTTTACAATGAACAACCTCCAGCTGGATCCTTTGCTCAAGAAGGTTTTGCGTGCATGTGTGCACTCGTGCTTCTGCAATGCGTAATAGAGACATAGCCAAGGGGAGTGAGCCTGAGATCCAGTCACATGACTGTCATAATTATAGCTACATGACTATAATTACGTCTGGTGTGTGGTGGTATAGGATGTTGTTTCTTACATGTTGGTAAAGATCAAGCCGAACCGTTTTGCTGGTGAGCTGCTTCCACAGGCCAAGACTTCTTGCTATGACAGTCCTAGACAGAATTAAAGGAAGCAGTGGGTCAAAGCATTTATTTTATATTTTCTTGCACGTTTTTTTTTCGTTTTGTTTCGCTTTGGATTAATAGAATTATGGAGGTATATTTTCTTCTAATAATAAATGCAGATTTGGCTATGTGTTTGGTCTGCAGGAATTACGGTCAGTAATAGAATCAGGTGTCCAGGCTCCATCACCGTTTTTTTAAAGTTAAAGACCTGGAAGTTGAAATAGTCCTTTTATTTGGTGATTACGACCTGATACAAATGGGCAAATGGATCCAGCACCCATGCCCAACCTGAGAGGCAGAGGTTGGGATGAAAGGACAGGAAAGAAGCAGCTTTGCTCTGGAGATCAGCTCTGAGGCTGACAGGGCCCTTCTTACACGCTTCACACCCAGTCCCTCAGCCCCCCCCACACCTCAGTCGTCTGCCCGTGGGTGGGATCACATTTAAATCACGTCCCAGGTGTCTGGGGAGCAAGTCTCGCCTTTGGCTCGCGAGTGTCAGATCTAGAAGCACTGCGGCACAAGTGAAGGCAGGCGAGAGTTGGAGAGCCAGTGACCGCGGCCAGCGTGCGCGAGCGCAGGACTGGGGGACGATGCGGCCCAGGTCAGCGTGTGCAGGGAGGACGCTTTACAGTCAAATGTGTTTGGGGAACACGGGTGAGCAGGAAGCTTGTTGTGGTTCATCTGGACGTCGGCCATCCTCCCCTCGCTGGCCATCAGTCGAATCTCAAATGCAGTCAAAGCGAGATTTGTTTTTATTTCTTACACCTTATATTGTAACAGGAGAAACGCGTGTAGAGACGTTCAGTCGATTGAGAAATAACAAGTTAATGACTGCATGGGGTGGGGTCTGGCTGCAGTAATTACACTTTGTGGAAATCACCGTTAGACACACTCACCGTTCACTTCCGACTGAAGATAAAAGTAGCAATTATGTGTGGGCTGTAATAGGTGTGGAGTAAATGTTTTTTAACTGATCTGAGTTCAGTAGAGTGGAGAGCTGGCCAGTGGATAATGCACTGGTGTATGACTGAGGGGAAAATTGCAGGTCTTCCAGCCTCCTGTACAGCAGGGCCAGGCTGCATGATGCCAAATCCCAGGTCATAATACGACTGTGTTTTCTCTGCTGTCAGGGGAGTCTGGATTAGAAATGTCAATTTATTCCTACGCCGAATCTCAGAGGACAAAGCTTTTGTCAACGCTTTCTCAACTCAAATTCACATGGGTGCAAAAATCTGTTCTGACAACGGACTGATGTAACATGTTGTTCTGTTTTACTTGGTTATTTCTCTGTTGCCTATATTCTGGAGTGCTGATATTTTGATGTCTTTAAATGTATTGTTTTCTTATAATTAGTGTGAGATTTTAGCTTAACATAAATGAATGAAAATATTTTATTTCAGATAGTAATTGTGTTGCTAAAATCCAATTGGCTTGCCAAAAGATTCTTATGTACTGCAATGACAACATTTAGGTTAAAATGAGCAGTATATAACTAGATGAAAAATCTGCTAAAAAGATTTAAAAGGATTATCATTTTGTAAATGTATTTTGTAAATGAGTGACATGGTATTTAAACTTTTGCTTTTGGTTGTGTTCTCATAACCGTAAGAGAGTAGGTGAATATTTAACTTATCACAGTTTTTATCGTAATATAGGGATAATTTGTTGGCTTAAATAAATAATATCAGTGCTATGTATGTAATCTTGGTGTACCAAATTTTCAAACGAGAGAAAAAAAAATAGATAGTTGAGGCAGATTTGTCACTGTAGGTTTTAATCTTTGACCTTTCAGATTTTAACAATGAAATGTCTCTTTAAACTTTAAAGGCAACATTGATAACGAACGCCTGGCGATTGCTAGACAGCGAATCCCATATCGGCTTGGTCGAGTAGTTGACGAATGGCTACTCGACAAAGGTAAAAACATTGATTAAAACTTTAAATAAAAGATAATTTGATCATAAGCAAGTGATATATACACAAACAATAAACCATCTAAAACATAAATCCCCTGTATAACAAATTTTAAAACGTTAAACAAATGTAGTTTGTAATATTTGCTTTGTACAGTACAATAATGTGTTGTTCTACTGCATATGTAATCAGTTTTATCTGGCCATCACAGGTTAAAGGGACTGGTAATATACTGATAAATCTCAAACTAGTTCAATCATTAAAATACATCTATGTATCATTAAAATACTTAAATAATGTTTACAACTGTAGAAATCTAAATGACCAATTAAAGTATTTTTCACATTTGCAATTCATAGTGATGGCAATGATGTTTAATTCATGTTATATGTATATATACTTTATATGCTAAACATATTGCTTTTTGAAAGTGCACAGCTTAAAATGCAAAGCAACTGTCTCTTAAATAGCTTCAATGATTATTGGCATCAGATATGAAGTCCCTTTAACAAGCAAATTAAACACAAGAAGGCAAAGAGCTTCTGAGTGCATGCTGTAATGGATGTAACAACTTGAAACGTTTAGAATGATTGATTTTAAAGTTTGCTTGTTTTTTTGTTTTCCTTTTTTAATGAAGTTATTATCATGATGAATGATTTATATGTCATGTAGATGTAAACCCATCATCTCACGTAAGCCTTGTTTCAGTCTTAATTCATTTCAATTTCCACCACCCTTGCTGAAAGGCAATCTCATCAACGACAAAGTTTTACTGATGAACTGTGAAAACAAATCATTTCCACCCGTAGTCTCCGGTTTCCAACTCTCCTGGACAGAGTGTGGATCTTTTACCAACCATTTGATTGTCCTTTTAGCAAAGCATCATTGATTACTCAGGAGGTTGTTCCTTCATCCTCTCCATCTGTTTGCATTGTCGACAGCAGACCATTAAATCAAAGCCGATAAATTGCTAGCGTTGCTGTTAGCATTAGAGTCATCTATTGCTTTCACGACCCTCAGGGACAATAAGGGCAACGTTGTGTCACTGTCAGATCTTCCGTCATCTGTCTGTGTGCATGAGTGTATGTGCGAGGAGGACGTGCGAGTGTGACCGTGTGAGCGTCCGTGCGAATGACTGCGCACGCACGCGCGAGCGTGTGTGTGTGTGTGTGTGTGTGTGTGTGTGTGTGTGTGTGTGTGTGTGTGTGTGCGTGCGTGCACGTATGGGGTGAGCGAGCCGTTGAACGCTCTCGTATTTGTGTAACGTTGTCCACTGACAGGTCGGCAGCTCACCATCTTCAACAGCCAGACTACCATAAAGATCGGCGGGTGGGAGCGGGGAAGCCGTCCCTTCCAGGGTCAGCTCTCTGGCCTCTATTACAACGGCCTCAAGGTCCTCAACATGGCCGCCGAGGGCGACCCCAACGTGCGTGTGGAGGGCAGCGCCCGTCTGGTGGGCGACCTTCCCTCCTCCTCCATCACTCCCCAGTCCAGTGCTTCGGCCACGGGCAACCGCTCAGACACGTCCCCCTCGCTCACGGACATCACCACCACCACGGCCTCCAACCGCCAGGGCAAGCAGACCACAACTACACAGGTCAGTGATGGCTTTCTGCCCTACGCCCTTACACTCCGTGACGTAGCACGGGGGGGGGGTGCTACAGCCCTGTGGCTGTGTGGGTAATGGACATGTTGGAGTGTTGTTATTCTGCGTGGATTGTACAACGCTGTCCACCTATGTGTTCGTGTCTGACAAAGGCCTTGTGGTGTTTGTGTCTGTTATGTTAGCTTTCCTTCTGCTGAGAAGTGGCGAAACTCTCTCTGCCTCTCTGTCAGTTCCTCTCTGCTTCCTCCCTGCTTCTCTCTCACGACCTCCTTTTCTGTTTCTGTAATTGTCATCATGGCCGTGGCAGTGTTAATCAGTGTCCCAGACATCAACCGGGACAGCCTTAAGCAAACTCAGCACTCTCCAAGGCAAAAGTGCCTTTCAGAACGTTAAGACCTTGAGGACGTTAAGACCGTGGCTCCCGGCAGAGCTGTAGAGCGGGTGGAGGCGTTGGCTCCAGATTTGGCTCCAGCGTGGCGCGCTTGCCTATGTGTCTCAGGCGACCGGCTGCACCTGAAGCCACGTCAGCCAGGCCTGTTAGCTGCTTGCCGAGTGCACTTGGGCCAGCCAGAAAGCTGACAGTGAACTTGCGATCAAAGGGAACTTAAAAGGAAATGGAGCTGAAGGAGGGAGGAGGGAGCCAGGGGTGTGAACCCTACAGAGTGTGTGAGTCCTCTCCCTTTATTGCTCTTACAGGAGCAGAGCATCCTCCCTGCTCTCTCTCTCTCTCTCTCTCTCTCTCTCTCTCTCTCTCTCTCTCTCCAGCCTTGGTGCAGTGGTGTGGTGAGCGAGGCATTACTCAGGCAGTGATGGTGAACTTTAATTGCAGTGCTGTAATTGCGTGTCACTACTAGGGGCCGGCTGACATGACTGACAGGCCTGCCGACACAGGCCCGCCTGATGGGCTTGGCTCCTCATGCGTGGCGCCACGCTCTCTGATGCAGTCTCCATGACAATGAAATCATAATTTGATATGGTTAAAACTAATTCCAGGGCTGTGTATTAAATTACCTGCTCAAGGGCACCCTAGACACATTGTGTGAAATTGCTGGTTACGCAGTGGTGGGTATTGTTAAGGCTGGCTGCAGTCCTGATGTGATGCTAGCTTATCATAGCCGCATCTGTGTGCATCCTGATACAAAATGGTGGCCATGTCTTGCGCTACAAAAAGGATGTGATGGTGGGAAATGTTGCCATGGAAATCAGCAACTCTCCTCCTCTTAATCCTGCAGTGTTTCCATCTCCACTCTCAATTTAGCTCACTCCCTCTCTTTCTCTCTCTTTCTCTCTCTCTCTCTCTCTTTCTGCCCAACTGTCTGCTCTGTCCTGAAGCACACCACTTCATTTATGAAATATCTAATGCAGTAATTGTTTTTTAATGTTTAATCAGTGCTGAGGGTGGCAGAGAGGGGTTGATATGGGATGTGAGTGGTCGTGGATAGGCATTGATTACAGATGTGTGAAGTTTCTATTAGGTAAGAGGGCTCTTAGTAATCACTACTAATGGTCCATCCTCTCTCCACTGTCCCTACCTAGCACTTTAGTGCATGTCCATGGAGAAATCTCCATTAGACAGAATTAAACACGCTTAAATTAGACAGAATTAAACATGCTTAAATCAGCCAAAGATGCTTCAGTGCTGAAGTTTAGTGCTCATTGAGTGTAGAATGTGACTACTTTATTGATAAGACTAATCAAACACCGTCCACTTAGATACTTTGTTTAATTTGTCCTCTCTTGGTGCCTTTGACACAAATGATGGTTTAGAATCTAAAATCATTGAAATGCATATCCAGTTATTAAAGTTGCAGAGAATCTCCTTATTAATACATCTAAACACCTTTTCATGAATGAATGATTGATTTCAGATTGTCTGGTCTGCAGTGTTTCACGCTCTCATAAAAATGTCCACCAAATTTCTCCATGTGCCTCCACATCTTCACCATCACATAGTCCAGCAGCTCTGCAGGAAGCTCTGCCATTACAGAATTGGAACAGCTCTCTAGAGGTACGCAGACATTGGAGGAGCTCCAGAATAATCATGCCTTGTGTTCATTCTAAGACACCCCCCCCCCCCCCCTCCCACACACACACATACACACACTCCTTCTTTAATAGATGGATTTGAATGCTCCCTTGTCTAGACATCTTTTGAAGTAATACTCATTAATGGACAAAGGACTTCTATCCTGTTGATTGTTGCTGCTTGTGAAAGATCTTCTGTTGTCTTTGATTGAGTATAACAATGCAATGAGGGGATGGATTTCATATTAAAAGCCCCAGGGCTTGGGAGATAGCAAAGCTGTGGTCTGAGTTGAAACAATAAAAGGTCTTTTTAATCATAACACATACAAAGCTTTTTCTCTTGACTCATTTCAAACTGCTTTTGATAATATACTTTATTCAATTTTGTGTAAGCAGGGTTAGCTCTAGCTGTTACCATTCACCAGGAGTGGAGCCTCATACACTAATACACTATAGTAAGCACACAATACAAGAGACACACCATCTTGTTCTCTGTTGAAAATTCTGCAAACAAACAACTGAAATATTTCTCAAAGGAAAAACCCAAGAAAAAACAGTGCACAGAGTTTGTATTTGATTGGCAGATGATATGGTAAATATTTCTATCAGAAGTTGATGCCCTTTGTGAGTTGATTTCAGGACAACTGAATTTTGAAAGTGGATGCTTTGGAAGTGGTACTCTCTTCATCATCACTCATACTGCATTATCCTCTCTCTCTCTATCTCTGTCTGTCTGTCTCTCTCTCTCTTTTTCTCTCCCTGTCTCTCTCTCTCTGTCTCTCTCTCTCTTTTTCTCTCCCTGTCTCCGTCTCTCTGTCTCTCTCTCTCTTTTTCTCTCCCTGTCTCCGTCTCTCTGTCTCTCTCTCTCTTTTTCTCTCCCTGTCTCTGTCTCTCTGTCTCTCTCTGTCTCTCCTCCCTCACCCATTCAAATGAATCATCTTTTTCATGCCTGTGGCCCCCATATTCCCTCGTTACCACTGATCTCTGGATCGGCGGCTGTGGAATTACCAGCCGGGATGTGTGTGCTCATTCTGATCTAATGGGGTGGCGTGCTGTGTTAGTGCAGCACACTATGGGATGTGCCTTCAGTAATGATCGAGTGCACCCCCCCCCCCCCCCAGCCGCGCTTGTCATTAAACACACCGGGACGGCTTTTAGATCGGGGGATGAGTGTCGAATGGCTGAGCAGTACCATGCCAAATGGGTGCGTAGGCATATGTCTCAGGCAAGACTCAGATCTATATATAATCAGGGCTGCAGATATCTAGGCTGTGTTACCATGCAGGTGAACCAGGCGCTTTCTGCCCGGTCTGTGTGCAAGCGTCCACTGTGTTGTTGCTGTATTTATAGCAGGTGTTGACGATGTTACGGGAGGCGGCTAAGTGTGATTCCTCTCAGCGAGGAAATCTGTGGCAGGGTCTGTGCTTGGCTTTCTCTTGCCTCTGCCCTTTTTGCAGCTGGAGAATGACGGTGATGATTTGGGCTTCCAGTGTTGATGGGTTTTTTTTTCTTATTTTGGAGCTGACCAGAAGGGTTGGTGAAACGTTGGTGTGCGTGTGCTCCTGTGGGTGCAGGGCTCTTAGAGGGATTCAGTGGCAGTTTACAGTCTCGAGATTTTTTACCTTCACAAAGACGCCCTGAACTTTCCTGCCGTTGCATCATGAGAGCGGAGCGGAGACGAGACTGGACCAGGGCTGGCTGAACCGCCGGCTTCCCAGCATCCTGCTAATGACTCCTGATATTTCCCCCTGCATCCTCGGCATTGTTTTCAGTGACTGCTTAAATCAGCCAATCAATATGGGTGTTTCGGCTGGCAGGAAGTGGGTTAATGAAATGGGGTTTTGAGAACACAGCCCTCTCTCACACTCTCGTGGTTGTGTGCGTTTATATGTGTGTGTGTGTGTGTGTGTGTGTGTTTGAGGTGAAGTGCAATTGCCTCTGTCTAGTGGTAGTGTTCCACCCATCCTGGGGGTAGTGTCCCAGCCCGCTCTATTGAGCAGGATTACGTTATGTTGTCTAGTGAAATGCTTCAACACTAGCATGTGCTGTAATTGCATTCAGGATTGTTGTTTTTTATTTATCTTTGTATCTGTCACATCTCCTGCAGCTACTGTCATCCGTAGACCATGCTAGCAACACTACAGGGCTGACTTTTCTTCGCATTCTGAATTCTGTCATATTCATAATTTATGGACATAGTGTTGATTCTGCAGTCGTAGCAGACAAATTGAGTCCCGTGAGACTAGCCATGATACAAAAGACCAAGAATGAAAGAGAGAGGTGTGTATGTGTGTGTCTATGTGTGTGTGTGTGTGTGTGTGTTGGTCCGCGTGAACTTTCCCCTAATATCGTGCAAAATCTCAGGGAGAGGGGCTTCCCATTGTGGTGTGATGGTGGTGAGTGTTGTGGGCTGGTCTCAGGAGGAGGGTCTGGATGAAGAGTCTCTCTGTGTGAAGTGAACCAGAGGGAGAGAGAGAGAGCGAGAGCTCCGAGTGCAGAGGGACGTTCTCTCTCGCTCCTCTTGACACTCTCCGCGTTGTGTAACGTTGCTTCCAAGCGAATGCCCCTGCTGTGGAGGAGAACAGGTATTTTGAGCTTATATGTGTTCGGGCACAGGTTGTGAGTTGTGTCTCTTGGGGCTTTGATGACAGAGCTTAACGTGCGACGCCCCTCACACACACTTCTCTTGGAATAAAATAATAAAATGCCATCTTCAACCCAGCAAACCCTTAGCAACCTTAGGCTGAGCATGCCTCGTGATTGGCCAAATTTAGTCAGGTGATCCAGACAGTTTGTTCACAGTCTTACAATCTTTCTCTCACTCTCTCTCTTCCCCTCGCTCTCTCTCTCTCTCTCTCTGTATCACTCTTTCTCGTTTTCTCTCTTATGCTCCTGTTCCCCTTCCTGCTCACGCTCACATACACACACACACACACTCTCTCTCCCTCGTGCTCTGTAGAAGACACTGATAGGCTCTCCTGGTGCGCAGGCTATTTATCTTCCTCATCTCCCTACCAGAGTAGGACCTCTCCAGTCATCACTACTGATTTCACAGAGCGGACTGAATTTACTGGGGTGTCTTTAGGAGCACAGGCAGGAGGAAGAGGGGGAGAGAGAGAGAGAAAGAGAGAGAGAGAGAGGGAGAGAGAGAGAGAGAGAGAGAGAGAAAAAGGGAGAGAAAAAGAAGGAGCAAAGCCAGGACAAACTCTCACCTAGAGAGAAACAAGGCAAAAGGCATCAGCTGTGTGCAGGAAGCAGGCAGGTTAGCCTCACTGCCATGGATACGAGATGGCATTGTTCCTCGTCCCAGGTAGTTTCTCTTTCTCACGGTCCTTAACCATCTTTGCATGCTAAAGCTGTGTTGTTCTCATCTTCATGCAGTGGAAGGAGGCATGCACACGGTTTTGTCTGCACTGCTTTGTGCTGAGAGCGAGTGAGTGAGTGAGTGAGTGAGAAAGTGAGAAAGAGTGAGCGAGGGGGAGGAGGAGACGGAAGGAGAGAGACACAGAGAGAGAGAGAGAGAGAGAGAATCTGAGAAAAAGTTGCAGTGTTTGGCAAGTGAGCGGTACAGGGGTCGATGCCTTGTTTCTTTGTTTGCGAGCGCATCGGCGCAGGGTGGTGCTCCGTGCTCTCCAGGCACGTGTCTCTCTCCGCCCGCTGCTCCGAATCCCGTCCCGCATCTCGTCCCGCACCCCGTCTCGCTTCCTGACTACCTGCTTCATGCCTGCAGCCCGCGCACCGCCGATTCCCATCGCCCGGTCCGGCCGCCCTCCGAGGCCACGCACGCCCCCCTTCCTCCCTCCTGCAGCCTGGCAGCGAGTGGTACCTTCCCCGACCCGCCCGGCCCGCATGTCAGGGAGGGCGCGGCTCTGACAGGCGCCACCCTGCCCTCCCATCCATGCTGGAGATGGGCTGAGACGAGTCTGAAGTTCACCCGCGCTGATCTCAGATCAGCCCACTCCATCCCGCTGTGGCGCCTATGGCTCCCCTCGTGATGAGGCTTTTGCTTTGGTCTTTGAACACCTTTCATGTTCAAACATTTATCAATAGGCCTTAATTTACTTTGAACATTTTTACTCTTAAAAAAGCGCCTGTATGGGGCATCTCCATCAGTCGCTGGCATTTCTATTATTCATTAATGGAGCACGTGAGCGCCACTGTGGCTGCAATCGTCTGTGAGGTTGTGGACTTGCCCTTGGTCCTCTGTGGACATGCTTATTTGCACTGGTCCTTCTCCGTCAGCCATCTTGATTTTCGGCAGCCGGTGCAGGACGTACGGCGTTGCCACCCATTGGCGCTCATGGGGTAGTGGCCCTGCCGTACCCGGGTGGCGTCTCCTCCACCTCTGCTCTTCTCCCAGTCCTCCCAGCACACACGTCCCTCCACCAGTGCTGCTCTGGTCTCCATTGACGTAGTTCTATGAGAACAGTGAAGGGACACTGCAGTCTCTTCGAGTCCCTTTCCTATTCAGGGACTGTAAGCATTTCTGTATTTTTAACCACGTGGCTCTGGGCGACGAGCGTAGCCGGTGGCTGCATTTAGCTCCTGGACCAGTGCATAAATATTCACGTGTCATTAGCATGGAGCCGATTGGATGGTGGGCACTTTGATGCTCCTCCGTATCCCCCCGTCTCTGGCGTACGCAGGGAGAGAGGAAGCGAGGGAGAGAGGGAGAGAGGGAGAGAGACGGCCGGCGCTCTGCCTCATGGGTCCCAGCGGAGTCGCCGCCACAGATGCTGTTTTTACTTTCCACCATTCCTAATGGCCTGAATTTCTGTGTCTCCATGGCAACAGAACCCGACGGTTGTGAGTGAAGGTAGCGTGTATGGGAGGTGGAACACTAGAACCGGCTCCTGAGGAGAGAGCGGGAGGGAGGGAGAGAGAGAGACATACAGAGAGAGCGTCCAGTCAAGGATGCTCTCCGAACGTTAGCAGCATTCGCACTGCAAGCTATTAAATATAGACTGAGACTTTGTGTAGGAGATTATTATGGATGGTATTATTATATTATTGTTTATATTATTATTTAAATGATATTATTTTAGAATTATTATTATTATAAGGTTAAATATCTTAGTGGCATTTGGATGAAGCTAGTCCACCTCAGAACTGTCCTGGAGACCCGGGGGGAGGGGTCGCGGGGTCAGGGAGATGCTTGGAGACTGTGTGTGGTCAGGCAACCAACTCTTCTGTGTGCAGAAAGCCCAGAAGGGACTTTTTCTGGTAGACTAATTGGAGGGGAGGTTTCTGGTAAATTTGTGCACATGGTCCTGTGGTAGCAACCTCAGTTTTAATCCTCTCATTAGTGCACAGCTGATTCCTCCAGTGTGTTCATAGGTGAGGCCACCCCCCCCTCCCACCCCACCCCATCACACCCCACCTGCCCATTGGATTCTCACCCAGGTGCCTGCAGGTTAGTCTCTTCTGCTTGGTGACAGTTGCTAAGCGTGACTGAGTGCAGACCTGCCACAGACAGTGCCCAGTGCCACACTGGAGTTATTCGGTTAGAAAGAAGTAGACACTCGTAATCGCTCCTATTTTCTGCCTCCCCGTCCGCGTGTCCAACCCGGCGCAGCTGTTGAGTAGGCACAGGAGGGGGCTGAGCTGCAGCAGATGGAGGCTGATAGCTCAGCCTTAGTCATATTTGACTTTTATGGATTCCCGAGAACAGCCTCGTGCTCATCGCTTGTGTAACACCACATCTGAGGAGTTTGATTGTAGTCTTGACACTTTGCGGAGAAGCTGCATCTCTGATGGGGGAAGAGAGACATGGACAGAGAGAGATGATGGGGATGGAGAATGATGGAAACCTGTAAACACAGAGGATCAAAATGAAAGGTGGAGCAGCTCAGATGGCCTCAGGTGGCCACCATATCTCTCTCTCCTCCTCTCTCCCTGCCTCTCTCCTCCTCTCTCCCTGCCTCTCTCTCTCACTCTTCATGGCTGTCTGTCTCATTCTCTCCCAGGAGGATAGACACAAGCTGGGCCGGTTGCCTCTAGCCTTTCCTCTGTGGTACTGAACTACCCCCCACCTCTCCTTTACACCCCTGCATCCTCCCCCCTCCCTCCCTCCCTCCACTTGTCTGCCACCAGGGACCTAAATTATTCACCCATGCTGACCTACTTGCTGGGCGTTGAGAGCTGGGATTGGACGAGCTAGCACTGTGTGGAAAATGGCAATAGTGTGGTTATGGCAACCATACTGATACAACCACTACCACTCCCACCTTCCATCTCTCTCTCTCCCTCTCCCTCTCCCTCTCTCTCTCTCTCTCTCACTCTCCCCCGCCCTCCCCCCTCCCCCCTGTTGGTGTGGGAAGAGTGTCTGTGATGGCACTGAGACGTGCTGACTGGCGTGGGCACTGCCCCTGCTGCCTGTGGGCAGTGTGTGTGAACACACAGAGGCGAGCCGATCTTTCCTTCGCTGACGCGCTCGCGCAAACCCAGCCCTGCCTCCCTGACGACACACGCACGCACGCACGCACGCGGGCACGCACACGCCAGCTGGTGCTCAGATCCACACAAGGCTAATCAGGGACGGAGAGGTGTGAAGGCTGCAGGCCGGATGCTGCTGCCCCGCGCCGTCAGACTCTGGCCGATGAGCTGAGGACGACAAGAGTCCCGGCGTTTTTTTCCGCACTCCACCGAGAAAGCGCTCCAATGCCGAGGCGCCGTCAAAGTTGATTTCTGTGCTGCAACTCCGCGGTGGGATTCCCGGCTTTTAGGTTAGACAGAGAGCTATCAGCATGGCTTTCTTTCCGTTTGGGACCATCACCGGAACGGAGGCAAGATTTTCCCCGAGTGGTTTTGTTGTTGTTTTTGTTGTTGTTGTTGTTGGGTGTTTTCTTATGTAATGTGTGTTTGAGAGCGGTGCTGTTTCGTACAAATGAGAATATCGCTAGGGATTTGTCGTACATGGTCTAATTCCAGATTAAAGGTTGCTTTGCATGAAGTGAGGGATGATTGGCTCGGTATTGCTTGTTCATATGTCAGATAGGGGCTAGAATTGCTGCGAAATATGTGCGTGCATGTCTGTGTTTGTACAGCTTTAATGTGCACTTCGCATATTTCACTGTGAGGTAGGATGACATATGAAATGTTCTGAAATTAGCATTAGCCACTGGAGCTGTTGTCTTCTCCAGCAGAGACTGCACACTGCATATACCCTGTGATGGACACTGTGTCCGCCTGCCTGCGTTGTTCACCGTCCATGCGCTCACACACTCACACTGTCCATGTACAGGCCTGCGGGGACACACACTCGGGAACCTCATCTGGGTTTGCCCAGAACTGCGCTTGACTGATTCTCTCTCTCTCTCTCTCTCTCTCTCTCTCTCTCTCTCTCTCTCTCTCTCTCTCTCTCTCTCTCTCTCAGGATGATCTGTTGGTAGCATCAGCTGAGTGTCCCAGTGATGATGAAGACATTGACCCATGTGATCCAACCTCAGGTGGGTTAGGTTAGTCATCTTTCTTTTTTATTATTGCTGTCCATTTGCCTTTTTTAAACCCCAGTCCATATTTTCCATAACCTTTATAACCAATGTTTAAGCTGTTCATTTGTTTTAAAACGTAGTTACTTAATGACAGTTAGTTGTACTTGTAGACAGTTAGTGGTGGTTACTGGAAGGCTCTAGAATATATTGGTGAATTATGAGTCTGTATTTTATTTTTCGGTGATGTAATTAAGTGATTTGATATTGATATCTGACTAATAGTGTTTGATTTAGATATGGCCGTAGTACGACATTGGTCAGAGTGTGGAGATATACCATTAATAAATAAAAAAACACTCTGATAATATGATAATATTTTATAATTATTATAAAATAAATATAAATATATATATATATACATATATCTATATATATATAATAAAAATATTTTAAAATTATTATATAATATATACAAATATGCCTTCTGACATAATTTATGTTACCATGGTAAACTTATTTTTTTTACTTTTAATAATAATATTATATTGATTTACCATTCACTGTTTGTTTTTTCCATCCAAGCAAATCAATCATTGTGACTGTACACGATGTGTTTTGATTTCTGTGAGCGGGTGGGAGTACTGTGGGGCGTGGCATGGAGATGACTGTTGTAGGAATGGCCAGCAAGCACGGCCACGTCGTCCAATCAGCTCTTTCCCATCTTGCCCAGCAGTGTGGCCAGGTGCTAACACACCCAACCGCTCTTAACCGCAGGCCGCTATTAACCAATCAAAACAGCGAAAGGTTAAGTGGGACCGGCCATCCCTGCCAGCTCTGTGTATGGGCTAGTGAGCTACGCCATGGTTCCATTTACCCAAATAGAGAAGCCTGTCATCATTTTAATCATTGCTTTTGAGAGAATGGCCCATATAAAGACAATAGTGTGGTCTAGACCACTGAATAATGTGAATTAGACCAAAGAGCACTATTATACTGAAACAGCATCAAATATTGGACTGTATTTATTTCCCGCTATGAAGAACGGCGTTATTGTTCTGGGCTGTTTCTCGGCGTGGTAATGTGATAACTCCGCTAGCCAGCATGGGGGCTGAGTGTCCTGCTATTCAGTGACATTCCTCATCAGCTCAGTTCAGCACCTGCGGGGTGCAGCTGGCACTGTGCCGGTGGAGGGGCTTTAAATGGCTTGTTTTAGGTGTCATTTCACCCAGGGTTTATGTCCTGGCCACAGGCACGACCAGCCCAGTGTTAACCCACCCCCCTTATTGAGAGCCAACGCAACATAAATCACCAAACAGATAACCATCTCTGAGCCTGGAAACAACCAGCAAGAAAATGAAGTTCAACCACTGGTCATGACAGATCCAATTTGATCACTCTGTGTCAGTGCATCAGCCAATAAAAAGATGCACTTTATGGCTCAGTAGATTCATTGTGATGAGTAGATTGTATTAAAGCCACAGAGCAGAAACAGGTGCGAGACCTGGGGACCGGTGTCTTGGAGCTGCTTATGGCCTTGCAGTTAAGAGTAATTACCATTGTAATCAGGACATTCCTGAACCGATGTGCTATACACACTGCAAAGCAGTTACATGGAAGGGGGAGGTATTGGTCCACAATGCAACTGCAGCGAGCCGTCAGTTTCCTCTGGGAATATTGATTATTTTTTCCATGTGCATCTTTCATGTTACCCTTTGTTCCCTTTGTACATCCTGTATGGACAAAAACATGTAATCTAGTTGGAAATGTATTTTGAAGAATGAAGAATGTGATTTGAATGAATGTCATGTTAAGCCTACGTCACAAGAGCACTAGAGCACACACACTTAATATTTGGCCTGATTACTCTTTAGCAAGCTGGAAACCTTGTTACCCTAATCAATGAGAGAGGTTACCACCGTGTGTCTGAGACTGGTGTACTGGAAAGCTTTAATGAACAATCTCTTTCTCTCTCTCTCTCTCTCTCTCTCTCTCTCTTACTCTCTCTCGCTCTCTCACCCCTACTCTCTCTTTCTAACTGTCTTGCGCTCTCTCCTTCTCCCTCTCCCTCTCGCTCTATCTCTCTGTCCACAGCACACCCTCCCCCGCCCGAGGCAAAGGGTTACCCAGAGGTGATCCGGGAGTCCAGCAGCACCACGGGTATGGTGGTGGGCATCGTGGCCGCTGCCGCCCTCTGCATCCTCATCCTCCTCTACGCCATGTACAAGTACCGCAACCGCGACGAAGGCTCGTACCACGTGGACGAGAGTCGCAACTACATCAGCAACTCGGCCACGCAGCCCAACGGAGCCGCCATCAAGGAGAAGCCCATTGGCGTGGCCAAGATCTCTAGCAAGAACAAAAAGAACAAGGACAAGGAATACTACGTCTGATCCCACAGCCACTCTCCCTGCCCATTGCTCCCGTACTCAGACGCTACTGGGCCAAGGGGGAGGAGACGCCAATCTGTGTATAGTAATTAAATGAGAAAAAAAAAAATCACAGTCTTGGTTTTAACTGAGACGTGGCATACTGTTACTAACAATACGAAAAATATAATTTATACTCAAGCACACAAGAACTATACAAAGCTGAAAGTGTGTACAAAGAATTGGGCAAAGAGTATCTGGAACCCACAGGACGGCGGGAACCTTCAGAGTTAACTCTTTGGGAAAGCCAGTTGAAGCCCATATGTTAGGGTAAATCTTTCAAAGACAAAGGCCACTGCCCAGAACTGAGGTGTTACTGTGTTTCATATTATGTTGCCTGTGTATGTGTTGCTGGGACATGTCTTCTACATCCAGAAAACCCATGAACGTCTGGAGAATGACAAAGACATTCAACAGAGGATGAAGAGCAAGAGACGTACCACTATGAGAAGCTACCTACTGTATGATTGTCAAATCAGCCAAAGTATTCGCTGTCCAACCCCTCCCACCCCCTTTTTTATTGGCAGTGTTGGCAAGCAGAAAGTGGAGGAAATGAGGAACATTGAAGGATCCAAACTTAAGTGAGTATGGTGGCCCAATGCCTTGGTGTCATAGGGAGTATGGCAGCCCAATGCCACGGTGTCATAGGGAGTAAGGTGACACATTGCCATGGTGTAATAGGGAGTATTGTGACTCAATGCCATGATGTAATAGGGAGTATTGTGACGCAATGCCATGGTGTCATAGGGAGTATGGTGGCCCAATGCCTTGGTGTCATAGGGAGTATGGTGGCCCAATGCCTTGGTGTCATAGGGAGTATGGTGGTCCAATGCCTTGGTGTCATAGAGGACTGCAGAGGCCTTATTAACCAAGTGTAAAATCTCTGGTTGTTTCTTTTGTTTGTAAGTTTGTCATGAATATGACAACAGCAGTGGTGATGCTAATGGTTATGGTGGAGAATGGTGGGATCTTGAATCTGAGAATCTGAGGACAAACTCATGCACGTGAAGTATCTTATTACATATGTTTATATACGGTGCAAAGACTATCTATGTGTGCTCTCTGGACTGTGACTGAAGTGGTGTTTTATAGCCTGTTATATAGATGATGCCAACTACAGTATACCTGCTCTTCAAACATTTTCTAGTAAAAGCAAATTCGAAAAAACTATGAAAAACAGAAAAATAAATGTTAATGTGTTGCTATAGCGATAGAACCGTTCTACCATTAGCTACGAACATTTGGGTTACTGTTGGGCCTTTTTTTTTTTTATTGCTTTTTCCCATTTTCCTCCTTTACGTGCATTGTCAGTGTCAGTCACTCATTTCTGCCATTCTACTTTGTTTTGCAACTACTTGTGTGTAAACATACAAAGACAAGAATACTAAATTGTGTTCAGGAAAAAGAACCATCATATGGAAAGTGAATTTATCTGAACTGTTGAAGCAATATCTGTTTGCTCTTCTCAGTGACCAGACTAATTATGCATGGCCATTAGCACATGGCTATAATAAGAGATGACACCATAAAATTATATATACACACAATGAATGACCCATAAACGTGTATTTGAACAACACATCTGGAACATACTAATCTCTATGACAACTAAAAATTCAACCGTATTGTTTGTGAGGACACTTCTCTTTGCTATCTTGTACTGCACTGAATGTACAAGAAGTGCAAAATTCATAAATTTCAAAATAAAATGTTTGATTTTTTTGTGTTTTTTATTTATGTACAATTTTTCTATACCTTCATTTGTTTTTTGTTTTCTTTTTTGTGACAATTCTTTTATGACCTCAAAGTGAAGATTTATTATGAAAAAATAGTTTTGAAAAATCAAATGAATAAATAAAATATTAATTAAGACTTGAAGGTATTTGTTTGTTATTCATCTGTGCAGTGTAAGTGCGTTTAAAGAATAGGTGATTTTTTTTTCGTAAGATTATGCTAATTTACTGTATGTTGTATTTCCCTTTCTTATTATATGCTGCTACTTGCACTGGCATCTAGCTAGCTCTACAGCAGTGGTAATGAATAAGAATGTCATTTACTTATTCATTAATTATTGGGTTTTTTTACAGCTAGAGTTTGGGGAAAACATTAGCAGTAGCAGCTGTTGTGCAATTCAAAAACATAAATCTTTTTTTTTTATGGTGATGACATACTGAGACATAAAAGATACATTTAGGAAACCTTCTAAGAAACGATATAAATCGGTCAGGCCCCTGTTCTGTACAGCAAGCGTCTTTATGACTCCTCATAGGGAAATCGTGCTGTGTTTTCATAGTGGAGAAGGCCATTGAGCCTATAGGATAGGTGAACGGTGTGGACGCAGGACCTCCTACAGGACCTTCAGGACCTGCAGGTTGGACTTGCTCTTCTATTGTCCTCACAGGAAGGAGGGATTGGGAACACCCATTGGGAGAGAGCTGCCACTAGAGGGCGGTATGCTTGGCATGCCCAACCCTGGCACCAGCAGCGGAGAGTTCGATAGGCCTCCTGCCTGGTCTGCTGAGGGAGAGAGGATGGCACAGGGCCGTGGGTATTGACAGTCTCTGAACGGCCATTTGAAAAAAGCCTCCATTCACTTCTTGCTTGCTTCCAGAAGGCAGAGAATGAATCGTCGGCCGGGTATTCTCATCGCGTTCTTTAATTGGTGCAATATTGATGAGCAGAATGATGACGTTAATGCAGTGTGTGATTAGAGACAAGTTCTAGGAGATATGGTCTTTTTTTTTTTGGAACTCGTGTTGGCATACGGCTATGCTGACATAAACAATAAAACGGCTATAGTCACCCTATGGTGTGCATACTTTTAATTTGTAAATTGTTGTTTCTCTGCAACTGGCAAACGAAATTTTGAAAATAACAAGCAAATACACACATATATATATATATATATATATATATATATATATATATATATATATATATATATATATATATCTGAAGGAGATCCGAGGTAAGTAACTTCAGTGTATTTTAGTAAGATATGTAGAGATGCTAAAGGTTTTCAATAAGAGTTTTCAATTAACAACCAAACACCCAAATAAATAATGAAATCCAGAAAACATGCTAATATTTATGTTGAGACATGGCTGTATGGCCACTGGGTACTGAGGTGTTAATGTGTTCTGCTCTGCTGTGCACTGGGTCACCTGCACCAGTAATGCCACATGCAGACTGCAGATAAGCACTTTGGATGTATGTATGTGAGCAACCCTATGGGAAAAGCTAAATTAACTACTCAAAATCACTTCCTTCTTCTACAAATACTTTATACAGAATGGCCATTATGAATACATGTAGTTTATTAATCTGTCTAAAAATGCTAGTAAGAAATTCCTGTCAAATAGTCTAAATGTAGTAGGTTAATATTAGTGTCTTAAGCAAAAACCCCTGATTGAAACCTTTTGTAGTGAACGCCTTTAATGGACAACTCGGAGAGTTTCTCATTTCTTATTATACATGAAACTATAAAGGTCTAATATGGTCTTAAATATCGTTATCAGAAACACTGACATGGGCTCAATCTATACAAGACACTGTTCATGCTCATGCCCGTTTGAAATTATTTTAAATTACACTGCACTCATTAAATATGGATGACCAACAGTCTGAGTAGTATTGAGAGCTTTAGTCCGTGGCATTTTCAGTCTTGCGCAGGCTATGAACATGTCGTATCGGTGGAATGCTTACAGTTAGCATGACATGTAAATGGTGTAGAACCACCAGCAGTCTAGTCAGCTGACGCTTCAACTCATGTCTTAGCGGCCCAGCCCGCCCACACTGTTGGCACAGTCACTGGCATCACCAGGCACCAGAGGACCACTCTGCTACCACATAACCACAGTGCTTTACTGTAATACATCTACACTCAGTCTCCCTCTCACTGTGTTGCTAATGTTAGGATAATTGAGGGTTTTCTTATGTTATCTATGACAAGACAGCAGTATAGTACTATCATGTTACTACATAACCCAGAAACATTGGAAAGTGGATTTATTTAAAAATCTACCCATAGTCTCTGACTGTACGTCAGGTACATCAGTGAAGCACAGTTGGTTTATTCTCATCAATTCTCATTTTAATAGTTTAAAATAAAAATATGCAATTTAAATATATGGAACTAGTTAGCGATAATAACAAGGGTAATTATCATCTACATTTTTTTGATTAAAATCTATTAACCATGTCCATTTTCTTCCTCAAAAATGTACATTTGTCCAATTTGTTTGATTTACATGTGAGATTTACAAGTGTAGTCACCAATTTGACCTCATAAAATCTGTGAACTGTTACATGTATTTTTGAGCCAAAAAGAAGTCAACAGCAACTTAAGTGTAAGGACTGTTAAAGTAACCACTGTTACTTAGCAACTGGTAGTCAGGAGAATGACATAGGTAGGGACTACGGTGAACTAATCACACTGAGCAAGGATCGAATGAAAAAAAAAAAATGCTGTTGTTCACTCACATAGCTTTGACTACTTGTCTTACAATCTATTCTTTGCTGACTGAATAAGGAATATCTGAGCTTTTAGTAATTAGGATGTTTCAGGTATCAATAGCATAGATGATCAGTTAAAACCTGTTAATGACTTGCATGTCACTTTCTATATACAGTAGAGTACTAATGTATCCTGTGAATCTTAAATAGCATGTCATCATTAGTCATATCAAAGAAAGCAAAGAGGAACAACCAAAAGATCTAAAAACATGTCTAGAAAACTTCACTCCATGGACCTGTTGTTTGTGTGAACATCCAGAGAACCACCAAGGTGTAAACCAGGTATTAAGCCAGTGTAAACACATTTTTGCAGATTTTCATGATGTGACTTCGGTTAATAGGTTAATTAATTAACATTGTCCCCAGACATACATACATACAGGTGTGTATGTCTGCAGGCTTTGAGAGCAATGACAGCAGAAGCCCATGTTGGATCAGCAGACAGAGGTTTTTTGGACATTATCCCAACATTTCAGACAAAATTAAGTATAGCAGTGCTCGTAAATTATCTTGGGTCCATGCCGATATTTTTTACAAGCTGCTTCCATGAAGAAAGATCATGCTCAGATCTCATATATATATATGCCGCCTAGTCTGATTAACTGGATTGTGTTGGATTCCAAATGAAAAAGGAGAATTCATATTCATTATTGAATGAATTTTCATTATTATTTGTGGTCCTGTCTCAGTTTTGTTAATCTGTTGCTTGCAAGTAAGCATTACAGCAGATTATACAGTGGCTTGTTACCCAAAATGTTTTTTCCATGAATGCCCAGACTGTATTACAGAACTCATTTCATTGCTGGATATGTTCCATGTGTACCAAAAGACTGCTAATGAGTAAACCATGGATTTAGCAGATGACTTTAGAGTTTGGAGTTTGTGTTAGGATAGAGTTTAAGTGGCTCATAGAGGGTTAACATCAGGAGCCTAGAAAGATCAGAACCGTTGCCGTCTGTTTTGAAATCCAGAAAAGCGTCAGTAGGTTCTGTATTGCAAGATAAAAGGATGGTAGGTAGTAAAGATGAAAGGAAGTGGGGAAATAGCCTGCTAAATAAGTGCCTGGTTTAGAGGGTGATGTTTGTGTGTAGCTGACGAACAACGCACAGCATTATGTAGCAAGTGTTCCTAATATTAAGAACAAGAATTACGCTGCTTCACTTCTCACCTTGTGTGATTGGATATAAAATCTGTTAACCTTGGAAGCAAAAATATAACTTCATTCATTCATTCATGCTTTGTGAAAATAAGCCAACAAAATCCCCATAAAAACAAATACACTTATAATCAAATCTAGCACACAAATCAGGTAACAGAAATTAACATATCAAAGTATTGCGGATGGGAATGTTTGTCTGTAAACCACAGCCTTTCACGCCGACCTAAAAAATAACAAAGACGCTAACGCATCAGGCGAGCTAGCGGGATGTAGACCTTACGCAAACATCATGCGGGATCATAGAGAGAGGAGCACACCGATCCAGGGTCATCTGCTGGTTGTCTTCTGCAGCTGACAGCGTTTGTGCCATGAGGGAGCTCTGTCCAGCAGCACCGCGAAGACGCACCCAGCTGGTCAGGGATCAGCGATACTGATCACGTCCCTTTGTTCTCACCAGATTAGCAGATAGCAACTGACAGCAGCCCTGCTGATATTGGGTAGTAAACAGTTTCATGATGTGAATATAAAACAGTCCAAACACACAACTTAATCTTTTATATCCAACTGTAGGGCACCGGTTCTTTTCTTCCATGTTTCAGTGTGTAAATTTAACACTGTGATTTGACATCGACACGTGTTTAGAACTAATGAGACGTTTGGAACTGTTGATACATGTTTGTAACTACCGATACATGTTTGGAACTGTTGATACATGATTATAACTGCTGATTCATGTTTGGAACTGTTGATACATGATTATAACTGCTAATTCATGTTTGGAACTACTGATACATGTTTGGAACTGTTGATACATGTTTGGAACTGCTGATACATTTTTTGGAACTGTTGATACATGTTTGTAACTACTGATACATGTTTGGAACTGTTGATACATGATTATAACTGCTGATACATATTTGGATCTGTTGATCTGTCGCCATAGATAACAGTATATTAGGGTGTGTGTATGTGTGTGCGTGTGTGTGAGGGGGTATATCTTTCTGTATTTTTGTGTGTGTGTGTGCATATATGTATGTAATAACTGCATGATAACTTTAATATTGAATATGTATGGAATATATAAAGTACGGTGGAGGTCACAGTTCTTTATATATCTACAGTGCCACGCTGCTACATTCTTATCAGTTAAAATAGAGGTGCAGCTCACGGTATATCTTGATCAGGTTACCCATTGGTGATTCAGGTGACATCTAAACATGGTGGGTCAGATACTCCTGAAATCCTGATGTAGCCCCACTCCAATACCTCAGAGATATTCAGAGGGTGACAGAAAGATGAAGAGTGCTGCTGTTTATGGAATTGTTTCTCTACGCACAAAAATGTAGTGAATTCTAAGTTGTCCAAGATGTATTGAAGGAAGGCCATGGAATTTAAACCTGGTAGTTTATACATTGTCAAGTGCTAGAAATAATCAAAATGGACCTTTAAACCAAGACAGCAAAACCTTAGCCACCGATAAATTACCCAAACACATTACTAAAAAATATTCCAGTTTGTCTTTCAGATGCTGAATGGGAAAAGGTTGCCATGGATATAGTGGTAGTTCCGAATGCAGCCCAGCTTGCTGCAGGTAAATCATTGCTGTGGTAATGTGCTCTGTGACGGGGCCTGTAGTTGTGGAGGAGAGTGCTCACCACCATCTTTAGCTGAGAGGACACTTCATGGAAAGCAGGTATAGAAATGGGTGTGTTTTCACTCCACCACACGTATGTATGTATGTATCTCTCTCTATACATATATATATATATATATATATATATATATATATATATGTGTGTGTGTGTGTGTGTGTGTATATGTATGTATCTACGTATGAACACCTCCATATCTTTGTCCCTTCTCATGTTGCCTGCTAACCTAGGGCTGCATCTCTGCTACGGCAGTCACGTCTGTAGTGCTGCAGGTGCCCAGTCACTGAGGGATTGCTGTTCCTGTTGAGAGAAGGGGGAGTGTTTATTGCTAAGGTGATCACTCATGCAGGCCTTGGACATCAAGTCGTAAATCCCCATGCTCAGCTCTCTTCCTCCCAGTCCCTGCACTACCGACCCATCACATCCGTCAAAGGCTTGTGCAAGCGACGAAGCCGAGAGACAGGCCGATCCAGATTAATATTTTCGCCCAGTATTAGATATGTGTGCTGACTCTAATTATTTATACTAACTCCTGTTTCTATATAATTATGTTCTTTGGCTTTGCCATCTGCTGAGGGCACTCTGACAAGACCGTCTTATCTGTCCTCCCCAGCTCTGGGACCAGTTCTTTCATTTTTTTTCCTGTCCCTCAGTGACTGCAAATAACAGGCCATGTGTCACTCTGCTGAAGACTTCAAGAGCTGCTTCAGATTTCAAGAGAAAGACAAGGAAAAAAAAAACAAAACAAAACAAAAAAACACAATTGCCTTTGCTTTGCCTTACCTGTCAAACCAAGAGGAAATATAAGCCCCTCCCATCCTTGCGCCGTCTCCTCCCCTGCTGGGCAGTGGCTCTATAAATCATCGTGGAGATGATTGTGTATTTTTAATTAAATGAGAGATGGTTGTTATCTGCTCATTTGGGCACGGGCGCTGCAGATGTGCATAGAGGAGGCTTTGTGAGAATGAGTGTAAAGCTCTACTGAACTCCAGCACTCGAGGTGGGGGCCATAACTCAGCTCAGACGGAGCAGATCTAGGCGCTGTGGTGTGTATATACTGCGCCCCTGCCCCCCAGGAAAAGGACCTTGGCAAAGGCGGTGTTGTAATTGAATGCTCTCTGTATTGTGTTATTATAGGCTGCAGTGTCATATTTCAGACATGGCTGTGAGCAGGCACGCTAGACCGGAGCTGATGTCCTTATCTGAGTGCATGCTTCAGCTGAGCTATAACTATTGGGTCTTGGAGCGGGGTGGGGGTGGTGGCGGGGGTGGGTGTGGGGGTGTTGCCCTGGACATCAGGAGCTTCTACACTCTGTCTGTGTTGTTAGTGTGACAGTGTTCCAGCGTTTCTCCTTCTCCTCCAGCCTATAGAACTCCACCATCCCAGTACCTCCACCTTGGCTCTTCTGTGGCTTCTCAAGCACGGAGGACCACGTCGACACGTATCCTGCTCGGACGTGCCATGGGTCACGGCCTCCGTTGGGTTCTCACATAACTGCCTGAAGTATGTTACCCTGTAATATCCAAACCGCTTTGCTTTTGTGTCCTTGGATAGAAGGCACAGAGCTCCAACTCAAGGTGCAGATTTTTGAGGCTAGTCATTGAAAAGTTTTTAGTGTGCCTAGTTTTTCAGCTTCTTTACTTCACAAACATTGCTAAAATTACACCTGTTTTCCAGCTGTGTGAAGACCTACTTCAGAATTCTCACAGTGAGGAATCAGTCAGATAACACTGATCCTTTGCAAAACTGAGATAACAGTGTGTCAGTTTGAAAGGCCAAAGTATTTTTGCAAGACGCTTGTTAATAATCTATTTCAGAAAACCCAGGATCTGCTCCTCCTCTATAACAGACTCATACTATGAATAAGTAGTCTTGTCTGACAGAAAGATGACACTGCTACACATGAGAGAAAACCTGAAATGGTTATAACGATTTGACTGAACCATTTACTGTTTAGAAACTGGTACAGATTTAAGATTATTTTGCTGAGGTTGTGAACAATTTCTAATACTTTTATCCCTAAAAGAAAAAGAATAACATAAAAATGCTGTTTTCACACCCACAATATATTTTACGAATGAATATGTGTTATATCTGAATTATTTCACTTATTATATTAATGCATTTTTAAATATAATATAAAAGAAAAAATAAAACAAAGGTGGTACGTAAATCTGCTACACATCTGGCAACTTCAGACACTAAATAGCATGTGCTGTTTTTTTCCTTACAAAACAATATTTCTATTATTATCATGCTTGTGCTGTTGTTGCTGAATTGCTGTTGTCTGGTAATTGCATCGCCAGATAATTAGTTCAAAATTTGTTTACAAACTTATCGTGCTATTCAGTGGCTCAGACAGTACTAGAGGTTACAAAATAGTTAGGTTGTTTCTTGAGTACAATAATATGAACATAACCATAACATTGAAATGCAAATGGCCAACAGTTTAAACTAGGGAAGAAATGGGGAAAGCCAAAAATATATTTTTCCTTTTGTCATATTTCTTGTGGAATGAGATGGGGGGAAATAACATGGGGAGTTGCACACAAGCTAATCAGTCGAGCTAGTAGCTGGCTGATCAGCAGTTAGTTAGTAAGGTACAGTAGTCAGCTAGATAAACTGAGGCAAGTAAATACTGAGCAATGCAATATTATTCATTACTGATTGCTACCTGATTTACCCTTTACAGCTGTGGCACAGTACATAGCTAACATGTGGCCTTTTGGATGGTATTTTTTAGGTTGTTCCTTGTCACTTTAATTACACGTAGTTTAATGTGAGAGGTAAGAGTGGTGAGTGATAAGTACCATTGTCGGGTATTTTGAAAGCTGACCAAGCAAGTACGCTGATTTCTATTTCTTTTTCCCTCTTTTTCTCTCTCCCTCACTCCCTTTGTCTTGCACCATCCCTCTCTTTGTAAATATGTTCATTTTCCTGCACGAACACATAAAACACATGTAGTGGTTCGACAATTTATCTCGGCTTTATCTTTTTGCAAAATGTAATGGATATGAGGAACATGTTTTTACTGTGATGATGGTGATGAAGATTGCTATTATTTCAATTCCAGGTACACTATTGTGAATACATAAAGTGCAATCTTTTCCATTTCAAACTCCGTTACCATTCACATGGTGAATGGTCCTTATGTTAGTAATGCTGGTGCAATCAGTAAACCCTGCAGGATAGCTCCGGTTTCCTGCATGCAATTCCCCATGTCTAAACGTAGAAGCGGGTTAAGATGCGCCCATCACATTCAGAGCATTCTGAAGTGATGGTTTTCCAGCAGGGAATCAGCACTGTCCCTTTACTTTAGTCTCATGATATTGCTCTTTCTTTCTTTCTCTCTCTCTCTCTCTCTCTCTCTCTCTCTCTCTGTACAAATGCACCATTTTCAACTGAGAGTGGTCACCTCGTCTCTTCAAATCTGAGCAGAGTTCCAACCTTGAGAAAATGAGTCTGTGGTTATAGTTTATTGTGAGTGGTTTCTCATTCTGCATAGCTTCATAATTACTGCTATACACAATACTTATTTTTATATTCAAAGCTTATAGAAAACAATGAATTATTACAGAAAACAGTGTGAACCAATTGGTCCACTTGTGGATTATGGATTATGCATAATTTAGTCATAAATCTTTATTATTTTTTGCATTATGTTACTTTAATGCTCCAGCAGAAGCACTGTGTCATTCTGTGGCTCTAATTGCAAAACAGAAATCCCAGAGGAGCCTGCATCACAGAAAACAGCAGAGAATTCAATTCTTTTATCTGCAAGGGAAGCAAAGTTTGTTATTAGATGTCTTGTTCTGTAGGAATATAATGGATATCAGTGCACTAGCGCACGAGCACACTATCGCATGACCACACTGGCGCACGAGCACACGAGCGCATGTCCACACTAGCGCAAGTGCATACTAGCGCACGAGCACACTAGCGTATGACCACACTAGCGCACGAGCACACTAGCGCATGACCACACTAGCGCACGAGCACACTAGCGCATGACCACACTAGCGCACGAGAACGCGCCTCCCGGTCTAACTACCCGCCTCTTTTCCCCCGTTTGCGTGTCGACTTTGTCTTAAGCTGCTTTTTAAAATATGCAATGTTCCCTTTCACCTCCATAACCAGCATGCGCTAGAACAAGATAAATACGTGCATTTTCAAATTTGGACAGATTGAAAGTCTGCATTTTTGCAGCAATGTTAACATTAAACACTACTTCTGAAGAAAGGCTTTCAACAATGCTCACAAACGTTTGAGTTCCTTGTGTAGATTGACAATTGAAATTGACTGAAATTGACAAAAGAAGAGAATATGGATGGAGTGGCAGCTTTATAGATTTTTTTTCTGAATTGCACTCAGGCGCTACACAGGTCAGCATGTGTCTGCTCCTATTTCCGGCAGCAGCGACCCAGCTGAGGTCCCTGGGCCATCTGCCCACCTTGCCACTGACCCCTGGATACACTCCGGCACTGTGACATTTCTCCGGATGGAATATGAATAGCAGCGTCTGGAGGAATTGTCATGTCTGATAATACCTGCAGCCTGGAGAGCCGACAATGGGACACGTGCGAAATAGAAATAAAGTGGACAGTGGAAGTAGAAATGCACGTGAGAGGCACGTTAAAATGTGCAAAGTGGATGACTATTGGCTTAGAAGGAGAAAACGTGGTTCTTTGATTGCATTCTGAAAAAAACCCAAAGGATATTGTGAATGTGCGCTAGTCTGCAGGTCTCTGGGCGCTTCTCCAGGAGTAGCACCAGATCTGTCAAATCTCTGAAATGCTTATCATGTCCTCTGCTCAGCTCTTCACACAATGAAAGGTGTAAGTGAGTGCTACATTTGAATAAACGCTCCCCTGTCAGACAGTGTCAGGGAAGGGAGTCAAATAGCCAGCAAAGGAGGTTTTCTTATTCAGCGAGCATACCTGCCAATGCGGTGTGTGGGACGCCTCTGCTGTTAGCTGTGAGTGACTGAAGAACTAGGCAGACATTTTCAAAAAGCGCTTGACAGATGAGAAGCTTTTCCTTAACCTGGAATCCAGGAATAAACTGACCTTCCCAACAGCTCTAACCTTTGAACGTGTGCCTCCTTTAATGACACAGTTTGATAATAACCATCTCAGATGGACAAGCATGCATAAAATTTTTTTTTTTTAAATAGATATCAAAATGTGCCCAGGGCAAAATCACAATGATGTCTTATTTCAGGTGTGTCAAGCATGGTGCGTGACGTATGGTGGAGCTGTCAGCAACACAGGGTGAGTTTGGAATGCAGGTTCAGATAAGGCCTGGTCCCCCAATACAGCCCAGCAGAGCTTCAGCTCTGTCTCTATGGCTTTCTCCATTACCCACGTCTCATGTCACCGTGCACCGGGAGAGATGTCAGAGCGACTGTCATTTGTTTTTGCCTGCCATAATCACTTCCTGATTCCATGTTTCTCCCGCTATGTCACTCTCACTCACTGCGGTCATTAGTCACAGGGCCAATCATGCATTATCCCTATACTATCAATCACGGCGATCCCGCCCACTTTACACCAGCCAGTCGCGTGACAGCTACTCTAGCATGCGATGGACAGGAAACAGTTCCGTGGAAATGGAGCACACCGACAGCGAGGCTTTGTGTGCATACGTCTTTGTATGTTTTAGTCGGTTTCTGGTGATGTGCATGTCATGTTGGCAATACTGGGCAGCTCAATGTTTTTTTGATATGAACAGCTGGATATTCAATCATCTTCCTTCAGTTACTAATACTTCAGCAAAGCTGAGACCGCGAGACACTGAATTTAAACGTAAAGAGGTTTGAGTAACAATAAGTGTTTCATTCTTGCATGTAATTCTCTAATTGACTCCAGACAGCTGGCCTGTAGAATAGAAGAAAATACCTTCTCATGATGACAGTGTAATTCTGCTCAGCGCTGATCCCATGGAGTATTTCCAATAGCTGTGCAAGCAAGCGTGTAGGCATGTGACTTTGAAACAATTCCATCAGGAGAGCTGTAGCTTGGAGTCTCTAAGATGGGTTCAAGGATGTCGCCAGTAATGAGTCTTTTCTCTAATGAGGCCCTTGGGATATTTTGTTTGCCTATTTGTTTGTTTGCAAATAAATGTTATACTTCATAATTCTGCTTTATAATTAACTGTGACCAAAATGCCACTTCACAAACCAAAGCTGTTTCAGCCCTTTGGTGGTAACACAGCTAGTGTCATGAAACACCAGTACCAGTATAGAGGTAAGGAAGATACATGTGCCTTATTTCCACTGGGAGTTCTCCTTGTTTTATTGGGGCTGGGACCCCAACTGTGTCACCAGATTCAGGTCAGCAAAATTTAAACGAGTAAGTAGCTGCATATGAATGTGGCCAAACGGTTGACTGAAAACACCCAGTGTTAGTCAGTTTCCCCATATGTTACAAGCCACTGTCCGATTATTTATCAGTGGGTTCCACAAAGTGTCTGCACCATAACATTGCATATTTGTACAAGGTTCTGAATGCCATAACAATACTGCACAATACAAGCCCAGCGAGACAAGTATCTGCAAAACCAAGATAGTGAAAGCTTGTCTGCTGCCCAGCATTCAACATGATATCTTAGTCTGCTACTCTAGCGCTGTGGTTTCTGCGATTCATATCTCTGTGTTCTGTGTTTCCTTGTTTACCTGTTCGTCTCAACCTCTGGTTTCGCCATGTTTGATTTGTGTTTTTCGGGTTCTGGTTTGGTTTGGTTTTCGGACTTCCCCAGGACCGTTCTGGATTTGATGTTTTCAATCAAAGGTTCCATTGTTTGGATGTCTCGATTCAAATACAACTGTCCATTTGATTAGAACTCCCATTCAAGTGTTTAGACACTGAAAGACTTTCTCATCATTTCCCTAAATTCTCTTGGCTTCAGAACTTTAAGGACAAAACACAAAACACCAGCTTTGGAAACTATACTTATATATGATCATATTTCTACAAGTACAGCATTCCAATTGAGTCTATTACACACCATTTAAATCTACGACTATAGCATTTCATTGAAGTCTATTATATTTTACTTTAAACTGAATTTGCCACAACATGACATAAATACATTATCAAAAGAATGAGTTATATAACTAAATATATATGACAAGGCAAGATTACTTGAAAGACAACACATTAAATGAAATACAAAATAATATCCTGGAAAATCAAGTGGCAGATGGGAGATACGCAATAAAATATAAAATAGATGTATATAATACTGTTCCACAGAGGTAAAAAAACAAACAAACAATGCTTTAGCTAAATTTATAATCTCAAATTAAAAAAATTCTAATGTCAGGCTACTCCTAAGACTCTCTGACCAGGTTATGTCTAAGAGTAGGAGCTAAATGCTGCTTTTCTGAGCTGCTAGTGAGCGTAGACGTGATTACCACACTCTTGTGCTCCTGCGAGCCCACAACTCTGCCCAGCAGCAAAAGGCTCAAATTGTAAAACTGAGAACAACCATTTCATGGACTTTCCATTTAACCATATTGCTACAATTTAACATAGTTAGTTACTAAAACATGGAAATGCAGAAGAATAGAGAAATCGCAAGGACATCCATGTGGGATGATAACATCATTTTTTATTCTTAAAGCAATGCCTGCACATAATAGCTGTTTATACGTTGTACCTTGTACATTTTATGTTTAAATGTTGATTTCACTGCTGTCTTTTTCCCTTGTTTTTATCTGGACTATATTTATTTGACTAATATGCAATGAGATAAATAACAAAATTCAATGCTGCACACTCAGTGAAACATATTGAATTTATACTAATCAAAAAGAAACCATGTTGTTGCTGTTACATTAACTCCAACACTAATGACCTGTGTTCTAATCTCATGCTCTCATAAAGGCAACTGATGATTAGGACATGACCGATATTAAGTGACAGGCGATATGTTCAGAACTGTTCGTCCCTATTTCCTACTTGAACTCCCTGTATTTTCTGATATTCCCTGCACCACACACACTAGAGCCTCTTCTGGATCAATTCACGTGACTTGGAGCAGCTCATTAATTACAGATCACTTTGATTTTGGAGCAGCAAAAGAGGTTAATATGTTGTGCGAGGGTCCATAACCAGGACCATAACTGGCAAGCACCAATTTGTCTAAACTAAGGTGAGTTAACTCTGAAGTATATACCAGTACTGCAAACAACTAGACCCTATATGAGCCTTAAAGACCACATCATTTATCCCCGTCTTGCATCTATGCTAATATGACAAAAAGAGAGATCAGAGGACACTCTTTTCTCTTTCAAAGTCCCTCTGGAGAAAGTCCACATTTTTTGCACACCATCTCAGAAAAGATCAACATGCATTTGATTTCAAAACAAAAGCTGAGGTCAGGATGTGAGATATGACAGGGGAAAGGAGGGGTGTGGGCACAGATTGGTGTGAGAGAATGAATTAACACCTGCACTGTGTAAAGAGTGAGAGTCACCTGCTGCTGTAACCATGGACACCTGCCAGCAAGGCCTTAGTCCTCATCAAACATCTCACGCATACACAAGTAGTCCGAACACCCCAACACGAGAACGCAGAGACAGAATCTCTCCTTCATGTATTTCTTTGCTGCAGACTTTAGTAATAGATTCCTCCTGAGGCTTCGATTCAATTCACGTTTTCAGAATAGATTGTTGACTGATTATTTCAGTAATCTCTAATAGCCCCATTTAGCAATTTTACATATCACAGCTAAATTTTCCAGAGTGCTTTGTAGTCTTCAGATCATTCTGACAGCAGGCACGCTACGCTCTGTGTGATCGTCACTCTTCCCCTTCTTGTGGTTGTTTCTTTTGCCAACCAGGTCCTGAATATCTGCATAGGGGTATTTAGAAACCCTTTAATCAAACATTCAACATTGTCCAATTCTCAATCACAGCCACATCGCAGTGTCTAGTTATCACTGGGTCATTTGTTCCAGCCTCTGGTAACAAGGGCTTTGGGAAATAAACACATATCACCTGCCCAGGCGAGCTGACGACTTTGTTTCCTTCCTCAGGGCCAAGCAGCAAATAGTTCCCTAATCAGCTGAGCTAATCAGAGGAAAACAAAGAGTAACTTAGATTTTAAACATTCCTGCTTCACATCCTCCCATACAAAACAAAAGCTTTTATCACTAAGAGCAAATAATTCTATTCCCTTTTTGACTGTTAAAAGCGTTCAGCTTGGTTAAACAAGAATTAAAGAGGATTTTCTCTGCAAAAAGTTTTTCAGTATGTAACATGTGTGTTGAAAGATGGCTCCTTAAAGAATAACTGCTACAGAGAACAGATTTACCCAAGATCTTCAGCTCTTATTCTTTTAAAAGAGGAAAAAGAACTGAACCTTGAGTGAAACACCAAGAAGGGATTTCACTATAAGCATCATAATAGACCATGAGTTCAGCCAGAATCCTTCCCAAATCACTGTTGCATGCAAAACAACTCAAATATAAACAGCCTTCAGAGGGAGTTTATGAACGTATAGTCTAGCTGAATTTACAGCCTCTTAAGACTGCACAAAATACCAATAACTAATTCTAATTCTTATGCATAATAGTTAGGGGGGGGGGGGAACTCGGTAAAAAGTGCAAACAGGAAACAAAGCAAAAACAAAAACATCATATAATCAGATTCTTAATCACATACTAATCTGCATGACCGAGGAGCTTCCCAGTTGTGTCAGTTCCATAGTGAGCACAGAGCACCGAGCAATCGTGGCATTTGAGTGAGGAGAAGAAAAACAGCTTAAGAGTTATCTCTGCAGAATATTCCATGATAAAATATTAAACACTTCACATCTGAAATAGCCCTGACCCTATCGAACCTTCATCACACATTCATATGATTCATGTATACATTAAAGGCTTCAGATGATGGAATATGGGGATCTGGATTAACCCTTTCTGCCTCAAACTAGGAACACTCTCAGCATTCCCTTTATGTTTGCTTATCAGCAGACCTTCCACTGATCAGTGTACAATGGTGCTCAGTGCTGATGGGATCTACACCTCCCTATCACTCAATATGGAGCAATAATCACTCCTGGCTAATATGTTCCAAGGGCTTATTCGACTCTTTCATGTAAAAGAACATGTCACATACTACAGGCGTGCAGACATGTAAAAGTGAATGTACAATGTGAAAAAAATATGTTAACATGTGAGTGTGCGGGGAAAGAAAGTATTAAAGAACAACCTGTTCATAGCTGAAAGTCTGGTTGAATGTTTTCTAATCAATCTGTTTCCTAGCAACTGGTAAGACCTAGTGACAAAACAAACTGAGAAAACCACAGTGGACATCCTTTTTAAAACCGCTCAAGACCTCGGGCCATTCGTTTGAGTTATCTCCTAGCTTACAGCTAAACACAGGATAATATCTCTGATGCCACGCTAACATTTTCTCCCATTCAGCTTGCAGTTAGTATTCCGTTAATGGCCCAGACCAATCCACTGATCAGATCAGAATGTGAATGCTATGAAGTCGTAATCTGCCCACATGTAATGATTGGGAAGGACCGGTGCAGTGAAATTAAGGACATGAGACTTAACCATGACTTAACCATGACTTAACCATCAACCGCTGTGCAAGCTTCTTCTAGGTTCAGCGTTTGCATCCGTGGATACCTCAGAGACAGACGCGTCTTTATTTGGCTCACGAGTTGTTTTGGCATCAGGCTAAAGCACAAGGGCTGGTTGGAATCCTCGAGAACCCTGTTTGCACAGTTCAGCCAGAGGTTCATGCCAAAAACACAAATAATACATGTTCGATGTTTAGTTTGATGTTTGAACTTTTATATATTCTTTAACGGCAAATAAACCGGACTGCGGTTGTGAGCAGCCATACATTTTGCTCCCGTTTCTCCTCACAATGAAACACGTTCACCTCTTTTCGTTCCGCTCCGCTTCCTCCTCCCTCCTTCGCCTCGACGCTTGGGTCATTGTTTGGCCTGGCAAGTTAATGTGGTTGATGGGTTTGATTGGAGGAGGAGCGCAGGGGGAGAAAGAAACAGCAGAGTGATGGAGCGTGAAGGAACGGCTCGCTCGCCGGCATTTTCCGCGGCATCTTTTCATTGCGGCATAATGGAGTTAGCAAAGAGGAACGCCATTGGCTACAACACCTCCAGAAAAGAGAAGCATTATTCCAGGTGGAAGCTGCTGGTTTGTGCATCTGCTGAAAGACCACTGTGATGGGTTCTGAGGGGCCTCGATCACATGCTTGCTAACTCCATTCAGGAATATCGGTCTGTTGAAAATTAATACAAATCATATGTAGGTGCTCATAAGATGGCCAAATTAAAAACTGCAAGTCTCGTGTAAAAACGTACCTCAAAGGGGAAAAGATTTTTTAAAAAAAACGTCAGATTTGTATAAACCCACAGTGCTCACAAATGCGTAAATAGGTTATAAAAACCTTCATTACGCTCTATAACTCCTTCAGACACCTGAGCCCTCTTTGGTTTTTATCTTCCATGAAGGAGAAAGTGTGAAGAGAATCAGGCAGCTGTCAGAGTGAATCTCACCATGTCTCCGAAGACAGACATACTCTTTCTCCCCGCTGGTGCCCCAGAATGAGACCTCTATCCGTGAGGAGTATTGACTGACACAAACATTCGTCTGAAATGGAAATGGCAAATTACTCCATAAATAAAGACAAAATAAAAGTGAATAACAATTATCAACTAATAAAAATCAGCCGTAAAATAGGCTACACGTTTTCACATTAAACATCTCAGTTACTGAACCGATGCTAATTTGTGATTTAAAGCCTCAGGCCCTTAAGACAGGCTGGCTGCCTTTATCATGGATCTCTGCATGAGGATTTTTTACCCTTAACACCATATGATCCATCAGCTCCAGCGAGGCAGGAGAGGCGAGAGAGCACACAGCTGAGAATGGAGCATGTGCCTGGACTGGTAAATATTCTACCCTGTATGTAGGCAGATAACAAAGACTACAAAAGCTCCAGGCCTTGAAATATGAATCCAACAAGCTGGCCAGCGTGTTAAAAAAAACTCTGCTGAGCACCAAGTATTTATTTATGAAGAAAAACAATCATGGAGATTAGTACGCTTGTAAACACATTAAAAACATATTTGCATGATTAGTTTGCTACATATATTGAATATACATGCTGTACGTGTGTAAAGTAAGAGAGAGATCTGTTATTGCGAAAGAGGGTGAATGCAATTCGTTTGTCAAATCATGTTAGGTCATGCCAGCAAACAGCTGAACAGGTGAGTGTATGTGCTAATGTACATTTCAGCCTGTTTCTTCTGCTGTCTGCAAATGCCAATTGTGCCTCCTGGTGGTGAAGCTACATGCCTGTTCTGATGGCACTTTCCTGACCTCTTGTGGAAGAAAGAGAAAAGAAAGAAATAACTTGTAATAGTTATTGGCTTAACCGCAGTGCAGACACCAGTTTCTGAGCAAAGTTGAAAATACAGAAGAATTCTGATCGAACCCCAAAAAGCATTCTGAATTTACCACACTGCGCGTTTTCACTAGACTTGCTTTCAAACTGGAAAAATATGCATATGTAAAATATTAAACAATGTGTTTCTCACAGGAGGTTGTGACTGTACACTACAGTGTAATGATTAACTCTGTAATTAGTAACACCTCATAATGATAGCATTCTTTAGAGTTAGATCATGGTTTAGGGAAAACCTTTGAACAAAGTCTTGATATATGTCCATTTTATAAAAGAAAATTGAAGCAAAGTGATCTGAAACACCAAGTCTTCATCCATTCATCCATTTAATCTTTCAAGTATTCATTTAAACTTGACTGGCAAGCATCTAGTGGAAATTCTTAGTCTTTAAGATGCTTAAATGTAAGCTTAATCTCAGAATCACTTTTTTTTTCTTCAAATGAGCTACAAACCCTAATGAAGCACATTAACTAACATGTGTCTCTGTTGCTCATCTTGCTGCTTCTCATTGTATTTCCAGTCCAGCAGGATGGAGCCCAGGAAGTTCTGCTCCCCCGCCAAATGGATCACCAGATGTGGCAGTGCTACACACGCAGTGAGACGCAGAAGACGATTATGCAGGCTTAATCACTCTCTCCCAAGGAGTTTGGCCTGTAGTTTTTTGCATGCCTGGCATACGCCCTAAACAATAGTTATGTTCCATGTTTTAATCTGGCTAATAACATCTCTCAGAACCTGCACCAGCCTCCACAGACTGACATGAACATGGGAACCTGTGATCTTCTAACCTTCCTTTCATGGCGTACCCCTCCCTCTCTTCCCTCTCTGTAGGGGATAGTCGGTGTGAGGAGCTTTGCTGGGCACAAAGACTGTCATCAAGGGCGAATAAAACAAGACCTGCTCTCTGATCACCTGCTATTTTTAGTAAAACAAGAAAAATGTGAAAAAGGAAAATGTGGAAAAATATAAAGAACAACCCACAGCTCTACAGGCCTACAGCCCTACAGCCCCACGCCCCACACCCCACAGACCCATGCCACACACCCCTACAGCCTTACAGCCCCACAGCCCACAGACCCATGCCACACACCCCTACAGCCCTACAGCCCCACAGCCCTTCAGCCCCACAGCCCCATGCCACACACCCCTACAGCCCCACAGCCTTACATCCCCATGCTACACAGCCCCAAAGCCCTACAGCCCCACAGCCCTAAGGCCCCAAAGCCCTACAGCCCCACACCCCTACAGCCCCACAGCCACACAGCCCCATGCTCCACAGCTCCACAGCCCCACAGCCACACAGCCCCATGCTCCACAGCCCCACAGCCCCATGCTTAGTACACGCTGTAATGATGAGAAGGCTATCAACCTATAAAAAGTCTTCCTTGGGCTGCTATTATATTTAATTATTTCCAAGATAAATATGACTGCTTTCTGTATCACGTCACACATCTGGAAATCCACACAAGTCATCATAATATTGTAATGTTAGAAATACACACACACACACACAAACCCATTTAACCATTTTATCACTCCAGTTCAACCATGTAGCCTCAGTTGTGCATGGTGTTCCATTAACACCAGCTGGAGTTCGTCTTTAGGCCTGAGAGAGAATCTTCAAACCCCTTCCTATGGGACACACCATGAGAATGTCCTCACCAGCCAAGGTTGCGGTTTTGCTCCAGCAGGGGGATAACCTGGAACACAGGACAGGTTTTGACATAGCTGCCATTGCTGGCATAGCTCTCTCAGAGCAGGCCGGGGCCACGCAGCTGTGTAGGTGGGGGGCGGAGGAGGCCAGGGAAGAGGGCAGCACGGTGAACCCTGGGAGCACCGTCAGGAGCCAATCAGGGAGAGTTATGGGAGAATACACTTTTGTTATGTGCTAAAGGTCAAACTCTACAAAGAAAATTGTTTCTACATGCCAAAGAGTGCTGTAAATCCTAAGCCATGACTCATTTTGCGTCTGACGTTTCTGAGCGTCATATTAATTGAATTACATCGTATATGTGCCCATCAAAAGGCCCACACTGTTGTCTGTGTGTGGTTTGGGGCTAAGATTTCTTGCTAGACAGGACGTTATTGCGGTGAGTAAGGGAACACACTGTTCACTACTATCACATGTCTGAAAAAACAAAGCTCTTAAGACTAAACAGCTCAAGTCTACCAATTTCCTCAAATGCTCTCACTCCAGGAAGATCTGTGATATCCCATAGAAAATCCTCACATTTCCACAGCATGTTTAATTGTAAAAAACATTTATCATCATTGCTGTTGTTGTCACTGTTGTTTGTGTTTTATTTAATGTGTAGAATTCCTTCTGTGGGGAACCTTTCAAAAATGAGACGCTGGAAGGGGCACATGGTCCTTCCAGAAAGGTAGCCAGCAGTCAGGGACACAGTGGCCTGATGAACTCTGGCGTAAGTGCACTGGAATCAGCCATCCGTGGCTGCAGGGTATCTAGTACAAACTGGGAGGAAAGAGTGCAGTGGGGCTGAGACTGGGGAAGGAGAGGGAGGAGAAGAAGATGGGTGGGAACAGAGATGAGCATAACATGTGTCTGTTATCAGAGTTCCTCTCTTCCAAGGTCTTCCATGGCTTTAGCTGTGTTACTCCACACTAAGCGCAGCTCGCAGCGAGACCCTCCCCATAGCTTCTTCACTGCATCCTGCAAAGTCCTGCTGCAGCACAGAGCCACGGATCCGCCTGGGTGGCCCTGAGCCCGACAGACGCCCGAGCACCTCGAGATGGAGGGATCCCGCGCAGTGGCGCACTGAAGCCTCCAGCCAGGGCTTCAGCAGAGAGACTGCAGGTATCACAGCTCTACGGACGCCAAGCAAAGGGAAGAGGGAGGACGAAGTGAGCGAGGACGATTGGAGCGCTGCTCTCTCCATCCCTGGGAGGGAATGGTGAAGATGTTGGTCCGTGTGCTGATGCTGGTCTCCGGCCTCTGGGAGCTCATGGCATATGCCCAGCGCACAAGTGTGGGATCTCAGATGTGCTTGGTCAACGGGACAACTTGTTCCTTCGTCTGCCATGGTAGTAAAGTTCATGAGATACCAAGGGACATACCAAAAAATGCCACATGCATGTGAGTACATAGACATACATGTATGTATGCACGAACTCACACACACACACACACACACACACACACACATTCATTTGATTGCACTGACATACATTGAACTCTCCTTTTACACCAGTTACATGCTTGCGTGTGTTAAGCGTTAGCTTAATGTCATGTGAGTGTCTTTCAAACAAACACACTATTTAAATTAAACCTAAATTAATCCTAGAGATACAGTTAATTTATGTATCTCTAGGTTTGTCTTATTAATTAGTATAAACTCAAGGTGTTCTATTACATAGGTATAAGTTTGCATTATAACATTAAGTAAATTCACATATAATTAATTTATTAGTAATATACAGGTGCGTTTTGAGAAATTATGACCTTGTGACTTGCAGTAAGTCCTACTGCTAAATGGCACCTTTGTGCAATAACATTCCATTCTATAACAGTAAGGATCTGTTATTGTTTTCCAGCTGGTTGCTCTTGGGGTTATTGCTTGGAAATTTGACTGACAACAAAAATATGCTGCTGTTGAGAGCTCTGAAAGATATATTTTGCAATCTCAAGGCTATCAGCCTGCACACACACACACACATCCTGGCCTTGAGCTGTAAGCAGGGGGACTTTAATAGCCTGTTTCTCACACAACACAAGAAACTACAGCTTGTTTTTCACGCATCACAAGAAATAGCTATCTGCATGCATCATCAAGCATATTCAGCACGTTTGATGCTGAGGAGGGGTGAACGAGAGAGATAGAGAAGGAGAGAGTGAGACAGAGACAGAGAGAGTGAGGGAGCACATGGATGTTTCCTAGGCTCATTAAGTCGGGGCAGTTTGTTTTGGGTTCTGTTTTTGATGTGAAAGCAGTTTGCAGTCAGGCTGAGGGAGGTTCACACTCAGACATCTGCCTCCCCTGCTCAGCAGTCGCTCTGACACTGGCTGGCCCGTTTTAGCAATGCCCACCGCATTCCCTTACCCCACCTACCCCACCCTCCACACTCTTACCCCACCTATGCTGCCTCCACACTCCCTTACCACACCTACCCCACCCTCCACACTCTCTTACCCCACCTACCCCACCCTACATACTCCCACACCCCACCTACCCCACCCTCCACACTCCCTCACCCGCGTACTGCTCTTCCTCAAACACCCAACCTACCACACTGCTCCACCTCTCCCAGCTGACAGCAGCGTGGCATCTCACAGTGCTCCATGGCAATCACCTTTCTGTGTGTCTATCCAGAATAGGGTTTTATGTTCAGCCTGGTTACTTTTTACTACAGCTGCTGGGAATGCAGGGGCATTGCTGGACGCGCCACAAAAACAAATGAATTTGCTACTTAAGTGGAACATGGTGGGAACACACAGTCCTGAGCTGGGATTGATAGAGAGGACACCGTGCTGCAGATGACTCCACTCACTCAGAGTAATAACTGAACTGCAAACCAGCCAGACACATTCTTGGTACGACGTTCAACTTCAGCCCGTGTGAGCCTTTGTGACAAACATTCCCAAGACATAAGAGAGACAGAAATAACACATCCTATTTTTAAAATGAATTTAAGCGGAGTTGAACAGATGAATTCCAAAGCTAAATGTCCATTCCTCGTGCCCATGGTGTAAGCACTATGTGCTCCTCCTTTCCATCTTCCTCACAGATGTTTATCTGCCATTCACTACATAGACATGGACACCAAAGACAAGAGGACACCGAAGGTTTCACTCTGTACCTTGTCAAAGCAGGTTCCTCTGTCCCTACAATGTGAGGGATAGAAATTAATAGAAATTAATGTTCCTTCTTCTAATACAATCACTTCAAATTCACAATGGGCAGATCAAGGCAAAGTCACTCTCAATGTATTATTATTATTGCGATTTTCATCTTTGCCTAATCCTCTCTCTCCCATATTTTGAACTTCTTGCTATAAGCAGTTTACAGCACTCCAATTTCATACCCAATATGTAGAAAAGATTTATCCTGCTTACAAATCAAGTCAAATAAAGACCCCAAAATGACCCAAATGAAAGTCTGCTAGCCAGTAATTCTTTCTGAGAATGTCATTCCTTCAACAAAAATTTTAAATCCTTACTAAAATTAATCAGTTAGTCTAATCACATGGATAAAACGGTTCAAAAGAAGAGGATAATGGTTTAAAAAACTCCCATTGAACCCTTCAGAATATCCAGGATGCTCGCTGCTTTAGTCAGACTATTGCTGCTGGACACTAGTGAGAAGGCAGCACTGCTCAAACGTTTCTCAGGTGTAACATTACTGCCGAATGCATCAAAGCTGTTTTCAGGCAATGGAAAATCCACCCCAAAAAACAGCTCTTGGAAAACACTTTACAATCTAGTTGTAATTTCTTTTGCACATAAATAGTGACTGACTTTTATAAACACAGTAGAAAGGTTAAATATTTTCACAGTCAGAGTTTGACTTGCCCTGTCAGTTATGAGGTACTGGCTGTTGACTCATAAATCGTTGGCTGAGAGGTAACCTTCTCGTTCTGCATAGAGAGATCAAGCTGACTCAGATCACGGTGTTTCCGAGCAGAGTCATCTCATCACTTCATGAGCTGAAGAGAATGTGAGTGATATTCATATGCAAGTACATTACTGAAAGGCACAAGTGTGTGTGTGTGTGTGTGTGTGTGAGAGAGAGAGAGAAATAAAAAAGGATGACTACAAATATATTTTATAAATCATGATCCTATACAGTTAAATTACTAAGACAAAATAAGCACAGTCCAAATGTTGATTTATACCATATTCACTGCGGTGATACTGGGTTTACGCTGTGTGGGGCAGCTCCAATATTTAGTCTTGATTGAAAGTGTTTAGTCTTGGATATGGAACATGATGTGTTGGGAGGGGGGGGGGCACATGTGATATGACTGACAGAGATGTAACAGTGTCTGAATGTACACAGCCAGGATGCCCACTGCCCATGCTGTGAAGCCGAGATGTGCACTTTAGATCCAAGAAACAGATTACACTGGATTAACACTCTGGATTAACACTCACGAGAGACCATTATGTTAAGAGGAATGCAAACTCTTCTAACCAAATGATGCTTTTAGCGCATGCTGCCGTTGTTTGCATGGCACTGGTGACGCTGACCGTGTTACTGGTTTTAATGGTGTTTAATGGTGGCTTTGGCAGAACTGTGTCTGAGAATGGGGTCCTGCACAGCTTTGGAGCCTTTGCCTTCGCAGACCTAACAAGACTGGAGGAGATGTAAGCATGGGCTCCTGAGTACTACACTTCATACATTCCTTACATACATTCTCAGGCTAATGTGTGCTGTACCGGTAGTTCAAAAAATATGTTTAGGATCAGAACTGGTTAAAAAAAAAAAAAAACACATTTTGCTTTTTTTTCTACATACAGAACTATTACGAAATCAAAAAACCTTGTAATTATGGACAAAAATAGCTTCTGGGAGCTTCCCAAGCTGAGATATCTGTGAGTACAGGTTTTCTTTATTCTTCACACTTTAATCTTCCAGCGAGGGAAGGGAGTGTATTCCCACACGTCTGCAGCGTGTTTAAAGCCCTGTAACGTCTCCACATAACACAGCAGGACCCACACGCAGGTCACTTCCGTATAAAACAAGCACTTAGTCAGAGGACAGGAAATGTCCAGTTAACCAGCCACTTCCACTAAGCATCACTAAACCTGTGTCTGCTAATGCTGTGTTTTCAGGACCATTTCCAACACTGGTCTGCTAGTTCTGCCCGACTTCTCCAAGATCCACTCTGATGCTCTTGAGTTTTTGTTGTATGTATTCATATTATACTACACAGTATTTCTGAATGTTCCTCAGTGAATGTTTGACAGTCTACTAAAGGCCTGGCTTGCTGCCCATGTGTGGTCTTTGGAGGGATGTGTGTATATGTCATATGATAGGAAAGAATCCACAGCTGTTAAGATTCAAACTGAACTCAACCAGACAGCAAATGTCTGGATGCTTTTAAAGGTTTTGCAGCATTTGTATTGCGAATTTTATTTAACTGACAATATGCTGTTTTGCCAAATAGTGATCTACAAGACAACATGCACATCAGAGTGATTCCCAGCAACGCCTTCCTTGGCCTTACCAGTGGCACAATAACTGAGCTGTAAGGGCAGATGATTATTAGATAAAGATCATGTTTGCATGTGCGCAAAAACTCCTGCCACACTACATCTGTAAACATTATTATGTTTCCCTTATGCTAAAAAGGAGACTGACAAAGAACGGACTCACTGAAGTGGACAGAAACGCCTTCAACGGTACCAAAATGGAAAAACTGTGAGTGTGTTGGCTGGGGTTTCTATGCATTTAATGCCATTTTTGCGTATATCAACTCCACAAAACCTCCGTGTCCAACCCATGCCTCAGGTTTCTCACGGGGAACCAGCAGCTGAGGAGTATCCACGGCGACGCCTTCCTCGGAGCAGACGGCCCTGTCGTCCTGTAAGCACGGCTAGGTCCGCCTTTCCACACCACGCCAGCTGCCGTTTCACACCCGCACACCGAGCGAACAGCTCGTACGCCCCAGATATTATACGCTACCTGTGTGGGGCCTGACTGCTTTTTCCTTTCCTTAAAACACAGTACAAATATAAACAAGAAAACGTTACTCAACACAGTAAAAAGTAATAACGGACATGTAAGGTATGACTGATGAGACAGTGATTAGCCATCACCGTGCGCTACACAAGCCAGCAGTCAGAGCGGATGAGTGAGTGTGATGTGTGGCGGTCGTTGCAGGGACATCTCGCGCACCGCCGTTAGCGCTCTTCCCGACAGCGTGCTAAGGGGGCTGAAGCTGCTGACCGCCACCTCCGTCTACTCCCTGAAGTGGCTACCCAAGCTGGAGCTGTTCGCCGAGCTCACGCAGGCCAACCTCACCTACCCCAGCCACTGCTGCGCCTTCAAGAACTTCAAAAAGAACAAGTAGGTGAACCCGGGGCACGCGGCCGTGTGCCGCGCCGGGCCGCTCACCTTAACCAACGAGAATCTCCGCTGAAGAGCCTGAAATCGCGGTGCCAAATTGTAACCGTTCGCATTGAAAGGAACACGGCGATACCGCCCAAACTGCTCCGCAATTCACACGTGTGAATTATGTGCGCACGCAGGTCTGAGAGGAACCATCTGTGCGACGAGCCGGCTGCCCGCAATCTGGAGCCGTACTTTTTCGAGGAGCACTGCAGGGAGGTGACGGAGGTGGCCTGCTCGCCCGCGCCCGACGCGTTCAACCCCTGCGAGGACATCATGGGCTTCACCTTCCTGCGCGTGCTCATCTGGCTCATCAGCGTGCTGGCCATCGCCGGCAACTCCGCCGTGCTACTGGTTCTCCTAGCCAGCCGCTCCAAGCTGACCGTGCCGCGTTTCCTCATGTGCCACCTGGCCTTCGCCGACCTCTGCATGGGCCTCTACCTGCTCACCATCGCCGGCGTGGACGTCCGCACGCGCGCCCACTACTACAACCACAGCATCGACTGGCAGACGGGGCCGGGCTGCCTGGCGGCCGGCTTCTTCACGGTGTTCGCCAGCGAGCTGTCCGTCTACACGCTGACCGCCATCACGCTGGAGCGCTGGCACACCATCACCTACGCCATGCAGCTGGAGCGCCAGCTACGCCTGCGCCACGCCTGCGCCGCCATGGCCACCGGCTGGCTCCTGGCCGCCGGCGCCGCCCTGTTGCCCGCGCTGGGCGTCAGCAGCTACATGAAGACCAGCATCTGCTTGCCCATGGACGTGGAGACGGTGGCGGCGCAGGCCTACGTGGTGGCGCTGCTGCTGCTCAACGTGGCCGCGTTCGCCGGCGTGTGCGCCTGCTACCTGGGCATCTACCTGGCGGTGCGGAAACCCGCATGCGTGCCCGCCCACGCCGACACGCGCCTGGCCAAGCGGATGGCCGTGCTCATCTTCACCGACTTCCTGTGCATGGCACCCATCTCCTTCTTCGCCATGTCGGCGGCCCTCAAGCTGCCGCTCATCACTGTGTCGCACGCCAAGGTGCTGCTGGTGCTCTTCTACCCCATCAACTCCTGCGCCAACCCCTTCCTCTACGCCTTCTTCACCAAGACCTTCAAGCGGGACTTCTTCGTGCTCGCCAGCCGCTTCGGCTGCTTCGAGGCGCGCGCGCACGTCTACCGCACAGAGACATCATCCGTGCAGAACGGCGGCTGGACGCCCAGTCCAAAGACCAGCGACGGGACTCTGTGTTCGCTCATGCACATCACCCACTCACACTGACCACCAACGCCCCACCCCCATCTCCAACCCCCACACCCACCTCCACCTCCCAGACCCTCCAATGCTGTAGGGTACAAGCTGCTGTCCTCCACATATCCACATATGCGCCATTCTGTGCTGCTTGGACAAAACAAACACGAGAAAAGGAAATACGTCAAGTGCCTACTATGTATTCAACGTTTTTTTTCTTAACTTAATATTTCCCGTGTAAGTATGGTTAGCTTTTAGGCTTAGGATCAGGAGCATCAGGAGAGGAATGACATGCTACAGCACACAGCAAAACTATTGTTTCATCAGGAAAATATTTGTGGTGTTCCACTAGAATACACATTTCAGTAACATATAAATTGTAAACTCTGTATCTGAGCCCTTCTTACCTTCAAAATGTCGTATGTACACAAGTCTAATGTATGACCCAAATTTCTGAGTACATTTTTGCATGCAAACATTGGCAAAACACCTAAATGTCATTACTTCTAAATGTAGTACCCAGTGCAGGATGTTCCCACCTGTCCAGACATCTGAAATGACGTCAGGATTTTCACCTCATTTGAAACAAGACAGCAACAAAATCCCACCTCATCGTGTCAATCATTTCACTTGAAAGTTCATTTGTAGATTGACCACAGTATTCGCAGTGATGCTTAAGAGATTATGGGTTCTGTTCAGTCAGATTTACTGTATACTTACTGTGTAATGTACAAACAACAACGTTGTGCAGAGGGAGTAATAGTGTTGTAATGTCTTGTAATGTAAAAACAAATGACAGGTTACATATGCATAAACATGTCTTACACTCTGTAGTGCTGTGTAGTGCAGGGTGACCTTTCTCTTTCTGAGCACTGCAGTAGTCGCTAGTTCTGTGTGAGTGTAGCTAACTGCTCACAAGCCCACGGGAACGGACGATGAAAATGGTTTATGGCAGTAGGATGTAAAGCTCCAATCGGATTAAAAAAAATATTTTTGATCTGATTGGATTTATGTGATCAGACGGATTTGGCACATGCTTACATTTCCATGGCAGTTATACAAATGTGTTTCAACACAGAATCAAAAAGGTCCCTTATTTACTTCATCAAACATCAGTGCATGTGTAATTTTTTTTACATATATGAAAATTGTTACTTTTTGCTTTAAATGCCATATTATACGAGTTGCTAAGAGGTCTCAGATGTTTAGAATTAACATTAACACATTCGGGTGTTTAGTGATGGTTTTGCGAATTAAATGGTATCCATGGTTTTCTGAATTAACTGAGTGACTTCATTGGGACACATGCCAGGAGGACTGTGTGTGTGTGTGTGTGTGTGTGTGTGTGTCAGCAGAGAGAACACTGACCTCTGTTGCCATTTTGGCCCTTATCACCAATCTGCTTCATTCAGTACATGCAGCTTGTTCGGCATCACAGTAAACGGCAGAGCCAAGCCTGGACACTACAGCAGAAACACCACACCCTGCTGGGGACGGGGACAGGGACAGGGACAGGGACAGGGCAGCACCTATATGGGTGAGCACCGTGGCCCTACATGAACATGCTGCTTTTTGTCTACATTTATTTGTCATTACTGTGGTCTTTTGTGTCGATGTGATGGATGTCTTCAGCGTGATTAGCTAAAGTGCCGTGAGGTCCGAGGAGTGAACCCGAGGAGTGAACCTGAGGAGTGAACCCAAGTAGTGAACCTGAGGAGTGAACCTGAGGAGTGAACCCATGGAGTGAACGTGTCTGGCCTAGACCCCCATGTTGCTTATCTGTGCACCTGCACTGATGTTGAGCAACAAAACAGACAGAAGTTGTTCACTTTCTTTTTTTTTGTCAGTGTTTCAGAGAATAGGTAGGAGTCGTGTGTGTGTGTGTGTGTGTGTGTCTGACAGCTGCAGCTGGACTCTGTAGCCTGAACACACACAGGAAGGGGAATGCTGTATGACGATAGGCCTCAAGCCTCAAGGCCTAGAGTTCAAGGATACAGGTCAAGGGCCTAATGGACAGAGAACACCACACAAGGAGAGAGGGAAAAAAAGTACTAGATATTCTCCACCAAATATCATCATCTCTCACCCTCCCTCTGCCTACTTATCTAGAGTTGACAGTTATTATGGAGTCATTCCATTAACATGTAAACTATTCAACTGGTATAACCACCAGGTGGCAGCAAAGTTCAATAAGCCCATAATATTTGCCTCATATCCTGCCTATAAATCATAAGTAACAGACAAAAATCATAAAAGAAACATTTTTTATTTTGTAATACCATATATAATGCAACAAGTGCATATCTTTGGCAAAAATAAACTTTATAAACATTTTATTAACAGAGGTTAGCTTACAAAACCAAAAGGTTCAGTCTGTCAGACAGACGTGGCAGACAAATGTGAGCAAACTGATTGGATTGGCAGCTCTGAATTAGTAGAACATAGTAATAATAATAATAATAATAATAATAAAATGATCACTAACCTGTATCACATAGAGGTTACCAGAAGCTGTGTAATTAACAAAATATTCTTGGTCTGGGAGAAGCAAGTGCCAACTTTCAATAACCCTCAACCCGAATACTACAGCCCTGTCGCTCACCTCGAAATCTTCTCCAGGAATACTCACACTCTGTGCCATTACTATGTACAGATCAAGGGTAATTGGCAGCCTTGGTGACAGTGGTTAGGCCACAACTTCACATTGGCAGGCATTTGAAGAAGCAATATTAAATAGGGGAGGTTTCGAAGACCCGCTTGGGAACAGATAAAACGTTCCACAGCCATCACAGGACTCACTGGGCACGCACGGAGAGCAGGTGATGAACTCTCCGCAGATTTAACAGGCGGCTGTGGGGCCAGGCGGCTGTGGGGCCAGGCGGCTGTGGGGCCAGGCGGCTGTGGGGCCAGGCGGCTGTGGGGCCAGGCGGCTGAGGGGCCAGGCGGCTGAGGGGCCAGGCGGCTGAGGGGCCAGGTCCAGCTCGTCCTGATCAGGGATAAATATGGCCAGAACTGAAAATAAATGGCAATGGTATTTCACTCACTCAGGCAGATAAAAGCTGAAAAGAAAAGAAAAATCAAACACTTAAAAAAAAAGAAAGAAAAAAAAAAAGAGAGATCAAAGTCACAGAGACAGCTGCAGTGGCTGCTGTCAGTAATATCCTTGAGGAATTCAGGGGAACCACAAACCTAGACATGAGTTTGGACAGAGAGTCCCACAAGTTCCGTATGGAGACTACGTGTTCAGGTCAGATCCACTCCCAACACTGCCCACCCACGCTAGCACTTCCCCTCTACACTGCCCGACATCCTGCAGGTCTGTTCCCATGACCCCCCCACCCCCACCACCCCCACCAGGGCTGCTGGGATAGCTCTGTTCCTCTCCCTGCTGGCCTGCGGCCAGCTCGCTTCCAGAGGCTGTATTGTGTTCAGCTTCCTCCCGGGTGTGGGGCTCCCTGTGCAGGAGGGCCTACTGGAGCTGGAACAGACCACTCCCCCCCCACCGCGCCCCACCCAGGGCACCGCCCATTCGCGAGGGCGGTCTTCTGCGATCGCTCTCCGTGTTTGTGGCGGACACGGGCCAGTCTGAGGGCTGTGATGCAGGGGCCGGACGAGGCAGGCGGCCGGCCGGACCGAACGCGACTCGCCGCCGCCTTCCCAGAGTCCTTTGCTATGCTTGCCTAAATGCAAAAGCGAGGAGGGTGAACTGGGAGTTAAGGCAGTGAACACGATGGCACGAGACTACACTGACTACACAGGTCAACGGGGGACAAATACTGATGTGTGTGTGCATGCCAAGAGCAACGGCTTCGCGATCGGGCCACTGATCTCCTCGACGTGACACGTATATATGTACTGCTCTGGGAGACAGGGTAAGGACACCGATCCAATCAGGATGGACAGGAAAGTCACATGGTTTTGACATCATATCTGTGATAGCACAGGGCTCCAGGGGACATGCTATCTTCACCACACAAAATACAAAAACAGCAGTACAAAAATAAAATAAGTATTCAGGTCAACTAATTATTGCATTTATCTTTGTATCATATTTCTTATCCAAAGTCTTATGATCCAAAATCAATGGCACTTCCATATTTCCATTTTTTTTCTTAGTTTTTTTTTTTTTCCTCTGCAATGAAGGCCAAGCCACTTGGGACCATGTACAATCCATGCACTCATTCTCACTATAAATAGGTTTATGTGGTTTTGAGATGTGGAAGCATGCAAATCTCCTCTGGGTTTGTCCCCCTCACTGTTCCACTGTTTCACTCTTCCACTGTTCCACTCTTCCACTATTCCACTCTTCCTCACACCCTTTCATTCATGAACAGAGCTTCCAGCAGTGGCTCGGTGTGCACCCTCCTCCTTTACTGTTGACTGCACAACAAAAACGTGTCAGTATGGCTTTTCTCTCCTGTGTATGTGTTAGTATTGCCAGTTTAATGAGATGACAGAAAAATTGATCCAGGTTTGAAAAAGAAAAAAGAAAAGAAAAAAAAAACCAACCTAAAACAAACTAACACCAACAGGAGGGGGACCAGAGGAGAGAGTCCCGGAGGCTCGAGGAAGGAGTTCCGTAGGGAGGAGCAGCGGTGACGCCTTCAATTCCTGTTCAGCTTCCTGCTCTTGCGCCTGGAGGTGCCCAGGCTGGTGTGGATGCCGGCCAGGTGGAGGAGCGAACCGGCCGCCTCCTTCAGCTCCTCGTCCAGCTCCGCCCTGGGCTCCCGCCTGGACCTCTTCCCCGATGGGTGGCCCCGCGGCGGGCCGTGCGCGCCGGGCACCCCGCCTCCCCTCTCCTGCTGCCCCTGCTCGCCCGGGCAGGACGGCGTCCTCTGCGGGGGAGGGGCCACGGGCACGCTGCTGTAGTTGTGGTCCTGCTTGGGGTCGCAACTCACCAGCACCCTCCGGGACAGGTCAATGGGTCCCTCCTGATCATCTGGGACACGGCAGGACAGAAACGAAGACGACACGTTTAGAAGCATCGGCAGCCGAAAGACGGAGTGAGAATATGCGATTCCCCCCCCCCACCACCACGTCTGGAGGAAACCATAACAGACCACACCGGAAGGGAGAATGGGAGAAGCGGGAAGATGGATGGTGTGTGGGTGATGGAGTCTCTTACATGAGGCAATGTGATGCTCTGAGGCAGACTTTAACAGCATCATAGCAGTGGCAGCATCAAAGTCAGATTCTGCAAAGAGAAAGAAACATGGACACGGGACTTGACTGCCAATGTACCAGTCTCTGTTCACACGTCAGTGTGTGTGTGTGTGTGTGTGTGTGCGTGCGCGCCCGTGCGTGCACTCGCGCAAGTGAATGAGTCACTTGCAGCCAGCGCGATCCCTCATTACAAAAGCACCAGTGCCTTGGTTGTCAAGGTTACAAAATACAAGAGAGAGGTGGCATTTGTAGCGGCGTGTAGACCGGCAGAGGACGAACAGAACAAAGGGAGCCGAGATGAGTGATGCGCCTAAACGTGTAATGATACATTTGCCCATGGTGTGTGAAGGATATGAGTTGCTTGGGGTTCTCCGGAGCAGAAGCGATGCTACAGGACGCTCACCTTTCAGGGAGTAGCCCTGCTCCTGGGAGAACAGGTGACGCGGAGGAGAAGAGGCACTGTGGAGAAAGCACAGTCACTTACATACAGCAACACACACACCTCCGCGCTCGCCCCCCACTTCACACGCGTGCGGCAAGCGCTGAGAATAAACTTGTAAGGGCCCCGTTCGAGTTACTAGGACGGGGCCCCCCGGGAACTTGATGTGGTTTGTAATATCGGAACGAGACGGTCGGGGTGAAGCTGGTCACCTGGGGGGGGAGGCGGGCGGGGTGCAGAAGGCCTGTGCGTTAGGGAAGTGTTGCTTCTTCAGGGCTTGCATCAGAGTGGGCCGGAACTCAGGGTGAACGCACCACAGGGAGCCTTTCCCATTGGTCTGGGTCAGAGAGAAGGCGGGGTTAGCAAGCGGAGGCGGAGAGAGAGGCTTTGGCGAAGTGTCACGGCTAAATTCCACCACGTCGTCTCACACGTCCACACACCCACTGCGTAACGCGAGTCTGGAACTATTGCACTCAGCGAGCAGTTAGTCTTGCGCCCGCCAAGGCACGTCGGCTTCCTCGGGCGCTACAGCACAACTGGCCGGACCCGTTTGCCCGCCGACGTGCACGTGCACGTCTGTTTGTGCTGGGCTGTGCACGTGCAGGTATGTGTACATAAAACAGGCTCATCACCTCTTTGTCTGAGGTGCAGTCCTGCTGGGGTAATATGACCTTGACACAAATCACCAGCCGTTCTCATAAACAGGAAAGAGGAAACATTGCCATGGCAACAGACATCAGCCGGGGCTACATGAAACCCACAGATTCACACACACACACACAAACTCACACACTTTCTTCAGTTCACACTAAAGTGAAATGAAAGCACCCCAGTGCCACTACGCAGCCAGACGTAGGGCCTGTGACAGGCCGCACTCATTAAGGCCAAGGACGACTCTGCTGTCTTCTGCTCCTCCGTTAAACGCACCTCTGTGCTTCATAAACGTGCCTCTCACCACAATTCACGTGAAGCCACGCGGTTAATCAGACATCCAGCTCTGAGCTCTGCCTGGCCATAGTCCTGCGAGGGACATTCAGTAGAAGACAGGAACGTGGACCGTTTGTGGGTGGGGTTGGTGGTTGCAGGTCTTACCTTGCCGAGGCTTCTCTCCACTTTGCGGAAGCACTTGTTAAGGGATAGGTTGTGGCGCACAGAGTTCTTCCAGCCAGTGGGGGCGCTGGAGAAGTAAGGGAAGTGTTCCAGGATCCAGCCGTAGATGTCCTTCACGGGGAGCGATTTGCTGGGAGACTGCTCGATGGCCATGTAGATCAGGAGCGAGAAGGAGAACGGAGGTTTGGATTTGAGGGGATCCCGTTCGCCGCCCGGACTGCCGGACGAAACGGAAGAGGCGGAGGACGAGGACAGGGCGTGGCCCCGGGGCGACCCGCCGCTGCCCTCAATGTCAAACAGCGGCGCGCTGCAGGGCGGAGCTTCAGGCCCTCCCAAGGTGAAGTTCTGCAGTAGATTCTCATGGAGCCAGTTCAGATTGGTCAACTCATCATCTTCGGGCTCCACCCCAGACACGCCTACCATCACGGCAGGACCAATCCGGTCCAGACTAGTGGCCAGAGGGCTGGAGGCACTTTCCGCTTCCGGAAGAGTCCCTGCTCCACACATGCCCTGAGAGCCTGGAGATTCGGCTTTCTTATCCGGAGACATCCCAATTATCGGACCCATCAAACCAGGAGGGTCTGCAGAGGCAAACAGAAACAAGGAGAAGATAAGAGTCACGTTGTGTTAAAGAGATTCTACAGTACAGGCTAAAGAACAGGCGACTGCAGGACTTGTACGAGGACACGCAGACAAATTCAACGGGATGGGATGAAAGAAATCACAGGTGATCACAAAGTTTGTAAATTCAAACGTGCTTCTGTCGAGCGAGCGAATACCAAGATCACTCAGAGCAAGGTGTTATTATTTATATCAAAATTGCGCAACCCTGTTTAACAGGTCTTGTACCGTCTCAAAATAGGAGGGAGGCTGTGCCAACGACACGCAGTGTCCTGGCACTGTGCCAAAGACCACACTCAGGTTCAGTCAGGCAGGGACTGGGAGTTCAAATCAGAGACAATCCAAAATTCTATTAGGGGACATTACAGGCACATCTGCTGTATGGCTGCGTTCACTCCATTTGTGGCAGCACATGCTCCGCCATAAAGCACGTCCTCCGCACTCTCACCCTCCTTCATTTACCTCTCTTTCTTTGGGGAATTGAGAGGCTCTTGAGGGGTCCTCAGGACAAAGTGAAGGGCCTCTTTAGGAGTCTGCTGGAGTGCCTGAGAGGACTGCGATCCTTGCCTTCGGCGTGCGGCCACACTAGAAGAACCGCACCGCCGCGAAAAGAAGAGAGCGAAGGAGCGCCGCCCAAATCCTACGCCCGGGCCCACGGGCCTGGCGATGACCTCCACCCGCGGCTGCTTGGAAGAGGACAAAGAGGCTGGGGGAGAGATGGGGGAGAGGCAGGGCCTCGTCTCCCTCGCCGGGGAGGCGCGCGGCGGCATGGCCAGCCCCGCACACAGCCCTGAGCAACAGGAAGCCCCACCGGAGTCCAGGGGAGACAACAGCCCTTCGCCGGCCAATCAGAAGGCTGCTCAGACGCAACTAAATGGCTTCCTCTGATGGACAGCCACGGAAATCACACAGAATACACTGATGAATAAATAATCGTGTGGAGCAAAGGAGGCCTGTCTGCCAGTGAGAGCGACTGCCTCGCTGCTTTTCCGACTGGTACAACCACTCAAATGAGCCACTGCCATGGAAACCATACAGCACATCAATAAATAAATAATCACCTAAAGTGCTGCACTGAATCACCGGCTCCCTGTAGCCTGTCTGTCTCTCTCTCTCTCTATCTCTCTCTCAATCACTCACTCACTCACACTCTCTGGAGGAAAAGGGGAGGGGGTGTTTCTTCCTCTTTAAAGTCTTTCTTTTTCCCCTCAAACAAAAAACCTCTTCCTGTTCAAGTGAGGAACTCTTTTTGTTTACAAAGTGAACTTTAGCTGCTACGGGAAGCCTCGGTCTACGCGTCAACGCGTCTCCGAGGTGCAACTCCACCACACGGACACGCAGACACAGACGGAGGCTAGACGGCAGTCTTCCGCCTGGCCTCTGTACCCGGCTGTGCAGACAGCAGGTTCTCCGGAGAGCAACTCTGAGCTCCTGGACGCAGTTCTTCTGCTCTCCATGTCCCTGCTCCGATCTCTGCATCACACGCTGCCTGTCATTGACCTGCCTCTCACTGACCATTAGCAAGACAAAGGCGACACACTCCTACAAACTCATCAGCACATCTACAAGCCCCCCATCCACAAACAGAGACAAAGCTAATGACGGCACTCAACGCGTCTCGGCCACTTCAAACACGAGCCCTCGTAGATGTGCACGGGTGGAGCACCTTCAAAACACACACACACACACACCCACATGTATACATTACACACCCACACGTACATGAAACACACAGCACGGAACTTTGCAAATAAGACAAAGCTCTTTCAAAGCTTTGCCCCCCCCCCTACCTCCCCCTTCATTTTTGCAGTTAGAAATAAGAACTTTGGTCACTTATGGTCTTTCCAACAGGCAAGTCAAATCCAGCAACAATAAAGGGCCCTGCTGTTGAATCATGCACATCACTCTTCCAAAGAGACAGGCTGAAATACTCTCTAAAAATATCCTACACGCGCCTCTCCCATTCCTATCACCCAGCCTTGGCAGCCTAATTTCCATCAGCGTTAAAGGGAAGATTAATTCCCCGCCGAACCGCGTCTGCCGTGCGTTTCCAAAGTTATCGAGGGATGGGGAATCCATTGCTGGTTGGCATGACATCAGTGCAGTGGGGTCACTCTGTGTGAGCAGAACACTGAGAGGACGAGCCTGTGTGGTCAGTGTACCACAGCTACGGGCCGCCGGGAGCCAGACTCCTGCAGGGCGGACTCTCTGTCTGCGTGTACGTGTCCTGTCAGAGCTGCTGCGCGGGACTTCAGGTGCGGGACGGCGTGCTGTGAGAGAGTGATCTGGACAGCCCAACGGGAAGGTCACCTACAATCGTTACACAGTTGTCGGGGAGATTAACCGCTATCGATACGAAAAGTTTTTCACCTACAAATTCATAGTGGACTTTGTTGTTGCCCCTGGCGGGGTCCTCGACACTGTGGAGACGGCTGACGGAAACAAACTGCCCTGTCGTGTTTCTCGCAAGAAATTCAGGCAAGAAATTCTAACGGTGTCTGAAATCCCCTTTAGCAATGGCAAATTTGCCAATCACTACCTAATATAGCACAAAGTCGTACTAAGTCAATCTTTGCTTGTTTAGAGCCTCATTTTCTCCCAGCATGGGGTTTGAGAAGCCAAGCCAGTTAGACATGCGCAAGAAAGTGTTCTGGACTCAAAAACGCTCTAATCCTAAACCTCAAGGACACAGCATCAAAAATGGCTAAGGTTTCTTTTTCAAAGCAAGCCAAACATAACAAATTTTAAAAAATAACAACATTTTCACCCGATATCACACCATGCATCGACCGTTTAAACTCACCATTTAGCCTACTCAGATAACTGATCGTGTAGATCGCTGGGCCCCACGTGAATTCCCAACTGCTGATGAATTTCACATCACGTAGATAAAACACTTCATTGAAAGTGTTTTGTTCAATCACATTGTTGAGTATTACTGCACTTGTGCCAACAACCTGTAACCTTTAGGCTGATACCATAGGGCATCTCAAATTCTCACAAAATGGGGAAATGAAGTCATGGAAATGGAAGGTACACCCTCTTTATTTACGACTGCAACCACGATCATCCATAGCAGGGGAGTCCAACAACTAGTCCCCACTTATTAATTAGGCATTCCGAGACCCATTTCTCAAGACCGTTTCTTGCAGCACCCAAACATGTCTGAGTATAAAACAAACGTGGGCTGTTGCAGCCAGCGTGCTGCTCGCTGCCCGTTCAGTGTCCCTCTCACACCCAGCCATCTCAATTAAACACACCCAGTTTATTCAGGCAGGCGTGACCCAAACAATAGAGGCCATTGTAAGCAGGGTGACACAAGCACTACAGGGTTCAGGCTGGCTCTCTGTGTCGAGGCAGCGCCCAACATTAGCATCGCTGTCAATGGGCAGAGGGGCCCTGACAGCCTGCCGGCTGCTCAAAACCAAAAGTGCTTCAGAGCGAAGGAGACGGATGCTAAAGGGAGTGGGAGAGAAGCCCGGGAGCCCCCGGCTGGGCTGACAGAGCGTGTGTGTGTGGGGGGGCTGGGTACAGTGAGGGCACCGTGCTACCTAGTTCAAACTTGGGTGGGAGGGTTGGGGGTTGTAGGGGGAGGGGTCACATTTGCAAATGAAATCCAGAGCATCGCCTATATTTGATTACCACTCCCCGACGTGGCCGCGTAGCCATGGCAACCGAAGCGTTACAACCTCCTGGGGATGAGGGTTGCACCTCATGGTCTGTCGCTGAGGGCATGAGGAAGAAAAGGGGCTAACTGCAGATGAGAAATATGTGCAGCTGGGCCATAGCGAGAAGATGGCAGGAGGAGGGGCCAGCAGACAAAGACGCAGTCATTAGTTGGCGGGTGAAGGCAAGGACACAAGTCAGGGCTTTTTTTTTTGTTGTGACATGTTTTGAAAATGGCAAATGGTCCACTCAGATAAGTACCAATGCAAAGGATCTTATAACGCCACTCATTCCTTCTGCATTATGACGGTCATAAGCACCTTTTTGATAACACCAGGGTTATCACCACTCATCAGCTGACTGATATCTGATATAGATTTTTGTCAAGGATCTTTTTACGTGATTTGAAAGGAAAAAGCTCAAAAAGAGTACGTTGTGCATGTATATGGGAGATTGAAGAACTGTTTATTAGCATGAAGGACTTTTAAAGCAAATCCCCACTTCTGCACTTTCTCTGTTCTGTGAGAAACAGAGCACATATTTGGACGCCACACCCACACCATACCTGACAGTGTTAGTATCATAATGAGACTAATTCATTTCCTTGCCCATTGTCAGGAGAGCTCCAATAAGCAAGGGATCATTCGCAGTGCCCTACAAGCGCCCTCCTGAGAGCAGCCTTAAGGAACCACCATAATGCAACACACTGTTCATTAATTCTGCAAGATAGTCAGGTCTCAGGAAGACAATATCCCACTGGACATACCCATTTCTTAACCAACGAGCATCACGTGAACCAAATAAAAAATATATATGGACTTACAGATTTAGGTCAGAGTCCTAGATGATAAGAATTATAGCCAGGCAAAGCTGTACTTCCAACGGCAAAATGAGCAAACTGCAAGCCAAATAAAAATCTAGGTTCAACAAGCAGTGTCGCTGCTCGCTGCACGTGACAAATATATACATACCGTAACTAAATAACACTATAACGTTATATCTGCCCGCGTGAGGACCACTCTGTGCGTGGGTGTTGCGTGTTTACAGTCTGGGGTGTTGAAGTGCATTACTCTTTCGGCCATGAAACCGGAGCGAAATGATGTGATCATGTGACACGCGAAGCGGAACGACTGATACGAGTTGCTTACTCGTCCTTCTCTCCTTGCTCTCAAAGTACAGCTGTGTGCACTGACCACGTGTCAATGTCACTCACAGCCCTAATCTAGCCACTCCGCCGGAAACGGAGACTCAACGTTGGCGTCGACCACATTTTGATGTCAAAAACTCAAGAAAACGATCATACCTTCCATGTAAAAACGCCGTGTAGGAACCAATGCGCAGCGATATTAGACAACAACACGAAAATGGAAACAAAAAGTAACAATACCAGCCCCCACCCTCTACTCTCCTGTTACATAGTTGCCCTACATTCTCAGCACTCCAAACAACATGGATATGTTTGTAACCTTCACTTACAACCTTTTTTTTTAAATCCACAATTTTCGGTAATGGTCATTTCGTGCTCATTCGCTCTTTTATTCCGATAGATTCTGAACTGGGTGATAAGTCAACAAAATGAAAGTGGATAAAGTACTTTTGTACGTAGACTTTGCTCACCGACTTACACTGAACTGTAAACATGAGAACGTTATTTCAACAACCTAAACAAAACTAAAACGTACATTAGATAAAACATTTAAATGTGAAAAAGACCAGGTTTGCCTAAACGCAGGCGTTTGGCCAACTTAGCTAGTTAGCTACGTAGCAAAGGGGCTAATGCGTGGCTCCAAACTGCCTCCACTCCAAATGCTGTTTGGTTCTGTTAAGCAGCATCGCATATAAAGCGTTTGCCGAATACTATCCTTTATTTCACTGTAATAAATGTATATAATAAAGTATTAAAATGAGTCGTCTGGAGCTGCAGACAAAACGTGTCGTGTAAATGAAGCGAAAAGGCGAAACGCGTGCATTCCAGCGATTCAACTTAGTTAGCTAGCTAGACGGATCACATGGTCGCAAATTCGTGGGATTTTTTTTGCATGTTAAAACGAAACAAAAGTAATTTCACTGGAAACAAACGTTCGGAAGTAATTCTACACAGACCAAGTAGCAAATAAAATATATAATATATATACATATATATATATATATATCGATCTGTGCGCGTGAATTAAGGGCAGTGCATACAGAAAGCTGTGGGGGTTTATTGCCCGGATTTTATGTCATATTCCATTTTCGTTATACTAAACATGTTCATGTAAAATCGCTATTGGGTACAGACGTTTGATTTACACGCAGCGGTATACATTATGAATCAAGCGGAGAGACGGTGACTTACATTCGTGCATTCTAAGGTCGTGTCCGACGACAAAGCCTCGGTGCGCTCATGCGGTTTGCCTTTTCTCCCGTACTGTGTCAAAAGATCAGCAGCTGCTTCCTCCATCCACGCAGCGCAGACATCACGCTGCACAGCAACGCTACCGTACCCCCCTGCCGTCGCCAAGGCAACAAGGCCACCTCAGCCAATCATAGCCCTGCTCTCTGATATCCCCTGACAACTGCCGCAACGCAGTAGCGGTGTTTTTTTTTTTTTTTAGCAGACCTAAGCGATTGCGCTCGCCATTCACCGCGCGTTTCCTCGCGCTGGGTCTGTGCATGGGCACACTGCAAAAGTTTTACGTTTTTTTCATTCATTCTCGTTTAAGAATCGAATAAAATTATTATGATCAACATAGGCGCAATTAAATCGTCATGTGACGTCATGCAGTATAATAATATATCTAGTTTCTTAACGCGCTGTGCCTCGTATAAAGGTTATATGCCTGTTCTTTGCACACATTTTGGAGGAAGTATTTCGTTAACGTGGTAACGAGGTCAGATGTTCATTACGTCAATCAGCGGGGGAGTCCTGAAGGCTGATTGTGAAATGGAATTTCGCGTCGTGACGTAGAACCCTTGTTCTCTTTCGCTATGTGACAAATGCACGTTTATTATCGTGCCTGCTTAGAAGGGTTCAACAAGCCGACGTGGACTGAGATAATGTGTGCGGCAAAATCACAAATAGTACCCTTCAGTTTGAAGTCAATGTTTCTCAGGCACAAACCAAACAAAAACCCATAGCCGTCATTCTAAATGTACCACCAGGTTTTAAAATGTTAGCTTTCTACAGAAACCAATAATAGCCCTAGTAATGTGTGTTATTTTCCCTTCAATAGTCTACATGTTAATCCCCACTGTCATATAATTGATTTGTGGCGAGGTGAATAAGTCATACGGGGCCACAGGAGGGGGGACTGTAAGCAGAAGCTTGTCTGGTTTTGTAAAGGACAGTAAGGACAAAGCTGGTAGGAGACTTGACTGAGGCGATTTCAGGGGCACACATACTCATGAAGTGTCCACACCCAACAGAACAACAGTGCTACTATTTGGCGTTTCTTCATAATCTGCATAAACTCTCGTATGCATCACCGGAGCCTAGCATCCATCCCTTCTAATATCACATGCAACCCAGGGAAGGTTATCTAGTCCCGAGGGGAAAGGACATGAAAACACAGTTGTTAGCTATTTTAATTCTAATTTGCACCACGTCCAGAAATCTATAGTCACTTATTTGATTAGGTTTAGGCTGAAGTATAAATGTTCTTTAGTGTAACTTTTTGAAAACATACTGCTTGCATTTTTTATTGAACTATATAAGTATATAAATGAAAGTGCTAGATGCAGAACAACAGAGCAATTATTCCTTGCTTCACATCTAGTTTAATATCCAAACAACTGGGCTAATACAACTCACATCCACCGATAAGCGGCTCAAGGCCAAGGGCATGTGCACACGCCTCATGTTTCCATCTAGTCAAGCAAATCTGTGCTGCCAGTAATGGTCATCTGTCTAATCGAATGCCTCTACAACACTACTGACATTTTAATGCTGTTACCTATAGTGGTTTCTCACACACTATGCCCAATGTAAGCACGTGTATTTGAAATTGACCTCATGAGATCTCTTGGTGTCCAGCATGCTTAAGAGCTATAGTCGGAGTATGTAAAAATGCTGCAACATGGATATAAGAACTAATAAAAAATTACTAAAAAGGTCACTTGTTTTCTATGAACAGTGTAATCTACAAGCAAGTCCTGCTTAACACCATTAAGCCTAGATTACACCCTCACTGAACTAGCCCAGAGAAAAGCCATGGTTAGTAAGGGTTTTATATATACACACAGGACAATAATTAAAATACTTACTGCTAGTTAGAAACAAAAAAAGGCTTATTATTTGAGTGTCAAAAACACCAGAGTGGTAATCAGTTAGGAACTAAACAACTGTTACCTCTCAGTAAACCATGACTTTATAACATGTTAATAAAGGCAATTTCAAGAAAAAAAAAAACTACACTGCATCAGTTATATTTATAAAATCCTGATTCTAATGTTATATGAATTATATTTGTATAACATGGATGACCAAAATGCCATCAAACTAGTCGGTCAGACGGGTCTAAACACCAAGGGTCTTTGCTTAAGTCACTGGCTCAGAGAACAAGCCCACATATGCATGAGCATTGAGAAAAGCTCAGGCTTTATGAGTTGAGTCAATACTGGCCTAGATGTTTTATCAGAAATGATAAAAACCCACTCAGGCAAGCTGCAGTAAAATTCTACAGCATTGATATTTAAGGACTTTGCTTTCACAATATTTGCTTGGTGTACATAGACAGCTCAGCATATTGACTCATTTCTCCAGGGCCACACCTGCCACCACGATAGGGCTGTATTTTACAATATCTATAACGCAGTCATATTTGACAAGCTCTTGACTGTAGAGCGCTAGGTGTTTAATTGCGCATTGTGTTGACGGTCATAAAAAGCTTTCAAGGGAGAAATTAGTAGCATTAATGAAGGCTGGAGCCAAATGTTTCCAAATCCAAATGCCTGCAGCTGGATGTCTGAGGGAGGCAGTGCAGCTCGGCTGGGCCGCGAGCCAGTTGCAGTGAAGGCACCGCACTCAGTCGGGAGGACCAGACTGGGGAAGGGAGTCATGACCACTACGGAGATTACTACAGTGACAAATCTGGTCGGAACAGAGCAAGAGGGAAGGGGGAAAAAGCAAACAAACAAAAAAAAAAAGAAAAACATGAATTCTTATAAATCTGGTGGCAGTCAAGTAAATGAAATGCTACAAAATAAAAACACCATTAGTCTTGATCTAATAAAGTTTATTTTCTTAAAAATGACCAGTTTCCTTTTTTCCTAGGAAATTAAACCCTTTTTAAATTCATACTAGCATCTACATAATGATTATTGAATACTTCACAATATATTAAGTCTAGATGTTATGGTACATGCATACAATTCAGGCGGCATGAGAAGCCACAGTCACCACATTACACATAGATGGGGATGAAGTTGAGAAGCAGAAAGACAGTGAGGCTGTAGAGATGCGTCTCAGCTAGGAGGCCAGGGCCTTCAACATGGTGAACTCCAGCAATGTTTTTCAATTCTATGTAACACAACAGGCACACGATGGGCCATGGACCCAAAAGGAAAAAAATATATTCTAATAAAAGTGGGGGACATTTGTATCAATGTCATGTCGATGAAACAATATATGGATAAGTGTAAAGTCAGCAGGGATGCAGGGTTTCAAACCGCTGTTATTAGCAATGTGCTGATGGGAAACTCGATTGCCTTTGGGACCCTAGTAGCACTTAATTCTTGGTCTAGAAATTACTTTTCTAAACTTTTAGATTTTTTTCTTGAAAGAACAGAAATATGCAGAGAATCCTTCTGTTTTTCTAAATGGCAGTGGACAGTGAAGCCAACACCGTAAGGGGCTTTTAAGAACCACAGCCAAAGGGAAGAGTATGCAGACCGCTTCACACCATGCATATCAAAAACCATTGCTGGAGGACTTTTTAGTGTTACGTTTTTCAAATCTTTTTCTTCGCTAATCCTCTTTCACAGAAAGAATTTATATGCTGAGACACAAAATGATTACAAGCCTAACATGCGCTAACGAAAATATTAATAACAATAATAATATTATATAATAAAATAAAAGACATTCAAATACTGTAAGATTTTTTTTGCTTGAAAATACAAAACTACATGAGAAAGCATTAAAATCATATTTGTTGATCTGTATAACATTAACATATTAAAAAAAAAGCAAGTGCTAACCACATTTTTTTTCTGACTTTTTTTTTTTATACCATACATATATTCAGCACATCTGTTACCTAGAAACAGTTGCCAAGGAAGCCATGTCATCATGGCTCTGCCTTGTGTCCAAGAAGCCTCTCTGGGAAGAAGCTATGGCTCCAAAGGTTTCTGGCCACTGTCAGGTCTGTACAAAACTGCAGCAGAACTTCTCCACTTGAACCTGCACGCCTCACTGAGACTGGACAGGGTGGGCGGCTTGGAAGGACCAAGAAAGTTTCCATCGTTATTCCTCCAAAACGTGACTCCACTGTTGTCCGATCTCTTAAATCTCCAGAATCCTGAGTCAACATATTGCTTCTCTGTGCAACTCTCAACTCTTCCAAAGTTTTTCAACATTTAACTCTTTGCAGGCAGAAAGCCATTTTGAACTGAAAAAGGAGATTTCTTGTTTCAATTAGCATCAGAACACTTTCCATCTAGAGATACACAGACATCTCACCAGCAAAGAGGCTTCCCATAAGTGTTCTGCATATCTCCTCTCAAATGGTTCTTTCCCCATATATCAATTTATTCAGTCCTTGTGTCCCGTTGCTTTACAGAGTCTTTCTAAGCCCAGAGTGGCAGAAGCTCATTATAGGCAGGTTAAATTAAAGACCAGAGTGCTGATATGGAGGATGGCTTCAGCTTCAGTTGTGTTGTAAAGTATTAGACTCTATAGGAGGTGCTGAATCATACAGAGTGTCCGTGTCATGTGTTGGCTCTCCGGCTAATGTGCAAGGGTTTGACAATGTACCTGCACCACAGTCACAGAAAAACCTAAGGGATTAGATAACAGATGGTGTCAGATCAGCCGTGCATGGATTAATTCAAGCCAACAGTAGTAATTCTTTAATTTAACTAAAAATGATGAAATGTAAAAAATATATATATATATTGTAATCAGTACTTCTGCAAAGGAGTAACCCAACTGTAACATGGGATATGAACAATAAAGCTAGTGAGTGTATACTAACCTATCATGCCGTATAAACTCAACATCATGTCCTTGGTGGCACTTCTTGATACAGTTCACACAGATGGCATTTCTGTCTGTTGTATTACAGGTGTGGCACCTAAGGCAAAATGCAGAAGGAATACTTATGTTAATAAACAATAACCTCTGAACTACAGACCTGTTTCAACTTCCTTAAGGCAACTATCACACCAATTACTGTACCTGTAAAAATCGTGCATGGGATAGCTGGTGTAACTGGAAATCTTGTACAGGCACTGACCTCTGCTCACAGCCTTCTCTATGGCATCCTGATTGTTCATGATTTTGTTGTCTGAAGGATTAATGAGGGACATCTCCATTAGATGATACCCAGGGACAACGAACAAACAGACTCTCTAAGGGTCAACAGTATTTACCTTTCATTGTGACATTGACACCAGAGGCTAGAAATAGACCTCCAAATCTGTTGTTGAATATTTGATTGCCTTCTAAGGTTGCTGTAGCATGATTCGTGATCTCAATGCCTAAATGGAACAAATGAGAAACATAATACAGTATTTATAAATAAATTATAGCGTAGTACTAAACAAAAAGACCAAAACGTAATGTAACAAATTAAAAAAAAAAAGTAAAAGTAACTAAAAAGCTAAAAGCATAGGTTTGTCTTCTCAAAATACACTGAATAATAAAAGCAATTTACGCTCATGAGAGGGCGGAACATTTAGAAAGTGTACAACACTACAATACAGCGCTTCTCTACACACCACCTCACCTGCAGCAAAGCCATCAAATATTCGGTTCTTCCGCAATACGGGGTGACTGTTTGTACTGATGAGAACACCAGCCTGGGCGTTCCTGAAGATGTCATTTTCTTCCAGCAACCCTGTGTGCATGCATGCACACACACACACACACACACACACACACACACAATTTGTTGCAGCATGCTTGTGGACAGCATAAGATTCATTATAGTCAAGCACATTTAAATAAACATCCATGACTGGTCATTTTGATCTACCACATGCCTAGGGATTTGCATTTGTATAGAAAGCTTCCTTCACAGAAGACCTATAGAGAACAAGCCATTCCTTCTGCCTTACCCCTCCCTCCATTGAATATGCAGATACCACCATCCCGGCCGTCGTGGATCTTATTCCTGCGAAGGGTGGGGTTGCTGTCTGTCTTAATCCACACTCCTGCCATGGCATTGTCAAAGATCTCATTGTCTTCAATGAAACCAAGGCCTGTGGACGTACAGCCGCAATGTTACAGACAAACAATATGAGTGTTCTGTTCAGAGCTTTCCACACTGATGTAAGGAGAACTATTAGAGCAGTATTTATAGCTGCCCTAGATGCACTGCCGTGGCCGTAATGCAGAATAAACTAGCGTTACTGTTTCAGGCTGACGGACGGACACAAGGGCAATCTGGACTCAAGAGCTTCATGAAGTGCAGTATGGAGGAAGACCGTGGCAAAGTATTAACTTACCCGAGTTGTAAACAAGAATGCCTCCATTCTGACCTCCCCAGATTTTGTTTCGTCTAATTTTAGGGTTACTTCCAGTCCTGCATCAAGACAAAAAGGACCAAAAAGGTGTCACAGGCTTCACAGGCCGCACTAACTGGGCTTCAACATTTCAAGCGAACATGCAAAAAGTGAAGACTTCCTCCTAACAGGGTTCAAAAACTGGTTTACACGTCCATAAAAGAAGCATCCTACCTGATCTGGACGCCAGAGTACATGTGGTTGTAGATATCATTATCTTCCAACACTCCGTGCCCATTATCATAGAAGTACACACCAACCTATTAAGAGAAACCATAATTACTCCAGCACTACGGTTCCTGCATGCCATGAGGTGTCAATAGGTTGAGTTTGTTCACCTGTTTGCCACTGTGGATCCTGTTCCTCCTGAGCACAGGTGTGCTCCCTGTGGTCACCCACACACCTGCGAGCGTGTTGCTATACACTTCATTCTCCTCGATGACCCCCTGGCCCTTTTCGTGCTGCGAACATGTGAAAGCATTTTGTCAGCATTTCATCAGAAGTTGACTTTTATTCTGCGTACGTAAACAATCACCAGCAGTGTCGATTGATGAAAAAGCAGAACTGTGGGAACGTACTACATAGATGCCTCCGTGCTGGCCATCATGAATCTTGTTGTGTCGCACTATAGGACAGCTGTTGGTTCGGATCTGAATGCCTGCCAGGGCATTGCCATAAATATCGTTTCCCTCTATGAGACCCCTACCATCACCAAATATGTAAACACCTCCTTGGTTTCCATTGAAGATGGCATTACCCCTGGAGGGAAAAAAAGAAGAAAATTCAGACACAGGCGGACAACTGCAGTCCAATGACTCTAAACTGTGAGTGCCATATTGACAGAGTTTGTTAGCCTCTTCAAAACATACATACAAGTGAGGTCTCATACCAAGTATGAGAACCTGTATCAAAGTTTCACACAAACAAAACGTAGTTAAAGACATAGGAGGGACACCAACCTAATGGTGGGGTCACTGTTGGAAGTGATCCACACTCCAGCAAAGTTATTGGCATAGATCTTATTCTCTATGAACTGGCCTCGGCCCTTCTCATGGACGTAAATGCCTCCTGTCTGGCCATGGTGAATTTCACAGCGCACAACTGTAGGGTTTGCATAAGCCTTCACCTCAAAACCTGCAATTCTATTTCTGTGAATGTTGCAGCTCTCAAAGTAGCCCTGTAGGGGGAGACAGATAACCAGAAATAAGTATACAACGGGTCACTGTTGGGACAGTGCGAGAATAGTAAAGTCAAAATGGAGGCATGTTCTTACCATGCCATGATCAAATGTAAACACCCCCACATCTCTGCCGTGATGGATATGGTTCCTCCTAATGATGGGGTTGCCGTGATTTTTAACCCAGATCCCTGCTAGTGCGTTGTTTGAGATTTCATTATCTTCATAAATGCCCTAGAAAATGCATATAAAAAATTGTAAATTAGTAACTTGAAAATAAAACTTGAGAACAGTCCAACATACGCTTAGATTTGGGCATTGCACAAAGAATGTCAACAACAGGAATCAGATAAAACTCAATGTATAAAAGTAACAGTAAATCTGTTTCCAAAATCAGAATAAGTATAAGCAGCTGTTTTAGACTCCTGAGACCACAAGGGGGCCCCAATAACACCTTTGTATTTTGGTTCTATAAAATATAAGGACTAAATTTAACTACTTTAAACAGTTTATAACATACCAATTGTTAATAAAGATTTGATGGGGCAAACAAATGACTTTCACCAATCTATTTATTATATTTTATAATCCCCCCCCCCCTCCAAAAAAAACTACATTTGCTTCCACACAATATAATTACAACAGTATTCACTCATTACACTACTGTTGTGTCCTCGTGCTCCTTTGTGGAAGCTTTAACCATTACTTGAAGCATCACTCAGGTATAGCAACTGGAGAGAAAATAAATGGCTCCAAAACCCTTTGCTTACAGTAAAAAGCTTCAACCCACAAGCTGAAATCTGGCTTCCTATAGTCAGTTCTACTGACCACACAACTCGTGTCAGAGACACAGCAAATAACTGCATGTGACTTTATATGTTAGTCGTCACCTTCCCTGAGTGGCGGTTATTGTGAACCATGAAACATCAAACCAAAGAACAAGCACTCTGCTTCATACGGCCATGGATGCCATGACGGTTCCAAAGAAGAGCAGCTTTGCACGTTACTGCAAAAGGTTGTTTTCCTACCTGTGCGTGGTCAGTAATGTACAGGCCCACGTTTTCACAGTCACTGATGTTGCAGTGCTTGATGGTAGGACATGCACCCTGGCCACTGACACACACTGCTGACCCCACTGTAGAGACATATTGACATCAGAAAAGTAAAACACACTAGGAAAAACACAGGTGGCTAACACGCATAGGACAGATGCAGAAAAGAATAAACTAGAACCGCATCCAAAGAAGAAGTCAACAGCCCAAACGCTAAATGATGAGGTAGCAACAGCGTAATGCACACTGATGTCACCTGTGCACGTGCTGCGGATGACACAGTGGTCGATGTTGGGGCTGCAGTTCACGGTGATCTCCAGGCAGTGGTGGGCATTGTGATGCTGGGCGGATTTATCGTCGGGGTTGAACTGTGGGTGAAACGGGAAAACTGAAAAATCAGGGTCGCCGCAGGACAGTCACAGTGTGAAAGGGAGACCAAGGGTTCCAGAAATAGATGGAGGGTTGAAAACAGGGGGGTAAAAAAAAAAAGAGGGGGAGATTTAAAGGACTCACCCTAATTGTCATGTAACCCACATATGCATCCTCTGAACCCTCCATAAAAACAAATGTTGAATCTCTAGTGTTCTCAATAACAACTTTATCAGCTACCTTTCCTGGGGCTGTGGGAGAGAGAGAGAACATGAAATGAGTTTTTGTAACTTGTCTAAGCATCACAAGTTACACTCATTGCTCCCTGTAGCATGGTGCCAAATCGCTTATGCATAGATTTTGATATCCAAGTGTTAAACAGAGGCAAAGTATTTTGCACACTCGTTTGTATATACTTGTATACGTGTTTGTATATACTTGTATATTTGTTTGCACACATATTGGCTTTGACTAAAGAAAGGATAACTAAATTTACCTGCACCGATCATTGTGATGGGAGACTCGATATAGATCCATTCATCTGTATAAATGCCAGAATGAACAAATATCAGCCCATCAAAGTGGGCTTCCTGGACCCCTCCCAAAGCATCCTCAATGGTGTCATAGTACTGCAAACCAGATTTAAAAACAAACAATTTTGAAAACAGGTACAGGCTAGAATCGTCTTGACTGATGAATATAGACAATCAAAAGAAAACAGAAATGCAAGATAATGGAACAACAAAAAGTTCATACCAGCATATTCTCTCTTCCTTTGTATCTGCCTGGGTTACTGTAAAAATGCTCTGCAAATCCAGGCTTCACATGGGCTCCTTTATACTGCAGAAAAATAAAATAAATAAAAAACAAAACTTCCAAGTTATGAATCAACTGCACACACTCAAAAAAAACGAAGGCACGATGTTCATTGATTATTCATGACTCCTCGAGGGGGCAGATGCTGTGAATACCCCACCCCCAAACAAATTACAAACACATGAAGCAAAGCGATCACCATGAAAGAATGCAGCTATGGAGTTTACAGGGTCTGGGGATTTCAGACAGAACCATTCATACCAGTTGCTGAAAGCTTTCCTTCCATGGGTTGGGTTGTTCATATTCTTCAGGGTTTATCTGATAGAATTTTCCTGGCTCTGGGTGCATCATGGGCCGTGTGTATTCAAACACTTCCATGTACAATCTCTTCCTACAGTACAAATTCAGATATAACTTTAGAAGCAAGAATAGCTGCTTGCCACCCTGTCAACTTAAATCTGTTACTACTGAGAAAAGCAGTATTACAATTACAAAGTAGTGAAACAAATACAAAGGATCAATCAACAAAAACACCTAAAACCCCGATGTTGATCTTGTCCATTTTCTTCATCTCTATGAACTCCAAATGGCGCAGCCACAATTTCTACAAACTTCCCAAACTATTAGCTGAACACACACATCAGCCTTAACTTGCTACTTCCACCAATATGAAATCTGCCAAATTCAAATAAAAAAAAATGTGAAGTAACAGATCTGAATCATGAGGAAAAAAATATGCCCTTCCAGACTCACCAGAGAATAGGGTCATTTGCTAGCTCACTGAATCGCTTGCACACACAGGCTGCCTGGCACAGGTCCTGCTCCAGCAGGTAGGAAAAGATCTTCAGGACAACCTCATCTGGAAGCTTCTCTTGGAGATATTGTTCTGCAGGGGCAGCTAAGTGGAGACAAGATTACAAAGGTTCATCCAGACAGCTTTTTACTGCAACACATTGATTGTGGTAAAGCCACAAACAAATTTAGGATACATAGTGAGAGTTTCAGTTACCATTTTAGCAATATTTTAAATAGAGAGATATGAGAAGCTACGTCTTTGTCTAAACGATATTAATTAACTCAATGGCACCATAGAATTCAGTGCCAATGTTTTAATGAATTATAAGTGCTCTGCCTTCTCCATTTAGTAGATCAAAGAAAATTAACAGGAATGTTAATTAAAACTGAAATCATCCAGACCAATGAAAGCCATTAAACATATTAAAAACATTAAAACCATCTAAAAGGGTAAAAGGGACACAATACAAACGGTGCAGTCAAACTGTCATGGATAAAATTTAAATTGTTTAAAAATGAGACATGCCCATTGAAGCAAAGGTTTCATAAATTCAAAACTGCAAATTTAATACCCAAGAAACATTACAAAATGTGGTAAAATGAAGGGAGTTCCCTATTCAAGGGTCTCTCAACACAGTATCTTGAAACATACCCATGATCCATTTAACCAAATTAAATGCAAGAGTATACCATTCCTTAATTTTCTATCCATCTGTTCCTCAGTGAGAACATTAACGCTGACACTATTTACCTTAGTTACTGTCTCTAGATTGCTTGTTTCATAGTCAGTACCATGAGGTGTTGGTTGTGGAAATTCCATCAAGAGCAAAAGTTAATTTTTTTCCACTCTCTTCCATTAATTGTGTCAATTATGTCTACAGGTAATACAGCACACCAAATTTGGCTCAAAGTGATATAGTACCATGTTCAAAATCTCATTCAAACCGTAATAAACACATTATTGCAAATGTTTGCTTGCCCATTGGCTAATACTGCTTGCTCTATTGGCACAAAGAAGTCCATGAACTAGTCCCCACAGATGACTACAGGTGAACACTGAAGCAAAAAGGCAGAAAAAACAACTAAACTCTGGTTTTATACAATGCTTTTTCAGGTGGGAAGGAACTGGACAGCAATTACAACCAGCGTTCATGTCCCTGTTAGCCAAGGTGTGTGTGTGTGTGTGTGTGTGTGTGTGTGTGTGTGTGTGTGAAGTATTTTGACAAAAAATGGCAGGTGGTTTTAGTTTAATTTTATTTTGCATATTACTTATTTGGTGTGAAATCTGTTTAATATGCCAATAAAATGCCCATAAATGCTTAGAAGGGGTCAAATGTGAAATAAGGTGAACTCCCTTTTAACTTTAATTTTGCTTCTCTCTTGGAAGGTAAAATACTTGTGTGTGTGGAGTGGGTATGGGAGAGCGATGTACAGTATGTATGTGCAAGAGAGATGTATGTATGTTTATGTGTGTGTGTGTGTGTGGAGTGGGTATGGGAGAGAGATATACAGTGTGTGTGTGAGAGAGAGATGTATGTATGTTTATGTGTGTGTGTCTGTGTGGAGTGGGTATGGGAGAGAGATGTACAGTACGTGTGAGCGTGTGTGCGTGTGGGGGGGGGGGAGTCATTCAAAAATAACTGTCACTCTTCTCTTAGTGGAGAAGCCTTGTTTTAGTCTGATTTGCACCCTCTGAACAAATGTTCGTAGTTCTGGACATATTTAACTTATCACTTAACTGGTGAGAGAGAGGACCCCTTGATGATGATTTTGGTGTAATTGTGTGTGGTTTGACCCAAAAATGACTGATTTATGACAAATTAAAAACACAGAAAAATCTCAACAAAGCTGATTCTGAGAAATGTATATGGGGGCCAATGTTTTCTGTGTCTAGTGCCAAACAAATACTCATAACTCTAAAACTAATTGATCAATTGATGAGATGTTTCACCTTGCCAGAAAGGACAAGTTTCTCTGCCATTTAAAATTTAAGTGGTGGTTCTAGGCAAAGGTATAAGGATTTTACAGCAGTTTATCCAGGAGATTTTTGATCATTTTTCATGCCAGCACACACACTGGCAGTTATAATTTGAAATTCTGAACATTCCACCATTCATTTCTATGGGGCTTTTTTAATTTTTAAACTTAAATTTATTAACAACTACAACTCTAATCGACTCCAAAATCTGATGGCACACCTGTCAGAGCCGAGACCTTCAAAACGCAGTTTGAACGGAGTCTGTACGTTACGCGGTTCGGGCCGCATTAATTGCAGAAATTTGGAGAATAATAAGAATAAGTATGAGGAATAACAATATAGTGCTTTTCAAGCACTATAATAAAGGTTTTACTATGGAGACAACCAGTGCTATTGTTATTTCACACTGTCAAAGTCTAGTGTAAAGGCTTGAGCATCTTTGCTTTTTAACATAGTCATGCTCTGTCAGACCCCCAGAAATGGAAGCCTGTTGTAGCTTCAACATTTGAATGATCTGCATAATCATGAGCATGTTTAGTAAAGTCATCATCGGTTTCCTCACTCACCTGGAAGGTCTTGGGACTTGCCTGATACTCTGGCACGTTTTGCTCTGTGGCCAAAAGTTTCTGTTGCTGAAGTGGAAGCTCCCTACAAAACACGAACACAACAGTAAATGAAGAGCTAAATTATGTTTGAAAGGGGAAGAAAAAGTTTTTGATCTGAAGGTTTATCAACTGAAAATACATTTCTTCAGTTTGCTCCTTACCTCCATACTGTTCTTTGTGGGACAAGCAGTTCTCTTAGGCAACAAGGATTTTCTGCGGAGTTGGTATGGACTGTTTTGAGCTCCTGGACCTGATTCTTCTGCAACCATATCTGCAGGGACGTCCTCATCTGCAGGAAAGCAGGACAAAAGAGGGAAAAAAAGCAGAACTCAATCAGGTTGCCATTTGTCAAACTACAGTAATAGGTCAGTGACTTCTATAGTACTGTTGGTATATTCTCCTGGTAAATTCTCCCCTTCCAAGATTAAGTAGCATACAGTACCTAGAAGAAGGGAGAGACAGAAATTGACACAGATGGGACTCATCAAAAACAAAGACGCACTTTTACAAGTCTGTCCTCCTGTAGAAATGGTGCAGCCTACCTAAGGGCTACAAGTACAAAAAAGTCATAACTGGTTTAGTGGTAACAGAGCAGGACAGGCATATAAGAATAGATACACACTCACAGGAAAACCATCCGAGGCAGAGAAGGAAAACCGAGGCCTTCTTTGAATACAAATGAGTAGAGAAGCACTTCAACACATAACTGATGATGGAAGTCACAGTTAGGCTATGCAAACTGTGCTACCATGAGTTCATGAGTATGGTCAATATATACCTCATCAATACACTTCCTATCACTTTGAACTGACTTTGCATTAAAAGATCAAAGACCTGCCAAACATTAAGATAATTGCTTTAGAAAACACTGCATAATCTTCAGGAAAAGAAGGTAGAACAGCTCACCTTTTCCTTCACAGAACTACACAAAACATTCTACCTGGCAGCCTTGACCTTAATAGACCCATTTTTGCCTTTTAAACATTTTTTCACATGATGCCAATCTTTACTGTGTCCTAACTGCACAACCCCTGCCTGTTCAAGACCTCTGTGTGTGTATACCCTACCTACCTGTCATTACCTGGTGTACTGATCACCTGAGAGGCCTACAGTCTGTCCTTCCCTACAGCACAAATGGCACCTGGAGACAACATCCAAAAATTAAAGAAAGTATTTAATAGTAATGCACTGTCGTCAGCACCAGCTCCAGCTAGACGCCGTGTAGTCACAGGGAAATGACTTGTGCATTCACCATTTTACTGAATTCCCTGTTGGCTAACCCACCATCACGTATGATGGTCACAAGACATCAAAATGCCAAATATGTTTTGATGCAATTTACAGACTACTTGGAATAGTGAAGTTATCCTGCAAACTTCACCCCTATTCAACAGGAGTGTTCAGTATTACCTAAAGATATCTGAATTCTCTAAATTGCCGCATAGAGGTTTGCATACATAGTAAATAAGCCAAGACCCATATCACTAAAGTTCAATCAGTATTGTAAACTAGGTTTTGAAATACCAGCAGATGAATCCACAACAAACTTATCATTGATAAGCAATCTATTGGCAGCAGGGAATACAATAATTCAGATCAATTGATAATGGCTAAAATCTCATTTGCTACCTGGATGCATGATTTATATTTGATACTAGGAAAATAACTTTTTAACAAGACGTCAACATGAGGTTTCAGGGAATTGTTTGTATGCATTATCCCCCAATTTAGCTAAATAACAAAACCTATCAATTCAGGAACAAGCTTCAACGGAAAAGTATATTTGGCTTGCTTTCCTGACAAAACCTGATTTATATTCTTCAATGGCTAATTTCAAATACCCTTTAACTAAATAACAATATACTACTCATATACCAGTTTGATTGAGTAAGCAAAATCAAACCAACCAACTACAATACACCCGTACCCAACACTCACATACATTTTCACACCTGGTACTGCTAGAGCAAATGCATAAGTTATAAACTACTACATTAGTAGTTTAGACTACACTGAATGTACAGCGCAAGATAAAAGACACCTTAAGTTGTAATTAAGTACCATAGTGCGTAAAATACTTTTCCTGCTTGTACTGTTAACCTTACGATTAGACAACATAACCTGCCATTACGATTTTAAAAATGCTATGGGACTGTTAAGAGTCTTAAATGTGGATGGTCTATGAACCAAGTTACATGCCAATGGCAAACGGGTGATAAGAGTCCACCGTAAGACTTTCAAAAGACATCAAAATGTATGGTAACCATTAACACAAAGACCTAACCAACAAGATGCTAACAGTTCATTTCGTTAACAAGCGGAGCCACGTTAACACTTAACGTTAGCTAGTTAGCACTGGAGATTGCAATGTACTTGAACAGATTAAGACAAAGGTTCCTGATTAATTACCACAAACGCAGTCATACCTATTTTTTAAGCTTAAAGCAAACCAAGGCCTTGTCTATTAAGATGGTTGCGCTGCCAAAAGTTAGTACTGATACCCGCCACTAAACATTACTAATAACACTGACAGGTTTGACAATTATCCAACATAAACAAATCCGGTTAGCTAATACAGAAAGACTAGCGTTTTCTCCAAACTCCATTAGAGTGAACACAACTGCGTAGCAGGCTAGCTAATAGCCACTCTGCTAGTTACTGATAGCAAATCTTAGCACAGTGTAAACAGACAGTGAGCTAATTCAAAAGTGAACTTTAAAAAATTTATTCTGCGCTTCGGTAATCCGATTAAGGAGTATGTGTACATACACATACAGCGCTGCTTTCTATAAACAGCGGTGGTTTAAGGTGTTTCCTTGACAATAATGTTGCCTAGCAATGTATGCTAGCTAGCTAGCGTTTGCTAGTTAGCAATTTCACACCACTACACCCCCCAAAATGGCAGCCCACTGAGTAGCTAACCAGCTGCGCAACGCAGACTTAATGTCCAAATACACACTTTAAATTATTCTAGTTTAACAATAAAACGGTTTTATAAAATCAATCAATTCGAATGGGGCTTTATTATGTCTTTCATTCACCCCAGTGCCCAGCACGATAATTGATGAGACTTGAGGTTTTAGCTTTGAGCAGTTAGCCGACAAGCTAGTTCAAATTCGTGGCCAATGAAGCCAAACAAAGCGCGGCCTGGCCTGTAAAGCCACTATCTACGAGCCTCGACGTTTCCTGCTCAAACTAATCAGTTCTTTTGGGGCTGAGGAACCACCGCCGCACGCAACACATCAATCAAAACTGCTAAACGACAAGAAATACGCATTCACGTATCGTGTTGCGGTCGCGTCTCACCTCTTTCGCCGTTGTTCCTTTCCGGCTGCACCGGGCGCGGCCTCGATACTCGCCTGGGTCTTCTGCTGGTTGCTCTGACGGAGTTCATTTGGCGAGTTGATTTTTTTCAAAAATTATAATGTTTCCCTCGAACGTTCTCCTTTATCGTTAACATAGGGTCCCTAGTTTCAAGTAAACCAACTCCACGGCGTAAACACTTAAAATAACGTCAACTCTGAGCTATTTTTTAGGGGGTGTTCGTTACAGCTCCCCCTGTGCTCTTCGATGCGAGCTCCGTCTTTCTCTTGCAGGAGGAGCCATTAACGCACACGGGGACACAAACGAAAAAGGGGGGGAAATCACAAGGGATCCCTATTCATCAATGACATAGAAACCAGTGGGCCCTCACTTTGCAAATTATTCTGTCCCTTGTGTATTCCGGTTATTGCTTTAATGATATCAAACAGAACACGAAAAGATTTGGTGATAGCTCAATACTTTACAGGAGCCTTTTTTTGATTAGATACGAGGCTAATGTAAGCAGCGCACTCAGTAAAATGGGTTTACATAGACAACAAACGCTCACATGCATACGCGAATAAATGTACACGAGCTTTTATTCAGTATTTATTATTTACTAGTTATACGTGTTTGATTATCTCCAAAATGGATACTCAGTGGTGGACTTAAAACGCAGCTAAGCGCATCTCAGTCCAGGAAATCAATAAACAAATAAGTTATGAATAAATGCACTATTTATTGTAAGCATATATTTATCTTTCCATCTAAACATGATACATGCCAATTGCCCACATGCAGTATTCCAAGTGTGATATTTACATAAATGTTATATATACTAATGTAATACATACTAATGTAACAGCATCCGTATACTAGGTGCATGAATATGACCAGTTTCTAAAGGTATTAACCTATGCTTTTGTGTGGAAATGAAACATATGTACAAGGAACTTCAGAATGGAGGTGAAAAACAAGATTGACCGAGATGCTCTCGAGACATCTGGGGAAACTAATCATTCCCAACAAACAAAACCTATGCAACAAAAGTTACATTTGACTTTTCCCAGCAGATACTCAAGTTGATTATATCACCAAACCCACAAGCACACATACCCAGATAGTAAGATTACGGAGCTCATAGTAGCAATTATACATTTAACACAATTTTTAAAAATCCGATTTTTTTAAAGAAAACATTTAATATTTAGAACTCCATTTTTAGTTGTGAAAGAACGTGCTGTAGAATTACCTTCAATACGTTTCCAGAGTCTACCCTGCATCCAGTTTCAGGCTCAAATTGGTCTAGTACAATTGTAAGCAAAATTAACGATTATATAATTAATTATACTATATTCTGATAAATAATTAGAACAAAAACCTATTTTAACTGGTCCGTTTACAGCGTAAAAGATCAAAATGTGCCCAGGCCTTAGCATCACTCATGATTTGTGCTTTATCAGTCTTACCATTAGATGAAAATATCAGCACAACTTGATGAATATTAACCTACACTACCGAACGCCTTGAGCAATGCACGTTTCGAAATACAGCCTTGTAATCTATGTCCTGGAGAAGCCTACGGTTGGCCACTCTAACTGGATAAATATAAAGGAAAAAAACCTAAGTAAGCATTATTTGATGAAAAATATAAACGTTCCTTTTATAGTAATAGTGCAGCTAGCGGGTGTGATTTCACCACTAGAGGGCAACATTCTCAGAATTTTTCTTTCTGCAATAATACAAGAGCAGCGTTGCACTGAATGTTACCTCCTCTACTTTTCAAATCACCCAGAAGCAACATCATATCAAACACATTTGAATCCCAGTAAAACACCGTTATGCAGGACTGCAGAAGACAGAAACAAGAAAACAATAGGCAGAACACGTTTACTATGAAAAACAATGAAAAACAAGAAACAATGAAGTTGCGTGACAACACCAGGGAAAGGCAATAAAATGACAGAAAACTATGACAGAAAACAAATATTTTTAAAATACAAAAATACTTTTACGCTACAGGTTGTGTTTATCCTCATACTTGAGTGTTATATGTGAAGATCTGAAAAAACAACAAACATCAAACACCAGTCTTCTCATGATGAATCCATTTTCACATTTGCAGAGCAGGACAGTATTTTATTAATATAGCCATTGTTCTGGGCCACAACCTCTGCCTTCATTTTCCCCAGCTCTGCTTTGATGTCCTCCTCAGACATGTCCTCAACCGGCAGCTCCTTGACCTTAGCCAGAAAAGCCTCAATGATCTTCTCCCCTTCCTATAGACAGACATAATAAAAGTGGGCTTTCAGTTCTCATAAAAACAAATATGTACCCAAATCCTGGGACACATGAAAAGAAGCAGGCTTGAAGTGGCCTACCTGTTTCTCCAGGCAGCGCCTCTTGACTTCCGGCCCAACGTCCATACCTTCTTCGCCGGCACTGGAGACGTCCTGGAACTCTTCAAGCTCCAAAGCCTTTTCCCGTGCGCTAGCGATTACGTGTTTGGGAAAGTTAGCCAGCTCGGCCACGTGAATCCCAAAGCTCTGGTCACACACACCTGATTGGATGAAAGAGGCAGGGTCAGATCCACGGACATACCCGAGGTGCAGATGTTCGCTGGATTGACCTGGGGGGGGGGCACCTCACCTTTCTTCACCCTGTAGAGCATGGTGAGAGTGCTGTCGGTAGTCAGCGCAGTGACGTGGAGGTTGCAGACCGTTGGCACTTGCTGTGCCAGGGCTGTCAGCTCATGGAAGTGAGTAGCAAAGAGGCAGAACGATTTGAGGCGCGTGGCGATGTACTCGGAGATCGCCCAGGCCAAGCCAAACCCATCATAAGTGGATGTTCCACGGCCTAATTCATCAATTATGATGAGGGAGTCCTCAGTGGCAGAGCTGATCAGCAAAGTCAAAAGGAGAAGCAATTCAAATCGCTAATCGGCACACGACAAACGTTAAAATTCGTCTACTGACTGCAAAGTGTAAGAGCGCAAGAAAAGTTCAGTTGCATCCAACATACTGTGTATAGTCTTCTGGTTGGGTAATAACAGCACTAAGGAATAATAGGAGAACAGACACTGAATTAAGCACTGACCGCAAGATTGCAGCCGTTTCCAGCATCTCCGCCATGAAGGTAGACACCCCTTTGATCTGACTGTCTCCGGCACCAACACGGGCCAGAATGCAGTCCACCACACTGACCTCCGCCTCATCACACGGCACAAAGCAGCCAATCTGTGCCATCAGCACAATGACCCCCACCTGACGGATGTACGTGGATTTCCCACCCATATTTGGACCTAGAGGCAGGAAATAAACAGCAGCGTTGGGGTGCGATGGAAACATCCATTGACAATTTTACATTAAACACCAAACAGAATCGGTCACATCTATCATGTAGAGGTAGTCAAGCATCTAAAAACACTCAACAGATTACTGAAGAGCCTTGACTAAGATTTGTTTATGATCTATAGTTATTAATGTGAGAAGTCACTGAACATGAACAAGTATAATACGTACCATCTTAGCATACTCATCAAGACGTTATAGACAGGGCTGACAACATTCTGTAACTATTTTTAATTGGGTTTTGTTTAGGGTTTAGCGTCAGGATTAGGGCCAGGGTGATGTTTAAAGTATATTATCTATAGTGTGTTACCAAATATTCGGTCTTCAAGTCTTTGTAAACCTTTGACATTTGGAGACATTTACATGATTTAAGTAATACTGGTCCAATACAAATCAATATCTTCAATGTGCCAAAACTAACAATCATCATGATATGCTGCATTAGCTATAAATCAGAAGCCAGGTTTTCCAGTGAATGGCGGCACACCTGTAATAATGTGGAACATCTTGTCTCCTCTGGTGAAAGTCGCGTCGTTAGGGATGAACGCCACGTCATCCTGGGCCTCCACACAGGGATGACGTGCTCCCTTCAGGAGCAACGTGCCCGAGCCCTTCTCCAGCACCCTGGGCCTCACAAAGGGCACGGGAGCTGCGTGGGATACCAGCGCGAAGCCGACCACAGCGTCCAGCTGCGCGACCACATCGTTGAGCGTCTGCAGGGGCTCCACGTAGCCTGGAGCGCAGACACGACAGCACAACGCCGTAAACCACACAGGCGCCGGTTAACACACGCCCAACCCGAAGGCCTTCAAAAAGCCCGTGTGCTCCTCACCGGCGGCAATGCCGAGGATCTCTTTAACAATGGCATTCTGCGCCTCCTCGTACTCCGCCCTGCTTTTCGAGTACTCCTCGTTCAAAGAGCTGAGCTTACTGCAACACACAGTCGACATCATGCCGTCATCATGGGCCAAACGCGGCCAGCGGCACAAACCAGGCTCTCCGGTGTCTGCTGCTCACCTGTTGGTGAAGCGCACTCCGTTCTTCTGCACGTCCAGAGTTGTGAACTTCTTATTGTTGCGGAGGCTCTTCTCCTCTTTGCAGGTGACCCGGAAGTAATAACCTATCTGCGCGTTGGATTCCAGCTTGACCGTCTTGCCTGCATCCAGACCTACAGCAGGAGGCCAAAAAAGAGGTTCACGTCCATGAGTGTAAACGGCACCTCTACGCAAAAGGAGTGATATTAAAAGGTCACGGGGGCGTTGGTACCAAGCTCGCGAGCAGCGCTGTTTAAGGAGGCCTGCATGCTTTTCTCCAGCGTGTCCATGTTCTCCCTCAGCTCACTCAGCGTAGGGTCAAAGGTCGGCTTCACCAGGAACTCATGGTGCTCAATCTGAATGGGGATCATGATCACGTCTATGATAACAGCGCTGAGAAGAGTGCAATATGTAGGACGGCATGGGTTTGCACCATCACTGACCTGGTTCATGTCCAATGTTGTTTCAATCATCTCCTGAAACTTGGAGAAGTCTGAGATTAGGTCGTTGAGCGGCGAAATGAAGACTGCATTCAGAAGGACTCGATGATTTCCTGCCAATGAATTAAAAAGCATACGCAGCACAAACTTGTAAATTTTCTTCTAGAATGGTTCATAGCGATTTACTGCTCATCATGGTTCAAATTACGTGTGGGATTTTGGGGAAGGGAGGTCCTGAAAAATGGACCCGAGTCTTGACCTTAGACCTTGACCGTGACCTCTGCCATTAGAAATTCAGCAGGACCTTAAAGTTCAGTCCACTGACATTCTGCAACCAACCCAATGCAGTCAGGGCAATTTTGTTATTCAATAACAGGCAAACCTGTTCTCACAATGTGCAAAGTTCACAGCGGCTTGTCCAAAACACACTACTAGCTATAATTGCTAGAGGCAATTTCAAAATAGTCATGGTTTATGATCGTGTTGAACACACATTTTATTTTTTGTTCACTGCTTTTCTTCTGCGTGTAGGGGAAAGATTAGTGAAACCTTTTCCAATCAGCACTTCCACGGAAAGGTTGAAGAATTTAACCCAAGCTTAAAGAAGAGAACTTCACGGTAAATAAAGGAGGGTGACCGTCCCTACCGGTGTGCCTCTCCAGGGCCTGGACCAGGCCTGGCAGCTGGCCCACAGCCTGGTAGACCCGGTAACAGTCCTGCAGGATGGCGCTGTGGCGCTGGAGCTTCTTTGCCAGACGGTTGAGATCAGGGAAACGGCGCAACAGGTCCTCCTGACAGATCTGTCTCAGCTCAGAGTCCTCCACAAAACTCTCCACAAGATCCAGCCTGTGACACACACACACACAAGGCACCAGGTAAAATCAGTGCCATATGCTGAGGGCAGTAGGGTAAAAATATACGGTCCCCATATACGACACATGACCCCAGTGTTCCCCCCAAGTTCAAGGAATCCTGTCGTTAACACTACAGAGCGATTATGCTCATTTATTTATGCAGAACCTGGAGACCTGTGGTGGGAGACACTACAACAACGACCTTGTCCCAGCAATACCACAAAATCCAGAAGGACGTGACAAGGACGCAGGGTAGGGACAGTCTGCAAGCCCCTCACTCTGTGGCAATGGGCGTCCTGAAGAGCTCCTCACAGAACTGAGTAGTAGTGGATAGTACTCCACCACACTGCCCTGGGAGACAGTTTTGTGTGTGTCGTTTGTCTGTTGCTGTTCAAAGCTGCACAACGTCTTAGAAACACTAGGTGGCAGTAATTACACAAAAAGGTTGATTGGCTGCAATGCCCATTTCCTGTTCATCATAAAGCACAGATTACACTTTAAATTGCATTCCTGTCAGTCAAACCCATACTCTGCCATACTCAGGCATGTCCATCCTGTAGTGCTACTGATATGAAGATCTTCTACACTCAGTGCCCCGAGTGGGAATGACCTGAATTGATATATTTACCTATTAATAAATGTTCATGTCAAACAGTTACCCAGCAGATAAGAGCAAGATGATGCTTAAAAAGTCTCTAACATATGGATCACATTAAAACAGTGTGCATACAGCAGGTGCTTCAGATGCTTTAACATTAAGAAGATAATCCAGTTCTCTCTGCCACACTGATTTACAGACTTGGGATTTCAGCAATGCTTACAGACGATAAATCAAGCCTTACATGATGGATCTGCCTTAAAGGATAAATCGTGACGTATAAAACAGTTACTGCCCCACCTTTCCTCAATTTTGTTTTTGTCCATCAGAGGCTGTTTGAGCCACTGGTTGACCAAGCGCTGACCTTGAGGTGTTCTGCACTTATTCAAAAGTCCTGACAGGGAATGAGTACCTGTGGGATCATCAGAGGAACCCTAGGAGAAAGGTCAGATTAACTCATTATAGAGGAAACTAAAATGAGTCAAAAAAGATGCATCTGTATGTAAAATGTAATGACACGCTAGGTCTCCACATGCCACAAATATTAGTCAAGCTTCATTTTACCTGAGGAAAATATTAAAAGTAATCTGGCATCAAAAATCAAAGGCTCAACAGCACACCACGGCAACACAGGAAAGGCACATTAGCGAGAGATACATCGATAAATATCTAGTCCTATGTAAATAGAACACGTAAATATGTGTGTGACGTTTAAGTCTTATGGCCCCTGACCTGGAAGAGGTTAAGAGCCTGCACAGCAGCATTGTCCAAGCGCATGTACTGGTTGAGGTCGAACGTCATCATCTTGAAGGATCCAAAGTTGGACTCATCAGAAAGAAGCTCCAGGTATTTGATAACAGCGGCCAAACAGGAAATGGCGATCTGGAAAAGGTAGTGACACAAAGATATGACTATTCTCCTGCGTCTTTCTTTAGGATACATCAGATTCCCATCACGTGAAGGGTGGGGCTTGGTCTAGGGTTATGGAATTATCTGGCTAAGAAAGAAACCCTGGTTTGTGAAACTCTACAGACATTCATTTGGAAAACAAATATCACAGTGAGTATCTTGGCAATCCAGCATTTGTAACAGTTTAACTGCAGTGGGGATGAGGACATTTTGGCCAACCTATAAACGGTAACCACCGACCCACTAACCTGTTTCTCCATCTCTGGGAGCGTAGCACTAGAAACTGACTCTCCTTTGCAAGCCTTCAGCAGACGGTTCAGATCCTGAACAATATCTTTGTTTGTAAACTCTGTCTTCTTCCTGTCTGAAAGGAGAACACCTCCCCGCTGTACCACCTTAAACACAGCACAACAAACAGCACATCGTCAGGGACATGAACAGTAAGGTCAAGACGTCTTAAGCATAAAAAAAATGGCAGCGTCTGCCAAAGAGGTCAAATAATCACCTGTCTAAGTTTACCCCCGTCTCCAGGCACATCTCCCCCGGGGAGCACACACTCTTTGGGGCCAATCTGTACCAGGAGAGCTTCTAGGTTGGAGAACTGGTCATTATCTGGAAACTCGCAGACGCCCAGTTTTCTCAGCGTACTGTCAACATATCCAACACCCACAACACGCTGACCGTCACTTCCTGTGCCCAGGCGTATCCCAACCACCCCGGCAGCACTTTCTCCAGGACCTCCTCCGTTACCGAACAGCACCTCCTCAAACTGGGTCAAGTTCCCTGGAGAGGCCTAGAGTAAATTAAAAAAGGGGAAATAAACAAGATATTTGAGAACAACAAGACCGTCAGCAGCATGTCAATCGTTAATTATGTAATAGGAAAGTAACTTTGAAATAAGCACTCAATACACATGCATAAGCTTGTTTACGACAAAGCGGAAATGAAAGATGCAAGAGAAACAGCGGTTGGGAAACCGTCTGTTTTAGTTCCAACACCTTGTACGCCATTTGCCAGTCGTGATCCTTGCTACCCTTGCTGCCTGCCTTGTTCTTGTACACCTCCACACGATACTGCCTGACCAGAAGCAGGTCTCTCACAAACGACTCGAAGTTCATCTTGCTGAGGACCACACTCTCCAGCCTCCTGCTGCCTGGATCCCAGGACAACCAAAAACTACGTTAATTAGCATACACACGTTAACAACGCTGGCTAGCTTCATCTTAACAGCATTGTAGATACACAATTATAACAAAAAAATTAAAGACGAAACAAATTAAATAATGCACTAATAACCGAATATAATTTAATTTTAACTAGTTGTATTATGAACTATTAATACACTATTACAGCTTGTGAAGTTAACGTAGGATACTTAGCTAACTAAAATTGTACGCTAAATCACCCTTTTTTCTAATTTTCCTACCCTATACCAACGTGAGAGCTAAATACTTAGTTAGCGTTAACTAACATTTAGTTAGTTAGCAACCATGTTTAACAACTTATGTTAAGTTAAAGCAACTTAAGATAGCTAGCTAGTAGCTAATACCTGAACCAAGATTTTTGATAACTCCATTCGTCTTGAATACTTCCTTTGCAGCAAAAATAGCATCTTTTCCATGCACAGTATAGTAATCGCTGCGATCAAATATTCTCACTGTAGTGTCTGGTTTTTCAGGCATAGAGAAGAAAAAATGTAGAAATCCAGTTTCTGATGCACTGTCCATCGACAGATTATGCTTCGGTTGCACCGCCATGCTGGAATCTCCCGCCACCGACCGACAGGATGAGGTCAAAGGTAAAGAGGTGGAAATGACGTCAGAACTAGGTACATATAAATATGCAGGCCAACCATGCAAAATGACTACACAAACCTAACAGGTCGTATAACTACATAAATACACAAACTAACAACATATCCTTCTGTTGGCTAAAGATCAAGTAAACATTTTCTGTAAAACAAATGAATAAAGTTTCTTTCTTTCTTTCTTTGCTTACTGTCCAAATGTACTGTACATAAAAGAACAACTCATGAATGAATGAATCAAATCTACATATACATATACATTTAATTATGCAGTTCAGCTGTAAACAAAATATACTTGATTTCACTTTTTTGGAAAAAATGTACAATGAAAAATCCTGGAAAATATGAAAATATGTGCATTTTAAACAAAGTTATTAACACAAGACATTACTCATAGTGATTAAACACCGAGTTTCACTTCACAATAGACTGTAAAAAGAGTTCTGTAGGCTATGTCTTCAAAATTATCCAAATTTTCTGCATGTGATGAAGTATAAATGGGTTGGAGAGAGAGAAGACATGGACTCCCCGGCCTTTACATATGTCCCTTTATTTGGTCTTCTCATCAGGAGCTAAAGAAGGGAAGGGAAGATGTTACACTACTGAAACTGGAGGCACTAATTTGAGAATTTCTAAAGAATACCTCCAAAACAGAGACCTTAAAGCAAGTATGAGACATGATGTGGATTGGAATAAGTCAGATACATTTTCCTGCAATCATTGAACACAGAAAAAAACATTGCATCCCAAAGGAACAGTACCTTGTAACTGAGATCTGTTGTAAGTGGTGATCCATCTGAATGAGAAGCACAAGAAGAGCGAGGGTCACAGCCACATATAGGGTCAGCATGCCACCACTCGGCGTCTGTGTGGTCCTAGAGTCTGCCTCTTCACCCCCAGAGTTTACCTGGATGCTCTGCAGCTCCATCTTCTCAGCCGCTACTGTCGTTTTGATCTCCACATGCTCATCGAAGTGCAAATGCACTGTAAATAAGTAATCACATCTCAGTTACTAGAATGCTGGCCCACTTTTGTACTGCTAGCACTTCAGGAGAAAATCCACATTTAAAGTTAATAAAACACCTTATTACAATGTTACAGTGTCTCTGGGCCAAATCTGATCAAATATCAACCAAACGTCTTGTTCCTACACTGAAATGAGGTTGTTCCTACACTGAAATGAGGTTGTTTGAGGGAGAAGAGGCTGCCAGCTCACCTCTCCGGCTGCGAAGACACCAGGGAGTTGCTGGCCTCTTTACGCTTCACCTTAACACGCACCCAGCCGTGGAGAAACCACACAGGTAAGCATCAGAGCAGAAAGCCGGACAATCTCACGGAAACACCGGGGAAGCCATATGCCGGCCAGCTTGCCTACAACAGCTCCTCGCATTGGAGGCTCCTGTCCCCCACGAGAGAGAGCCGCACTCTGCCTCGCCGCACTGCCTGCCTCGCCACACTGCCTGCCCCTCACGAGGCCGGCGGACCCACACTGTGGGTTGTACGGGGAGCAGTCGCAGGCCATCTGGGTCTGGGCCAGGCTGGCTTGGTGAGGACGGCTGGGACCGGAGGTGGTGCATCTCTGCCCTCATCAGGAGGCACTTAGGAATGGCTGACACATAGCAAGGACAGGACAAAGGAAGCTCAGCTCATGTGATCCAACAGGTGCGGTGATCTTCTGGCCACAGCATTCCACAGTAGTGAATAAAGGCTGATACAGACTGTACTGTTCATTCAGTGTTTTCTTTTCTGCACTATATACAAACTGTGAAGAAAACACAATGTTTTTTTTAGTTTCATGATAATTCCACTAATCTTTATTTAGGCCGTTTTACTGTAATATTATAATGTGTAGCAGAAAGACATCATAGACACATCATAGCAATAATTCTTTCGGTTTGATATCGCACGTCATATTACATAAATATCTGTAAACCAAATATTGCAGATATACAGGTGTGAGAAACAGTTTGGAGATTATTCTGAATTCTGAATTTCTTTATCACCCTCTAAATATGATCTTGTCTTCACATAAATCAAAATGATGAATATTAATTAATAGAAATAGTCTTATTTAGCCAGCAAAGCACAATATTTGGTGATTAATGGAACAACTATGTGAAACAGGAGGATCATCAGTAGAATGCACCGTCAGCAGCACCGTGGTGCAGTCATCCTGCAGAACGTACACACCGATTACTACCCATGGCAATAAAATACGATACACATTTCCTAAAACCTTTCCTGCCCCAAAAGGAAATGTGTTTTTAATTTCTTAATAATTACTGGTTTTAATATTAAGATTTAGGGAATAGAGAAATGTTGTTTCTGGATCTTCGGCAGGTACGCATAAACGTCATTCTTTTTGTGCCTTTTTGTGGCATGCAGCACGGTGGTGTTACTCTTCGTGACCAGCAGGTGTCAGGGCAGCCCAATAAAACAGTGGAGGCAGAATTCAGCGCTGACTGCACAGATCACAGCAAGCTCGCCTAAGAGGAGCAGGATTTTTTTGCTGTGGTGCTGAGTGTATGTGTGCGCTTAAACTGTGTTTATGCACTAAAACACTGCACCCCAGTTTCCTGTGGATTTTATAGCTGCCTCATCCCTGAGAACAGCTGGTGTGTGGTTTAAGACTCCCATGGCTCTGCATCTACTGCTCTTCTGCATCTTCATGACTTCTCCAAACAAGGAGTGAGTCAGCATTTCACAATCTGGGCTGACTAGTGCCCCGGCCCTGGACGCTCTGCATGTGTTTGTGTGTGTGGTGTAGGCTTGCCCTCAAAAGGGTTCAGAACCTACAGAAGCAATTGTGTATATATGCTTATTGGTTCTGTTTGGTGCAGAGACACACCTTTCCAATTAAAATGACACAAGGGTTGTGGGGGGGGGGGGAGTTATGGTCAGCTTCAGACAGAATATTCCCAACTCTATGTCGCAATGCAGCTGCTGCACGGATGCGGTTGCCTAGCAACCTCGGCCTCAGCTTCACTGAAAGCTGCTCATGGTTATGCAAGTCAACATGTTGGCGGTTTTCTTTCTCTCTCTCTCTCTCTCTTCCCTTCTCTGCTTTTTTCTCTGTATTGATGATTATTTTTTTCTCTGATCTCTGTCTTGACTCAAGAACTGCCATATTTCTCCTGCTTTTGTAAATATATGGGCTCATTAAAAACATTTTTGTCTTTGCCTGTGTAGGTGGGGAACCTGGAGTGGGTGTGAAATACCCATAAAGTGTGTACTGATAAAGAAAGAGCTTACTAGCACCCTTTCTGAACAGGGCCTGGTTTCAAACAGACAGCAAGATGGTAATTAGAATAACACTTGTGCTCCTTATATCAGATATGTCTGATAAGATAATCTTTTGGGAACACAGGTCCTTATGACGTGTTGCTGTGCAACCATTCATGATGGAATTATATTTATGGCTTTGTAAACAATCTGGTGCGCCTGTGTGTGTGTGTGTGAGTGTGTGTGTGTGTGTGTGTGTATGTGTATCTGTGTAGGAACATTGTGTGGAGCATGCACATGTGTTTTGCCTGCATGCAGGTTTGTGTGCATGTGTGCATGTGGATAAATATATGTCTACATACATATGCACACACATCCTGGGTCTGTCCTTCCATTGATGGTGAATCAGGCCACCCACTTGGGTGCTCTGAACTAGAACAGCAGCCTACTTCAGTATAATTAGAGCTAAAGCCAGAGAGAGAAAGAGAGAGGGGGTGAAGGAGAGAAAGGGAGGGATAGAGGGCGAGAGGGCGAGGCAGGAAGAGTGAGTGAGAATGGCCTTGAACGCTTTCTACCTATGTGCTCTGAAGAGTGTAAGGACTCTGTTCATATTGCTCTTTTCTACCCAGTAGTATGAGAAGGACAATATATATATACTGTACAGCTTTTTCTTCGAGCGAGCACCACATCGATGTGCCTGAGACAACAATAAGAGTAGATGAGAATCCCTGTGTGAGCACCTCCATACCCAGAGACTGGGTACACAGCTGACAGAGAAGCACAGAGAGAAGGGGAGGCAGCCATATATCTCTCCTGGATGCACAAAAACACTTAGAGACCAGATGCTGATGAGTGGACTCACCTCCTTGGAGAGCAGGACTTCTCTTCCTGCAGTGCTGGGTGTGGTAATGAGGGCCGGACTGCAGGGAAGCTGGATAAAAGCATAATCCATTAATGCAGTATTGGAGGCAAAGGACCATCCTGGATACTGGGGCAGCAAATGAAAATTACATGAACTGCAAATTGCTTTCGGATAATAAAGTGGCCAAGCTTGTGATTATGAGGTCAGGGAAGAGTGAACATTTGGGCACACTGGCTTTTAGACTAAGTGTTGCAGTGCATGCAGTTTAATGTACAAATAACAGTGGACTACCGTAAAGTATCACAATGTTTTATGGGTTTATTACTTATCATAAATGTCATACATCTGATCACAAAAGACACTATTATTTCTCAGTTTTTGAGATCAATGTGTCTTTGATCACACACTCACCGACTTGTTTTACCCAGAATTCTTTCTTCACCAGACACATTTCTGTCAGCACTAATGCTATTTGGCTATAATTGCACATGTAGTCTTTCCAAGCATCTCCTAAACTATGATCTCTGTAGTTTCTGATGTAGCTTGTTTGATCTGCTAGTGACATGAGCTTGCACACACACACACGCACAAACACGCACACACACTCCTCAGTCCCCACTCTGCTTCCTGCAGTCACACAGAGAGCTCAGTGGAACTGTAAAATTCTGCACTGTGACTTCACGCATTGTTGCTGTTTAGCTCAGAGTCTGGTCCTGCCTAACCTAGGATCAAAGTCTTTAACATAGCATGACACAGCAGGTGCTGAGGTTTAAGCAATCTTACAACCAGTAGGGGTGCTTACTGAACGCTGAGTAAGAAAGCGAATGTCAGAGTAGTCAAGGAATAAAGAGTGTCACAGAAAAAGAGAGAGAGAGAGAATGAGAGAGAGAACGAGAGAGAGAGAGAGAGAGAGAGAGAGAGAGAGAGAAAGAGAGAGGTGGGTGTTTGAGTGCGCATGAACGTTGGTCCGCCTTGTATAAAATGCCATATTTTGTTCCTGCATTAGCCCCTCTCTCTCTCTCTCTCTCTCTCTCTCTCTCTCTCTCTCTCTCTCTCTGTCTCTCTCTCTCTCTGTCACAATGTCTCTGTTGCTGCCCTCAATAGGTCCCTGGTTTGCATCCCTTCCCCCTACAATTTCTTTATGAGATTCAGCATCAGAGAGCATTACACTCATGTTCAGTGGACAGAGTTGACTGTCACAGATTAACCTGTTTTGTTGTGTACATTTGCACCACACTGTTTTCAGCTGAACACAGGCACAAGAGCAAACATCTCCTTACATCCATAGTGTAGAGAGTGATGTGCACTTCCTCATGCTGTAATGAGACACATTAGAAACCATTAGTGCCTGAAAAACGCACGTTCTCTCTCTGTCTGTCTCCTCTCCTCTTGTCTCATTTTGAGCCATAAGGAAGATGTATTCACCCCCTTCTTTCCTTTCCCTCTGACCTCTTTGTGATCCTCAGTTCTGCCTTCCCCACCATATTAACATTTCTCCAGGAGAGACAAGAGGGGACAAAGTGAGTGGAAAACAACAGCAGTTCTTGATGTCCCCGCCCACCACTTTTAACTCCGCCTCCGTGCTCTCCACGTGTGGCTCCCCTCTCCTCATTTTGTTCCGTATCCTTCCCCTTCATCTTTACTCTACTGCTCTGGTCTAGTTTGCTCTGGCTGGCATTTCTCCCACACTCGCCTTTGTCTCTCAGCCTCTGTGTAAAGCAGTCAGCCACCAGTTCTCATAAAACATGTAAAGGCCATTTTCGTTTTCAGCTCATTTATGGTGCCATCATTAACATTTCAACATGACCGAGTGCCTTTCTTTGTGTGAAAGAGATGTTCCGTTAAACATGGATGAAGAGTGGAACCACCTAGAGAATAGCATCGGACAATGAGGACAGGAGAGCTCCTCCGTCAGCTGAGTTAGTGTTTGTGGTTAATCAGGCATTATTCTCCTGCACTTTTTCCTGTCCACTATGGCGTCTGTCTGTAGTCTGCACACTGGAACAGCTCTGAGCACAAGCATTTTGCATCACACTGCACGTCTGTACGCGCAGGGGGACTGTGTGCTAGACGTATCGATTTGAAGTAGCTCGTGCAGCTGTGCTTGGTACAAAAGCTTCACCTTCAGTAGGAACCCGAATGTTGAAATCTTTCATGTTTTATAATCAACGCATATACAAAAACAAACTCAGAATGCATTACTTTCCCAGTGGTTTAATGTACAAGCTCGTGTACACTTTTCCCTGAGTCCGAATGCACTAGCAGTAGAGAAAATGTGACCTCATAGTTGCCAGGGTGATGGGGATTCCATAGTTAGTTGCGATTCATACAGAGACTGATGAGAATCTCTAATTGCATAGCGAGCAGAAAAATTAATATAATACACTATTTTGCTAGCATTCTAGTAACATATAATCACTGTCATAACATACTATTTTGTTTCAAATGTAATATCACGTCCATGCTAGGACTTTGTCTGACTACTGGCAGTAAGTGCCTCATGATACAGAAGTGTAAAAGACTATGATGATGATGATGATGGTGGTGTCTTATCTTGTGGGTGGGAACTGACACAATGTGGGATGCACACAGAAACACTGTGAGATCCAGCAGAGCAAAAAACTAGCGAGCTCTCCAGATGCTACTCTAATGAATACATTGACAAACATCAACAAATCTCTCATCAGCATACCGTGGTCCCAGGGAATAATGCACGCCTGTTGTGTTAGTGGTGGTGATAACAGATCTGACCATTAACGGGCTGAGGCCGTGGGATCTGGACACTCGGTCATGTGGTAGGAAGTAGAGCAGGAGCGACGGAAGGCATGATCAAGGAACACGCTCATCTCACGCCGAGGATGTGTGACTCAGTCGCAGATATGCAGAGCGACCAATGCCTGCACAGCGTACTTATGTAATCCATAACTTCTTGCTAAGAGCGGAGATAGTGGGAGGGCCCGGGACCCGTTGCCGAGCAGCCTCGTGTACAGCGGATGTGCGTGCTGGAATGTCAGAGGCAGACCCGGGTTCGCACCGCACACTGGGTCACTAGGCTGACGTGCGGCCGCCACATCGCGTGTGCTGCGGTCCGGCCCATGGTGCAGAACCGACTAAAGTGTGACGGAACATTTCACTTACGGTTTGAGTGTAAGAGAAAGTGGAGGCGTAAAAAAGAAAGGTAGTTATACGTTCAGGAGTAAATATGGACCTCAGGTATATTTCAGGTATATATTATATTTCAGGTTCTTTCTTGCTCTCCATGGGGGGGTCAGGATGTGTGAATGAATGACTGTTCTTCAGCACGCTGCTAACACTGGGCTATTTCTGATTAGTAGGTCAATGGGACAGGTGGGACTTGTAACGTAGAGTGGAGGTGCAGCTGTCCTCTCTTTGTCCTGCCAGAAAGGGTGATGAAAAATCCCCCAATGCCTCCTTCTCAGACCAGTTTAATTGCCATCACTGATCTTGTTGAGTGCATGGATCGAGGCGTTTGATGCCACACAGCATCTGTCAGCTGGCTCGAGGCTGTTCTCAGATCAGGCGGCCGGGCGAGGCGCTGAAGGGGGCGAGGGAAGGGAGGCTGGATGCCGGAGTGCACTCCCCTGGGTTTGCTCTCTGCCTGCTGTCTCACCAGAAGAGCTGCCGTTTGAGCCATAGATTTGCTAAAACGCCACTAGAAGAGAGATCATGAGAAGGTCATTCCCACTTGGTTCGTGTGCGCTGCTATCTGCGGGAAAAGAATTCGAAAGGGTTTTAGGTCCGAACCTGCTTCCCTCATTAAAGTTTTGGCCCGCGTCCTTACACCATAAAACACACAGCAACCCAACGAGTAATGCGTTCGGCTGGCCGTGGGTGGCAGGGGGCCTTGATATCGTGGAGTTTTTGATATGACAGATGCTGACGTTTTGATGAATATTTGACGGTCAGATCAGTAGGCAGAGAGTGAGTCACGCTTGCAGTCATCACTGCTGTGATCTGGACTGATGCTGCTGAGTAACGGCCGTTTCTCCATCATTGTCAGATGATCAAGGTGTCCCATTTCAGCGCACGCCTGCACCTGCCAGTGGGGACGTGACACCTTCCCATGTCTCAGGTGCACCACTCTCACTCTCTCTCTCTCTCTCTCTCTCTCTCTCAGCTTTTGGAAATAGTTCTGCCCAGATTTGATCCATGTTCAGCGGTTCTTGTTTTCGTAGCTTGCATCAGTTCACCTTGGCTCCCTGCTCAGGGCGCCTTTCCCGATGCCAGCTGTGCCCTTCAGTGCTGCCTTCCCACAGCACAACTTTGATTCAACTTTCTCCTCAGAGCGCAGAGTCCTCGTTCAGCAAGTGCTGGACACCACACCGTCTTCACAGAGCAAACATCATTTCCAATCGAATATACCTGAAAAGCATTTTTAGCAGCATCAGATGACATTTGTTTCTGGAACAAAGGTGAACACTGATACCCTTCAGCGCAGTTATAACAGTCAAAGGATCGTGTACATTCCCTGTAAAAGTAAGAGTAAGGTTCCCTTATGAGATATGGTGAGATATTCCTTGGGGAGAATGTTTCCATCAAAAATATAAGGAATTCACGACAGGTTAACGTATATATGTACTTATTTACTTGTGTAAATGTGAAGGAAACCCATTATCTGCAACCTGCCACATTTGTTTCCAAACATATGAAAGTCATTTGAAAGTCTGGCACAGATGAGCTGCGTCTAGATCTGCCATCAGTACAAAACGTAGCAGTGCTTTGTGTTGTCATCCTTAGGAGTGTCATCTTTAGGAGTGTCATCCTTAGGAGTGTCATCTTTAGGAGTGTCATCCTTAGGAGTGTCATCCTTAGGAGTGAGGCTTCCTCTCTGTCAGCCTATGTTCTAGTTCTGCTCCACTATTCCTTTTTCAACCCCCCCCCCCTACTGTGACAGTGACAGGGGCGTTTGTTCAGCACAGCCAAATGCTAAAGCTAGCACTGCCATGGGGGCAGAACACCACAGCTCTCTGATCTCCCCCTGAAAACAGCCAGTTCATGGATGTCTGTTCATATGTGTGTACTGAAGCTCCCATGATAAGAGCTCTCTTTTATTGCCATCAGCACGGCTCTGTAGCACGGCGGAGCAGCAGAGAGCCGTAACCGAGTCTCACTGATAGCCGAGATGTGTGGGGGCAGGATGAGTCACAGGGCTGGCTGCTCGAGGGGGCTGGCAGCAGGGGGGTATTTTTGGAGCAGGCCTTACACATTTCATTTTCTCATTTCTCCACCTATCGGGTCCTTCCAGCACCAAATGAAGTTATCGTGTGATTTCTTGCAAGAGAACAGCCCATATCACCCAGTACGCCGAATGAGCTTGTCATGTAAAGATGTTTACTCATAACAAAAAGCGGTAAGCTGGCTGCTTATGTGTGTGTGTGTGTGTGTGCGCGCACGTGTATGCATGTCTGTTTGATGCTGCAGCCGAGACACTTATTCCATATGAGTGTGTGCGTCTGGGTGAGAGGGATGTGGATAGACAGGTTTCATTAAAAGGTGCACAACAGCTTCAGTATTGATTTACCTCTCGTTACTGCCCATGCCTTTCAGCTGCCTCTCTTTTCTTCACACTCCACACACACAAAAGCAAACATACACACACACACACACACACATACAGTGAAGCTTGAGCATGATCAGTTCAAAGATTGAAAGAATTTAAGTGATTTTAGGAATAACACTCACAAGTCACCATCACTGTGTGTGAGGATACTGGATTCATTTGATAACTTCTCTCTCTCTCTCTATCTCTCTCTCTCCCTATTCCTTTCTCTCTCTTCTCTCCCTGCCTCCACATCTCTCTCTCTGTCTCTCTCTGTCTCTCTCTCTCCCTGTTCCTTTCTCTCTCTTCTCTCCCTGCCCCACCTCTCTCTCTCTCTCTCTCTCTCTCTCTCTCTCTCCTTCTTTGTCACTCTCTCTCCCTGTCCTTCTCTCATGCCTGTGAGCCTCAACCTACCAACTAACTCCCAATACTCTCTTTTCCACCTGAATGCTTAATGGGAGTTGGAGGAAGTTGAAGGATAAACAGGAAATGAAAACAGTGTTCCCTCTGAACCTCACGCATTTCTTTTGTAGCCTTTTGAGAGCAGTGGTGACAATCATGTTTCACAGAGAGTTACATTGCTCAAGGGTAGTCCAGTGTTTGTTTGTGAAGTCAGTTTAGCTTTACTGATAGAATATGAGCTTAAAGGAAAGAGTACAGTTCAGTGGTTTGAGGGGCTGAGCATTCAACACAAACCCAAGCCTGCTTTCTGCCTCTCTTAACTGTTCTCAGCAACTTGTGTGCTCTTTTTCATCTTTGTGGTAAAGAGACAGTTTCTAGCTGATTAGCTGAAGCAAAACATGCTTTTAATAACTCAACGGAATCTGTGAACCTCTAGGTGTCCCCTAGCAACCAGATTAATTACATCCATAGAGGAAGTGGCAGATAGATAGATAGCTAGATAGATAGATAGATAGATAGATAGATAGATAGATAGATAGATAGATAGATAGATAGATAGATAGATAGAAAGAAAGAAAATGAGAGGAAAACAGCTGAGGGGTGGTCAGGAGATGGAGGTAATCTAGCTCTGCTTGAATCAGACGCACATAGGGGGGACAGCACATTTGTAAACAGGTCGGCCCTGCTGGCCTCAGCCGTTCTGTGAGACTGTGTGACGGCAGAATGCTCAGCGCTCTGTTGATCCTTCTCCAGGCCCAGCGACTTCCTGGAGACTGACCGGCTTGGGAAGCAGCTAAAACACGCCCTTGTGCTCTGGTGCACCAATCATGGCATGGGGGCGGAGACTGTAGAGTTCCAGCCTAGGCGTGGAGCTTAAAGAATGCCAGTATAGTACTCAGTATGTATTCTCTCCAGGATTTCATGATCCAGTCGTTCCCTCTTCCTTTCTGTCATGTTCTCACTCTAGCAGCATTCTAACTGATCGTACTACTGGGACTGCTGTGTTTGTCTTGCGATGCCAATGTCTTTCTGGGTAGGTTTGCTCGTACTGCATGGGCTGGTATAAGAACTAATGCGCCATTTCATCAGGGCATTTCCCTCCTGTTTTGTGTATACAGATACTAAAGCTAATTCTGTTTTAAACTGTGATTGGCCATGGAACCTGCTGGAGGCACCTTTTTTTAAATGAGCCAGAGAAAAACTCTGTGAGGAATGTGAGGAACTCCACGAAGTCCTACTGTGTTGGTGAAATGATCACAGTTTACAAAAGTGAACAGGGGGAAGCAGTGTGGTGGAGCTGAGACAGGGGGAAGCAGTGTGGTGGAGCTGAGACAGGGGGAAGCAGTGTGGTGGAGCTCAGACAGGGGGAAGCAGTGTGGTGGAGCTGAGACAGGGGGAAGCAGTGTGGTGGAGCTGAGACGCTCCAGCTGTGGAACCCAAGTCCACTGTCACTCTGCAGTCCAAGTGCAGGCCCACATTACCCTCTGTGCGTCATCACTGTCATCAGGCCTATTTTAATCTCGATTCTGTAGACTCCGTCTCCGTCTATGACTCAGGTGCGGTTACTTTTGCAACTTGGGTGACAATTATGAAAAGTAAACCCTATAGTTCGTTCAGAGGAAATCTCAAACCTCTGTGGTATTCTTCAGAAGGGAAGCAATAGCTTTTCTTGTTGCTGATTAAACAGACGTTGACCTCCTGGCCAGACATAAAAATACCACCCAGTTATTTACGAGTCAGAAAAGCATCAACCGCAGTTTGTATGGAGCTCAAATGCAGGCCAGCTCAGCTCTCAGCTGCAGTGTCCCACTGTGTCCCACAAGCCTTTCACAGAAATACACAGCAGATTGAAGAGCAGACACTGGCTGACAAATGACTCTAAAATAGATTACCTAAAATACTGAGAAATGCCAAAGAAAAGATTTCCATTTTATGTAAAAAAGACATGTTTTTTTATTTAAATCTGTCCATAGTATGAACAAAAGTAAAAAGGGGGGAAATAAGGAAGTAAATAAGAATGGAAAAGAATTCCATTTTCTTTTCACAAATAATGTCGTGCCCACAACCAAGGTTTACCTGACTAAGCAGGAGGATTTGATTTTAGTGTTTCAAATAAAAGCTTTTTCATTAAACAAGCAAGCAAACTAAAGAAACCTCTATATAGCCTGAGTTAGTGACAGAGCCAGAACATGGCATGAAGAGAGACTAGTGATTTCTCTCTTTCTCTCCATATTTCATGCCATTGCATCACTCAGTATGTGTGTGTCTTTGTGTGTCTTTGTGTGTCTTTGTGTGTGTGTGTGTGAGAGAGAGAGAGAGAGAGAGAAGGAAAAAGGAAGAAAGAGAAAAGAGAGAAAAAAATGGGTGTGTGCGCATGCATTACAGTTTCCAAAGATTCTGTGATCCAAACATTACATGATTCTCTCCTACTGTTGTACATGTTTAATGTTGTTTAGATTGCAATTCTTCCCTTGGTCCTTCATCTCCAACATGAGATTCGTCTCGCTCAGTATTCATGTGATGTTATTAGGAATCTGAGAACCTCAATCTAATGAAATATGCATTATTGCAGCCGCGTTAGGCTTCGATGGGTAGGCCGGCAATGTTTCATTTTTATTTATGTTGTAAGTAAATTCACTCATGCTTCCAACTGCCAACATTCCTCATGGGATAGAGATATCACAATTACAATTATTTCATAAGGATAGGATTTATTAATTGAACATAGTTTGCTGGAGTTTATCAAAACAGCTTAATCCGCTGTAGGTTCTGGTGTACATTGTCGAGAGTACAATGGCTATATAAGATAACAAGATCAGTTCATTTTTTGCTGCTCCACTAATTATCTTTCATCGTATTGTTCTGTTAAGCATCAGTGTGCTGGGAGCAACGAGGAAACGCACAAATGTAAAAATGTGCTTTTCTGCATTCTGTACCGAGGATGCTCAGGAAATAATTAAGGGCGCAATGAGAGAAACCGTGAAATGGAGGATGAGCAGATGACTGCTCATTAGTCTCCCATAAGCAGCACTCCCTGTCAGCAGCGAACGCCCTGGGCAGCCCCTCACACAGACGCTGCGGAACACGCTGCTCTTTTCCTGCCTAAGCCGCCACAAACAGTATATACAGGAAGCCCAAAAACACATAGATGGAGGTGCTTTGACAAATAATGTTTAAGGCATGTTCTCTTACCCATAATTCAAGCTGTGTCATAACAACTTGAAAGGAAACAAGGGAAAAACTGAGCCAAGTTGAAAAGAAAGAAGAAAACAGTGTTTTATGTGCAAAACCACTGCAGGCATGTTGAGTGGGGGTGTGGATGGACTTGATTATGCTGTGTGAAGTGTAGCTAGGAGAGCTTCTCAAGGCTTTGGCAAGAAACTTTATGTTTCTGCTCTCGGGCATGCAGTCATATTCACAGGAATGTGTAGATCCGTCAGCCAGGATCAGCCCAACTGGTTTTCAATGCTGATTGGATAGTTTTAATGAGAGGCACTCAGCAGTCAAAGATGATTGGTTAGTGTTAATGAGAGGCACTGAGCAGGCAACGCTGATTGGGGGCTGTGATTTGAGAGTCAGAGTCGAAAGAGAGGGCTGCTTATCTGCTCGCAACATTGAACAAACACCCCACCACCTCCATTAGTGTAACCCAGTCCTCAGGACATGTCGACACTATTTGAGTGTGAATAATTGAAGATTTTATTCAATTGGGAAAAAGAAATCCTCTCAGAAAGAATGTGCAGGGATGTTCAGAGAGGCAATGAGAGAGGAGGTTGAGCTTTAAACGGGCACCATTATATAAACCACACACACACACACACACACACACACACACAAACTCAGTCAGTACCTAAGCTTATGCAGCTCAAACACGCTAGTGCGGAATCTTCGGTGGATCAGCAGGGAGAGTGGTACGCTGTGTAACAGTGGCTGGTAGCTTGTGTGTAAGCCCTGTTTAGCCTGGTTAAAGAGTGCTGTGCATTTCTGATACTTTAAACCATACAATTACATCAATATTCTATTTATTATATTTGGATTAGATGTGTATATCAGCTAATGCCCTTCGTTAGAGATATATTTCTGATCTCGAGATTGTTCATGTTCTTCAGTTATTAATAGTACTAGTCCACATTGGTCTGGCATTCTGACATTAAGAAAGTTCACATTATATAATACAGCAAGCTATAAGGACTCCAGGGGTTTATATCAGTCCCTCGTGTCAGACTGGACATAGTTCCTTCCTAAGCTTGTTTGGCTTTGATCTGAAGACTCTGGAAGACATTTCTGCATCATCTTTTTCCTGTTCAAGGAATTCAGTCAAATAGAAATCCTGGTGAAAGAGGGTTCCTGCCCTGTATGTAGAATAAGGCCGAAGGGCTCCATGAATAGACACAGCATCCATTTTGAAAGGTAGATGGACATTATGACTGCAGAGTTTAAAAAAAGAGGCTAAACAAATGAATTGATAATCATATTTCTTAACTAAACTTTGCAGAATACTGCTTTAGGATAACCATAGTGGTCTTGGTGTATTGCAACATTAATATCTTTATATTTTCATTTTTAATGACCTCCTGATTGAACATTAATTATTAATTAATGATCATCTTTAAGTGCTGGTCTTTTTTTTCAGGAAGACTTTAGGGGGAATCTGATCTTCTGCCAGTGATTCATAATGACAGACGAGCTCCTGTGAATGTGGTGTTATCTAACAGGTATGCCACAATGACACCAGACCCAAAGGACCCAAGGCCCTGTCTCCCTGTCTCCCTCTCTCCCTCACCCGGGGCATACAAGGTGAGGTGAGGACTCCTGTCCTTTGTAGTGGACGTGTAATCCTCCCGTTCAGGTTCTCGTTCCGGCCGTTCTCCCTGTGCGTATCCCACTACAGCCCTTAAGAGTTCTAGGAGAAGAAGCTAATGCTTTGCACTCCTATTGAGCTACATGAACTGGAGGTTGTAATTCCTCATCCCCTTCCCAGGGAGTGGTAGAGATCTGTTCCGATTTTTGTGATATATGGAACACTCTATGTAATCTATTGAATTTATGAAGAGGCACCCTTCCTCCAGTCCTTCATCGCTCTTCTCTCTCTCTTCACAGAGCCTCAGGCTTCCACTCCAGGAAATTCCCAGTGTCTGTTTTGTCAACCTGGACTTGAATGACCGCTGTTCAAATCACGTTAACACCGGCGATTTTGCTGTATTTGAATGTTTAAAGAATATTTTTTTTGGAAACGATGGCCACTGATAACTTCTTTCCTCATGTCCTGAATATGTTGCTGTGATGTGATAGGCTCTTTGCTAGCATGAGGGTTCAGGGCATGTATTAGGTTTGCCTGGCTGAACTCATTCACCTTTCATCATGTGTTTTGGTGTTCCAGGAGGCAGAATGTGCTCATGATTCCAAACAGCTTCAGGTTCTGTAGCGCTGATGACACAACAAATTTCTACCGCCATGTTATTCCATCATGACCACAATAACATTTTTACTTCAGATTTTTTTCTGACTACTTCTTTTTTTTTGTTTTATGTTTTTCAGGATGACATCAGCGTGCGTGGCCTAGACTAAAGCTTTTCTTTATACATACAGTACAGCCAAACCACAGAACCTGAACCCAGACATTGCTCCTCCTCTCTTCTGACCTGTGGTACTGACCCTGATTACGAGCCTAATTGATCCGCCGTTTGGCATAACCCACAAGTTTCCTCTGTGTTTCTGTGGGAGCACAAACGTGGCATCAGATTAACGCTGAGCAGTTAACACAGCAGGCTTTATTCCCGCACCGCCGCTGACCTGACATCATGCTGGCACCACTATCGCACCAACAGTGCTCCATTTTTACCTGCTGAGCAGTGGCCTGTTCAGGCTCATCAAAGTTTTAGGAGTCATTCAATCGAGCGGCGCTATCCGTCCGCGGGAGTCTGCGCTGGCAAAGGAACTGGACACCGGGGCCCCGGGGCCTGGCGGTGTTACTGACGCGCTGTCATGGCCATCTCATCTGGAGAGGCATTGGAAAACAGCACAGGTGGGTGCTGGGCCATGGATAATTCACACGTAGCCTTCTTTGATAGCTCTGGTAATGTCTGCGCATATCTTCCTCAGTGTCATGATCTTGACCATTATTGCATGTTGTTTAGTTCCGCTATTAAAAAAGAAAGCGAAATATAATCTCAGATCTTTTTTTTTATTAATATAATCTTTGCTAGGTTCCAAGTCGTTGTTGACTTGATTGCATTTCCAGTACTTTGGGGAGTTTGAAAAAGGTCAGAGAGATTTGCTTCATAGCTCGTGTGGGGATTGTATGCTTCATAGTTTGTGTTTTTGTGTGTGTGGAGAGAACATATGAGTTTCACTCATACAGTGTAACTCTGAGGTGATGTGGGTGTTTTAATCATAGGCAGATGCATATTCCAGAGATTAGACAACTAGCCTAGCTCATGGACATGGATCAAAGGATTAGCCAGCAAATGGCCTCAGGGATTAAAGAGTCCGCTCATCTCTTCCTTCAAGGTTAATCATCACTGCCGCATGCTGTGATTAGGGAAGAATATGGATTATTTAAACCTGAGGTTTTTTTTCTCCCCAAAAATCTTGTAGTCCATTTCTGAGAATACAAACTTGTGTTCCAACGAGACCACTTAACAATCACTATGTCCAGTATCCAGAATCCCAAGAGTGAAAATACACTGGTGCTCTCAATGGTATAATGGTATATGCATGTTTTTGATAGATATTTCTTTTTGGTTGATCTTGTTATTGTGAACAGTGTTCCTAATTAGCAAGTTATTGTTATAATAATTAAGATACTACATTTTAAAGTCATTTAGAATTAGGTCATCAAAACTTAAACTAGTTAAGTATGAATATAGAGTGTGAGGTCACTTGACCGTTACTAGAATGTCAATTTTTTCAATCTGTTTGTGAAGCCTGAATGTGCTCAGAAATCTCGGTTTTCACAAGAAAGATCCATAATTTATCTGCACTTGAATCCAGTTGTTTTTGGAGGAAAAAACTAATTAAAACATCATACTAGCTACTCATGACCTAACACATCCCTAGGGAAGTTGATTGGTCTGGAGAAAATGAACTCATTTTCCAGAAATATGAAAAGCTGTCAAGAAGCCACTCAAAGATTTTTATGCCTGTCTCCTATAATGGCTACTCTGTTTCCTAGCAACAAGCTTTTTACAGGAAGATGACTTAATTCCTCATCTTATTCTGATAACAGCACTCTCCTCTCAGTTACTGGGATTATAAGTGTTTTCTGCCTTGATTGATCAGAATTACAAAGATAACTAAGATAACTGTGTACAACATGAGTATAGAGTAAATGACAAAATTTGTTTGTGTGAAACAAACTGATTTTTTATAGTCTAATTGATTTTATATTGGAAATCTAGCATTAGTGCTGCATCTAATATATCTGATGTCAATCTTAAAATGTTTTAGCCGTAGTGCAGTAGAATACGGCAGACGATTTCATTCTTCAGTGACCCTGTAAACAGTGCCAGCGCATCACCGTGTCTCACTCACTTTGCTGATTGTTCCCGTAGAGTAAACCAAGGAACATGATACGCATCCTTTTTAGAATGGAACCCCGAAATGGAATTATCCCTGCATGAATAACATTTATTGTGCAATTGGCTTTGTGAAATGCAGCATGCCAGATGAGGTCTGGCTATTGATTTCTGTGTCTCTCTGCGGTAGTGGATCAATTAGAGAAGATGGGCCCATTAGTGAAAGGAGGAGCAGCCCCTCCACCGAGCAGTCAGAGAACGACTGTAAATGTATCAACATAAGCCTGATTGCATTACGCCAACCGCAGCATACTAACGACACACGCACACTTATCAAACCTTTTGTGCCTTAAACATGAACTTAAACTTGAACTTAAAATGTGAACAACCAACTGATGAAGAGATCCTTTTTCCACCCACCGTGTTTCATAAGTTCATATATTACAGCCAGGCCGTGGTCTGTGAAATAGCTTTGGAAGATGCATTACTGTGGCGTCCCTGCACTGCACAGGTTGGCAGAGGCACATGTGAGGCAGAGGCACACTGTCTGGGACAGCAAGGCACATGTGAGGCAGAGGCACATGTGAGGCAGAGGCACACTGTCTGGGACAGCAAGGCACATGTGAGGCAGAGGCACATGTGAGGCAGAGGCACATGTGAGGCAGAGGCACACTGTCTGGGACAGTAAGGCACATGTGAGGCAGAGGCACATGTGAGGCAGAGGCACACTGTCTGGGACAGTAAGGCACATGTGAGGCAGAGGCACATGTGAGGCAGAGGCACACTGTCTGGGACAGCAAGGCACATGTGAGGCAGAGGCACATGTGAGGCAGAGGCACATGTGAGGCAGAGGCACACTGTCTGGGACAGCAAGGCACATGTGAGGCAGAGGCACATGTGAGGCAGAGGCATACTGTCTGGGACAGCAAGGCACATGTGAGGCAGAGGCACATGTGAGGCAGAGGCACATGTGAGGCAGAGGCACACTGTCTGGGACAGCAAGGCACATGTGAGGCAGAGGCACATGTGAGGCAGAGGCACACTGTCTGGGACAGCAAGGCACATGTGAGGCAGAGGCACATGTGAGGCAGAGGCACACTGTCTGGGACAGCAAGGCACATGTGAGGCAGAGGCACATGTGAGGCAGAGGCACACTGTCTGGGACAGCAAGGCACATGTGTCGAAAGGGCAATATGGTAAACGGGTGAATGATATTGTCTTCAACCTTTATTATTTTTCAGCACGCCAAAAACAGATCACGTTTGAACTACCCTAAAAATTGCCACTGATTGTTGCTTGTGTCGTGTGGTCATGTTTGTAGCTTCTTTTACCGTGTCTGTCTTTTTATGCTGCACCAAGGTTCCAATCAAAAACACGATTCTAAAGACACTAGGACTCATAAATTAATCAGGAGTTACGCATTCCACACACCGGTGGCCGAGGACAGGGACTCAACCTTCCATAGAATATATAGTCTGTATGTGAAAGGCAACATCCGAGTGAGTCTGGGACAGACCTGTCATAAAAATATGGTGCGAGCTGAAGACCTTTGAAAATCCTTTTCATGCCTTCCATGATAGCTGGGTCCTCAGCGGTGTATGAGCCTTATCAGCCCTTAGGAGCTCACTCTGCACTGCAGTAATGTGGCCACGGTCCTGGGGCTCCTCCAGCACTTACAGAAGGGAACACAAAGATGGCCAGCTGTCCACAAAAACCCACACGACCACTCCAGACACCCGAACTCCTCTGGGTTATTTCATTTACACGCACTCAGTGCTGCTAGTAATGGATGGGCTCCCTTTCACAAATACTACTGAGATACAGGCTTTTAACAGAATCCCAGCCACTGACATCGCCATTCCTGAAAAGAGCCTTCTGTACCATTGAGCTAGAAACTGCTCTGCTTTTGGCTTCAGATCCCCGTGGGTAACATTCCTGCGCCGTCACATCACAAATCCACCCCCCCCCCCCGCACACTTGCTTTCTTATTCTCTGTTTCACACTCCCCCTCTGTTTCCTGCACACACTGCACACTCAGCCTTGGAATATAGCTCTTTTGTTTAAAAAAAAAAAATCTCACCAGTGTTCCCTCTAGGGGTTGAACTTTGTGATATTCTAATTGCTTTCCCACTATTTTCAGCTAATCCACCCTCCCCCCACCCCGAGCACCACGTCCCTGGACCTTGCAGGCAAGCAGGCAGAAATAGCACACGGTAGCTCTATCTGTGCCTTTCTAGAAAGAAAAATGAGGCACAAGTTTGAAAGCAGATTACTCAGTCGTCTGACCCAACCGTGTCCCACACCAGGCCACACAAGGAACAGACATCTAATGAAGTTTATTAGTATGGCTCTTCCAGCGTTAAGACTTTTCTCTCTTTAAGGAAAAGGTGAAGGGGTGGCTACAGGCCTCTGTTTTATTTTTAGCTCACTGGATTTTGGTAGCACAATATTACATTAGTCCTGCCTCCTAAAATCAGTTTTACTGAAGGCGTGGAGAGAGTGGACAGGCAGGAGGGAGAGAGAGCTGTGTTTGTAGGCATCAAGATCGTGACGTATCTCCTGGCAAGTTGCTTGCTGAGATGTTACATGTCATCAGACTCCACAGGCAGATGTCACCCAATCCTTTTTGGGAGAGCATGTGGCCCTGAGGTTCAGGGGAAGGTGTTAATTTAACCACATGCTGCTAAGCCTACCCTGCAAAGCCTTCGCTATAGCCCACCACTGACATGCATTGTCTTTTTTTAAAACTCATGCTTCATGACCAGGTGCTAACTTGGATGAGACACTGATCAGGGCACCTCATCCAACTCTCCCTACAGCGTGCCAGTCAAACTGTAAGCTACAAACTAGTTGGATCTAGCAGATTAGGTTTAGTTTTTTTCTATTTTCTAGGTTCAGCCGTGAAGACAGACATCTGTGGTTCTACTCTGAAGCCTTTAGTATAAATAATGCCAACCATACATGCCCTTCCTAACCGTCCCTGAACACAGGATTAAAAAATAACCACCACAACAGAACACAGGGGCCCATTAAACACCCTTGCTAATTTATCATGGCAACAACAGGGGGAAGTGGGTGCTGAGGCGCGCACGCACACACACACACATTTCCATCAGCAACATGTGATGGCCACAGCGCATACTAATGTACACAGAGTACCATGTACACAGAGGACATACAGCCAGGGGAGAAAGATGATCTTATTACATGTGTGGCAGGGCAAGCTGTCTGTAAAGAGCCTGACACCTTCTCTAGACAGCTTGCTTATTGGTCCTTGCTGAGTGATGGGTGTGTTCATAAAACATGGCAATAACATCAGCATCTCTCACAGATAGACAGTTTGGTACCTGACAAGAATTATTTTGTGGAGTTGACACCTCAATTAAAAATAAATAAAATAACCTAAAAAAAAACCCAACCTTTGTAAATAACATACGTAGGCTAAACATTTGGAAGGCAACTTCTCTACGTCACCGTTTTTATCCATTTTTGTTTTTTGCACCGCCCCATCATAGGGAGTGTTAACAGTGTCCTGTCCCCATGCACTGCTATGCTAGTGACATTTGACTACAGCATGACAGCATGCTGGAACTAATGATAGTAACGACACGCAGCTCCCATGACTGCGGTCCAGTGGATCGGACCCGTCTTTTGATCTTGGATATTTCAAAAGATGCCTGCCACCATACCAGAGTGCAGTACAACTACAGTCGCAGCAATGAGGTGAGGTCTTTGCGCATGGCTGCTCCTATAAAAGGCGTTACAGACGTTTCTCGTCTTGGATGCCTAAACCAATCAGCAGCCACAGAGCTGTACTCTCTACTCTGGAGGTGATGTTCTTCAGCATCTGCTCGAAAAAGGGAAAACGCACCTACTCCTGGGACTGTGGAATTTGTGGTTGCTAGGAGACTTCATGGAACATGAATGTCTAAGCCAGAATGCTCAACCTAGGCTTATGCTGAACAGACCTCTCAAAGGAATTGCACGTGTATATTCCTTGATAAAGCACAACACGTGCACCTGATTGGTCTGCATTGCCATCGTTTCCCTATTTCCTTGCTCTTTGATGAAGTGCAGAATTTATAGCTCAATCCCTGCATCATCCAGATTACTATAAACAGTCGACAGCCTTCCACAAGTGCTGGTACTGAAGACACTTGGGACAACATGTCTTCCTCCCTTCAGGCCTCAGTGTACAGCCAACAGAAGGAAGCATCACTGCCTTTCAAGAAGCCCTTATAAGGTTATGGTAGAGTTCAAATAGACATGAGGTTCAGCCACGCAATGGTGTTGCTCATAGTGCATAAGCAGAGTTGGAGTGCATTAAAAATGACAGAATAAGTCAAGCTCTGTGAACCTAAATTGAAACTTAAATTGGCTGATCAAAGAGAAATTGAACATTGCCAAGAATTTACTTTTTACAAATTACAAACTTGCCACAAGAGGCTATTCACAACTTTCACAATTAATTTTTGAATTGCATGTTAGATTGTGCTCATAGGTTCAATTAGGGCAATACACATCACATATGCAGCTGTAATTACAGAGGGCACTAAATGCATGTGCACACCTCAGCAACACTGGTATGGTCTACATATACCTTTAGTGATTCATGTACAGCTTGCATAAAACTACATAACACTGATACACAGACTACAAAGTATTTTGTTGCTCTGAAGCACTAAAAACATTCCACTACTGGATTTTTTTAAAGAAGCTGTAAGAACACCGTGCTTCCGATTACACTCCCCCCCCCAAATAAACGAAAAGACATTTGGGATAAATTGTTAATTTTATTGGAAAACAAATATACAACTTGGAATGGATTGTTTGAGGCATGGCTGTGCCATAAGCAATTAAAATAAAAAAGAAAAGAAAAGAAGAAGTGACTAGTTATAAAGCATAATAACCCAGAGAACAGAACAAATACAAAAAGACTATAGTGTACGAGTACCTGCTGATAAACCCCATAGTATTTAATTTAATGATGTTGCAATAGTGCAATGTTGATTCCCCCCGTACATGTACTTAGTCCATTGTCCATGCAGGGTAGTTGCTCCACATTAATCAAAAAAGAAAAATAGGGGTGGGTGGGGGTGGGGGTGTGTAGGGGGTCCACTCAGCTGACCGACTACATCTCCAATAGTGAGATGGCAGCAGTGCCAGCAGATAGCCAAATGCAGTGCCAGCCAACATGCCCATCTTCTGGTCTTGTGACTGCTACTTAGACAAAAATATTAATGATAATGCACATGGAGGGGAGGGGGGGGGGGGCACATGCATTTCCCTTGAACAGCCAGATGATGGGGAGAATTAAAATGTAGCATTTTACAGAAATTACAAATAAAAGGCAAATAATTTTATACAAGAAATTCTGTACAAGGCTTTCACTTTGCTGTCATCATCTGTACAAACTCTGTGGAGAGAAGGGAAAAGGGGGAGGGGTTTAAATCAGCCATTGTTTCACACTTATTTATACCGCATGTGTGCAACAATGGACATGACAGCTTCTTGAACTTCCTGATCTTACCTTCATAATTGACTTGGCCATCACCGTCAATATCTGCTTCTCTGATCATCTCATCTACTTCCTCATCTGTCAACTTCTCCCCCAAGTTTGTCATCACATGACGCAACTCAGCAGCACTGATGTATCCATTGCCGTCCTGGAAGCAACACAGACCATTAACCATCGGACCTTTCGTTTCACACGGGATGGTCATCTTCAGTGGTAACGAAACATCGGCAGGAGCCGTACCTTATCGAAGACACGGAAAGCTTCTCGGATCTCTTCCTCACTGTCTGTGTCCTTCATCTTCCTCGCCATCATGGTCAAGAACTCTGGAAAGTCTATTGTTCCATTGCCTGGGCGAGAAGCGACAAAGATGCCAGTCACACTGATGTATTCAGCTACAGCTGAGAAACTAGTCAACACTATGCTATACATGCGCGTCACGGTAGCCTAATTAACATCAGACATGGAAAAGCTCAATGAGATACAGATTCAAGAGGTCTCATTACTACAGATTAATCTAAATGGTTTCATGTGATCTCACCATCTGCATCCACTTCATTGATCATGTCCTGAAGCTCTGCCTCCGTTGGGTTCTGGCCAAGGGAACGCATCACTGTCCCAAGCTCTTTGGTGGTTATGGTGCCATCTCCATCTTTGTCAAATAGCGAAAAAGCCTCTTTGAATTCTGTAGAAAGACAAGTGAATGATGGAGTTAAAACACATGCTAATACAAAATGGCACTGCTATTACTGTTTCACTAAACATTCACTCTGCAAGCAAGATTTACGATGGGACTTCACAAATCAGCAGTAATGGAATATTTCAGAAGTGTGGAGAGTCAGCCATTTGATACTCTACTTCACAGGGACTTAACTATTCACTTATTCATTAGCTTTAAGATCACATAGCAAACATTGCCGTAACTTCTTTGTCACACAAGTACCAGACTGTACACAATAAGGTAAACCAAGACCATAATCTTTATTCAGAAAAGGTCTGTCCTCATATCTATGTTTAAAGAAATCTGCCTCTGGATGTTTCTTAGACAACTTTACTTATGCCAAATCTGTCGAAACTGCTAAGATACAGTTTCCAGCGATGCTTTAGATAAATATCTAGAACAGGGGGGAACCGTTATGCAGGCACACAAACAAGCCAGAGCTATGGCAACACTGCCCAGCCCAAGCAGTTTAGGTCCATGTTAATGACACTGGCTTACAGCAGGAGGTAAGCGAGATCTGGAAATGTCCACGCTCGAGAAGCAGAAACTACACAAAATCTCTCTTGGAAAATTGTTACATTAGTCAACAAGTCCTCTAGGTTCTGTCTCCCCATGAGTAAAGTAGGTGGGTGTGGAGTGGGAGGAAATGGGATATGTGTACAAGTAGATTTGAGTACTGTAGTACAGAGAGATCATTTTTCGGAGGGTACTACAGAAAACTGTGATACAAGTTAAGGGCTATTTTTTTAACTAAACCATAAACCAAATTTAGCTTAAAAATAGCATGAGGTTTAGGCAAACCTTTTAAAATCACATACACCTAACCCACGCCACAAAAAATTTAATGGATTTGTGTCCTGTCTAAACGTTTTAAGTATTCTGTAGGACCGACATTTAGGACAGCTTGAAGATGAAATGCTCAAGTTTCCACAAGCCTCCAGGCATCTCTCTAATGGCTGATCTGAGGAAGTGATTTCACCGTAGCCCACCCATGTCCTGACTTAACACATAAGCATGTCCAAGAACCCGCCTTAAAAGGCAACAAAACAGATGACCATGCAACAGCATAGTACAAAAGGATTGCGCGAAATACACAAACACTCAACTGGACAAAACAGAAGCAAATTGTATGACCTTACCCGCAATTTGCTCTTCTGTCAGTTGATCGGCCTAGAAGAACAATTATTTATAACATAAGTACAGGTGTTTTTTAACATTCATACCGCGCGCTTTTTTGGTCTTGAACAAAAGACATTCAAAATTCGTCCAACAACTCCAACAAGAGTTTTTTTTTCTTTTTTCGAAAAAAAAAAAAAACAACAAAAAAAAAAACAGTCGGTTGGTTTCAAGTTCATCAACGATGAAAACGAACATCACTTCAGTTAAGGCTAGAACACTCTGCTCTGCTCCAGACAGTTAGCTTAGCTAGATATGCTATCGCCATAAATCTGACGACACTGCATATACCGCAGCGCATTCACATGGCAGTAACTAGTGAGATAACGCTCTTACCGAACCATGAGCAGTGTTGTGAATATCTAGAATCTTTTTAAATGTTAAAAGGAAACATTACAAGTCGAGAATTGCCAGCTAGCTAACTAGCACAGCTGGCTAGTTAGCTAAGTAGCCCGTTAGCTAACTAGCTAATCCTAATAGTCATGGTATAGTCACGTTAGCCAGCTAACTTTAGCCATGTTTTCACATGCAACTAATTTAAAGCAAATGGGTGTAGCTAACCTAAACTAGCTACATTAACCTTTGGTTGCAAGTTAGCTAACATAACTAGCTGCTGTTACCCTCCTAAACCTTTGGTTCACTGGGATGAGTTAACTAAAAAGGTAAGGAATCTTACTAGCCACGTTAGCCGTCATTATCAGTCGTATCCTAGCTAGCTAGCCACCTACCCTAGGTAACCTAACGTTAGCAAACTTAATCCCCAAAATAAACATGCCAAAAACATAATACCATGAAAATCACTTTATCATAACAATGCGGTTCAGTTAACTGTTCAGATAATGACTGGTGTAGATAATGATGTCGATTTTAAGACTATGGTTTGATACAGTGTAGCTAAGCTAAGCTAGCCGTATTCGCGGCACAGGTCGCCGTCGGACTCGAATGGTACGGGACAACTAGCTTTAGCTAGCTAGGTAGCTAGGTGACGTTAACACAATACATCTCAGACGTCTTTCATTCCCTATTCTCCCTATGACTAAGACAGATCCAGTGATTGCTCTTGACATTTCCTAATGCTTGCCTCTTAAACGTTGTACGATGAAAATTAAATACTGATGTATACTTACCATTTTCCTATATTCGTCTGCCTTCCACCCTCCAAGTACACGTCTCAAATGGGGAACGGAAAATTTGGTACAGTGTAGACCCGCCTTGACGGTTGTACATAAACACCTCCCCTACCATGTGTGCCCATCCGCCTGCAGAACCGCATTATGAGTACTAACCAATGAAAGAAAGTGCAAAATCGCTCACTAAAGAGAAGTTAAAATAACTAGTGTGTATTTAGAATCTGAACAAAAAGACATGTGACTCTGTTTTGTCTTACTGGCAAAACCACTCGGCAAAAATTCTTAGAACTATTTGATGGCGGATGATTACTTCTTGGGAGTCGGTTGTGCGGAAGTTTCTGATTGGTCTGTTTGTACCTGCAATGCGTCACTCCCTTGGTCACACATTGTAGCGTCTAGCCAGTCATAAATGGTTTGAAACTAGTGGGCCCGAATCACCTGAGCTAATCCCAGTCGTTCATGTGAACAACACGTCTCAGAAAAAAAGATGTTTAAATATATTATTTGTAATGCTTTATATACATGATGGTCATCATTTATGCATACAAGAAGATGTATTCCACAAGGTGGCACAAAATTCTACCTCGGAAATCTGTTATTTTACTACACTGCACATTAGTCAATGGTTTGTTTTCATAATGGGACTTTACTTGTCAATAGTGTGATATATTAGTGGCACATTGGAATCTAAAAGAGACTGATCTGTCAATGTAATCAATTTAATCAATGTTATCAGTGGGTGGACAATACCCTTTAGAATGCTAGAACTGACTTTAGAATGCTAGAGTACTGACAGAGTTGCACATCGTAGTCTGATTTCTCCCTGCTTGACTGTCCCAGATCCCTCATGGTCCGTTTACAAGGTTAGTGTATACTGTATAAGCCTGTTTAGAGAATTCAAAAACGCCTACTTAAAATAGTTACTGGCTACAGCTCACAGTGGTTAATTCATGATGTGTGAATCAAACAGATTATTAAAAAACTGTTATGTGTTTAATTTTTATTTTCTTTACTATTATTTGTGTTTATTTTCTTTACAATGGACTGGCTATATACTGTCTGACACCTCTAAAAAGCAAACAAAATACAAGAGTTTACAAGAGTTTCAGACCAAAACTGCGCTTGGTGAAAAAGGGTGGTGCCTCCTATTTCCCCTTCCAAAGCTTGTAAAACGTATTAGGAAACCATGAATCACCCAGAGACTGTGCACACAACACAAACACAGTTCACTTGTTGTTTTTCTCCATGTTGTCCACGTTCTGTATTGAGAAATCTCAGATTTTATATTACACATTATGTAAATCTTTTGTAGTGTGGAGAATAAACAAATTCTTTTTAATGGGACACATTTGTATCGCAATAAAACAGTACAGATATTAGCTAGTCTGTGTAAGCAAGTACACACAGCCTCTACACTGTGCAGTTCTAGGGACATGGTAGTTATTTTAATGAAAGGCAAAGAGGGAAAGTCTGTAAACATCACATACTCATATAAATCCCTAAAGGTGGACTCCTAACCATAGACCTTTTCAACAGAGAATTCCCAATATAACTGTACAATTTAGTTCAGATTGTCTTAATATATATCCAGGAAACAAACAAAAGCTATGTCATGGAAAAACATATTGATTCAGAAATGTTCCTAGTTTGCTTTTACTGCATTATCATTTGTTCCTCTGATTGAAATGCCCTTTGCCCTCTAAAAATTCATATAATGCTTTAATTGTATAAACTTTATCAAACAACAAACTTTGTCATGTACTAACATGTATTACACGAAATAAAATACCAGTGATATATTAGAGTTACATTTATTGACTGCTGTAAATGTATGCCTGTATGAGAATGTTAAGAAGATTTTTTTCAGGTCTTCATTGATGCTGGATTTCAATTACCCTCAAATGCAATCATGCACAATAGATAGTATCAGCAATCACTCATTAAAGGGACATGGAAAACTGCCTAATGTCTGTTGTATTAATTAAATATATGAGGTCTGTTTTATCTTCTTTTGTTCATCTGTGCACAAAGCAGAGATCTAGTGATATTGACTACAGTTACTCCAAAAAACAGGGTAATAAGATGCCAGGTTCTGTCAAGGGGTAATTGAGGGCATAAAAAGCCATATGAGACACAGTTGGGTGATGCTGTAGAGTCTGAAGCATACCCCGACCACTCAAGTGTTTACGAAGAGTGAGAGGCATGAAACTGAAGACCTATCCATTCTTAATGCACCTTTGGGCTTTCAAATGGCCTGTAACACTAGGGTTACATTTCCCGCACAGTGTGTGTGTGTGTGTGTGTCCGTGTACATATGTGTGCATTATGTATAATCAAAAGAAAAACGTGAGTCAGGTCTTCTGCCATTTGACTTACATTGCTTCTCACTCAGTTTTCTTCTGACATGTTCACTAATGTTGGGTTGCTAAAATCTAATAATTCAGGTGACGGGTCAATCTAAAAGTATTCATGTTCATTCAAGCCGGCTCCAAAACCACACAGCTAAAGCTGATTACAAGAGATTTTTGTGCACATAATCTATGCCTTTGGCCATTTATAAAATAACAATAAATAAAAATGATTGCCAAATGAAAAGTACTCTCCAGATGCCTCATGGTAAATGCTGCTTTCCAGTGCAGAAAGATTAGTGAGATTGGTGACCGGGAATATTTTTGATTTGATTGTGAATGGCTTTGTATTGCATATTTCAAATCAGTTTATACTCTCTAATTTGTTTAAAAATGAAGCATCATGTATAATAGCACCATTCCCAATAAAGTTCTAGATTAGAGGAAAACATGAATATATAAAGCACATAAAACTAATTGCCAGCAATATATAAAATATTGTTGGTATATAAGCATCAGTGATGTTTTTAATATGCACATGTACATCTCTCTCTATTAAACACAGGAATTGAGTTCTGTGCTTGACTGTGTATAGATGTGTCAGTTTTATATTGAGGGAAGAGATAAGCAGGATTGTGGAGTACTGCTGGGTTAAAGTCCAGAGGAAATGATCCTGCAAAAGGGGTTTCATTTGCTGAAGTAGGTCTTGCATGCCACTGTGCTATCTTGTCAGCAAGAGGCCAGTGGCCAACTATTCATATGGTAAAGCCTCATACAAGACCAGTCTATGACAATATGCTGGATGAGGAGAACTCTTTTAACCCACATATGTGGTGTGTATCCAAAACTGTGAAATGTGAACTGTAATTTAAGAACAGGTTTTAACCGTGCACACTGAACAGCATCAATATTTCAGAAAGTATTTAGTAGAAGCTATCCAACATTGCTAGTCTCTGCCAGCTAATTAACACACTTGATGACACCAACGTGAATACGATACCTTATAAAAACTATAATGTACTATAGTGTAATGATCCTGAATGTTAAAACACTTTCTGTATGGGTTATATTTTAACCTCTTTTATTATTGGAGATTAGAGCTTTGTTATCTCATTGTAGCTCAGCCATGTTTCCGCAGGCATACACACACACACACACACACACATTGCTTAATCCTTACTGGTAGCTCTGTAAAAACAAAGACCAAGATTCCAGTTAAAGGTGTTTCCTACATTTTGTCTCAGGTACACTGACTAGAACAAGCACACACACAAAATCCCAAGAACAACAAGAACAGTACAGTTTGTTTGCTATGTTTAAAACATTCTGATTAGTCATAATTTCCAGTAGGTATATTTTAGTATTTTTTCAGTATACACATGGTAAATCTTACTTCCCATGATATATTCAATACATTATTATATAATCATAAGCAGCAAGAATATGCAAAATGCAGAATGTAGACAGTATTAACATAATATACTGGTATATCAGTGGCCAATGCATTATTATATGTAATGAAAGTTATAATGTTTAGAAAATTAGTAACACTTGTTAATCTATATAGGGTAAGTCTAAATCTAAAGTCAGAATTGCCCAGTAGGAACATCCTATTTCCTGAAACATACCAGGAGAGTAATTACCTAAATAACAATAGATCACTTACTGTAGCAACCGCAGTGTATTATATGTACTTGTGTTACAGCACAGAGCTGATGCAAGTGCTCTTTAAAGCAGTTCTACATGTGGTAAGTGTCTGCCCAGGGGTTTTCTGAGTTGATCCCCTGCATTGGCTCCCAGATCTGCTCTGTCATGCCATCAGCAGTCAGGTGACCAAAGCCCAGCTCCTGGCCTCCCTCCAGGTCCCTGCAGCAGGCCGGCCAGGACGCGGTCCTGCTGGAGTGCGCAGGGGCACTGCAGAGGAGCAACCCGCCCTCGCCGACCCATCTGGCCTACATCAGAGACGGGGGGTGCTGACAGCCCTGCAAAGCCCCACAATATCCCGCAGCGGCGCGGCCAAATCCCGAGCAAGTGCTCAGTGGAAGGACAGGCCAGCCTCGGGAGGCAGGGAACAGGACGCGGGCGCCCGAGTACACACGGAGCGCCCGCGTCTGCTCAAGAAGAAACCTCTAAGATAAATACTTCAGTCAGGAGCCGCCCACTCGTTTTTTCCCCTCTGAACAGACACCGCTGCACATCTCAGCCTGCCGCGCGGTGCCGTCGGAGTGGTAATGTTCCCAGGAGAACACATGCTGAAGGTGCAAGAGATAAAGTGGCAGGGATGCCGGGGCCAGGAGTGGCGAAGGGACAGACAGTGAGGGGGAATGTGTGTGACTTAAGACAAGAGAAAAGACGTCTCGCAGATGTGTGAAGGAAAGCTGTAGAAGCACAGGAAAACAGAGCTGTAACCGACCCCTGATGTGATAATAATGTGTCATACCACAAAGAGACACCTGCAAGGTTGTTCTGTGTGCGTGCTTGTGTGTTCGCAGTGCAGGGGGGTCGATAAAGGTGTGTTTCCATAGTCTGATTGTGCAGTGCATGGGGTCACAGTAAATCTAGGTGCAAGATCAACCGCCCCCCCCCACGCCATTCCCTGGCCTAGTACAATTAATGAAGTACTGGTGCTTTGCTCAGCACAAGTAGCCCAAGTGTATCACAGTGTGCTGTGGAATCTGTCTATCAGGTCCCTGCAGAGACAGAGCCAGTGCTCGTTCCATATTCACCAGAACAGTGCTGACACCTAGTGAACCTTATCTAGTACTGCAGCTTCACTTCCCCCCCCCCCCTACTTAAGTCACTGTAATCTTTTCGGTGTTTCATAGCATTATTTGTTTGCATCATGATCATTTCTACACACCAGACTTGTCTTTTTCATTTTTCAAGGTCTCAGTATAATGGAGTATATTTTCACTGGGATACAAAGTGGATACAAAGTCCACAGGACCATGTACCTTAACAGGTGAAGGTATTCTGGAACATGTGTGTTAGGTGAAATTGTTTGGGACTGGCATCCCCAGAGTAGAAATCAGAGACCTATGTGCAATAAGAGATCCAGATCCACACTTGGCCTAAGGATTATGATATCCACTTCTTTATTACAGTGGGAAACTCCCATATCCTATCTGGCTCTGGATTATAGTCACTGAAGAAAGTGACCCAATAAACCCAAGGCTAACCCCAACCTTTACTGTGTCATAACAGTTTCCTTTAGAAACTCATTTTGGCCAGATCACCTTATAAACACAGCCATGTGGTTGTAAACAAACTGAGAACTATTGCTTTCTCCTGATTGGCCAGATACTGAATGGTTATATCCAATTGTCCATTGAAAAGGTTGAATTGAAAGCTGATTCATTCCTTTAATTATAATTTCATTCAGAATGAATGAAATAAGTATTCATTAGTATATGTAATATCAACCGATCTGTGCTTAACTTTCCCAGTGAAAATCAGCAAGTATAAATCAGAGATATAAGTCAGAGAATGACATGTTCCAAATGTATTTGTGCAGCATAATACCACAATCTTAAGTCAGCATGGTATGTGTTTTACAGCTTCACAAAAGCAACCATGGAGCCAACATCAAACTCATAAACACCATCGTGTGACACAGAATTACACACAGCACATGGTTATGTAACAGCATTTTAAACCAATATCCTTCACATTGGATGAAAGAGTATGTACATATGAATGTAGATGAAAGATGATCTGTTGTGAATCTCGGGTCAGCATTTATTAAATGTCAGACTAACTCTGAGCCTTTTAGAGAGATCGGTAATAATGCATGTTGTAATAATGCAGGCTTCATTTGCAGCAGATCCAGACTCAGCAGAAGAGAAGCTGACCTGTAGCTTTAGATGCTGGACTAATATAGGTTTGCTGAAGCACCATATGGTTTGGGCTGAGTGCCAAGTTCATTCTCTGCTAAAGAGACAATGTGAAACAGAGGGAGCTTTTCATGTTGTTATTTCATATATGACAGAGGTCCTTCATCAGCTGTGCAAGCAAAAAGTAGCAATATATATATATATACACACACACAACACAACATGATGCCATAATGGGTTGTTTCGTATATGTTTTGTATATCTTATATATCAGACCATAGATGTTAAGATGCCAATATTACATAGATTGCATTTTACTAATGCTTTAGCCTCTGCCCTCTGCTGGTTTAATTTAGACTTGCAAACAGTATTTAAGAAGAGAGAGAGAGAGAGAGAGAGAGAGAGAGAGAGAGAGAGAACCGGAAATAAAAGGTAAAAACATTTACTGTATTTACTGTAGACAGTCTACATTATTATCACTGGATGCCTCCAGGTACAGGTATCCCCTTTAACACTATTGGTCCACTGGTTCATTTGAATATACAGGTGCTGGTCATAAAATTAGAATATCATGAAAAGGTTGATTTATTTCAGTAATCCATTCAAAATGCGAAACTTGTATATTTTACTCATTCATTACACAGAGAATTATATATTTCAAGTGTTTTTTTAATTTGATGATTATAAATGACAACTAATGAAAAGCCCAAATTCAGTATCTCAGAAAATCTGAATATTGTGAAAAGGTTCAATATTGAAGACACCATAGGGCCACACCCTAAACAGCTAATTAACTCAAAGCCTTTAAGCCTTTAAATGGTCTCTCAGTCTAGTTCTGTAGGCTACACAATCATGGGGAAGACTGCTGACTTGACAGTTGTCCAAAAGATGAGCACTGACACTGCACACAAGCAGGGCAAGACACAAAAGGTCATTGCTAAAGAGACCAGCTGTTCACAGAGCTGTGTGTCCAAGCACATTAATAGAGGTGAAGGGAAGGAAAAGATGTGGTAGAAAAAAGTGTACAAGCAATAGAGATAACCACACCCTAGAGAGGATTGTGAAACAAAACCCATTCAAAAATGTGGGGGAGATTCACAAAGACTGGACTGTGCTTCAAGAACTGCACCCTGCACAGACGTATGCAAGATGTGGGTTTTAGCTGTCAAGCCACTCTTGTACAAGAGACAGCGCCAGAAACGTCAAAGACAACAAGGACTGGACTGGACTGAGTCCAAAGTTATGTTCTCTGATGAGAGTGTTTTTTGCATTTCCTTTGGAAATCAAGGTCCCAGAGTCTGGAGGAAGAGAGGAGAGGTACAGAATCCACGTTGCTTGAGGTCTCTTAACACCTGAGCAGTGCCCCAGACTGATGGACTCCATGCCACGCCGCATTGCTGTAGTAATTCAGGCAGGAGCCCCAACTGTGCTGGTCATGCTCAAACTTTTAATGTTCATAATGTTCTGTTGGCCAGCATTTCTAAAAATCCCTTTTTGGTATTTGTCTTAAGTAATATTAAAATTTTCTGAGATATTGAATTGGGGCTTTTCATTAGTTGTCAGTTATAATCATCAAATTTAAAGAAATGAACACTGTGTGTAATGTAATGAGTCTGTGTGTAACGAATGAGTATAATACACAAGTTTCACTTTTTGAATGGATTTACTGAAATAAATAAACTTTTTCATGATATTCTAATTTTATGACCAGCACCTGTATATTATAGAATATTTATATTATATATACTGAAAATATTTAGTAGTTTCAATCTACAAGGTGACCTTCTAAATTGACATCTAAATTTCACCACCAAATGATTTCACCATCGAATGAACTCTTCCAAATGATCAAACAGTTCTTCAAATTTCATCAAAGGAGAAAGTGATGTACGCTTCTGTTGCTGCTTCATAATTAAAAATCAACCCATAGCCTCAAAGAAAATTCCATATACACATTTCATTGTATTAATACCTGGAAACAATGTTTTTACAGGGTGTCCATGTCTGACACACACAAACATATTAAATAAGATTGTTAACTTACATAAAGTGCAACTTTAATGTTGATAGATCCAAAAAGAAACACCCACACACACACATGAACTTTACTGGTAGCCAGCTCCATGTCTGCAGCAGGCAGTGTGTCTGATTGATCGGTTTAGTGCATGGCGTTGTCTCGTTCTCTTTAGCAGGTATTCCTGTCTCTGAAATGTGTTGTGTCGTTGGCAACGCCCAAGATGACAGGTGAAGAGAGGACAGAATGCAACACGACCCCCCTCTCCCTTTTTCTGTGAAAGGGAGAGACAGACAGAGATACGCAGAACGCATACCATAGTACTTGAAGGGGTAAGGAACTGGAATGTGAATAAGAATGTGTGTCCACACACACATACTCACAGTCTTTTTTAGTGTATGTGCTTGCACACTGTTTGCACACTGTTTGCACATTGTGAGATATGGCTGAGAGTACTCTAAAACACCAAGGTGGAAAAGTAGCCTCATGCTGATCAGAACTCGAAGATATTACAATCTACCACAAGGGGGCGATGTAGGAAATTATATATCAGGAAGAATTTAAACCAGTAGTTTTCAGTCCCACTCGCTGTACTTTTGTGTGTTGTTCCGCACATTCCTAATTCATGATATGATAATTCTGAATATCATTATGCTCTTGGTCAGGTGTGTTAAAAAACAGGAACACACAAATCCTCCTGCAGTTTAAACCTCACACGGCGTGTCCAGCTTATCAGTGCCATCAGAAGCAGTTATTTGGTAAGACATCTTGTGTAGGTTGGGTGAAACTGCATAAGGTAGGTGTCTAGAGGCAGGATTTGTGGAAATTGGTTTCAGTTATAACACAACTGTTCTTTCAAGGGATGAAGTCCGAGCCAGAGTTGGAGTGAATCCTCAGTTTCCCCTTCCTATGGGGTTCCCCCTGTTCACCTGTGTAACTTACTCTAGGGCTCCATTCATTGGTGGGAAAAGTACTTCCAGCATCTCAGGTTCACAATGTTTTAAGTTCTTGTTTTATAAATAAACCAGATATAGACATTGTAAATGAATATGTGTGTGTAAGAGAAGAGAGAAGAGAGAGAAAGAGAATCAGGCTGAGACCGTGCTATTTCAAACGGCTGGTGCTATTTCCAGGCCCCAGATGCCTGGGTATATATAGCATACAACATCGTCTTCAAGGCAGTTCCGCGCTTATCCCCACCGGGCAGGACCTCCGGCAGGCCAGACACACACTTAGTGCCTGCAGAGCCCTGGACATGGTCGTAGGAGACAGGACACCAAGTGAGGACACCACAGACGCTTGCCAAGGTCACCCAGGAGCTCCAGGTTCACAGTTCTGAACAAATGGACTGTACAAGCATCTGGGAGACATCAGCACGAACACATTAAAGTCTTCTGAGCAGGATGTCCTTAGAGTTTGAATACTTTGCATACCTTCTCTTCTGGCATGAACCACAGATATAATATGCAATCATGATATAATATACAATCACAAATCAACCAGTATCAAAGGAGCCAAACTCGGTGACATTGTCACGTGGCCGGTAACATGTTTGTTCCATTTCCAATGTTTCAGGTCGCCCTGGGAGACTTCAGACGCTTCCTTCTCTTCTCTCGTTCCGGCCCCTCTGGTTTCTGCTCTTCATCGCGCTCCTCCTCTGTCAAAGCAGTGCTTCAATTATTCAGAGGCCTGTAGCAGATCACTTGAAACCCATAACCCACTTTCTATTTATACTCAACTTCAAAGGATCAGACAGAAAAATGGGGGGTTGGGGGAGGGCAAGGCAACCCACGCCCAGGCCATCCGCCCTCACCAGGCCCTAGCTGCTGGAGACTTCACTCCAGACGTCCTCTCACTGGCTGGGTGGGGTGGGCGGGGTTGCCAGGTCACACAGCCACGGCTATGCCGAGGTACTCGGAGCGATATATCGACCATCACAGGCCAAAGTGTAGATGAAGCCACCAGGTGTGGTGGTAATATGGCAGACATGTGCATGTGTGATGGGGAGACCTGAGAATCTGCAGTAAAACCTGAGGGAGGCTGGTACATGTACAACTGTTTTAGTTTTATTTTTCATGTTAAGACAGTGAAGCATATGGCAAGAGCACTGAGAGCGACTCCTACTGGTGGGGAAAGGAGCTGCAGCACACCTGGCCCACTGCTGTAACCCAGAGTCTAGCAAAATAATGCAACCGAGCTACTTAGTAACATAGCCAGGACGTAGGAGCTGCACATAATAAAGACAGGGAGAGTGAAAGAGAGAAAAAGACCGCAAGAGAACATCAAGAACAGAGAAAAGGGTGAGTGTACACTGTACAGTATAAACGTTGGGCTGCATTAAAAACAATAATGACAAAGATGGTGAGAAAGAGAGAGATATACGTGTGACTCAAGCGGTCCGTGATGGTTCACTGCGCAAGTGCTTAGAGGGGCTTTTTTTTGGCAGTTAAATCAATAAGGTGGGGGGTAGGCAGTGGGTGGAACAAGTCATTTTTATTACATCCAATCATTGTCATGTGCTGTCACCAAGGCACCCAGGCCACGCCCCCACCTTCAATGCCCTCCCCTCCCCTCCCACAACTAAATGTGCACATACAGCATTAAAGTGACAAAGTTGTAATCATGGTGAGGTTCACAATCCATTGCATCTCAAACATCTCATTCTTTTTTAATGTAAATATATATATACTTAAAACAAAAGTCAGTCAGTCAACCAGGTCTTTTTAATTCAGTTTTTTAAGCTTAAGCAATGCTGTGCTTAATCTTCCTATGCTATGTGTACAGATAAATGCCAAATTACATTGAACAGGAAACAAGTTTTCCAAAGGTAAGTGTGCAACATCGTTAATGAAATGGCTTGCAAAAATTTCCTCACAAACTTAACTTATGCAGTGGCATATCAAATGATAATCCTTTAATAAAGTAAAGCATATTATGTCTACTTTTACCCACATGCTAATGGCCAGAAGTCAAAATCTCCGTTATTTCAAACCATGAAACTTGTTGACATACAATCTCGTAAACAACTGATCTTTCATCAGCACCTACGCATCGTGATCATCATGATCGCGTTCAACCCGGTCCAGAGAGACCATAGACCTGTCTGCAGCTTTACTGTTTGTGTTCAGGAAGGCATTAGGTCAGACATATACCAGGTGGCCCGTAAACACCCACATGACAAAGTGCCCAATAAAACAGTGAGTGCACACGTAATGGTCGTCGTGAGGGAAACGGCTTAGTCAGCGAGCTCCTGCAGCAGACAAGCTACACACCTTCTCACCTGCTCCTCACGTGAATCCCCGTGGCAATGACTGCAATGATTTTGACTAGATGTGACACATTTCTCCACTTGGTTGATAGTTGTGTACTGCCAGCTTGAACACTGACGGTTAAAGGGGACCTTTTAAGCTTTTCCGGGTTTTGCATTTACTGTGTCATATAGCTGTGTGTGTTTGTGTAACAGTCTGCAAAGTTCCAAAGCCAAAGGAAGTCATTTTCTCCCACAGGAACCACTTTGCTCACCTGTCTGAAATGCCCATTTGGAATTCTAGCTCTTTTCCTGTGTTACAAGATGACGTAATCTCATAACACAGTCCTTACTGCCAACCCACTGGCACGTTGGGCTATAACAGAGTGGGCAAGCTGACCAATCAGAGCACACTGAGCTCATGGTGGCGGGCAGAGCTTAAAGATACAGAGCTCTATTAGTGTTTCAGACGGAGGGTGAACAGAGATGTACCTCATGATTAAAATTATGTGTTGTTCAAACATTGGCACATGCAAATCTATTCTAATGAACCCTAAATTTAAGATGCATGAACATGAGCATAACAGGTCCCCTTCAAAGCTGAAATATCTGCAGAGGTCATTCAGATTGCTTGAAGATGATAAGAAGGGAAAGGCACTTTTGACAGTCGTCATCACGGAGAGCCAATCGTGGGTCACACAGCACCTTTTGTGTTTCAAACCAGGCCTCTCTGTTAAAGCAGTAAGCCCATCACTTCCCTGGTCAATGGATTGATCTGGATCTACTACAGTCAAAACCAGAACCTTTGGTCACTTTAATACATACCTCTTCATACACATTTATGACACATTATACCAGTTCATTGGTTATATCATGTTTGTAAATTAGAACTTGACATTCTCCATTTCAAATGTTCTCGTTACAAGGAAAATCTGCCAAAGTCACATCTCACCCACCTTTATTGGGAGCTAAACCCAAGGGCATAGATTATTGCCTGTTGTTACAATTACTAATATTAAAAATATTTCATTTAAAATCTGTATCAATATACTTTTATTAAGTACGTCTCTCTAGTAAAACTAAGAAGGGATGGAGAGGAGGCACATTAGAGTCAGAACTCCCCCTGTCACTCTACCCCAACCCCTCCCAACACCAGCTTTATAAATGCACGTATCAGATTTAAAGAGGGTGCCTTAAGCCAGGCCAAGCATGACACACCTTTACAGGCAGGCAGTGAGAAGGACAGCCAGCCCTCTCAAAAGACCCCACTGTCTTCAGGTGAGTCTGCCCCACTGCCAGCAATCCAGCGGAGGCACAGTTGAGGGAGGTAGGGGGGACCTAATCGCTTAGAGTGGAGCCTGTTCATCCCATGAACACCAGTCGCCGATTCCCAGTCACTCCCAGTGCCAGTCACTCCCGGGCATCCATGACCTGACGTCCAAAGGTCAAAGCTCAAAGGGACAAAACGTGGGAAGACATCTTGATTGGGGATGACAGGGGGCAGTGCTGTATATCAGGGGAGTCTGAGCTCACCTGAACAGCAGCAGACTGCTAAATCTACCCGACCAGTCATGGCGCAAAGAGGCCGGAGGGATGAAGGGAGGTTTAGAAGTCTGAGTATTGCCATGCCAACGGTATACACCAGCACCAGAATCACAGGGACGTAAACCCACTTTTCACTCCTCTCCCCACTGATACATCATAGTGTAAGCACAAGTTGGGATATACGGAGGAGCTGAGTTTCTTGTATTATGAACCGTTAGGTCATCTGTGATCACAATGATCATATCTGCATATAACTCATGGATATGCAAGATTTATGCAAAATCTAATGACAGCTATGAAGGCCCACTGTCTGGGAGACAAGACTGGGGTATTTCAGTTTTATAAATGGATGTCAAAACATGGGGGTGACGGAAAACAAAATTGCACCTGAACTGCACCACTTGTGTGTGAGACAGAGCAACAGAGTAAAAGTCTTACAGATGCAGCACGTCTTGTAATTTCAAAATAATAGTCCTCTGCCTGACAGGTTGGTATAAGACGCAAAAACCATTCTTTTTGTCAAAAATATTCAAGTGTTAACATGGGCTTGTCTGATCCGTGCAGGAGCCTCCGAAGTTGTAACTACCTCAGTCTGGCAAGAACCTGGATCTGTGATGTAACTCACCTACTGCTTAACAAGCTCAGTAAACCAGGCAAAGCTCTTCAACAAGGCGACCTAGCGTGCGCAGCGCCACAGACAGGGTCACCTCAAGACAGCCCTCGGTCCTCTCTAGTGCAATGCGTATCAGACAAAGTAAGCTTAGAGAGTGCGTGTGGTGTGTGTGTGTGAGTGTGTGTGTGTGTTTGTGAGTGCATCCACAAAGTGTGTATGACTAACAATGGTCCCAGTGTTACGGGATTATATATTGCCTCTGCTGCTCCCACTAACATAAGCACAGTTGAATTAAAGTGCCCTTCATCAGTGTCCTTTTCCTACTATTCACAAAAAGGAACGACGCGATTAGAATTCACACCACCCCCTGTGCAATTAGTGGCAGGAATTAATGATTACAAAACATACGGATAGCGACACAACGTTCACGCATATAGTGACTATGTTTTTTGAAAACCAGGCGCACTCACATCACATGACACAGCCAACACTGCAGCCAAATTTACGCATCATTGTCCACATCACTTCCTGGAAGTGAAGAAAAAACAAAAACAAAACAAAACCAAGCCGAATGTCAGAGAGCCCGCCCGTCAAGCGCGGGACCTGCGGACAGCTGCGGAGACACATGGTACTGATGATCCATCTTCCATGGATCTCTTTCACTTGTTCTCTGTGAGTAAATCCAACTGTTTCCTGCTCTTCGCTGTCTGTTCCACTCATCCCACGAAGGGCGAGCAAAGAACGTTACCTTGGAAACCACTAACAGAGCACCACGAAAGCAAAAGATTCTGGGTAAACGTGACAACTTGATCAAAGCTCAGTTCCTCGTCCGACTCCCCTGCGACAAACCGTTCCACATGGCCAGAAAACGTTAACAATGCTTCTGAAATGCATCCTGAAATAAGCATGGAGGAGAACACCTGCGAAATGGAAAATGTGGAAAAGAGAAGAAACAGGGTGAAAAAAAAACCAACCAAAAAGCACATTGTTAAGCAGAGGGAGAATGGAGGTGCTTGAGCAGACGCTTTGTCCCTCATGTCCTCCCCCAAGCAATGGCGGGACAACCTGGGGGAGGGGAGAGAGGTTCTCCGGCCCCCCCTGCTTCAGTCTGCCAGTCCAGAAGCTGCTGAACTATAATGTGTCTACACGACACTGTAGCTTTATATGTATTTGTTTACATAATAACAAATAAACAAAAGAAAACATATGACAAAAGCTTATATGTTGTGTTCAGGTTCATAAACCCCCCCCACCCCACCCCACCCCCGCCCACTTCCTTAAGTCTGAAAGCCTTTCCCCATAAAAGAACCCAGGCGCTCCGGAGTTCTGAGCGTACTCTTCTGGGAGAGCGGACCGCCCCTCCAGCCCTGCCTCTGGGTACACAGCGACCGCCCTGCCCCGCCCTGCCGTCCCATCAGCCGGGCTCCACGCGGCGGCTCACTTGGCCTTGAGCGGCTCCCTCTCCAGCCAGCGCACGCGCACCCTCTGCTTGTAGTGATACTCCCTGAGGTAGTCCTGCAGCGGCGGGGGCAGCGGCAGCGCGGCGATGCCGTCGTAGCCGGTCCCGCGGCAGATGGCGGCCCGCGCCAGGCTCTGCAGGCCGAAGGGGAAGGTCCGGCGCAGGGGCGTGGTGAGCAGCGGCTCGAAGAACATGCAGGCGCTGGGGTCCTTGTAGTGCTCGAGCAACGCCGTGACCGTGGCCGCGTGGAACACGCACGGGTCGTGGGCGTCGAAACTGAAGTTGTGGTTCCACTGCTCGATGCGGGCGTGCAGCGAGCGTCCGTAGCGGCGGAAGCTGACGGAGAACAGGTAGTCCTCCTGGGCGGAGTCGCGCAGCAGGAAGGTGCCCTCCGGCCGGCCGTCCAGCAGCGCCTCCGCCTCGTAGCGATCCATCACGCCCCAGTAGCAAGGCAGCGCCGTGATCTGCAGCAGGTCGGGCACCAGGCAGTGGATGTAGTCGATCTGCGTGTGCACCTTCCAGGGCCCCGGCTGCTTGCCGCTCGCCTGGCCCTCCAGGGAGGCGTGGCGCTGTTTGGGTCGGCGTGCCTGCAGGCAGAGTGTGGTAGTGTCATCGTCCTCGGAGTCGCAGTCGTTTGCCGTGGCCCCCAGAGTCTCGCTGGGCGCCTCGCCCATCCCGGGGGTCAGCTTGGGTCCCAGCTTGTAGATGGAGGCCAAGGGAGCCGTGACGGCCTCCACCGTGTGTATCTGGGCGTCGGGCGGTGGGTCCACTCCCTCTTCTATGCTCAGCCGCCGTCGCTCGCGCAGCCGCTCCTCCTCGTCCTCCGGGGAAACGCGTGTGGCGTCGGGGGTGTCCTTCGGGCAGGCCGCCGCGGGACGGGACGGGCGCCGTGTGCTGTTTGATGAGGTGCCACTTGCGGGCGAGGTCCGAGCCGGGCGGGAAGGGGCAGGTCTCCAGCATGAGCTCCGTGATCTGGATCTTGCGCTTGGGCGGCTGGGCCTGGGCTGCCCGTGAGGACGGACGCAGCGGCAGGCACAGGCGCACGGTGTCATGGAGGTGCTGGCGCAGCGGCGCTGGCGGCCGGACTCCGGCTCTTGCGCGCCGTGCCGGCGGTGCGAGCGGCCGCTCCTCCGCTCGGTGCTCTCCAGGGAGCTCTGGGCCTTGGTGGAGCACGAGTGCCTTTTCTTGCCACTCCAGGGGGCGTGGCGCGAGTATGAGTCCCTGCGGGTGCCCAGAGGGCCACGCCCATCCTCGGCTTCCTGTTCTACCGTGATCTCCAATATCTGGGGCACGTCGGCCACGCAGTTATGACCCCGACCCGCCTTGCTGCCGTTAACCCTCCGGGACACTAGAGGGAGCGCCATCAAGCTTTGAGAAGGACTGGCCGGTTCTGGTGCACTCTCTCCCTGGGCCTGGTCCACACTCTGGCAACAGGGGAGCGTTTGCGTCGGCGGCGGCATTTCCCCATGGGAACCTCCATCTGGGTGGAGCAGAGACTGACATCCCCTCTTCAGGTTGCTCCACACCCTGCCTACCTTCTCCATGTGGTGGGGGCACCCGCACTAAACACAGGGAGCACAAAGACATAGCACATCAGTGTCTGTGAGTTCATTAGAGCTGACAAAGGGCTTTATCTGCCAGTGAGGAGAGAAAGAGAGAGAGAGAGAGAGAGAGAGTGAGAAAGGGAATATGAGGAGGAGAAGTGAGTGAGCAGGGAGAGTCAGCTGAGCATTTGTGCATTTGGTGAGCATTTGATAAGCATTTGGTGAATGTTAAGTGTATAGTGACCAAAGCGATTAAAGTGTTGCCAGGCAGACTTGTGGGAATCCAAGGCCAGTGCTAAAAATTAACTTGGCTTCCCTGGGCTGAATTACAGCACCAATCTGGACCTGTCTCACTCTGACCACCTCAGCACCGGGACGCTAATGCACAGAAACTACAGCACGTCTGCGTTTACACAAGGGAATCGCGATGTGAGACAGTGGATTAAGGAGGTTCCTGCCCAGATGTCCCAGTGGTGATCGTGCACGTGTGTCTGGAAATGCCTTCTTCATCTGGAACCCACCATCAGCCTTCTTGGGCTCCCTGCAGTGAGACTAGCTGCTATGAGTCAGCAAAAAAAACCCAGTCAAGCACTGATGAAGTCTGAGCATTTGTGGTCTTAGTGCTGGTCCTCTGGGGCTTCCGTACTGCACACGTGTACCCTGGATGGCCTTTTCTCTCTAGGTCAGTTAATAAGGTAATATCCTTGTAATATATGCTATTCAATTATTCTTGCAACAAATTATGTAATAAAAGTCTGCATCTCTGAACAGAAAACACCATGTTAAATAGTTGGCAGTACAGTGTGGAAAGATGGAAATTGACATGCATACTTAACAGATGCTGGTACATTTTTTTTAAAGTCATGAATGAAAGCAGTTCATACTCTTCCCAGATCAATACCAAAACCCAAGGTCCAATCAGCCACTCAAATGTGCTCACTACAGAATCAATTAATGTTAATGCAAATATAAGTGATGGTAAAAGGCTACAGTAACTGTTACCCCCCGATACACAAAGGGTCTGATGTGCCAGACTGTTCTAGAACGATCAAATCTATAACAAATAAAGCCAATAAATTAATTAAAGTGTAGTAGATCATTCAGCATGATGAGGGCAATATCAAGACAACGTACCTTATTGATCACAAACAGGTTAACCTAAAAAGTAGTTTATGTTGATTGATTGGAAAGCTAAGCTAAGCGGTTTCGTTCAGTTTTAATATTGGTGACCATAGTGACTGCACAAACCTGGTAGGACATGGCCCGGATAAGCAAACCAATCAAACATTACAGAAACATCTTCATTACACTGAAAATGGATCAAAATTGTACTCAGCGTATGATGATAAGTAGATGGCATTTATACACTGGAAAAGAATATAGGCTTTAACTTAAACACACATTTAATACATTACATCAGCCTAAGAAATATGACTGGGGGCACGTGAAGAATTAGTGCCTGTTCATCGTGTCCAGCACAGCTCTTATAAAGCCCAAGCCCAAATGTTATTTTCCTCATTTCATGCGTTTTTTTCTCCTGCGTTTAAATCCTGACTCCAAAATTATCATTATTTTTTGTCAAAACAGTCGTACTTAAAAATGACTCATGGCTGACGTCTTTGAGTAGAACTTTCCTATAGGGTTTTGCGAATGCTAAGTTGCTGTCTGGTGTGGACTCGCGTTAGCTTTAGAAGCCTGTCACTCCTGCAGCAATGCTGCTCACCTGTCCTTCATTACACATACTGCTCGCTCAATAAGGGCTGTAGCAAGGCAAGAATGTGACTGAGGTCTGAGGAGAAACGTGGACTGACTGTGTACGTTTGCATGGGGAACGTTTCTTCTGACTGAGGTAATTCGATAAACCGCCTCACTGTATGTTGGTAAACACCAGTACGAACACCACAATGCCATGACCATGTTTTTCATTTCCGGCCATGTGCTTTGGTTCTTAGCTATATGTCTGTCCTTTGTTGCAGTAAGGATACAAAAAGGCTAGAAGTCACTTAAAGAGTCAGTTATACTTAATCTGTCCATAGCTCTCATGTTACTAAAATACAAAGCACAGTCAAATCAAAGTCAACCTTTGGCTCTGCAGTTATGATGACAACGTGCTCAGAGGCCAGTCAGTCTGACCTTTTGACCTGCTCAACACCCTGACACCACTTCACACAGAAGAACCTACACAGGTGAGGAGTATGAGGTTAGGGGCACGTGTGCTGAAGACGTCCTCTATCCACTGGGCACTGGTAGCTATGTGCACACCTCTGCTTTCAAACACTCACACGGCCAGATTTCAACACCAACTGACGAAAGTACGATTTTTGTACAAAACTCCCAAGGCTTGAATTGGGGAATGTTTACTCAAGGATCAAACTCATCTACTGCACCTGAGTTTCTAGGTTGTTTCCTGTACGGTTTGTGCGACAAGGTGCACTGCAGTTCATCAGAGACAACATGCTGGTGTGTGGTTATATTTAGTACTGACACTTTTGCAAATTAATGCAAATGAAATACACTACAGCACAAAAATCACCCTTTGTTTATATACTACCAGAATATGTCATCTGGACCAATTTGGCTTTGAAACTGAGGTAACAGAGTTTGAATTCATTGGCGCATCATACATCTAGGAAGAATGCAAAAAGCCTTTAATAATGCTTTAATAATCCCTGTGGCTTTAGGCCATTCATTGTCTGACCTCTAACAAGTCCCAAAAAACTTGAAATGATTTTATCTGTTAGAGGCACTGCTGATATCATTTCTCTCCTTCTCATACACCTACTCATTGTGATTTATGAGGAATAATGCTATTTGGGTTTTGTCATTCCTGCAGTGCTGAATGACTTTGATCAGGTGCTGGGAGCTCGAGCAGAATGATAGTGGGGATCGTTGACCTGGGTCGGCAAAAGCCTCCATAAATCAGTGGTGAAATCAGATTTCTGTTCAACCTTAATTCACATTCAAACTCAAATATCAATGACCAAAAACATGGCGCACACAGGCTATCGAACGAATGTGTCGAGTGCATTGTTTAAACACACATGGCACAACTTAAAAAGGTCGCACTCTGGTGCATCTGACGTTCACACATGGTGCTGAACTGGTCATCCACCACTTTTACAATCACACCAGTGTCCTGCCCTTTGATGAATCCAGGACAACAAGACAATTCAAAAGGCAAAAAAGAGTAAATGACATGATGCTTCAATAGGCAAAGTGTACATGCCCTCAAACTAACTACAAGCAGCAACAGGACAGGAAGACTGTGCATTATGGTCATTTTTGTTGCCTGCTTTGATGAATACAAGTATAAAGAAGAGTAAATAAGATCCACGACAGTGACGGACTGTGTTCGGGTTACTAAACGTTCCAACTATGTTCTCCTTCACACCACATGTGCTTCAGAAGAGGCCCCTGATTGGTTGTACAGCTCCCCTGTGTGGCTAGGAGACAGGACCGCACCCCTAGAGCAAACAAAGCAGGAGAAGACAGCACACTAGGCAAGACCTCTGCCCCTTAAAACAGCAACATTCAAACCAGCAACCACATCACACGAGGAATCCTTCAGCTTGCATGGGTATGCATGAGTATGCCTCTGGCCATCCAGCAGTCACTGCTATGGGTATGCATGAGCATTTTCAAAATGGAAAAAAAAACATGAAGAAAACATACCTCAAAAACCTGAAAAAGATGCCAACCCCAGATAAAAAGATGTTCACACTAATAAATGTAGGCTACACTTCACTGTCCTAAATACCCTCCAGAGTTAGAACGACAATGAAGTTCAGAAGGACAGGGTTAGCTGAGCTGTCCCCGAGGGCCACAAAACAGAAGCACAAGTGTCACAGCTTAAGTGGGACAGAGATGAGAGACTCAGGACAAATGCCCCGTCCCCAGATGAGAGCATGGCTTGAGGATGTCATTAACTGGTGGTGTAATATGCTTCCGATGGCCAACACATCCAATCTGCCACTGAGTGAAGGACATTGTCATGCTGACACAAGGGTCATCACAGCTACACTTACAGTGGAACTGTCACTCATGTTTAAAATGATTTTTTTTTACATGAATGACATCTGTTCATCCAAATGAGTAGAATTCATGCTCAAAGTTGTACTAAGGTTAATAAGAAATTATTAGACCATTAAAGATACTGAAATTTTTTCCTGTTTCTTTGTTTGTCCCTTTTATTAAACAACTACTACTACTACTAATAATAATACACACACACTAACAATGTTAAGTTTGTATTTCCAACAAATGTACATTTATTCCACATTAACTGATTAGTTTGTAGTTAGACTTAACGGTTGAGGTTTGAGGCTTAACGGTTAATCTGATTGATTCATCATGCCCAACCTTATACGTCATGCCCAACCTTACACCTTATAATTCACAGAAATAAATACAGTGTTGCATTATTCAGATTTTTAGCTATACATATGCATTTACTTTGAGTGTGTGTGTGTATATATATACTGTATATTCACACAAACACACTAACGTGTATTTAAGATTTTACTTCAGTGGGTAGAGTTCTTAAGACGACAGAAGATCCAGAACGGCATAAAACAGTGTGTGACTGTGTAGCAGAGCGTCTGCGTTTGGGCTCACATCAAACAGCAGACACGCCCCACACTTCAACATCCTCTCCCAGCAGCCGGGCCGGAGGAACCTCTGAGCAGAACAGCACCCGTTCTCCCTGGCTGTGTGTGAGCGGTCGTCTGGCCACCTGTGCGTCTAACGTCAGCACTTCACCGCCACAGAAGGGCGGCTCATGTGATGGTGCAGAGCAACGCTCTCCTCCCTGCCATCTCTAATGTTTTGGTAAAAATACCACAAAATGTCACCATATGTCTCAACCTGATTAAGACATTAGAACAAAAATGAAGCATACAATGAGTAAGATAATACGTGACATGTTCAATGTCGGTAGTTCGTTTTTGGAAAACCAAAATTTTGAGGTTACCAGACGTGGCAGCAGTGTTACAAACACTGTGAGGTTTCCTGTTCCTGCCCTGTGTCATATTACCATATTCTGTCCAAACATAACTGTCTGATTATTTGTTTTCTGCAATTTTCATATGAAATGCACGGAATAAATCTCATTTGTAAAAAGTGTAAAAGTTCAAAACTTGTTTACTTTGTCTGCAAACCCTAAAGAACAAACCTATCAAGTTCTTTATGAAAGGTAATAACATTCATCCATCTTTCACATCTCGGTCAACACCTAGCAAATTAAATCCCCTCACAAGCCCAGTTAGGCTTAAGGTTCAAACAAGCACACAGCCTATTGGTGTACAATATGTTTGTAAGAACACAAAGAGGTTTCTTATGAACAGCCAATGACTCCACGTCCTGAGCGGCATTGGACAGTACACCACATGATCCTCTTTCACTGCTTGTGACAACAGTGCGAGCATATATATTATTTTAAGCTATTCATTAGTTGTCCAATAAGCAATGAATACTTTAGATCAGACTAGGAAATGTGTTCTTTCCACATGCAAAGTACTGATTGACTATAAAACAATGTTTAGTCATTTATAATAAATACTTAGTTACCTCTACAAATTATGCTTCATGTTAAAGAAACCATTATGCAGGCTAAAGCAGCCTTACCATCCACACATGAACAAAGCATGAAAATTGCAAAAGAACACATGTGGAACCTTTGAGGCTGAAGATGAAAAACCACTTTCAAAAACTTTAACGAGGACCATCATTGTTAAATACTTCTGACATCTAAACATTAGACCACAGCGCTAAAACGTCACTGATGCCAGAATGTCCAGGGGGAGACTCTTGGGGAGACATTTTCTTCCTCCTTTCTGACCCCCCCCCCGGGCCCAGGAGCAGGGCCGTATGCTGCACGCATGCCTCTCGTCCAGCGAAAAGTCCCCACTGCAAACTCTGTGCAGGGCTAAAACACCAGCGCACGCTTTTGGTGTGGTTACTTCGTTTGTGCCTTTAGGTCGATTTGGTTTGCAGCTACAGTGCCAGCGTCCATACTGAAATATACTTTGGAAAACAAATATCACTTGAGTGTCATAGTAAAAAAAATAAAAACAAAATACAAACAAGATTCTCTGAGTTCCAAACATCTTTAGAGTGTTATTATCACTGCCTTAACTGCAAGTATTACATATCTGCAAGCAGAAAAAAAAACAGGTCATATAGTTATATTTCTTTTCCTTCTCCAATTGTCTGATTGCAACACTAGTGATTAAATAACTATGCAATATATGCAGTAATTATAGTGTAATTATTGAGGGTGAGATGGAATGCCACTCTGAAATGCCAAATTTACTGCAATATTATACCAACGTCAACAAAAAAAAATCTAAAATCTCCTCCTAGAGCACTGTTCACAAGCATCTGGAAGCAGGTACCTCATTAAACACTTAGATATATGCACCTAGGCCAAAACGACTCCACAAACGTGATTATGCTACTGGTCCATGACTAGGCACAGGGCACATGGTTTTGTTAGTCAGCCATGGTGAAGCTGTTACTAAACCTGCATGGAACATTTGCCTGCTAAAGACAAGACACTGTTACCATATGGAATGTTACATCAACCACAGATGATTTAATGCATTGTAAAACGCGCACTTACACTGAAGAGCTCCTCAAATGCTCCAGGAAAATGACAGTAAACTAAATGTACTATATTTTAAAAGTGATCCTTAAAGCTGAAGTTTTGGGAAGACAGGCTCAGTTTTATTGATGTAGATGCCTGCCATGGCAAAGGGCAACCCTATCACATTTCAAACTCATAGACCACTGGAAACAGTGCATTTACAGATCTGCTATGTGTTGTGTTGTGGACTCGTCTCCTATGCAATAAGGTCCAAAGCAAAGGATCATCAAAGTGTGTCAATTAAAAACACTGCTTAAGTGCAGACGTTCAGACATTCAAAATACTGAACTTGTTTATCAATCCTATAAATCTCTCATACTGCACACAGCCCGACCATTTCAACCACAGTTCCTGTGCGCTCTGTGGCTTTTTTAGGTTCCAGCAGGCCCAGTAGGACTCAGGCCAGAGTTTCACATCAGTGGTGTGTAATGTACAGAATAACACAGAGGCCCAGGAGCAAACACATCAGAGATCTCGAGGCAATAGTTGTGGCAAGGCTGAGCACATTACATGTCCATTTCTTTAATCAATTGTTTTTAAGGTAAATTGGACATAGAAGTAAAAAAACTAAACTAAACAAAAACTAGTATCTTAAATTTGGACTTTATCTGCACATGCGCTACAGAGTGAGTTTATTTCTCATGTCTACAATTGCTGGTAAAAATACACAATCGCAGATCCACGATAAATTTCTAACATCAAAAAGTTCGTAGTGGCTGTTCTGGCCTTTAGAGCAACAGTAGAAATCCGTAGGATACATACATAGTTCAGGATATGATACATGCTGGGAAATAGCGGTATTTCTTCGGACATCATTGCGACTATTAGTTTTAATCTTTTACAGATTAAAAGTTGGTTCGTGGAGTCCCCAAACTTAAGAAGCTGCTTTGTGTTTATGAAGTATGTATCTTTAGGTCAATGCTGAACATGTCATTTAAAAAAATATAAAGTAGGCAACTACCAGACTGCGCATTTCCATAGTTGCTGTAGTTGAACCGGCTCCCGACCTAGGAAAGGGCCGACCAAAAACTATTTAAAAAGCACCGAGACAGCAAACTCTAAAAATAAAAATAATCGATGCACAGCAAAATTATACCGCAAAATGAACTTACCGATTTTCTGTCGTGTTCTTTTACTCTTTTTTCAAAGGTTTTCTTTTGTTTGCGAAAAAAATTCGTCCAAGAAAAGTCGGATACATTTCCCCGTGTTGGGAGAAGTCAGCAAATAAAATTAAAACAGATTGCTTTATTCCCATAAACAGATGCTTATCAATACGCAAACTAAGAGTAGATGCATCGATAACGTCGCCGACATTTTGTGAATCTTTTTAGGGAAAACTAATCTTATTCCCCTCTTCCCGTTGTCGTTCCCTTTCCCTGACGGCAGATATGGTCGCCAAGTGCAGCAGAAAAGAGAAGCAAAAGAGGAGGTGGCGGTCGGCTCTTGACTGACATTAACGGACTCCAATTGAATGCAGACCTGGATTTAGGTTTCCGACAGCGGATACGGAAAAGCCTCCACAGAGTGCCATGACCTGACGGCCGCGTCAGTTCCCCTCGCATTCGAGCCTGTATGACAGAACGAGAGACGGTCCCGTGAAACGCGGAGTGGAAATGGTTAACATTGTCGTAATTTCAGGTTATTGTGATAGCCTTTAGCTAAAGACCTGAACTCGAAACTCGAATTAGTATCAACTGGGAGGAAGTATAATTTTTTTTATTAAAAGTATGTCAGCTATGACCAATACACCGTATTGTTCAATAAAACTGTGAGCTACCAAAAAGTCAAAATACGTCCCTATATTTAACGCTCAAATTATACAACTACTGCAACTAACTTCTGAAAATTACTTGAAAATTATGTCATTGGAGCCTGATTTTCATTAGCTCTAGTGCGCCCGCCGTTGATACGTGTTCATGTCGTCAAAGCTCATAGCTGTCATATGACTATGGTTCTATACCATAGGTAGACCAGAAGGGGGCAGTGTGTTTCTGTGTATGGAACATTGGGCACTCAAAATCGTCTTTCTTCCTGTCTTCCTGTTTGTTTCTTTTTTTTCCAAACGAATTATTTTAGCGTGGTGTCAGGTAATTGGTCAGAAGAGCTGTGATGAATCTGTGATCCATTTTAAAACCATGTGAATAGAGTGTACAGGAGACCACTGAGATTCCCACTCATGAGATCGAGTGTCTGTGTATGCTGTAGGCTATACCTTCCCCTCCACCTAATCATGAGACAGGGGTGTCCACTGTGTGACAAAAGCAGCCTGTTCTCTTAATTCTCACTTTAAACCCACAAGACTACTTGTGGCAACTATGGTGGCCTTCACAACTACGGACACGTCAAAATGAAACAACAACGGTGACATTTGATATGTCACTGATATATGTCACTGATTTTAGCCTAGACAAGCAATTTTAATCAGTAACGTATTCATGAGCAAAATTATTTAAAATGTTTGCTTCTCTTGGTAAACAATGGAAATACATAACTTCCTACAAAGGTTAGAATCCTCCTCCTCTCCAAAGGTGAAGAGAAGCATGGTCAGTGTTTGTCTAAAGAGCACATTAATATAAAGGTATAGGTTATTCACAGTTATGTGAATAAGCAAAGTCAGTTTAGCCTATCTCCAATGAGCTCCTGTCTGAACAGCTCGATAATCTCACTCCCAATTGCTATAATTGTACAATTGTACAGTTATAGCAATTTGTAGTGAGTTTTTTCAGTCTCACTGTGGAATTTTTCACATTGCATTGGTTTTGCTTGGATGAGATAATGTATTTTCTTTTGATGGCACACTAATATCATTACAACGATTCTTCTATGCAATTTCTATATTCAAAATTTTAAAGACATTAAGGAAATACATTTTATATATACCAACTGGCTATTAATTATAGAGAAAAAACATCTTACCCATATGGTAATCATAGTCAGGTGATCATTCAAGCATATCCAAGTCATTAAGGGATATGAATTTTGGATAAAAAATTAATAGTTCAGCTTTGTAAAAAATTCCGTTATTTGGCATGCTTTTAGAAAGACATGTGATTCCTAAGTACAGTGGGAAATCTCAATGGATAATATGTGAAAATACATAACCTGCAAGACTTAGCCATTTAATACAAAATGTGCAGATTTTCTTTCCTTTTGTACTTAATTTAATGTTGAACATAACAGCTTGCTCTTTTAGATGAGGTACATTTCATTTATATAGCACATTACATCAGTTCGCCATTCAGATCTCATTTACACATAAAAACATACACAACTACACCCAGTCCTCAGACAAGACAAACCATTCACCAGTTAATAAAGGCATTTTGATTTTGAGCTTGTATTTAAAAGTGGTCACTGAAGATCTTTTGGTAAGATGTCCGTAGTCTCGGCACAGCAGAAGCAAAGACATGATCTCTGGAGCAGCAAAAATAGTCAGCAGTAAGTACAGACAGAGCATGTCTGTAACATGGAGATAGTATGGAGCATACAGAGCATGTCTGTAACATGGAGATAGTATGGAGCATACAGAGCATGTCTGTAACATGGAGATAGTATGGAGCATTCAGAGCATGTCTGTAACATGGAGATAGTATGGAGCATACAGAGCATGTCTGTAACATGGAGATGGAATGGAGCATACAGACGGAGCTTTATGGGAGCCGGGTTTGGGGGCGGGACTACTCAAGGTCCAGGAGTTGGGGTTTGGGGCCCAGGAGCCTCGCAAGTCCATGATCCAATGATCCATCCCTAATGGAAAAAACAAATAAGTAAAGACTATGGACATCCTTTTGTTGATCCAATTGTTTCTTTAGGCTTCTCAAATGTTGATTTATACAGCTCAGCAGAGGACATTTTTAAAAGCCAGCAAAAGATAAAAAATGCTGTTATTTCATTCCAACACGGCTGACACTACACAGTTTCAGTGTGCATGCATGGTTCACGAAACAAGGACTAGACCATCAGCCTTTAGCTCAAACCTAACCAAAGCTGGCACACAGTATTTGGTGTGTATTTATGCCATAATGGCAAGTTTAGTGTACTCTGACCAGTAGGGGGCATTACAATAGCTGCTTCAAACTGGATTTGAGATCATGCATGCTTTTGCCTCCCCAGACTGGACAATATTTCAGTCTGTATCTGCATTTTTTCTTTCCACAAAACAGCAGAACTCCTAAACTGATCTTCACCACATACCACATTTGTTACTCATGCCACCTGTTTTATTCCATTCAAATATAAGATCCAATAAGATCCACAGGCAGACATACACAGACAGAAAATAGTTTGCTAGATTCACTGGTTTTAGCCAATTGCAGCTCAACTCCTAGTCATGCTCCTAGTCAGTGTTACATTCCAGTTCTTTTAAATAGCCGGTGGCATGGCTCTCAGAATCAGAACAAAAATGTTATCAGAAGAAAAACAAGACATTGTAACAAACAAAATTTGATCCCAGTAAAATGTACAAGTAATGTAAGCCTTGTTAATCAACCACATCAGGTCTTCAAAGTCTCCCAACTTAATGTCCGCTCACTCACAAACAAGTCTTTTATAATAGCTAAACTAATTGAAGATTATTGTCTGGACTTTCTTTTTCTAACAGAGACTTGGCTTGATAGCAATGGAGCAGTGGTTCTAAATGAAGCTTCTCCCCAAATTTTAACTATTTTAATGTTTCTCGAGAAAATAAGAGGGGTGGTGGTGTTGCATGTTTTTATCATAAAGCATTCAGCTGTAAGCAGATTTCATTAGGTGAATATCCTACGTTTGAGTATCTGGCAGTACAACTGAACAGTACTCATACAGTTATATTAATTGTTATCTATCATCCTCCCAGACTACATACAGACTTTCTTGAAGATTTTGCTGAAATGCTTTGTAGGATCTTAGTTGATTTTGATTATGTCTTAATCACTGGGGATTTTAACATCCACATGGATATACCCACAAATCAAATCACCTCTGAGTTCATGAGGATGCTTAACTCTTTTGATCTCATGCAACATGTATCAGGTCCAACTCATAGGCATGGCCACACGTTAGATTTGATTATTTCTAAATGCATAGATGTTAATAATACTATAATTACTGATGTTGCAATCTCGGATCATTTTGGTGTATTTTTCAATGTGTCATTACCTATTAGAACACTCGGTGAAAAGCGCACAATAACCAAGCGTTATCTCAGTGCTGGCAGTGCCGTGGCCTTCACGGACATGATACAGTCCCTCCCTCCCCTCTTAGAAACAGGGAGTGAACTAGTTGAAACATTCACTCACAGAGTTAGGAACTGTATTGATGTTGTGGCACCGCAGGTAATTAAAACCACTTCTGGTAGAATTAAGATGCCCTGGAGAAACACTCCATCTATTGTAAAACTTAGGCAAGATTGCAGGCAGGCTGAGAGACGCTGGCGAAGGTCAAAATTGGAAGTACATTTTGATATTTATAAAACAACACTGAATAATTACAACAGTGAAGTAAAATCAGCACGGAAAAACTACTTCTCTACTTTGATTGATTCATCCAAAAATTCAGCTGTCTTATTCAGAAGTATAGACCGGCTAGTAAACCCCACTTCCTGTGTCTTCCCTGAATCTGTCTCAGTTGAAAAATGTGACGAGTTTGCAATATTTTTAGAGACAAGATAACTAGTATAAGGGAGAACATAGCAACAAGCACAAATACACCATCAACCTTGATACCAGTTACGGAACCTAACTGTTATATGTCTGATTTCCAAGAAGTTGACATGATAACACTAATTGATGTGATTTCATCACTAAAATCTTCTACTTGTGAACTGGACCCTTTACCAACATACTTTTTCAAACAGGTTCTGAGCTCATTATCTAATGATGTTCTAATGATTGTTAATCAGTCTCTCCAACTGGGACATTTCCCTAATATTCTTAAAACTGCAGTGGTTAAACCACTACTAAAGAATAGAAATCTTGATCCAACAATTCTCAATAATTATCGACCTATATCTAACCTTCCTTTTCTTAGCAAAATCATTGAAAGAGTTGTGTCAACCCAGTTGAATGATTATGTTAAAATAAACCAAATAAATGACACTTTTCAGTCTGGTTTCAGAGCTCTCCACAGCACTGAAACAACACTAGTTAAGGTAGTAAATGACCTGAGATTGAATAAAGATGCAGGTAAACTCTCAGTCTTTTTTTCTGCTAGATTTAAGTGCCCCCTTTTGATACTGTTGATCATGAAATACTTCTTGATCGACTACAGAGCTGGGTAGGCCTTAGTGGCTTAGTTTTAGAATGGTTTAGATCGTATCTAACTGGGCGCGAGTACTATGTTGCATTAGGTACTTCTTCCTCCACACATCAAAAAATAACTTGTGGGGTACCCCAAGGATCAATTCTTGGGCCTTTACTGTTCAACCTATATATGCTTCCATTACCACATATCATTAACAAACATGGCATTAGTTATCATCAATATGCGGATGACACTCAACTTTACATTTCTCTAGAACCTAAAGCCCTAAAATCAATTAGCTCACTGTTTGAGTGCATAGGTGATATACAGACATGGATGTCTGACAATTTTCTGCAATTAAATAAAGAGAAGACAGAGGTTCTTGTTCTTGGTAGTGACTCACAAAGGGAAGATGTTCAGACCTATTTAAATCAAATTAATCTGAAAGCCAAACAATATGTTAAGAACTTGGGCGTCACTTTTGATAATGAGCTAAGCTTTAAATCACACATCATGACCACATGCAAGACAGCTTATTTTTACCTCCGAAACATCGCTAAGGTCCGAGATATGCTCTCTCCTGCTGATAGTGAAAAACTTGTCCATGCATTTATCACATCAAGGCTTGATTATTGTAACGCTGTCTTATCTGCTCTCCCAAAGAGCTCGATTTCTCAGCTACAGCGAGTTCAGAATGCTGCTGCAAGGGTCCTGACCCGCACGAGAAAGAGGGATCATATTACACCTGCGCTCCACTCACTGCACTGGCTACCTGTCAGCTTTAGAATAGATTTTAAGGTTCTGGTGATGGTTTTTAAATGTCTTCATGGTCTTGCTCCTCTTTACCTCAGTGAAATGATAGTTAGATATGTTCCAGTCAGGTCTCTCAGGTCGTCAAACAGTAATCTACTGGTGATTCCTAAAAAGCCGATTAAAGATTGGTGAGGGTGCCTTCAGCCGTTATGGCCCAAAACTCTGGAACTCTCTTCCTGAGGAGCTCAGAGACATTTCATCCCTGCATAGCTTCAAGAGGGGTCTTAAAACCTTCCTGTTTAAATCTGCTTTTAGTTAAGCTATGTATGTTGTACCAGGTTTCCATTTTATTTCCATTCCATTTTATATATCATTTTATTTAGTTACATTTTATGTTTGTTTTAATTACTTTAATAGTTCTATTTATTATCTTAAGAATTTGTCATTTTATTACCTTTATTTTATTACCTGTTATTACCTGTTTGTTTATTTTGTTTATTTTATTTCATTTCATTTTATTTATTTTTTATTATTTATTTTAATCTCTGCTTCATTTTAATGTTTTGATTTATTTAACCTGTAAAGCACTTTGAGTTGCATGTATGCATGAAAGGTGCTATACAAATAAAGATTATTATTATTATTATTATTATAACTCTGTTTCATCTCAGTCTTCCTCAAACTGGTAAACACATTGCCTATGTGCCACAAATCTGCTAAACCTCCTTGTCCGCGCACCTTGCTTAGGAACCTAACATTCTCACTTACGACAACATATCTTCTCATTTTTGTTTGATCTTCAGCAAAAATGCACCACAGAGACCAAACAACAAGTGGTAAAGCCATGATAGTTAATCGCTATAATTAGGGCAATCATCCGGCCCTCTGTTCAGGTATACGACATGAGCCCAATCAGCCTCAAGGGGGCACTATAGTGCAGTTTTACTATTTGGCCGACACCTCAATATTAACTCCTGTACATGACATAGAGAAAAGACCAAACTCGCTAACAGAATTATTTTAAAAACAATCAGCAGTGGCTTAGGAAAACAGTAGAAAATGTATATAAAATGTTAATTTTTTTTCAAAGGCTGTTTCAGGCAGGAGATCAAAGTTTTTTCTTCCCTGGCTTGTAGCTTGTTTCTCTGCCTCATGATAATGTCACAGAAGGATGAACTTCTAAAACTGACCAATCAGAGATATTTTCATTATGTGTCCAATGATTTTTCTTGCCACAGTCACAATATAATTTGAAATAAGTGCAGACTTTTGCACTGTCTTAAAGAATAGAGAAGACTGGGGGAATTACTGCATGTTCCTCAGCAAGACAATTATCTCCCTGACAAGTGTGAATGAAATGTTCTGTGAAGCAAGCACATGTTGTGCACTGATTTACAGAGCGAGGACGCTGATCCTTTGATCCTTCTGAGCTTGTAATCGCTCTATGTCCCACATAGAAGAATATATATCTGATTGCCAATACATACCTGTAATCTGATTATTGGCATAATTTGTTTTTGCCCTGGAAAAAGCTCCTTTGTTTAAGAAGTAAGATGGTAGTGGTCATGTGATCAGAGAACTTTGTCATGAACCATAAGCACACAGGAATTGATTATAGCAGTATTACATTTGCCTCATTCAGTCAAAGCATCTAAAATGCTTTGAACTTAATGGCATATTAAGTTCATATCAATGAGTTTAAAGTAGTCAGTAAACGACAAGGCGTGTTACTCATATTTTGTACATGATGCAATTCAAGGTGCCTTATGAACAAACCATAATATTCTTCCAAAAAGCACAATATATATTCAGTACTTTATAAAAAAGGCTCCTAATGTTGTGAATGTTTTACGGTGCCTTTGTAGTTTTCATCATGGGACATTCAAACGTTCAAGCACATGGGTCACAAACCACACACATGCCTTAGGGGTTGCAAATTGGTCACCTAGTCTCCATGGCAACATGGCTCTGATCTCTTCTGGGCTCCTGGCTGCCGTGATTCATGCTGTGTTCTCATACCACGACCCTGTCATCCACTGTTGCCGTCAGGTCTGATCGAGAGCAGAACGCCACAACCCTGCCTAGCCACGTCACAGGAGTGCTTACAGCCCTGCAAAAGCCAGACCCTGCTCAACCTAAGCACAGATAGCATCAGTGCACCTTCTCTGCTCACATAGCACACTCTCATTCATTCACTTTCTTTCCATCAGAGTAATCTGGCACAACAAATGGAAGCGGTTTAAGCAGTAAGTCTTACTAAAAGGATATGGAACTAATGGGTCCTGTTCACCCCTCCACCTCCGTCCTCCCTTTGAGGGTTCACAATAGCTTTGGATATGGCACAGCAATGGGGACAAATGATGCAACATGATGATGCAATTTGCTATTTTATATTAAAGAGCTATTTTAGAGCTAGCAGAATGTGTTAATAAATAAATCATAACCTTCAGAAATATAGCTGGTGTTCTTTACTGTAGTTTTGGACCATACAACTACATTCTGAATACTAGCTATTTTTTCACACTATGGATTAGTTACACTCAAAAAATCTATAGGCCAAAATGTTACAATTTATGCATTAGGTTTTATGCAAAAAAAGCTTTATGCGAAACAGCATTTTTTTCATTATGTTAATCTTGCATTAATTAAATAATCTTAACATTTAATGAATTTGTTAGGTTTATGTAATTCTTATACATAAACATAATGCATTTCAAAGGAGCTAATCACAGCTAATCTCAATCTACTTGTTTAAAGGCATCACATGACATTCACACAGCTTAAACTGACACAGGCATTATTACAGTCCAAACTAGACAAACATAAATTATGCTTCATTACGCTAAATGTGTGCCTATGCCAAAATAAAAACACTGTTATGTGTTATGTCTCTTCATATGTGTGTTATGTCTCTTCATATATGTGTGTGTGTGTGTGTGTGTTCCGCTCCGGGAATTCCTGCTGGCCCTGAGAAAATCAGACCATACTACGCGGGCCAATCAGACGACGTCTCCGCCCTTACCTGAGGGATAAGAGGAGGAAGAAGGAAGACCCCAGGAGCTCATTTGTGTAGCTCTTGTGTGGTGGATATTGTTGTGAGATTTGTGAGATCATCTGTATATACTGTTTTTTTGTGTGTGCACCAAGTAAGTAGGAAATATACATCCTGGAGTTACAGCCTGGAGCCTAGACAAGGTCGTAACAGAATTGTGGGCTCGTCCTTCCCTGCTTTTCTTTGGTTTTCCCTAGGGTTGCGTTTGGTTCTGGCTTGCGCCTCTTTTGTGGGTGGGTGGGTGGGTGTGTTGTGCTGTGTGCACATTGTTGAGAGTTTTGTAGGATGGTTACATTTGACCTATCTAGGTTTGCTATGGAACTATCTTATGAGTTATTGGATTGTTGTCGTAAGGTTGATCCATTGTCTATTGCTGAGTTGTACCATGTTGTTATACCTCCCTCTGCTCCAAAAAGGGACATTAGGGGGCTGCTAGAGTTCTCTCTAGTTGAAGGTGGCGTGTTTCCTGTGGCTGAGGGAGTTCCGGGTGTTGCAATTGGTCCGACCCAGAGCACGGTCACAGCTGAGGCAGAACCAGGCTCTGCAGTTCGCCCAAGCATGGATCCCAGGAGATTTCCTTCTTTTGATCCTCTCCTAGAGATAAAGTTGAAAGAGTTGGAGCAGGAGATTAAGATTCAGGAACGTGAGGAGGAGTCATTACGACTGCGGACTTTACAAGTAGATGCAGACAGGGAGGTGACCCTCAAAAGGCCAAGTATGGGGCTGGAGAGACCCATACCACAACCTCGGCAGTCTGCCTCCCCAGCGCCGACTAGCACCTGGCACACCTGTGCCTAAGCCCCGCTCCACTCATCTCTCAAGTAACCCAACTTCTTCTGGTTCTGTTGCTGAACATTTCGAAGTCAGTAGACAGTTGTCAGTAGTCAGCAGACATGGTCCCTACATTCAGAGAAAACGAGGTTGACGCGGTTGGTACCACGTTGAACTGGCCAAGAGCAGGGTGGCCTCTAGTCCTGCAGTGCAAACTAGTGGGAAAAGCCCAAGATGTGTGTTCCTCTCTCTCACTTGAGCAGAGTGTGAACTATGACCCTGTGAAAGCTACTGTTCTCAGAGCATATGAGCTCTTACCCGAAGCCTACTGACAATTTCAGACGGTTGAAGAAAAACCCCATGCAGACACATGTAGAGTTCACCTGGGAAAAGACTGTTATTTGAGAAATGGTGTGCCGCTTGTGATGTGACTTCCCTGCAACAGCTGAAGGAGCTGGTTCTCGTTGAGGAGTTTAAAAACTGTGTACCAGATGACGTTGTGATGTATTTAAATGAGCATAAAGTGAATACATTATGGAGTGCTGCTGTTTGTGCTGATGAATTTGTGTTAACCCATAGAACTGCCTTCACGACACCTGTTCCCTGCGGTGAGTCTCGCTCCCTACGCTCGAGGACTTTGGTAAGTCCCATACCAACTGAAGCTCCTGTCTCAGAGGACTCACGTGAGTGCTTCTATTGCCATGTGCAATGGCACATTATAGCACACTGTCCGGCCCTTAAGAGGAAAAATGCACAATCCGCTAAAAAGGTGCATTGCCTAAGTGCAAAGTGCAGTTTGTCTTGTGCTGACCCTGTATTCCAGCCCTTCATATTTGATGGCGCAGTTTCCCTGTGGGAGTCTGATACAGAGCGCCAAACCATCACCTGTACGCGCTGCAGTATCCCTTCTGTTGGACACCGTATTGCCCTTGTCAGAGGACAGGTATAGTGGACAGGATGTTTTAGTTCAGGGCATTGAATTGGGAGTGCTTAGACTTCCGCTATACAACATTTATCTCCACAAGGATGGTATCGCTGGCATGGTATGTGTAGCCGTTAGTTCGGCCTTGCCGGTGAGTGGCGTATCATTCATTCTGGGAAATGATATTGCGGGTAGTGGTAGATTGCCCCTCAGAATGCATATCTAGTGCCATAGTAACTGACTTGTCTGCTGTTTATCCTGCTTGTTTTTACTCGTGCTCAAGCACGCAAGTTCGGTTCCTCCATGTCGTTAGCTGATACTTTTATGTGTGATCCTCTAGTCACCTGCTGACCTGAACAATCTTCATTTGTCTTCTCCTTCCTCGGCAGTATGTGCGAATAGAGACGCTTTAGTGGCTGTGCAGAATTCAGATAAAACTCTTGTGCATTACTTTAACCTAGCAGATAAAAGGTCCGGCACCCCAAACCAGCAGCAACGTTACTCCATACGTGGTGGTGTATTGACACGCCCTTGATCTAATGCTACTGATGGATGTGATTCAGTACATCAAATTGTTGTTCCTACATCCCTTCGATCACGTGTTGCATTTAGCACATGAACATCCACTGTCTGGTCACTTGGGTGTTAGAAAAACTGTTAAGTGTATTCTATCGCATTTCTTTTGGCCGTCTATAACTAGCGATGTTGCTTGCTTCTGTCATTCCTGTCACACCTGTCAGTTGGTGGGAAAACCCAACCAATTGGTCCCTTCTGCCCTGCTGTGCCCAATACCAGTTATGGGAGAACCATTTGAAAGACAATTAGTCGATTGCGTAGGACCCCTGCCTAAAACCCGTTCAGGTAACTCGTATCTTCTTACCTTGATGTGTGCTACAACTAGATTCCCTGAGGTTATTCCCTTGCCTTCTTTGAAATCTAAAATGGTTGTCAAGGCTCTAATAAGATTTTGCACTACGTTTGGCATGCCGAAATGTATCCAGTCAGACCAAGGCTCTAACTTCATGTCTAATCCCTTTGCACAAGTTGTCAAGGAATTAAACATAGAACACCAAGTATCGAGCGCTTATCATCCTGAGTACCAAGGGGCATTGGAACGGTTTCACCAGACCTTTAAGACAATGCAAAGAACCTTTTGCCATGACTGCGACAAAGACTGGGATGAAGGTGTTCCATTGTTACTGTTTGCTATCTGTGACACTGTACAGGAATCGACAGGTTATAATCCTAACATTCTGCTTTTTGGTAGATCAGTGCGCGGTCCCCTTAGACTTCTGTATGAACGATGGTTGTCTGCTCCCCAGTCAGCGTCAACGTGGCCGGTTTGTGAGTTTGTTGAAACACTTCGTAAGCGACTAAGTGTTGTTCGTGAGATTGCCAGCAAGAACTTGGTGTCGGCACAAGCTGATATCAAAAATCGGTCACATAAACCTGCTAAAACCCTACGTGGACCGACGTCCACCAGATGGTTTGATCCAACCTGTGGTCTCTTCTGGAGTGTCTCCTGCACCTGTCCTGTGAGTGAGTATAGACCTGAGCAAGATGACTTGCGGATTCGCCGTAACTGTCTGCCCTGTGTTCGCCTTCCGAACTCACAAGCCTTACAAACCCTTCCATAAAAATTAGCACACCTTCCTTCAGCAGCTCAGACTGATGTTGTCTCGCTCATCCATACCTACCCTAGTTTGTTTTCTGATGATCCTGCACGCACTGCTGTGCTGCAACACAATATACTCATAGATTCTCCTTCTCCTATTAGACAGCATCCATACCGAGTGAATCCACAAAAATGTTCCCTGTTGAAAAAGGAGACCGACTATCTTTTGGAACATGGTTTTGCTGTCGGTGGTGTTCCCTGTGTCTGTTGGTGCCCAAGCCCGATGGTACCTTTCAGTTGTGCACAGATTATCGCAAAGTTAATCCAGTTACTGTCCCGGACTCTTATCCGATGCCCAGGATGGAAGACTGCATAGAACGCATAGGCTCTGCTCGTTTTGTTTCAAAACTTGACTTGCTGAAAGCGTATTGGCAAGTCCCGTTGACACCTGGTGCCTTAGACATCTCTGCCTTCGCTACACCTGACTGTTTCCTACAGTCTACGGTTATGCCGGTTGGTCTTAAAAATGCCCCATCAACGTTTCAACGCTTAATGACCATGGTGTTGGGTGACGTGCCAAACTGTGAAGCATACTTGGATGATGTTGTGATTTACACTCACTCTTGGGGCCACCATATCCAAGTTTTAGACACTGTGTTTAAGAAGTTGCGGGATGCTTCGCTGATGTTACATTTAGAGAAATGTGACTTTGGTAAGGGGGAAATCACATACCTTGGTAAAGTAGTACCGTGTGTCCCCTAAACGCCAAGGTGGATGCTATTTGTGCGTTCCCTGCACCTGAAACTAGACTCCACCTACGGCGGTTTCTAGGAATGGCTGGTTATTATCGTTGTTTGTCCCAACTTTTCTGATGTCGTGTCACCACTAATGCATTTGTTATGCAAAAATGTTCCTTTTGTTTGGTCCCCTGCCTGTCGGACTTCCTTCGAGGCTGTGAAGTCCCTGCTGATCAGTGCCCCTGTGCTTGCCGCGCCAGATTACGATCGACCGTTTAACCTGGAGGTTGATGCTAGTGGTACCGGCATCGGTGCTGTGTTGGTTCAGGAGGATGTGTTTGGAGTGGATCACCCCTTGTGTTCCTTCTCTCGCAAGTTCAACAGACATCAACTGGCCTATAGTGCCATAGCGAAAGAAGCCCTGGCCCTTCTCTTAGCCCTTCAGCACTTTGAGGTTTATCTTGGTGGCAGTGCTAAATCTATCACAGTGTTTACTGACCATAATCCATTGGTTTTTCTTCAGCACATGGCAAATGCAAACTGAAAATTAATGTGGTGGTCTCATTGTCCAAGGTTTTAACATTGAGAGGTCTGGACAATATTGTTCAGCTGAGGTGTATTTGGTTTGTGAACATTCTGTAAAGTTCACACACATGGGGGGGGGTTATGTGTTCTGTCTCTTCATGTGTGTGTGTGTTCCGCTCCGGGAATTCCTGGGGCCCTGAGAAAATCAGACCATACTATGCGGGCCAATCGGACGATGTCTCCGCCCTTACCTGAGGGATAAGAGGAGGAAGAAGGAAGACCCCAGGAGCTCATTTGTGTAGCTCTTGTGTGGTGGATATTGATAGTTTGTGAGGATTATGATATTTGTGAGATCATCTGTATATCTGTACATACTGTTTTTTGTGTGTGCACCGGGTAAGTAGGAAGAAGCTGCCATTTTGTTTGGGTTGTGGGTTTGTATATAGGAATTCAGTGTAGAGTTGTCTTGTTTCACCCTCTAGTGTAGTTGTCTATTTCTAGCGTGGGTTTTGTGTTGGCCTGGGTCACTTCTGACGTTAATACCAGTGTGCGCTTTTGTTCTGTCTTGTGTGTGTATATATACTTTGTACATATTGTCCATTCCATATACATACACATCCACATATTCCATACATCCATGTTTTAGTTTAAAAGGCTTTGTTAGTTCATACCTAGGGGACGGTAATGTACCACACACTTTTCACTCTTGTATTCACCACCTAAAGAGAAAAGAGGGTGATACGTGAGGGTGATACAAGTGGATTCAAGTCCATTCCATATACATACACCCCTGTTATGGCCTGGAGCCTAGACAAGGTCGTAACAACACCTAGGTACAGGACTCAAATGTGATTACCAACTGCTACGTAAAAGGGTAATACGAAGACGTGATAAAATACCAAGCTCCATCAATCTAAGACACTCTGAACAGGATGAACTCACAGCTTCTGTTGGTAGCACAGTTAAGGAGCACGAGGGAGACACGCATACACCAATCATGCATGTTTTACTATTCTTACCCAATTGTGTTAAGACACATCTTCTTTATTCTGTATTTAACTAAATGTATTATCATTAAACTTTGAAGACACCTGTGTGTTGTGAATCTATTGTCAGCCGGCTACGGAACTCTGAGGGCTGAACAAATTTATAATCTCCATTATGAACCCTGATGGTTTTGATCTACGTCCAAAAGACGATTCCAAAAGAAACCTGGTCTAGTTCCAGTTTTCACATTCGACTTTAAATGGTGCAGCAGTTATTGGTGCCAGAATGGAAGAGCAGCGCAGTTCATGGTGGAACGGGCGACCCGTTGGTGAACATCAGTTCCTGAAAATGTTACCAGCATTAAAAGGATTATAATGTCATTTTGATTGACTAGCCCACTGGATAAGGGTGTATGTACTGTAGTATTATTAAGCAAGGTTATGTGTATGAATGTGTTTTGTGTTGACCGTTAAATGTATTTTAGGTGTAGGTGTCTCCCCAGAGGTGTAAAGCAGGACTGCTGGACCTTGAGGCATCTCCTAAGTAGGCAGGACCCCTCTGATGTAGTGGGGTGAGCGGAGCCCTGGTCTTAAAGACTCCCCTGAGATGTGAGGCCTCTCCTTATGTGTGGGGAATAGAGGGCTCCAGTCTGGCCTTGAGGTAGAGGCAGCCTCCACGATGGTGGAGGCTCCCCCCAGGAATCCTTGGTTGGGTAGAGTAGTCCACTCTGCGATGAGCTTCCCCAAACGTCATGTTCGTCCCTAAGGTGGGTATGCTCCTAGTCAGTCTAGGCATGACTAGGCATGCTCCTAGTCAGTGTTACATTCCAGTTCTTTTAAATAGCCGGTGGCATGGCTCTCAGAATCAGAACAAAAATGTTATCAGAAGAAAAACAAGACATTGTAACAAACAAAATTTGATCCCAGTAAAATGTACAAGTAATGTAAGCCTTGTTAATCAACCACATCAGGTCTTCAAAGTCTCCCAACTTAATGTCCGCTCACTCACAAACAAGTCTTTTATAATAGCTAAACTAATTGAAGATTATTGTCTGGACTTTCTTTTTCTAACAGAGACTTGGCTTGATAGCAATGGAGCAGTGGTGCTAAATGAAGCTTCTCCCCAAATTTTAACTATTTTAATGTTTTTAGAGAAAATAAGAGAGGTGGTGGTGTTGCATGTTTTTATCATAAAGCATTCAGCTGTAAGCAGATTTCATTAGGGGAATATCCTACGTTTGAGTATCTGGCAGTACAACTGAACAGTACTCATACAGTTATATTAATTGTTATCTATCATCCTCCCAGACTACATACAGACTTTCTTGAAGATTTTGCTGAAATGCTTTGTAGGATCTTAGTTGATTTTGATTATGTCTTAATCACTGGGGATTTTAACATCCACATGGATATACCCACAAATCAAATCACCTCTGAGTTCATGAGGATGCTTAACTCTTTTGATCTCATGCAACATGTATCAGGTCCAACTCATAGGCATGGCCACACGTTAGATTTGATTATTTCTAAATGCATAGATGTTAATAATACTATAATTACTGATGTTGCAATCTCGGATCATTTTGGTGTATTTTTCAATGTGTCATTACCTATTAGAACACTTTCGGTGAAAAGCGCACAATAACCAAGCGTTATCTCAGTGCTGGCAGTGCCGTGGCCTTCACGGACATGATACAGTCCCTCCCTCCCCTCTTAGAAACAGGGAGTAAACTAGTTGAAACATTCACTCACAGAGTTAGGAACTGTATTGATGTTGTGGCACCGCAGGTAATTAAAACTACTTCTGGTAGAATTAAGATGCCCTGGAGAAACACTCCATCTATTGTAAAACTTAGGCAAGATTGCAGGCAGGCTGAGAGACGCTGGCGAAGGTCAAAATTGGAAGTACATTTTGATATTTATAAAACAACACTGAATAATTACAACAGTGAAGTAAAATCAGCACGGAAAAACTACTTCTCTACTTTGATTGATTCATCCAAAAATTCAGCTGTCTTATTCAGAAGTATAGACCGGCTAGTAAACCCCACTTCCTGTGTCTTCCCTGAATCTGTCTCAGTTGAAAAATGTGACGAGTTTGCAATATTTTTTAGAGACAAGATAACTAGTATAAGGGGAACATAGCAACAAGCACAAATACACCATCAACCTTGATACCAGTTACGGAACCTAACTGTTATATGTCTGATTTCCAAGAAGTTGACATGATAACACTAATTGATGTGATTTCATCACTAAAATCTTCTACTTGTGAACTGGACCCTTTACCAACATACTTTTTCAAACAGGTTCTGAGCTCATTATCTAATGATGTTCTAATGATTGTTAATCAGTCTCTCCAACTGGGACATTTCCTAATATTCTTAAAACTGCAGTGGTTAAACCACTACTAAAGAATAGAAATCTTGATCCAACAATTCTCAATAATTATCGACCTATATCTAACCTTCCTTTTCTTAGCAAAATCATTGAAAGAGTTGTGTCAACCCAGTTGAATGATTATGTTAAAATAAACCAAATAAATGACACTTTTCAGTCTGGTTTCAGAGCTCTCCACAGCACTGAAACAACACTAGTTAAGGTAGTAAATGACCTGAGATTGAATAAAGATGCAGGTAAACTCTCAGTCCTTTTTCTGCTAGATTTAAGTGCCGCTTTTGATACTGTTGATCATGAAATACTTCTTGATCGACTACAGAGCTGGGTAGGCCTTAGTGGCTTAGTTTTAGAATGGTTTAGATCGTATCTAACTGGGCGCGAAAGTACTATGTTGCATTAGGTACTTCTTCCTCCACACATCAAAAAATAACTTGTGGGGTACCCCAAGGATCAATTCTTGGGCCTTTACTGTTCAACCTATATATGCTTCCATTACCACATATCATTAACAAACATGGCATTAGTTATCATCAATATGCGGATGACACTCAACTTTACATTTCTCTAGAACCTAAAGCCCTAAAATCAATTAGCTCACTGTTTGAGTGCATAGGTGATATACAGACATGGATGTCTGACAATTTTCTGCAATTAAATAAGAGAAGACAGAGGTTCTTGTTCTTGGTAGTGACTCACAAAGGGAAGATGTTCAGACCTATTTAAATCAAATTAATCTGAAAGCCAAACAATATGTTAAGAACTTGGGCGTCACTTTTGATAATGAGCTAAGCTTTAAATCACACATCATGACCACATGCAAGACAGCTTATTTTCACCTCCGAAACATTGCTAAGGTCCGAGATATGCTCTCTCCTGCTGATAGTGAAAAACTTGTCCATGCATTTATCACATCAAGGCTTGATTATTGTAATGCTGTCTTATCTGCTCTCCCAAAGAGCTCGATTTCTCAGCTACAGCGAGTTCAGAATGCTGCTGCAAGGGTCCTGACCCGCACGAAGAGGGATCATATTACACCTGCGCTCCACTCACTGCACTGGCTACCTGTCAGCTTTAGAATAGATTTTAAGGTTCTGGTGATGGTTTTTAAATGTCTTCATGGTCTTGCTCCTCTTTACCTCAGTGAAATGATAGTTAGATATGTTCCAGTCAGGTCTCTCAGGTCGTCAAACAGTAATCTACTGGTGATTCCTAAAAGCCGATTAAAGATTGGTGAGGGTGCCTTCAGCCGTTATGGCCCAAAACTCTGGAACTCTCTTCCTGAGGAGCTCAGAGACATTTCATCCCTGCATAGCTTCAAGAGGGGTATGTATGTTGTACCAGGTTTCCATTTTATTTCCATTCCATTTTATATATCATTTTATTTAGTTACATTTTATGTTTGTTTTAATTATTTTAATAGTTCTATTTATTATCTTAAGAATTTGTCGTTTTATTACCTTTATTTTATTACCTGTTATTACCTGCTTGTTTATTTTGTTTATTTTGTTTATTTTACTTCATTTAATTTTATTTATTTTTTATTATTTCTTTTAATCTCTGCTTCATTTTAATGTTTTGATTTATTTAATCTGTAAAGCACTTTGAGTTGCATGTATGCATGAAAGGTGCTAAACAAATAAAGATTATTATTATTATTATTATGGCCCATTAGGGTATCTGACACCTGAGGGTCGTTTGTCTGTCTATATATATCTTGTCTTTGTACCAGTTGACTGCTGGTTAATGTATCCTTTATTTGGATTATGTCATGGCTTTATTCATTAAGTCCACCATTTTCCCATATTCAAAGTGCTTACCTTGTTAGAGATGAAAGTTTGTACATTGTAACTTCTTTTACGATGTTTTAGTTCTATGAAAGACTGCAAGAGAAAAAAAATACATCCAAAATAATTTTTTTTAATTATGTGAATATATTTTTCTAATTTTAACATTTTAATAGTGTTAATAGCTAACTATTTAGGGAGTGAAACTATCACTACTGAAATAGTAAATCATCTCAGACTGTTTTCTTGAACATGACAATGAGTTCACTGTACTTGAATGGCCGCCACAGTCACCAGATCTCAATCCAACAGAGCACCTTTGGGATATGGTGGAACGGGAGATTACATTTGAGGCCTGAATTTAACACAAAGGGGTGCAAAGGTCACTTAAGTATTAACTCATTCACTTACACATAAGACTCTGACCACCACAACATGACAAATTCATAGCAGATTTAACAGCCACACAATTCCTTTAAAGTGTCTCTGGACACGTCTGTGAACTCTGTCTGCAGTATATGTGGTTCAATCGATGAATCCACAATTTAAATGTACAAGGACAGTTCAGTTCGGTTTTCAGTTTTTGTCCATGTTTTAGTTTAAAAGGCTTTGTTAGTTCATACCTAGGGGACGGTAATGTACCACACACTTTTCACTCTTGTATTCACCACCTAAAGAGAAAAGAGGGTGATACGTGAGGGTGATACAAGTGGATCATCTCTGCAAAGAGCAAAAAATAAAAATTCAAAATCTGCAGTTGCTTATTCCATGCTGAGACTGTGCTACCATTCCAAATATTTAGTATAGAGGTTAATGTAATGCAGAGAAATTATACACTGTTTTAACAAATGTTAATAATGGAACTTGCAGACCAGATCAGTTTTACCAATCACATACTATACTTTAAATGATCGTGCTAGCCACAATTAGCAACACTAAATCTTAGAATCTAATCGATTTAATGTGACTTCATAGTCGTAACGAATACACGCGTTACCTTTACAAGAATTGTAAAGTGAATCGTCAGATCAAGATACTGATACTTGACGTTGTCACTTACACGCTTCTGCGTGATCGCCGACGTGAGCAAATTGGACGCAGAGAGTAAGACGAAGCCGTATAAATAGAGCGTTGCTCAGAAAGATAGTCAGTCGAGGACCGGGGGTACCAACCAACAGGTGAAACTCCCGCGGTGTGAAGCCAAAGCTAAGTAAGATAAGTTCGGTTACTATCAAGTTGTTTTATTTAATACATACAACTCATAACCTAGGCACGATAAATGGCTTATCAGAACCCCGAAATGAACGGACTGTGTAACAGCAAAATAGTTACAGAGTACCTCTGTCGCAACGGCTTCTCAATCGAGCCTAAAAAGGTCCAGCACAACAACGAAACGTCGAAAAAAGAACAAGAGGACGAATTTGGCTTGGCAGATTTAGAGGCTGCATACACTACAATACTTCGCGGTGTGGGCGAGAACACTAACCGACAGGGTCTACTCCGAACGCCTCGGCGCGCGGCCAAAGCGATGCAGTTTCTTACAAAGGGGTACAATGAAACCGTATACGGTAAGTCCTTTCTACAAGACTTTTAAGTGCTCTGTTTCAGTTCAGCCACGCAAAGGTTACTTCATGCTAATATTTAAATGTCACTGACAAAGCATCTCGTTATGTATCCAAAGAACTTTACGCATTGGTGTATTTCATGCAGGTTACGCGCTTTAGAGCGGCATAGAGATTAAGTACCGGTTAAGTTTAAGATCTTTGCTGTCCTTTGGGTTTATGTAACTAGCAAAACATTTCAAGACTAACATGCTGTTGGCTTTACCTTTGACACTTTACAAAGACAACGAATATTGCGCTGTTATCTCTGAATTTGAAAACGCACAACTTTTCACAGAACTCGCCTCCCTTTACCCCGGATAGAGGCTGTTTGAAGTTTTTACCCCGCGTTTTTCTGTCCATTCACTCTTTAACTCTAATCTGTAGGATGTGCTTACAGGGTTCTCATAGCATGCTCTTTATGTGGACATTAAAACCATGCCACACTGAATACAACTGCTGTAACTACATCAATGCTCCATTTCTGTCTGCAGATATCCTTAATGAAGCCATCTTTGATGAAGACCATGACGAACTGGTTATAGTGAAAGATATCGACATGTTCTCTCTTTGTGAACATCACCTAGTACCATTCTTTGGCAAGGTAAACCACAGCCAACAGATGAGCTTAAACAAAGCCCAGGTGTTTATATTGTGAGAGAAAGAGGGAGAGAAAATACTTGTTGTTCTGAGAAAGAAAGTGTCCATGTTCTCTCTCCTCAGGTTCACATAGGATATCTTCCAAATAAAAAAGTGGTTGGGCTTAGTAAGCTTGCCAGGTGAGTACACACACACACACACATATAATGTGTAATATTAGAGTGAAAGCAAATGAAGGGCCATGTTAGTTATGCATTTGCATCCTAACTTCCCAGCTGACTCACTTTTGGTGCTGAGGAACCCCTTCCCCCCTCCCCCCTCCCCCCCACCCCTCCACTGGGAAACCCCTCTCACCGTATTTATCAAGGCACTCTTTGGCACTTTAGTGTACTTTAAAGGGTAAAAATTACCGCAATGATTGCTACATATTTATGTGTGCAGATAGGAAGAGGTATAAATACGGACAAAATAGACAAAGATTGTTACGGGCAAAGAACGCACAGATAAGCTGAAAAGAAGCAAAAGTGCAGAAGAGTTAAAAATGAAACTGAACACAGGGAGGAGCAGGACTGACACAGAACTGCTAAACTTTAAGGAGATAAAATGGCTTTATATTTCCCCCAAAATATATTGATCATATGATTAGTTATTACTGCAGGTTAATTCACTGTAGTTTTCCTGAATCTTATCTAGAGGTAGAGGAGCAACGTGCTAGCTACAGGAAGCGTATGGGTTTGATTTCTGAGGAGTAAACCATGTCGTACTGAGAAAGATGCAAGTTGCTCTGCTGTAAATGGTGTAGCTGTAATATAGTGGGTATATTGCAGAGAGGAATAACGTTTAGGCTAAGACTTCTTATTAATTAATAGGTTTGGTGAATCTGTGGGATATGTTTAATCTCCTAATACAATATTATTGCTCTGCAGGATTGTGGAAATTTATAGTCGCAGACTTCAAGGTAATAATCACTGTGAATAATTTTACTGTACCTACATGTCCGCATGTCTGTCATAAACAATGCTTTTTTAACATGTCACTGAAATCATTAAGATATCAAGGAGAATGGAACATTATTTTTTTCAGTACAAGAGCGCCTGACAAAGCAAATCGCTGTGGCGATCTCTGAGGCCTTGCAGCCAGCAGGAGTCGGAGTAGTGATTGAGGCGGCGTGAGTGTCAAAGAAACACACAACACAAACACACAGTGGCGTATCAAACATCATTCCGATCACTCCACAGCAGTTGCAACATCTCTGCCTTTACTCCATTGCTACCTCATACCCTTCAGTCACTGTGTCTGTGTGCAAAAATGTGTTTGCACGTGTTCATCTGGACGCCTGTGTTTCGTTGCAGTCACATGTGCATGGTCATGCGTGGGGTCCAGAAGATGAACAGTCGCACCGTGACCAGTGTGATGTTGGGGGTGTTCAGGGAAGACCCAAAGACGCGGGAGGAGTTCATGACACTGGTCAGGAGCTCATAGTGTTGCCACTGCTTCACCATTTGTGCCCCTTGTGCTCTGAGCAGCACTTCTGTAGAATGTTACTGAATAATCAGTATGGTTTGAATTTGCTATGGCGCTATCAAATGTTTAGAGACCGATGTAGATCAGTCCATCTGCGAGTAGCATTTTGAGGATAGTTTACTGTCCACAGCCCACCTCAAGGGTATCTACTGATACCCTTTTCACCTTACTGCTGACTATTGCTGGTCAAATTAGTACGGCTTCATAGAAAGAGCTTGCAAAATCCTGTTCTTTCACTAATATTTATTCTTACTATCGAAGTTTTATAACATAGTCTAATACAATCAATGCATTTGACACAATTTATTCACAGTTGCCTTAAATACTGACAAATTAACTATTATCAATCTCGTATAGGATCTTAAAATAATTTATTGACTCGAGTATCGTGCATTCTTGTATGATTTTTGTCTTTGTGGATTTGTAAACATACACAGAACCAGCACAATTGGACACTGATAATTGGTGCATAAGTGTGAATGATTATGAAGCAATATACGGGTTTATGTATAAGCTATGAAACCAGCATCTGAATAAAGAGCCCTGTACCTTGAGACACATGCATGGAATACATCTTCTCCCATATCCATTTACCAAAAATGGATAAGACATAATGAACATGCAAAGTATGTTCAGTGTCCTTGTACTCTCCTCTGCTGTCCTCTGATTGAACTTGTCAAATTATAGCACATAATGATTTCTGGTTTAAATCTGTACAGTGTATGTAGTAGATTATTACTGCTGCATATTTGAAAGGTATTTCTGAATTGGGATGTCTAGATATGTCCACTTTGTGACCTTCAGTCACCTGGAGAGAAATCTACAAATACTATACTGTTGAAACCACAGTGTGTGGTTAAAACAGTGTTATTTAAAATAATTTGTCTTTCATACTTTGTCATGTGAAAGATAAATTACTTTATTTTCTCCCATTTTATTTTGGATAAAAATGCATATTCACAGGCATCAAATTATAAGAAACACAAAATAACAAATGATGCATTATCAGTATAAATACTGGTATTATACAATAAACAGTATAGAACTAAGCAACATTACATTACAGGGAAAAATACAATGTTTAGAGTGTGCCATGAATGAAGAACATTCCACTTAGGCAAACGGATGAAATTTAAATGTCAAAATTGGGACCTTAGGCTGAACATGTCACAAGAGATATTGGCAATGAAGCAATGAAGACTTGCTACTAAAAGGTTCCTTGTAGTTGCTGTGCGATTATGTTTGTTTCAGAAAGACAGTACGGTTGAGTAATATCATATTAACAAATTAAATAAAAAGGTAGATGTTTCATTTAAAATATTCATTACAGGCAGAACAAGCCCTCTCACTAGTTCTCTTGAAAAGGCATCTAATTTTATACAAACAGTACAAGCCTCTATTTTGCTTTAAACTTACCTATTGAGGGAGACATACCATCAAAATATGATCTGCATTGATATATGAGCTACTGTATCATTGTGCTGAACTGCAACACAAATGACCATTAGTGAGCATCCCACTAAAATCCACTACATTAACCAACTGAATGCAATGCAAGGTTAGGGGATGAAACCAAATGGAGTTGAGTTAAAGACAGCAAATCACTTGCATGCGTCCATCCCTAGACTCAGCCAACAAGGTATTAATCACACTGAAGTCTGCTTGTAATTCTTGGTATCAAGGACCTTCTTCCCGCACATAGCACAGATCCCTGAGAAAATAGATAACATATGAAAAACACTATTCAGTATGCAAAGCATTCTGCAAATTAAATTCTGCAAACAAAATCAAAGCTGACAACCAAACATGTTGCCCTTTAACACTGCCTACCTTTCTTGTAAGCACATCCCTGGCAGTAGTGTGATCCGGGCTGATGAACAGAACTTTTGCATATTCTACATGTAGCAAACCCTGACTTTCCATAAGGATCAAACCTGGTACAGACATTGCAATGTGGACATTTCAGTATTATGCTCAATTGGAACAACACAAGCAAAGCAAGGTTCATTTCATATGCAGAGTACTAAATAACCATACCTGCCCTTTTTAGATGTCAGCATTTTATTTTCATTGAGCTTCCGTCCACCACTCTCTGTAAAGAACATGACATACATGATAAGATTTCTTACCGCTGACTGACTTTTGCATCGTCAAAATCTGGTTTCTTTTGTGTTTGGGAGTCACTATCCAATGTAAATGAACAGGCTGTGTTGGTGCAATTACATCATCACAGTAATCTGTCCACACAAAGATGTGTGAAAACTTGTTATAATCACTTCTGACTGCTTGTAGATAAAATGTTGATATAAAAATATATAAAATGTATGTATATACACCTGTTGTATTTCTGGCTCCATCTTTCCAAGTATCAGGCGTGATAACGCGGCCAAGTTTCTTCTCACCTGTTGAGGGGAAGATTCCCACCTGTAATCAAACACTCTGGAAGAATACTGAGAGAGAAGGTTGGAAGCGTCCGTGCTTCTTACATTTTAAAGCAGGTTTCTGAATCTACAACAAACCACTTCTTAAGGCCCAAACTAGCCTTAACTGACTGTATGATTCTGCACTCTCTGTTCTATCTGAAGGGCTGCATGCCCTGATTTCGTTTTGTACTTTTTGTACTTTTTGTAGAGATTTTCCCTGTATCAAGCAACATTTATGACCATCGGTAGATAATCTCCGTATCCTCCGAATCAGCTCTATTCCTTATCACCTCCGCTCCTATGACACTCTCTCACACGCCCTCCTTGCTTTCCCCTCCACACACCACTGGCATGTGCTACTGTCACCTGCACGTAAGGTGCCGATGCCAATGGCATGTGCCAACGTCACTCGAGTGTAAGATGTCGATGCCTTTCCACGTTATTACCGCTACAGTGACTCACTCTAGTGTCTCTGTGCTGGTAGAGTGAACAGACTGGACAGAAACTGCTGCGCTTCAATTGAACAACAAAGTAAACCTTACAGGCGGTCTGTTCTGGGTCAGAACCGTAGTTGTTAATACCACCAGGTTAGCTAAGTCTAGGTTCTAGGTAGCCAACCAAATTTGGACGATCAGGTTAGTCTTCAAAGAGTGAGCATGATACTACGCAATACGGCATGTTTTAAGTAACTGTTTAGTTGGCTAGTTAACGGATGAAAATAACAAGCAATTAAGTTATTTAGCTAGCTAACCAAACGGTTATTAACAGCCAAATGCCTCTGCTGTCCTTTTAAACAAATTCCTCGCCAGCTATATTTCCATCTAGCTAGCGAACAAGATAACGTTAGCTAGCAAGCTACGTTACACAGCACGGTACCTACCTGTAAACAGTTATAACCCAATATCAACAAATAAAAAAACTGAGTAAAACTTAAACAAACATTATACTTGTCTTCAAATAAATCATCAATTACATACTCACATTTGTCACAAACCATTGTTGTGTATCTCTTCAAATGTCACAACAGTATCAAGTATCCTGTTATGGTTGTGAACCTAGAAAACACAACTGATGAAAACATTTAAAGTAAAAGTCCCACCACAACACACAAAAGACCGCTCTTTGAGCAGCGTTTATTCTCCATAACTACAATAACTTGTTTTCAGTATTTATATGTCTCCTATGAAGCTGTAAAGCAATATGCAATTTTCCGGGAGATATTATAAAAATATCAGATACATTCTATAAATCACGTTATAGAAGCATAAACCAGCGAAGACTCACTGAAACATGTTAGTTCTATTTCAGAAGAAATGTATTCCTAATTTACACTTGCAGCAACGACAGTGTTGAGGTCTTTTATTGTGGTTTATGTGATTCGATTTACGCTGTCACTGAATATACTTCCTGGTACACTGAACTAATGGACGTCGAGATTAACGTTAGCTAGCTACATGCTTATGGTGCATTTGTATTGTTACATAATGGAGTTTAATGTTTAGTTTTTTTGGTGTTGTTTTTATTAGTTCTTGCAATCCATCTTCGTTTGGTAGGTAAAGAAAACGATGTTGTGTAGACCAGAAGCTACCTAGATATTGCTAGCTATCAGACTTCGCATCTCAAGTAGTGACCTCTGTGTACAATTTCGTTTGTGTGCAGTGGCTATTTTTTCTTTTAATCGGTTAAATGTGAACTTTTTTTTTATTTCCAATGCATTGTGTCCTTTTTATTATTCGAATCTTAGAATTACAGGGTAATTAGTGAACCTAGCTAGCTAGTAAGTGAGATGCCAAGAGATTTCAATAAACAAAGACTTCATAAAGTTTAGCAATTAATTTAATGTCTTCATTTAATGATTAGGAAAACACCAGTAACACCAAGATCATGTGGGACGTGGAGATCAGAGGCATGGGATCAGCTCATGTCCTTATTGCTGCGTCCATGTTCATGGCAACGGTCATCCCAGTTGTGTTTGTAGATAACTTCTCTGTGTATGGGACCCACTTGGTCTGGCTGTATTCTGTTGCTGGCTCCGTTGCTGTGGTCAACATAACTGTGTTTTGGCTTCTTGGCATTAGTCCACCAACAAAGAAGCACACGTTAGGCTATAAGGTACAGACGTTCATCTTCAAAAAAGTGAAAACTTATTTGATTTTGTATGGACCAGATCATTCATTTCTTGTCTTTTGTTTGTTTGTCAGTTATCTAGACTGATCAGATCCTGTGTATACTTTGTGCTATCATGCCTCTTCTTCCACACTGTGGTAGTACTGTATGGAGCACCTCTGCTAGAGTGAGTATTATGTGTAAATAAGGTAGTGAGGAGGTAGTCAGCGATGAATTTTCTGTGTTAGATGATCACAATTGCTTGTTTAAATGAGTAGTGGCTGATAATGTGGTTCAAAAGTCCAAATATTTTCTGGGTCTCTTTTTTTATGTATTTAGATTTTCAAATTTGATATGTAAAGCATATATATATATATATACATACATACATATGTGTGTGTTTCAAAATAGTGTTTTTGTCACTGTGCAGGTCAGCTCTGGAGACATTTTCTTTGGCTGTTCTGCTTTCCACTCTCACCACACTGAGGTGCCTATGTATCCTGGGGCCGAATGTGCAGGCTTGGATTCGCGTTTTCAGTAGGGACGGGTGAGCGCTGGTCAAATTCACACCTGTCACATTGAAGTTTAAACTCTGGTATTATTGCCTTGACCACCTGAGGAATCACCTTTCAAACACACCGGAATTGTTTGTTGTTTTTTTAAAGAACTGTGTCAACATTTTACATGAACAACTTCAAGTACATTGTTATCACTTTTTATAGCTCAGAGCCACTAGATGGCGATGTTGAACTGTGCACAAAGAAGGGAAATTGACGGTAATCTGGTTATTAAACTAGGGTCATAATGCATATTAACCCTCGTTTAAAATCTAGTTTACATTGAGTGGTACAAGTAAGACTAGCTACATGTATTTTCACAGTCAAAAAGATTTGGAAAAAGTAGAACACTTTTTGGAAACCCTTTTTTTGTAAATTAGTCAGACTTAGCTGCTCACTTTTCGTGAGCTGGTGAGGGAAAGAGTAGCTACCCCTAGTGATTTATTACAGTATTCCTACTGGCTTTTCTCCACCTCCATCAGTGTTTGGTACTTGGGTGAACAACACATGCATGAATGCACATCTCTAAACATTTGTAACTAATAAACACACAACTGCATATTGTGTAGTACTGAGTAAATGATGCAAGTCTGTTGCAGAGCGATGTCCGTGTGGGACACGTCCCTCCAGATCACTAGTGGCTGCACCATAGTTGGAGCCTGGGTTGGAGCGTTCCCCATTCCCCTTGACTGGGACAGACCCTGGCAGGTCAGTACCGAGATTATTTCAGTAGCAATGGACATCATATCCCTATATGCTGGATTAGTGTGCCTCCTAGGTTAAAATCATGGATTATCACTAGAGAACATATACTAGAAGTAGAATTTACTCCAAAGCTTAGTCTGTGTCCAGAAACAGCATGTGTGGATTAAACCGATGGCAGTGCAGCGGTCCTAAAAGAACATTTGATCAAAAAAAAAAAAACCAGTGACTAGACAGTGTCAAGAAATGTTTATTGTGCTGAGTGTTTCACAGTGTGGAATATACAAGTAATGTTAATTGTGCTGAGTGTTTCACAGTATGGGAAATTCAAGATTTTTCAGTTTTGCTGTAGCAGAATATGAAGCATCAGTTGTGGTCTATGGCTGAGCATCATATACAGAGGAAGGGAACCTTAGAAGGAAACATAGCAAACATTACTGTAAGAGCTGGTTTCCACCTGTAATATGTTTGCTTGAAGAAACTTGAGCATAGCAACCTTCAAACATATCTGGACCAGTAGGATATTTCTATATAGTTTACCTTATTCAACTCTTTATCTCATGCTGATGTTGACCCATTTTGTGTATGTTGTCTGTAATGTTATTTCACATATTCTCATTTTCACTGTTCTCTGGTTCAGCCACTTAGTCTGAGCATGGTTGTGTACGCACCGCCCCAAAAACCTTCCCTCAAACCCTGTGAATGACCTGGTGGCTGAATTAATTCTCAAATACCATTTGCAATACAAAATTCCCATGTGCCAAGCTCATATGTTTATGCCAATGGCTGTTTAACCTTTTTTTTTGGTGTATAACTTTGTCCTGTCCAAAATTTGGTACATCAGTAGTATACGCAGTACATCATCAGTCTCAAGTTTCAGAGTGATTTAGCCACAGTGCATAATGCAAAATCCCAGTAGTGAAAATAGAGAAACCACAGTCAGCAGTAGCAAAATGCCACTGGACACCGTTCAATTTATGGCTGCCGGAGGGATGTTTTTGTTAGGAAGGAAACAGCGATCATGAAGAACTAAAGAGCTCCCAAAGCATAAAAGGCCTGCACTGATGCTCGGATTACTGCTGCATGGCACAGAGATGCACATCAGAGAAGGGGCTGGCGTTTGCCCCTCACACTGCCCTCAAAATGTCACACTCAAGTCTCTCGTGAGTTTTCTCACACGGACTGCAAATGTCTACACTAAGGCACAGATATGGGGCTCGCACACAGACCCCGAGAGAAATGGTAGTGCGTGCAGCCAGGCTGGAAAGGAGCAGGTTCTCATTAGAGCGAAGGAGGCTTTAATGAGGGGCTTCCATGGTGGAGCATCTCTGGACTTGTGCCACCACTGTTCTCAGTGCTGTGACACCCTGCTGTAATGGTGCCCATGTCACTACCACAGCTCAGAGATAACTGAAAAATCAATCTTGCTGCTGTTTTTTTTTTTGAGGGCAGCTACATGGTAGATTTTATGTGCTTTCGAAAGCAGAAAGAGCCTTCATCCCCTAAAGAGAGAGCAAGAGGAAATAATATCGAGCAGAAGGCAAAAGCTCAACTAGGGGTTTCCTATGTGACATTTGGTGTCAAATATGTCACACACTGAACATCAGAGTAAAATCAAAATGCAGAATTATGGGCAAATCGTTTTTCTGTGTAGTTTCCCATTAATGGTTAAGCTATGACAAAGACACAATCTTAACCAAGATCCAGAACAAGCAGGTCAGACACATTTTTCCTTTTTCATGAGAGGATGATGTAGAGAATCTTTTTGCCAGCAATGTTATTTAATTGCTAGTCCATAACAGATTCAGTGAAGCACACAAATGCCAGAATGTCACCAACATGAGCAATGATTAGGTCATCAGCAATGATTCAACAAAATTCCTCACATCAATACAACTTTTCTTTTTTTTACTTATCTGACACAAAAAGGCCTAGTATGGGTTTTTTTTCACATTCAGAGGTCAGCGTGAACAGTAAAATTAAGAGTAGACAACCTTTTTGAAAACCAACTTTATATTTAGTTATGATCATTTTGAGGCAATTCATCCAACAAAATGTACATAAGTATTAATGTTCACTGAGCTTAAAAAGTTGTGGCAACCATTTACTTTAAGAAAATAATCTGCACCATTTGCTAAACTTCATTTAGATTCCCACTTGCAACAGACTAGGTGTTTAACCCCTTAATATCCATAATTTTATATTTTTTTTATTTCTTACAAATTAGGTCGATGCTAAAAAGCTGCAAAAAACACTCGTCACCATTTGCATGTACCATGCAACAAATTCCTTTAAAATAGCAACTAATTACTAAAGTCAGCTTTTTTGTTTGTTTCCTTAATAAAGTTTGAAAATGCAAAATAAGTTGCCAAAAGGCAAAGCCTCAAAAATGCACACACGCGCGCACACACACACAAAAAAAAGCAGGTTAAAGCTTTAAGTACAAATATTGACCATTGAAACAGCACAGTGATCTTGTTCATTGCAGCCATTAATTATGCTTCTGCAGTACAGATGGGGCAGACTGGTCGTTGCTCATTTCATATTTCTGTGGCTCCTCACTCTAGGTGTGGCCCATTTCCTGTTCCCTGGGGACAACCGGAGGTTTCGTGACGGGGCTCCTGGCCGCCCCTCTCTGGATACGGTGGCATCGCAAGCAGCTCACCTACAAGCTCAAGTGAAGGACAGGAACTTACAGGCACAGCCCTAAGTTTTGGATGGGCATCTAAGCGCCGTGATGGTCAAAAAACGCATCTGGATCAGTTCACATTTTACATGCTTGCCCTGAATCCTCCGATGTCAAATGCAGCAATAGAAATGTCCGTTTTCCTAAGGTGTTAAATTATCTGCTCCTTGTATACTTGCAGTGCAGTGTACATTAGACCATTCCTTGTATCTTTCTGGTAAATAAGGGATTGAAAAGCCAGTAGTAACCAGAAGAATTTTGTGAAAGACAAGCATTTTGCACGCCCGACTTGCAAGATGTGGTTTCCCTTTTTGGAGCGAAATAAAGTTCTACTTCTGTAAATGTTTGCCGTCTTTGTGCTGTCTGGATTTTCTCTCGCCACGCATGCCTACAGAACCAGACAAAAACATACACTGGAATTGTTCTCAGTTAGTGGGACTGTTCCGTCATGCTTCGCCACTCCATGTAAACGTTCTATTTTCTGTGCTTCTGTGTTTTGAGGATCAGTGTCATTTGTTGTTGTGTTAAGTGTTCCTGTTGTTGCCGTTGGTTGCTGCCACTTCAGCACCTGTTTCTCACCGCCTCCCATAGCCAGAGTGAGTCTCATTTGCTCACGTTTTCTCAACAGTTGAACAGTGGTTTTGTACCAGTACATCTCCTTCCCTACCCCAGAAAGTGATTCCAATATTTTTGTCGTCCGTGTATGAACAGTTAGCACTCTTGTTGTCAGTTGGGTCTTTAAAATGCCCCTTCCTCCATGGGTGGGGGTGTGTGTCGCCCCTGAACGGCCAGCCGCAGGTGGCTTCACGTCAGCAGGCAGCAGTTGATGCAGCGTGGCCCGAGCCGCCGTTTCAGCACGCCTTTCTTAGGAGCCAGAATGGCGATAATGGCCTCGTCGAAAACGGTCTTTAGGCCTTTCTGCGTCAGCGCCGAGCACTCCACGTAACAGCAGGCCCCAATCTACGCAGACACACAGTGGTTAGAATTCAGAATGACTCATGGGCACTGGGGACATTGTTTACCTTGCACATTCAGCAAAAACTTAAGATTTGCCTCCGTGGTCGTGTTCGTTACCGGAAGAGAAGCGAAGGTGAATGTGAAGATGTGAAAATGCGTTACACACATTTTACACGTTCACCCGAGAAGCACGTTAAGACGCGCTGCTTCCTGTGTCAGGGCTTTCGTTTAAGCATCAGTGTGGCGTTTCATCAGAGACGTGCATGCTTGGGTCTCGTCTCCACCGCCTCACCTCCTTCGCCAGCTTCTGTCCCTGCTCCGTCACAATGGGCTTCTCCTTCACGTCATTTAGCTTTGTGATGGTCTTTGGGTCGTCCCTCAGATCAATCTGCAGCGAGAGAGAGAGAGAGAGGGCAGTGGGAGAAGCAGAACCACATACAAAGAAGAAAAGCTTCCAGCTTCATGTTTTTAAAGCATTTTTTCACATAAAGTTCAAAACTTGTCACATACGCAGCAGGAGTGATAAACTGAGCACTTGCTCCTTGTGTCTTTATTCTGACGAAGGTGGACGGGATTTCCAAATGTTGGGGTTTGTTTTCACAGCAGAAGGCTCCAGGAAATCTGAGCCAAGACCAGATGCTGGCATTTGTCTGCACACACTCCCCTTTCACCTAAAAAGCTCCATTACAGTTGACTGGGAGAGTCTCTGTGTCTTCATATATCCCTGTTTCCAATTAAAATTCCCCCACTGCTTAATCCGAGTCCCAGCGGCCTTTGCTCATGCGCCTAGGTTGTATTTCAATCACAAAATCACGCTGAAACAAACACAAACATTACTTTTTTTGAGTAGTTTCTGCTCAGACATTCGTGAATACGTGGTCTGAACTTGCAGCGGATTTAAAATGTATTCAGACCCTTTCATTTTTTTGTACACTATGTAGACTAATTTTAAATGGATACAATTTTTTTGCCCATTGTTTTGTCTGAGGATTACTCAGTAATCCAAAATTACACAGCATAATTACAGACACATAATTGCAGACACAAAGGAAATCTATTAAAAATCAAAAAACTGAAACCTCTCATTCCCATAAGTATTCAGACCATTACTCCAGCTCTTTGTAGAAGCCCGTTTTGGCAGCCATTACAGCTTTGAGTCTTCTTGGATATGTCTGTACAAGCTCTGTGCACCTGGACTTGGGCAGGTTAGTCCTTTCCTTCTGGCACATCCTCTCAAACTGGATCAGAGGTGTCTGAACTGTCTTTCTCAGGTCTCTCCATAAATAATACTACATTTTACCTGCATCCTTTCTTGAAACTCAGGTACACGTTACAGGTAAAGGGTGAAGGAAATAAGATATCTGGCACAAAATAAACAAAACAAAACAAAAAAACACTTAGTCACAGACTTGTCCTGAGGACACTCCAGCACTGTCTTGGCAGAATAGGTTAGTGTTGTAATGCAGGATGAACTGTTGCCCCAATCTGCAGCAGGCTTTCTTCTTAAAGACTTCCTTCTCTCAATTTTGACCCCCCTGTCCCTGCTGCTGAGAGCGTCCCCACTGCATGCTATCACCACCATGCTTCCCTGTAGCCGTGGTATTAGCCAGGTGATGAATAGAGCCAGACAGTGCTCAGAGTTCTGCCTAAAGAGTCTCAATTTTTGCATCAGTAGACCAGAGAATACTTCCTCTCATTCTCAGAGTCCTTTAAGAGCTATTCGGAAGCTTCTGAGTGGGCCATCATATGCCTTTTATTCAAGAGTCGTTTCTGTCCATCCTCTCTATCATAAAGGCCTGATAGAATGAGGGCTGCTGAGGTGGTCATCAGTTTGATAAGTTCTACCATGTCTGTAGAGGATTTGTGAAGTTCTGTTAGAATAACTCTTGGGTTGTTGATCATCTCCCCAACCAAGGCCCTTCTGGCGCAGTTACTTGATTTGTCCAGAAAAACCACAAGTAATTGTGGTTCTAAATTTCTCCCATTTCACAATTATGAAGGCCACTGTTCTCCTGGGAACACAAGCGTCAGAAATGGTTTTATACCCTCATGCGATCTATGCCTCACCACAGATTTATTGCAGAGGTCTACAGAGTTCTTTGAACTTCATGGCTTGGTTTTTTGTCTTGACATGCAATCTGAACCGTGGGACCTTATACAGACAGTTGCGTGCCTTTCTAAACTATGTCCAATCAGTTCGGTATTGCAGAACGCCAACTGCTAGAGCTGATTAAAGCAATCGTAATGTATGTGACCTCAGTCTGGAGAGCCACAATAAAGGGCCTGAATTCTTCAGTATGACAGATTTAAGAAACATTCCTGCAAGATTTTCTAGAAACATTTTATCGTTGTTACGGTTTATCGAGCGTAGATTGGACAAAAAACGGCCATCTTTGTCCATTTAAAAATGAAATCTACGACAACAAAGAAATTAATGTATGAATCCACTGTACTACTGCTGCAGCAGGAGGAGCTTTTCCCCTCGGTGTGCATCTGTCTCGATAGCCATATTTTAGCTCAATACTATTGATAGTGACAATTTAGCGGTTCAATACTCAGATTAATAAAAACGCACGGATATCTGGATCTCGGATTCACTCCACACTCACCTTCAGTGTATTACATGCACATCTGCATTCATCACACGGCTGGTCCTGATTAAGACTGGAGCCACAGACACAGTGGTAAACATGCCCCAACAAGACCAGGGTTAATAGCAAGCGTGTGCACTGATGTCTGCACCCAGCATCCACTTGACTGTTCTTGACAAAACAAAAGTTGCCTACTGTAATTTTGGCCTATCAGTGGAGAGAATGTTGTTACGTTGCCCTTGATAGCTACATGCTTTGGCTCAGTGACACTATCAGTGAAAAATGAACATTCAGTGATTGGAACAAGATCCCTTATCCACCTTCTAACAGAGCTGGCAATGTCACTGGCTTTGAGCTAGAAACAGCGGTGGTCACGTGCTGGATGACTCATCATGACCAACAGGCACCATCACCATTAATCTGTGTTCATTTACTGGGCTGCAGCTCATCAAGAACAATCAATTATCAAGTGAACAGGTCCCTCTCTAAAGAGATGGGAAATGAAGGTCGTTTTTCAACATCTGGCCAGATGGATGGAGCTTCTTCAGACGTATGGCAGAATGTCCATCGCTGAACTGCACTGCACATTGTAGCAAACTAAACAGGATCGTTTCTAATCTCTATAATCCTCATTTGTATGAAGAGCACCTTGAAGAGTGAGTATTTGCAGTATTATTTGGGCCGTTGCAGTAGTGTGCAATGAAATTCACCTATAGCATGACTTCCCAGCTCCAGTCCTGGAAATCTACCGAGCTGCCGAGTTTCTCCAAACTCCTCCAAACTACCACGCTGCCATGATTCATTTGCGTTATATTAGTGCTGGTACTAATCTCTGCAGGACTAGATTTGGGCACTGCCATTGCCTGGGCTCATCAAAGACTGGAATGGAAAGAACTGCTGTGAGGTTTGTGGTGCCCAGGCACCAAAGCTCTGGGGGTTAAAGACTGAGGGCAGTACCTGTGTCCCGATGAGCAGGTAGGGCACGTTGGGAGCATATTCCTGCAGCTCTGGCACCCATTCTTCCCTCACGTTCTGGAAGCTGGCTGGGTTCACGACAGAGAAGCAAATGAGGAAGACATCTGTCATGGGGTAAGACAGAGGTCGGAGGCGATCATAGTCCTCCTGTAGAGAGAGAGAGCGCAGATATGCATTTACACCAAAAATCCTGATCCAGGCGCCGGGCAGATTAGCAGGTGAGGTTATATAAAGGTTACCGGCTGGGTTTTGAGGCAACGGTGGCCATTTCCCTCTCTAATGTATTAAAAACAGGAAAGAATTAAAACTGGGTTCCCTAACAGAGCGGAAATTCATTCTAATAAATAATTTAGGCAAAATGCTTAACAGGGATACATTAATTACCACAGAAGTTTGCCTGGACTCAGATAATTTAATTTACATGAAGATTTACAACCCAAATATCTATACGATATTCACTTGCATTTCTCCCATATACACCATACCCTCTTGACAGGCTGCAGCAAGAGTGGGAGAGCACAGTGCCCTCTGGAAACCAGAAACCAGACACACTACAACAGATAAGCCTGGATTTACAGGGCACATGTGACTGGTATTTTTGGTAGACCAGCTTTTCATGTCTGTGTCTGCGCGTGAGTGATATCAGTCACTCGTGGTTCTTATTTCAAGCGTGGGCGTCTAGAAGTGCAAGAGCACGTCTCTGGCCACGCAGGCGCCGGCGTATAAACGCCTGTCTGCACCAGTCCCAGCTGCAGGCGAGAGAGCCCTTCAGACAGCGCCTCGTTTACCAGCCGGCGAGGCTCCGCGCAGCCTGTGCACACGCGCGTGCGTCATCACACACCACGCACAACCTCATCGCCGGCGCTCGGAGACGAGTGAGTCACACTCGAGCTCCCAGCAGTCACCAGCCTCCCTCTCCTCACTGCCACGCTCCCGTGTGCGAGAGGCGCCGTCCTTCACCGTGCCCAGAGCGAGGTACCGTGACCTCACCCATGTCCCTGTGGACCGGCGGCACCAAGGCTACCACAGCAAATCCAATACCGGAGCCGCCCACCGATGCCGGCTCGCCCAATCACGTCGGCAAAGGTCACAGAGACAGATGAGACTTATTACTTTTACACCGCGCAGCCCTAGATGTCTGGGTGCCCCCCGGAGCCACCACACACACCATAACCGCTGTTGAAAGCCCAGGCAGACACACTCCTGCTCCTCCGTGAGGAGAGCTGCCCATCAGGGTGACAAACTGTCTTGGTCCTAGTGCAAGGCCTCCCAGTGAGCATGTTGCGTGTCATGCGTTTGTGTATGTTGTCCTTGTGGGCTGGCGGTGTTATAAATACACCTCTCAACCTTTCCTTTGGCCTGCTGAAACATTCTGCAGGGAGGGAGGGAGAGTTGAGGGTTACTTACAGCTGGCCTCTGCCCTGCTGGAAAGTGGAATAAGCCAACACGTCACTCAACCACCCACCCACCCATATCTGGCTCTCCCCCCTTGCCAGAAAGCATACATATGCATACTCTTGCTGCAGTACCACATCTGCACAGTGTCTCAGAGGGGGAGGGTCTTCTCGCTCGCCAACAACCAAGTTTAAGCATATTTTCACATGCAGATGTGCACAGTGCACCATCTAATAGGATATTAGATTGGCACTTCACTCCTATGGACACGCCCAGTGATTGGTTACCAGTGGCAACGATCTGGATCTCGTTAATAATGAAGTATGAGAGATTTCATGGGAGGCCGCATACAGGCGTGCATGTGTAGCCTGTGTGTTTGCGAGTACACATCTACGTGTGCGGGAGAGCGTGCGTATGCGGTGTGTGTGTGTGTGTGTGTGTGTGTGTGCTCACCCAGCTCTTTTAAGAGCTGAGGGAAATGGATTGGAACTAACAGAGAGAGCAGCCTAATGCAGTGAACGCGGAAACACCCCTGTGTGTCTCCGGCATTACAGTGGAGTGCTGCAGCTCGCGGCAGGCAACCCTCTCCCTGCTCAGCCCACACCAGACCTCTCTGCTGCCTTCCTGCAGTCGAGTACGCGCCGGGCGACAATGCCGTCAATTGTAAAAAAAAAAACAAAACACACAAGCGCATACAGGCGTTCCTGTACCATGTACAGTCATCCAGTGCTCTCTGCGTCTTATAAACAGACTCCCTCACAAGACACACATACACACGCGCGCGCCCACGGAGATGTCTGATACGGGCTTGGATCAGAATGCGTGTTCCGGATTAGTTAGAGTGCGTAGTCTGTGGTGGGAGGCATGGCTCTCTACTGCTCCTCAGAGATCAGGTCGTTTCCTCACACACGTGCGTCTGTGCACGCATGCACGCACGCACACACACACACACACACACACACACACACAATGCAGCCCCTCCCGTCACTATCGTTGTCTTTTAGATCAGACTGCAAAGCTCGTGCAGCGCTTGTGTGTGATTCCTGCTGACGGGAGACTGGGAGACAGGCAGAGAGAGACAGGCAGAGAGACAGACAGAGAGACAGACAGAGAGACAGACAGAGGCAGAGAGAGAGAGGCAGAGAGAGAGAGACAGAGAGAGGCAGGGAGAGGCAGACAGAGGCAGACATAGAGAGAGGCAGAGTGAGGCAGAGTGAGGCAGAGTGGTTCTTCCACTTCTGGTCCTATGAAACATTCATCTCAAGCCCCACAATTACAAAATAGCAAATGTGTGTGTATGTACACAGGGGTGCCCACAGCAGGCCATGACTCTACATCCTGGGCTCTATCTGACCAGATGTTTGACCCCCTGAAGAAAGTTGCACTTGTAGTTTTTTTTGTCCACCTGTTTGGGCACACTGCTGCAGACCTGCCACTTGCCGTGGAGCGGTAAATGGGTCAATCTGGCACCAGGGTTTTCATTACTGACTGGGCCTGGTTTCTCATGCAGGACGGCATGGAAGCAGGCGAACACAAGGCGGCTATATTTACATCCCTGCTAATACAAACAGGTAAGGCGAACAGCGAAGGCAGAAGCCGCACTGCTATGGAGACGGCTACCAGTGGAGATAAGGTGGCGATGGTGAGGGGGTGGGGGTGCTCCTCTGTGTTCTCATCCAAAGAGAATAATTCATGCCTGTATTTACTCAACCAATGCAGGTTAACTGAAGCTTGCTGTGCACGTCTCACACACACACACACACATGCGCGCACACTCACACGCACAGCAGTGAAGCTCCTCACTGCCAAAGCTCTACCTTCTCAGCCTGTCGCCTCCTCTGACTAGAAGGGACGGAGGGTGGATGCCACAACATGGGGCTCCTGGCCTTCAGCACCTGGGACTACACGCCATGGGCCTGTGCCAAAGAACCTCTGGGAGCTGTTAAGGGACCTACCCCACCTCACCTGTTCTGGCTCCACTGGGTAATGGTTCATGACACGGAAAAGTACGTTTGTGCGTGCAATATAGTGAAAATGTGATGGCAAGATGATCAAAATTAATAACTGTTCCTCCTTCCACAAACCCAAAATAGAATTCCGTCCCCGTAGGAATTCATGACTGTTGCCAACAGAACTTCATGGTGAGTGAGCAAAAAGGAAGAGATAATACCTAAATCCTCTAAAGGCTACTTCAGCATCTAAAGTCTTGACTCTGAGCCTTCTCTGCCTATTTCAAAGAGGTCACAGCACCAGAAGCTACACGGGTCTTCCAGGGTGGCAGAGCCTGCAATCACAGCAATTTGCTATTTGCATCTGGTAACAAGGGTTTCCTCTGAGGACCTGTGCCTCTGGGTCTATTCGTATAACAGAGAGGAAGGAAGAAAGAGGGAGAAATAGGAATCGTGAATAAGGACAGTACAAGCTTTAGTACAACATCCGTGGAGCTCACTCGCCTCCTGATTCTCTGGACAGGATGGAAAGAGAGAGAGAGAGAGAGAGAGAAAATATATGAATCTGTCATTCTCATTTCCCAGATTGCTGCTGAACCACTCCACATGTCAAAACCCACGATGGGGTCTATGAAGTCAACTGCCAACAAGCAGGAGAAGTGACATTTTCGCCAGTATAACCTAGTCGATGGCAGGAATATTACCGTTACCCGCCCTCGGCTACTGGTACATGCCCTCGGCTAACCATCCATTCTTTTTCTTTTCTTTCAGCATCCATGGCAGTGTCCAGCAGTTCTATGCAGCAGTGCAGACTCCTACCAGAGAAGGTCAGCTTTGTCTGATAATGCTGTGAGTTTTTTTTTAAATGACCATACTGTAAGGGATGTAGTGCAGAGATGGCACAGTCTGTCCATCAACCTTTTACTTAGTCATTATACCCACGAGCTGAGCGGCACCGAGACACTTGTGCACAAAAGAGGGAGTGGAGAATATAATCGTCTCAACTTTCAACACTGCTAAACTCCCAAGGAAGGGAGCACTATAGCTGAAGTCTGATGGCACAACAGAGGCTTTCGAACAACACAGCAGTGCTTTCATGAAGAAAATAACCAGAAGGTGGAATTACAGACACACTGGAACTAAAGCAAAGGTTTATATGAAGATACTAAATTGTTCATCCTTTCAAACATCGCTCACAATACCTTCCAGGACACCATACCTTCACTCCACACTGCTTTTGATGGTTCAAAGAAATAGGAAGTGTTTGGCAACCAAAATGTAAACTTGGAAACTCTCAGCTAAACATCTCAAAGCGTCATTGTGCAAGATGTTTGTCCAGTACCGTGGAGTGAGCTACGTTAGGGCCAGTTCAAAGGGACTAGAAGGGAAGTTGATGTGTGGGTGCGTGCGATGAAGTCTCCCTGGGCCGAGGCAAAGTCTCACACACCTAAATCCAAATCCTCTAGGCTCCTTTGATCTCTCCTCAAGCAGCAGCTGTGAATAAGGTTCTCTCACTATAGCCTCAATGGAAAACAGCCACTGATAATTAGCAAAGAGACAAACTCATTCCAATCTCAAACTCCCATTTGTTCCCTTTTAGACCGCCTTGGTTTGGTATGCAGAACCATCCCGTCCTCCCCTCGTCCAAATAAGCCCTCGCGATCATCTGATCAATCGCAGCGCCTGTGTAGTTTTAACTGGACCCAGCTGTGGGGCAGGGCGCGGTGGCGCTGGAGGAGGCAGATGGGAAGCAGCTTTTCAGCTTCAACTGCTTTGAAACTTAATCCCAGCATTTGGCCCTTCCTGACCCCTCCCCCACCTCACTTTTTCATTCCTTCATCTCGAGCGCTCTTTAAAAGTGCTCTGAATGGAAAGCGGCAGCCATGTCAGATCCGACACTCCGCCTCGCCCGGGAGACGAGGGTCGGCCCCAGAGCTCTGCCTCCGGCACACTCCCACCTCGGAACGGCAAGGGCCTCCTCGTTAAGAATTTCAGACCCAATGAGATTCAAAGCAAACCACCTTTCAAGAACACAGAGACGGACTTCCTCTTGAGCACGTACACACTCTACGCTGCTGAGTAATCCACAGAACTGCTGAGCACCTTCACATCCTCATTCTGGATAATATGGTTGCACTATTGCACTTTTCCGTAAGAAGCACCAAGCAACTTCCCCCGACTTACAGAATAAAAGTCCATTTAAAAGCGCTGACTTGTTTTTCCACATACACTTCTTTAACCTTACAAGTCACAGCGTCCTCACATGAAATCATTTTCTAAAATTGACTTTGCTCTGCCCTGGGCATCAGGAGGTTAAACACGACTGAATTGAGCTTCACAGATTGTAGGCTTGTGTTCAAAGAACATATGACTTCAATTACACCTGGGAAGTCCAAATGTGATGTAACATCAGGGAAAAAGGTTAGACATGTACTGCTCATGTTGAAAATCATTTGACAGACTCTTTAAATGAAGTCCTCTTATTCTGAAGACCAGTCACCTGTTGAGTCAGGAAGTGACTGAGCCATATTTGGAGGCTTAAGTTGCCTGATCCTTCTAGTGATCAATGCAGGTGAATGCCTTTGCATATTTTTGCGATTAATGAAACAGCCACAAGTCATAGAGAGACACGGATTTTATCCCTACCTGACCCGCAGTGTCATACAGCCCAAGAAGATACTGTTTTCCCCCAACTGTCACGCTCACTGGAAATCAAATAACAAAGACGGCTGCTTTACAAAAGCATACAATATTCAAATTCTAACATAATAATAAAAAAAACAGCTAGATAATGAGAGTGCACGTGTGTGGAAAGGGATGACAAAACACAGCAGTTGTCATTCCCGAAGCCGACAGGTGGTTTTGATCAGAGGAAGGACAAGAATTGAAAGCCACGATACCACCACTTAAAACTGATGTCTTCAGTACACATGGAAATTACAAACACATCGTTATATCCAAGCACTAGTCTGTTCGCAGGGACATGCTTTTAAAACGGATTACTATAGAAACTGGTGTAATCAATTATTTACCTGCGTAATGATCAAAGACAGTGGGCACATATTCCTCGGGAAAGGCGTCGTTCGCATAGCTCATCAACAGACAAGTTTTTCCAACGGCGCCGTCACCGACAACCACGCATTTCAACATGATCGTGCCAGTCCCGTTTGCCATGACACACACGAAATCATTTTCATCTGCTAGATTTCTCTTGCTTGAATGTCCGACCCTGGTCGGGCGTCACCAGCGCCCCGCTCGGTCTGCGCCTCGCAGTGAAAAGAGCTGAAAAACCATTTCTCCTCCCCGGCTCCCAAATTTGGCATTGAGTAGGTTTTCCTTCTTTGAACACGGACACACTGTCCGCGCGTGCTTCTTCCAGGCGATCAACCCGGTGAAGTTCTAACTATCTCCGCCTAGACACCTTTAATTCCTTTTGCCATCGCCCCTGCCCTGTGAGCCGCTCCTCAGTACCTTGTCTATTGTCCCACTTTTCCTACTTTCTAAAGCCAATCTCACCTCCTCTGACTCTTGAGCCTGCACGAGCTGACTTGCGACATAGGCGGGGTAAGAACTAGGGATCAAGGGCTCAAGTCAAAAGTTCAGTTGTTGTTTTTGTGTGTTGAACGCATTCGCATAAACATCTGGGAAGACCGACCGACTTATTTCGCGGTGAAGCTACAAGTTTTCGATAAGGAATATATATCCATCTATCGACTATGGAAATACCTCTGTTCTTTCCCTAAAACGAACCCAGATCCTTCTGCCTTTGCAATTTATTCATTACACTTTCAAGGGCAACTTTATCTGCCTTTTGTAGGCTATTCAACTGCATGTCAGTTATGCACTGTCGCCAGTCGACAAGAACACTCCAACCGTAAAATAAAATAAAAGCAATTTGTAAACCTATTTAAAGCAACAACCTTAGCAGGGCTCTATGACGGAGACGAAAAAGGAGACAGGAACATGCTTTTTGAATCACTCTGTCTGGTCTAATCAACACAGTGTGGTTAAATACATTATCTTCTTTAGCGCAAATTTTGTTTCAGTATTAATTACAGTTTTCTTTATAGTGTGGTGGAGGTTTATGCTCCGGTGAAGGTTGTAATGTGTGTTGCGTTCAGTATTTTCGAGGCCACCGTTTTTGAAATTTGTCGATGAACCCTAACACCTGATGGCAGTCCAATCAGCTGGAAGTGGGTAGGCTGGCCAGGGATGCGCTGCTGTATCACTTTTGACAGCTACTGCAGGAGTCACATGACCAAACAATTACCTCATACCTTGTGTGTGTGTGTGTGTGCGTGTGTGTGTGTGTGTGCGTGCGCGTGTGTGTGTTAGTATGATTTCGCGCGTGCGTGTGCGTGTGTTCGTCCGCGCGCAGGCGTACAAGTGTCTGCTGCAGACGCACCCATTCTTTTGAACATAGATGTTGAAATGGAAGTTCATCTTAGCAAATACTATAATGCATATATTGCGAAATATAAAATAAGCTTATAGAATAATATTTGATGTAACGGACTCAGTTTGGTACTATTTCTTTAAAATTTACAATAGGTTATTGGTAACCTACGTGTTGCACACCGTCCACCGTATTCCATTTATTTATTAAGTGCAGAATACAGAACGTTTCGTATCTTTTGTGCATAACGAACCAGGTCATTTATTTAACAGTTTGTGTTTAAACTGACATGTTTTGCATCCAGCAATTCTTAAATCTCTGGCTTGTTGAACTTCTTGCACTATGGAAATTGCCTCCTTACATTATTATTATATGAATTTGGGCAGAATGGACCCAAATTCATATAAAGTACAATCAAAACTATGAGCTATTTAACAGTCAAACCTAATCTATATCTTAGAAGATCTTCATATTAATTATTGACTTTATAGAGTTTTTTTATAAAGTACAATATGTTTTTCAAAGTACGATATTAACTTGAAACTTTGCAATTATATTTCTTTATAGTAATCACGTATTTTGATGTGTCATTATTCCATAAGTTACTTCAACAAAATAATAAAATAAGGCAGTAACTGCAGTTTTTAAGACTTGATGGCTATGTTGTGTGCACTAATAATCAAACAAACAATTCCATTCATTAAAAATTACATTTTGTTACAAAGCTAGTGTCTTCTGTACTGTTTTTACTATATGTCAGTAAATTAAACATGTGACCGGGCCACGGGTTCAGACTTATCTGATTTCAATAAAATGCTGTTTGAGGTCATCCCGAGGGAGGCCGGAAACATTGAGTCTGAGTGGGCTTGGTTCCGTGCTTCTATTGTCAATGCGGCAGATCGGAGCTGTGGCCGCAAGGTTGTCGGTGCCTGTCGTGGCGGCAATCCCAGAACCCGGTGGTGGACACCTCGGGTAAGGGAGGACGTCATGCTGAAGAAAGAGTCCTATCGGGCCTGGTTGGCCCGTGGGACTTTGGAGGCAGCAGACAGGTACAGGGGGGCCAAGCGGATCGCGGCTTTGACTGTCGCAGAGGCAAAAACTCGGGTGTGGGAAGAGTTTGGTGAGACCATGGAAAGCGACTTTCGATCGGCTCCGAGGAGGTTCTGGCAAACCGTCAGGCAACTCAGGAGGGGAAAGCGTTTCCCGACCAACACTGTATACAGTGAGGCTGGGGATCTGCTGACCTCGACTGGGGATGTCATTAGGCGGTGGAAGGAATACTTCGAGGATCTTCTCAATCCCACCACCACGTCTTCCATAGAGGAAGCAGAACCAGAGGACTCGGGGGGGGGTTTGCCCATCACTAGGGCTGAGGTGACCAGGGTAGTTGTGAAACTCCTTGGAGCCAAGGCTCCGGGGGTGGATGAGATCCGTCCTGAGTTCCTTAAGGCTCTGGATGTTGTGGGACTGTCTACGGGCTACCCAGTCCCTGTACAAACGGAGCAGGAGTTTGGTTCGCATGGCCGGCAGTAAGTCAGACTGGTTTCCGGTGGGAGTTGGACTCCGCCAAGGCTGCCCTTTGTCACCGGTTCTGTTCATAACTTTTATGGACAGAATTTCGGCGTAGCCAAGTGGCGTAGGGGGTACGGTTTGGTGGCCTCAGGATTCCACGCCTTCTCTTTGCAGATGATGTGGTCCTGTTGGCATCATCGGGCCGAGACCTACAGCTCTCGCTGGATCAGTTTGCAGCCGAGTGCGAGAGACGGCTGGGATGAGAGTCAGCACCTCTAAAACTGAGACCATGGTACTCAGTCGGACAAGGGTGGAGTGCCCCTCTGGGTCGGGAGTGAGTCCTTGCCTCAAGTGGAGGAGTTTAAGTATCTCGGGTTCTTGTTCACGAGTGAGGGAAGGATGGAACGAGAGATTGACAGGCGGATCGGTGCTGCGGCTGCAGTATTGCGGTCGCTGTACCGGACCGTTGTGGTGAAGAGAGAGCTGAGCCAAAAGGCAAAGCTCTCAATTTACTGGTCAATCTACGTTCCGACTCTTACCTATGGTCACGAGCTTTGGGTAGTGACCGAAAGAATGAGATCGCGAATACAAGCGGCCGAAATGAGTTTTCTTCGCAGGGTGTCTGGGCTCTCCCTTAGAAATAAGGTACGGAGCACAGTCATCCGGGAGGGGCTCGGAGTAGAGTCGCTGCTCCTCCACGTAGAGAGGAGCCAGTTGAGGTGGTTCGGGCATCTGGTTCGGATGCCACCTGGGCGCCTGCCTAGGGAGGCGCTCTGGGCATGTCCAACTGGGAGGAGGCCCCGGGGAAGACCCAGGACACGCTGGAGAGATTATATCTCTCGGCTGTCCTGGGAATGCCTTGGTATCCCCCCAGAAGAGCTGGAAGAGGTGGCTGGGGAGAGGGAAACCTGGGCCTCTTTGCTTAGGCTACTGCCCCCGCGACCCGGACCCGGATAAGCGGAAGACAATGGATGGATGGATGGATGGCTGTTTGAGGATTAGAAGAATTTGGAAGCCGGAATCAACTGTCAAGTGAGTAAGCAAACAGGTAGATCAGTAAATACATTTCAAATTATTGAAATTATTATTATTATAAGTTACCTATAAATCCCTTCCAGTAGGTTGCCTATTCATTTTATTTATTCATCTAAATTTATCATTTTTGTTAATAATGAAAGCTTTAGCTGCCAAAGTTTCTTATTTATATTTCAGAGACTTTACGTAAATACTCATGTCCAGGGTATACGTGTAAACGATGAGGGTAAATCTTTTAGATTACAGTATGTCTCCCTCTTGTGGTAGTATAGCAGTCAAAAGTAATCCCATTTAATAGCACTGAAATTTCTGATCACTCATTTTATTTTTAATGCCTCCTTTCATTTTCTGTTGAATGCACCAGAGATTATTACAAAGACTTATTAAAAAAGGAAACAAACTAAAAGAAAGAGCTGTATAGATGTGCTTATTACTGATCCTGTGATTATTTTATGTACACATGGTAAAATCACCCATGTTCGATCCCTCTCATTTGTGTCCAGCATATACAACACTGAAGATGTTTATTTAGTTCAGGGCATTTTTCTGTACAATTCCTTGAAACTATGTAGCATATTGTTAGCGGAAACCGTACACATAGACTAAATATCAAACAGCATGAACTATTCAACAATATAAATCATTCTGGAGGTTCAGGACACTTTTTCAGCCTCTGGGTACACAAGAAGATTCTACATGGTGAGATTTGGGGTCAGGCAGATTTAATGTAAACCCAAATGGGTAAAATGACACAAATTTTAAGCAGCATTTTAAATCATGTTCAACCATTTAAATATTTTCTTTACTTTTTTTCGTTTTTATTTTGAAAGTGCAGTATATGAAGAACCACAGATTTATCCTCCATGTAAATTTGGTTTATCAACTGCCAATCGCTGATCCAGAACAATGTTTGCATGTACATATTTAGTCTTTCTTGATTGGTCATATTCTTCTCAACAATATCTGGTTACAGTAGTTGTATATACTGCTCATTAAGGGTTTCTTTAAATTACTTCATGCAAAACATACTTTGATTAATTAACAACATGGTTAAGTCTAGGTACAACAATAGACAAATGGTAATGAAAGTCATAATTATCTCCAAGTAAACACACACACACACACACACACACACACAAACACACACACACACACACAAGCACACACAAAAGTAGATTACCTGAACAGGTAGAAATATAAGTCTGAAATTGTAGGCAGGTGCGTATTGAAACTAAGTAATGTCAGTGTTTTATCATGACTCATGACTAATTCATTTTTAGTTAGTTGACTAGTTTAATATATGCTTTTGGACTGATGTCCTGTTATGTGACATAAGAAAATAGTCAATCTATCGCTCAGTGAATTATGTACAAGCTATAAGTGTAAAGCAGTTGCTGTAGCATTCAAGAGGTGGCGCTGTTGATTAACGGTGCAGTGCTGTGGGTCTTGACACCTCACAAGGTTCTGTAAATCTTGCATCACTATAAAATAATCCTCTAGCATTTGTTATGATAAGAACATCTTTGATATGGATCCAATGACCAAATAACATTACAGATCCCCAATATCTGTGGCTCAGTGATCTTGTGCTGCTGATTCAGAGACCTCTCTGGGTAAGACTCTATACCGTGGAGCACGGGGTACTGCACACAGACTGAGCAATGTGTGGTAAGTTTAAGTACTGATCAATAATGTATGCATCACTGAAACATGCCCTTTGCTCTCCTGGGGAAAGTAATTGGTCGCCTGAGGCCCAGGAATCCAGTGTCAGCTCAGCCTCATCTCAGATTCGCAAGCGTCCCTGCCTCCCCTCTCTTCCCCTCTCTTCCCCTCTCTTCCCCTCTCTGTTTGTACTTGCGTCATCTCTCATCCGCCTGTTCTCCATCCTCCCTGCTCTCCATTATAATTGCGTTCCCTTTCTCCCCCCTCCCCCACCCCACCCCCAGCAACCACTTTGTGTGTCATCCTTTTTTTTTTTTTTTTTTTTTTTTGTCCTGACACTTGTTGAGGACAAAGACACAGGGTGAGAGGTGAGGACATTGGGACACCCAGAGCCCCTCGCTGAGTGCCACGTGAGTGCCACGTGACCTTTATGCAAGAGATGAGCAAGCTCTGTGTGCTCGCTGATGCACATCTGCTGGCACAACTGCCATGTGTACACGCCAGGCTTTGTTTGCCACTAGCATGGATATTGATGAGGACCGTAGACGGAGGCACAGATGGAGAGAGAGGGAGAGTCTGAGAGAAAGTCAGAGTGACAAAAGGAAGAGTGAAATGTCAGATGGATTGTACTGCACTTTTTTGACATGTCTTTTCAGTTGTGGGTTGTGACAAGCCTGTCAGATCTGTTTGGTCAGACTGGTTTGTACATAAAATAACCAGAGAAGGGTTCCGACTGACTGCCTTGAACTAACTGGCCAGTCTGTGCCAGTCTATAATAACACATCACATAAGACTGAGGAAAAGCAAATACAAAATACACAACAAAGGCAACCATAATCAAACTTGAAATAACACCAGAAACTAGCTATGTGTTCCACATACAAATTACCCTGTATTACATGCAGTTTCCAGTAATACAACTTTAGAATATTTTCTCAATTTCACTGCAAAGACATGGCTGCAAATCTTTCTTCCTAAATGCTTCTCAGATAACCTTTCACTCCATTACTGTATGCTCTATAATAATGTATGATTACCTCTACCCTTGGGGTCTCGTTACACATTCAAAATGGATGTAGACTTTTAAAGGACTGGACAGAATTGGTCACAAACTAGATGCCAGATATGTGCAATATTTGTAAATGAACAAATCCATAAACAGTGTTAGTTTAGTCATTATGACATCAATTTCAATCAATTTATGAACACTTTTTTGCTGACAAAATAAAAATCAAAGCTTTGATCACTGAGATTGTATGACTGAGATAATCTTTCATTACAATTCCCCGGTTGCTGTGATACATTGGCTGCCTGTTGTTTGAATTTTTCATTTTAGGCACCGCAATAGGGAAACAACATGACATTGTCTTGTGACATTTTGTGTTACTTATCTGATTTTATTATATGCGCGACCACATTTGATGTGTGGTGAATGCTAATGTTTTTAGATGAACTCGCCAAATATATATCAAGCAATTTTATATATGCAATATTCATCAAATATATTTAATCGCCAGCTGTTATATGCAGTTGCCTATATACTATACTGTCGTCTTGGTCAACATATTCATTAACGTTTGCGGTGTGCACAACATCATATGACGTCATGCATGTTCTGTACAGTTGTGTGCTGCTGTCTCTTAGGAAGCAGCTCTTCCATTGCACAGAACAGGTGAAACAGTTGTAGTATTTGCTGCAGCGGGCTGTTTTTAAAAGGCCCTATCAGGAGCACGCGCACTCCCGCACGGAGCCGTGCAGGAACTGTGTTTCTGTGGCTACAATAACGCAGGGCTTTTTTGTGGTTCCCTCTGTAATCTGCAGACAGCTGCATTAATGCATCACCGTGAGTGAGCGGCGCCAAGCGGAGCTGCGTCACACAGCAGCCCCCAGCAGCCGCGCCTGCCGAAGCAGCGAGAGGCCATTTTAATATTAGAGCAGTGCTCCGAACCGCGCTCAGCAGGCCTTATGAGGGCAGGACCATGAATTTTTTATCTCGGTGTGAAATATGGAGTCATGTTTTATTGAGAGCATTAAGTTTAGCCTCAGACCATTGTTCACACCCGTGGACGCGAGTTACTCCCGAGCCGTGGTCGGGCAGACGCGGAGATCTTACGGAAGAGTCTCCGGCATCCTCTAAACCACATCAAATGTCAGAAACATTGAAGTGACAGACTTGTGCTGCACTGTACTTGCAGTGTACTGGATGTGCATTCTCGTGTCTCGATGTCAGAACAGATTCGTTCATCATTTTGTGATATTTGTTACAGCAAATATCAATTTTTTTTGTGCGAATCAACCACATAGTAATAAGCAGAATGCCATGGTGGGTTACTGTCTTGTAGCAGTGGTATTTAATTTCTCTGTGGAGACAGCAGCAACTAAAGCTTCTTAATAAATCCTTGTGCAAGCGTGACTTAACGGTGGCGTTGAGATCAGTGTTCCCAGTCTTTTTTTTTTCCTTCCTGAAGGATGAGCTTTTAAGACAGCTGTGAGTAGGAGAATCATGGGCCTCTTAGCTGGATCTGTAGGCTTAAGGGCCATTATGGAGCCTTTCAGACTGGCCAGCGCTATAGTTTCTACAGTAACGCTGCATGTTATCTTTCTATTACACAGTCATCATCGTCCACAGGTTATATTTCAAGCCAAAGGAAATAGCTCTCATTCTGTATCATAACAACATAAAAGGCCTTTTTGCATTAGATTGTGCACGTCGCCGAAACCCAACACACTGAGTTATATGATATTTTGAAAATGGTTTTGGAAACATAACGTACATTGTACAGTCTCCATCTATTGTCCTATGTGCCATGCAGATTGTATGTGCCTCTGACTAATTCAGGTGATAAATTACTGAATGATGCTTCAATACACGGTTCACACAGTAGTGCCAGTACTCTTTAAAGAGTTAATCACTAATGCGTGGTACAGTTTTGCAGCTTTTTTTTACACTTCAGGGCCTTGTTATGATTTATAGAGTTCTAGCAACCACCAACACCCATTTATTCTCCCTTTCAATATGCGAAATGTCTCTCTCTCTCTCTCTCTCTCTCTCTCTCTCTCTCTCTTCTAGTCTCTCTACCACCACCCCACTCCCCCAACTCCCTCTCACTCACTCTATATCATGTCAGAAAGGCCCTTATGGAGAAGTGAAGGGTGATTAGTGATTGCTGTGCTGTGCTGCTCTGACAGGCATACTGATTAAGCCAACAGTCCGCTGAACAACACAAACTCTCTGGACACAGCCATGGCTTAGGATAGATCAAACACATCATACACAGCAATATTGGTGTTCAAGCACGTAGTGCGGGAACCCTGTTGTTTTTTAACGTTATTGTTTTTTACCACAGGAAAGATATATATATCTCTGTGTGTGTGTGTGTGTGTGCTCACATGTGAAGACCACGTTCAGGCACATTGGCCAACAGCCAACAGGATGTAACTGCTTACATTGCTTATTGCTTAAGAGCTTATGTCACAGCAGACATAAGGCATTACAATAAATGGGATCTTTTTCTAATCCCAAAGACTGGAGACTGGAGAGCCACAGAAGGCAATACCCAAGAGGGAAACAGACCAGACAGCAAAACCATGCTGTGCTGGGGTTTGCTTGGTATAAAGCCACATGTGTGAACATTCTAGAGCATCCTGAGTCTACGTTGTTGGTCTGTATCATCAACTTGAATGTGTGATGCTGAGGACTCATTACATCCATCTGTGTTTTGTGGTTCGTTTCTTCTGTGGTGTCTGTGATATAGCACCATCCTTTGTTTTCTTTTGGTGTGTATGCTGTCTCCTCCTGGCAAGATGCTTCAATTGGAGATTATACTCTGCTATTTGCAGTGTCAAACAACCATCTGGTTGTGTCAGGTGACGTGGAGGGCATCCATAGTTTTTATTCATTAACAACATTGTATGCACCATCAAATGCATATACAAAAATATACATATAATACATGGACATACGTGCACATGGTAATACATAACTACACAAAAATATAAAGATGAATTAAAATCTTTATTAAGATTAAAATTGCGGTTAATTTAATATCATGTTCCATCTCATTTTTCTATGCATCAAAATGTACCTGAAACTTTTGAAAATAAGACTTAGCTGATTACAGTATAAGATTTATCATGTATGCATGTGTATGTTTTGCCCCGTGATTTTCAGAAAGACCAAATAATACACTTTCACCATCCAGGGCATCACCATCCAGGGCATCACCATCCAGGGCATCCACCATCCAGGGCATCACCATCCAGGGCATCACCATCCAGGGCATCACCATCCAGGGCATCCACCATCCAGGGCATCACCATCCAGGGCATCACCATCCAGGGCATCACAACCCACAAGATTCAGTGCTTGGCTGTCTACTATTTTCCATTTATATCAGCTTTGTCAGTGAAGCCATATCCTCAAATGGTTTCTCATGCTTATACTATGCTGACGCTCAGCTCATTTTCTCTCCATCCCCCACTCACTCAGGTTACTGTTCGGACCTCAGCGTGCCAGGTGAGACATATCATCATGGATGTTAGAGCATCACTTGAAACTAAATCCCAGCAGAGCTGACTTGCTCCATGTCCCTGGAGATGTGTGACCATGTCACTACCTTGTGATCAATGGAGAAATCGCAGATCACTCCATCTGACAAGGCATACAAGCTTGGGGTAATACAAGGCATACAAGCCTGGGGTAATACAAGGCATACAAGCCTGGGTAATACAAGGCATACAAGCTTGGGGTAATACAAGGCATACAAGCTTGGGGTCACTCCAGAGAGCAGCCATTTCTTATTTCTTAGCCCTTCTAACATATTTAACCTGACTCAATTGTGCAGGTTCCTCATCTACCGTATCAGGAAAATGCAGCCGTCTCTCCCCACGGAAGCCACTCGGGTGCTTGATTCCTGCAGCTGCTTCTCCTGTTTTAACCTCCTACACGTGTCCTACGTTGCACCTTTGCCGTGCACCTACCACACACACTCTGTCCGCAGTGGATCACATCATATTTAAAACATTGAGGCTCGCTACAAAACCAAAACCGGACCAGCTCGCACCACACTCCCTTTGAGGCTCCGGGATGCCTCAAATGGAACATCCGTCCATCGAGATCAAAGGAAGACGTGCACCAAGACTGCTTTGTCTGGGCATCCAGGTGGTGGAGTGAACTTCCCCAGGCTGTCCAAACAGCTCATACACTATAGCTCATTTGAAATGAAGTCTGGAGATTCATCTCTTTACTAAGCACTAAAATATGGACAATTAAAAGATAAACTTTAACCAATCTTTTTCATTGTAGTAATTCCCGTTGTACTAATTCTAGCTTTAACTAGACAGTATTCTTAGCTCTGTCCAATTTCTGTTTGAATAAAGATACATTTTGACTATAAAACATTTATATAAGTTGCTCTGGACAAGGGCATCTGCTGAATGCTGTGAATGGAAATGTAAATGTAATCTACTGTAGTTTAATCAGCAATCTCACTTTACCAGTGTGCAGGAACACAGTCCCCGACTGAACGCGTGACACACCCTGACTGTGTTGTGTGTCATACTAGTGAGGATCTCCTGAAAGCAGGTCACAGGAAACATAAAGCGGCAGATCTAATCAGAGCTGTAATCACACTTCCTTCTCCTCTCTCTAGGGCTCCAGTCATGAAATAGCCCACTCTAATGGCCACCCTTACAGTCTTTGCACAGCTCACGCGCTAATGCCAAAGGCTTTTGTCGCCTTTACCGATAACAGCTGATGTTACTGACATTCACAACAGAATTTAGCAAAAAATGTTACTGGAAATTATACCTCAGAAGTATTTCCCTGGCCTTCACAACTTTGGGAAATAGAATTTTTGTAAGTGGCTTCTTCTGAGTCAGTGTCAGCCCTTTGACAACAAACAGGGTATTTCAAGACATGGAAAGAATATTAATGAAACGAGAACGATTACAGTGCTGATTTGTTTTAATTGAAAATCTGGCCACTTTCACTCCTTGTCATTGAAATTGGCAACTTCCAAAGCCTGCATTGATTAAGTACACTAAGAGGAAAATTAATTCTGTCTCAGACACTCCAGTGAGATGTTCACATCGGGTACCTTTGGGAGAAGTGTGTATTGACCACTGCACACAGCTGTGTTCATTAGCGATAAAGCCTTTCGGCCCATGATGTAACCATTCTGTTCCATCTCAGCGCGTTCTTGATAGTGCAGGCCACTGCTGAAAGCAACCGGAGAGGTTCAATTAGTGTTCAAACAGACCAGAATGACTTGTGGCTCGCGGACAATCACACTGCATAGGGTGCTTTTCATCTTTCTGATGAGAATGTAAGCAGTTAGAGTCAATATTCCAGCCTCACTGGACAGAGTGACAGGCGGGAGCAGCTACATGTGTTATGATAAAGGAAAACCTCCTCATGATGGACCAAAATTACATGGAATGAGCTTGTGGTTAGTACTCTCTCTCTCTCTCTCTCTCTCTCTCTCTCGCCTTGTGTCTCTATGCCTCCCCTCCCCCTTTCTCTGACTTTCCATGAAGCCTCAAGATGAGACTAGTACGGGAAGCTAAAAAACAGCTCTCTTATCTGAGGTTTCATCATGTGTCTAGTGAATCAAAAACCTGCACCAACACCTTCCTTCCTACCACAGTTTCTCTCCAGGGTGATTTATTGCACAGGCATATGGACTGCCCTGCCTTACCACTGCCATCTTGCCTTCTGCTCTGTGCAACCGATACAGTGGAACGAGAGTTCAGTGGGGGGCCTGCAGCTTGATATATTCTCAAATCTGATCTACCCTGAAATATTAAGTTACAAAAGACAGCAAAGTCTCTCCTGTGCGCACAATTTGTTGGACGAGGTGTTCGTCCAGGTGTTTGGTGAGCTGTTTACTGCCCGCTCAGGGAAAAAAACACAAACCTAGATCAAATAAAACTAGTTGTAGCACACACACAAAAAAATCAATGGCGCTGTGGAAAGGAGGGGTAAGCAAGGTTGTTTTTCACCTGGAGACACTTGGGATTTTCTGTTTTTCAGTTAAGGATAAGTGTACGGTCATTAGTCAGCGCTTCATTCAAAGCCCTTCAGTGAGAGTGCACATCGACGGCCAGTTATTTGATTACACATTTTCCTGCTTTATATGGCTATAAATACTAAATGAAGGAGTGCTAATTTCTGCAGACTCCTTCCTGATTTCTGCTGCTGCTTATGTTTGGAGGTGTATCCGTAACAATCCTATTTGACTTAATGACTTATTAAATGTGTTTACATATAATTATGAGAAGTTTGCTTTTCATTTTATTTCTTAAATATCTTCTGTATAGAATATCTTAGCAGGAAGCTCAGTTCATGGCTGCTCCTCCATTTGTCCGTAAACGTTGCAGCTTTATGTGGTGGATAGATAATATTTATTAGATCCTTTACAAATGGTAGCAATGCACTCTGATAACTCTCCAGAGAGGCAGCAACCCTTTCATTTCCTGGAGCTAAGCTCCCATGCTCATGCTGGTCTTGCACATGGAAGCCCCTCAGTGACCTTTATTCAATAAGGCCCTGGCAGGGGGAGAGGCAGCCTGCAGAACTCACAGCTCTTCAGGTCCCAGCAGTGCCTCTGGGCAGATGAAGTGCAGAACGCTCAAATGTAAAGTATTTACACCAGATGAGCCATTTAGAATTGATATCATTCACACACACACACACACACACACACACACAGAAGATGCTTTGCTGCGGCTGGTAGTTCCTACTTTTAGCTTCCTGTCTCATCGACAGGTCAGCTTAATGCAGTTTAGACACATAAATACATTGAAAAGTGATAAAATAATAACAGTTAAAACAATTGAAAAACAATTTAAATATATGAGAAATATTTAAAACGTATTTCCGTTTTTTTCGAAACATGTGGCAAAGAAGTAATGTTGTAATTGTAATTATACAGAGGATATGTAATATTAAATATGGCAAATATCCTGTGTCAAGCTATTAAAGTTTTACACCCACTCACTTCGTACTGAACGCTACAACACTGCAAGCTCTTCTGAGGGGTCATCACGTAGGCTCCTCCCTTTGTCTCTTTTGTATACAGGTCACACCTCCAAAAGGCTCAACACTGAGGTCTGGCATCAAGTAATAGCAAAGTATATAAAACAACAGCCTTCTACACCACTTTTTCTTGATTTTCAAACCTGTAATCCTCAGTATGTCATATGATCCAAATGGACAAAGATGTTGGCATGGTTTGGATTTGATCTTTTTCTCTGAATGCACTGATTGATTCTGATTTAGCAACCTCACCCGGACTGCCTGCTTTACTTTCATTGGCTAATGGTCCTGAGCATGAATAACAACATTACATTTCAAAAGCAACAACCGTACGCAAGTTTAGTCATCTGTGCACTGCCGCCTCATCTGTGCAAATGAAAATATCAGAACTCACCTGTCTAATAACTAACAATTGCACTGTGAATTTTAGATGTGTTGTTGCCCTAACGTGGGGCGAGACTCTTTACAATGCACTGTGATGTTGTGTTGCATGGAAAAAAATACTTAAAAATAAAAAATTCACAGTCTGAACTTCATTTTTCAGTGCTTCCTTTGAGGAAAAGCAGTCGAAATCCAAAATAATTAGCATTCCGTAGCACTATCCAAGCCCCTGTGAGACTGAGTGCATGTCACATAAAACACCTACAGCTGATGAGTTCAACAGTCTTGGATGCAGTGAATGTCTCTGATGAGTGGAAGTAGCAAAGAAGGTAATCCTGATTTTGTTACTTCATCCCAAGCACACACACACAGATCTGGCCCTGCTTGTGAAGAGGCAGATGGCTCCTCCCTCACTCCTGTCAGTTTCACAGATCGCTGCCGTCGACATGGATCCATGCTACAGCTTTCCGCAAGCATCACTGGGTCCTAGAGCAGCCGATGTCGCTACGGTCACGGCGTGCAGAGGTTACGTTGCTGGGATCTTGCAGGGACTTATAGGGAGTGTTTGTGGAACGGCCTCTGTAAGGTGGCTTGCTGTGTGGAAGTGGGTGTCTGTCTGTAGAACAGTTGGCGTGGCTTGGAGCCAGGACCAGTGCTGCAGCGATCCGTCCAGAGAACTGTGTGGATATGAGCTCACGAGGGCTATTTCTGAACGCCTTTCCTTCATAATGCACTAGTGATGCATCTAGTGTGGCGTGAATAAGGGACAGGTGCTTTCACGGAGCATCAAGATTAGTTGACCAAACTTGTGTTGCAAGGGCTTCTTCTTCTGATTTTCATTTATGGTGAACGTGAACCGGAATCACTCCGTGTGCATTCAATGTTAACTTTCAAAATACTGAGTCAGTGTAAAGTTACTTTTGTAATTTGTGTGCTGCAAAGGAAAACCTTTAGGTTTTTCATTCGTGAATGATGCATTGACAAAGCCAGGCTGCCGAAAAATGTCCAAGGTTTTCCAGTAGCATTATGTCACTATAAAAGAGGGTATTTAAAGTAAAGAACACCTTGTTCCTTTTACCCCTTTCTTTTGTGTTCTTCTTTTTTGTTGAATCCTTGTATCAAAGTATTATCTCAGTAGGGGGTCTCACTTGGTCTCTGTTGATTTGCTTAACACCAGGAGGTTTCCGGTTTATAGAGAAAAGGCACTTCCCATGTGGTTTCTAGCCTTTTTTATATTGATCTACATTGTGTGCTTGGACTTTATAGAGCAAACACTTGTGCATCTCACATTTATGTTTCAAATCCCACTACTGTGAATGAAAAATATCAAAGATGAGGACAAGGGCTAATTTTTAACATAAAGTCAAGAAAAGCAATTTAACTCATTTGTTGTTAGTTTGCCATCAAGCATTGATCAGAGAAGAACATGCTTCCTCTCTGAGCCTCGGTCCTCCTAAGGTTTTCCTGAACATTGGTTTGGTTTGCTCACGAGGGTCCCGAACCTGGATTCACTGTATAAATTATTTCTGTAAAACTGCTTTTTGATCTGTGCTGTAAAAAGCACTATACAAACACATTTTAATTGAATCGATTTTTAAAAATTGTATGCTTTCAATAACAGTTAACAGACTCTCCAGTAGCTCTACACTGTGCCACAGTAAATTAAAGGAAGGTGGCTATGTTGCTGTGTTACAGGTGTACGATACCTCTGCTCCTGAGTAGGCCAGTTTATCATGTTAATGGGAGGGGAATGTGTACATGAAGCAGATAAATGAGATTATGGACACGCACACTGTCTGCAGAAGAGCACAGAATGGGGTATGATTGATGACATGTTAAGCAATCAAGTCGTTGTTATTAACTGTGATTGCACGTAGTGTGGGACTCTTCATCAGTGATGATATTTATCTGTTGCTTATTTTGTTGAGATCATAAGTCACTTATATAATAGCATAAGAAAGCCACTGAAGTTGTTTGTTTTTCACGTCACCAAAGTAACCACATAGGTCATCATGACTGAGCTCCTTGCTTCTTTCCATTCACACAGAGGCTGCAGTGCCAAATAATGCAGCAGTGGTCAGCGCAGGCGGCCTTCACCAGGGTCCACGTTGTGGCAGTATTGGAATGAATCAGAGGGAACTACCTACTAGACAGCCTACTAGATTCACAACTACTCAAGATTAGACGGAGAAAATATGCGGAGAGGTCACTTAAAGAATGCGCTGAAAATCACACAAACACTCACACACACACACACACACACATAGTAGAGCAAACTAGTCGAAGCCAAGAGAGCAGCAGGACTACAGATGGAGAAGAGTGATGGCTCTCCTCCCTCTGAGATCCACAGGCTGGGGGTCTCACACCAATCACACACACTCCCACCTCACGTCTCCCCCGCAATGTCTGCTCTTCTCCTGCTGATCCTCATCCACTCGTCCATTCTTAGCTTTGTCGATTAATTCTGAGTTCCATTCGAACCACAGGCTGCATTCGTCAGTAATGGCACATCAGTGGGAGTGGGGGATCAGGTACAACACATCCCCGAGTCTGTGCCACAAAGGTCCAGAACGATTTATGATAATGAGGAGTGAAAACCACCAATTTGATGAGAGAGCCAGCATGAAAGGCCATAATTTTTACAGACATCTTTATACATATCTTCTCTTCCTCACACACACACACTCACTGGTGGTGATACGTGTAGCAGAAACAAACCGGGTAGGAAAAGGAGACCCAGAAGGCTTCCTGTGCACAGCGAATAATTAGCAATACATCAATTTCCTCCCCCACACAAGCGATTATATATAGGCAATGATAACAATAGCAGCAGTCTGCAGATTGATCTAGATGTCTGTCTTTGCTCATGTAATGTATTGCATTTGTATTAACAATTTTCTGGAAAACAGAGCATATCTGGAACGACTCATGTTGCCATAACTACAAGAGTTGTCTCAGGTTAAACTCAGGAAGACGGACATTGATCATCAAGCAATCCACTCCACCCTCAAACCATTAACCATTACTGAAACCACAGTCTGCAAAGTGTTTACTGACTCACATTTAACCATCACCGTACCTATTCTAGACACAGCCTTCAGCTGACCGGCGTTTCCTTTGTTATGCTGTCAGTGCACACGGCACATCTGTGTGCACTACTGGTTAGAGTGGAGCATTTGAGTGTGGTGTGATGGATCATTTCGGTTGGTGATGACTCTGTCTGAGGGCTTGGGAGAAATGGTCTTTCATTACCATAGATGTCAACCCATACCAAATGAATCACTGCCTCTCATTGTCATAGGCTGTCTTTCCCTTCTTTGTGCTGTGACAGCCTATCAAATAGCAACTAACAGTGACACAATGTCAGCCTCATATCGTATCATTACCTCTGACTGCAAAGAAATTTATGAAAGTAAGACACAGAGGAACAATGCTTCCCAGTTGTCATCAGTAGTAAACCAAGCGGAGCTCCTGCTAGTTTCGGTTGGGAAAAGAAGCAGATTCGAAAAGGGTTTTGTTTGTCACAGAGTCCTTTTTGCAATCATGTTTTAAACTCGTTGCCATGCGAACGAGAGAAGTAGATTCAGAGGCTTAGTCAAAAGCATACATCTTCAGTGATCTGTGAAGCTGTGTAGGAATAACCACAGGGCATGCAATGGCACAATCTCAGAGGTATTTCCCATCCTTTAAAATACACAAACAATACCATTAATAAGCGTTCCTATGGAATGAGTATCTGGTACAAAATTTTATGTTGGGTACAAACAGAATTAAGGACTTAAACATTTGTGTCATGGAAAAAAACTGTGTGAGAAGTCCAGGAGAGAGAGAGAGAAGCAAACTTTGCAATTCTCTCAAATTTAATATTTTTGTAAATACAATTTCAAATCCCTCTTATTTGTTATTTTTCTACATCTCAAAAAATGTTTCATGAGAGGAAATGTAAATAGAACACCACCATAATGAGAAGATCAGCAAACTGAATTTAGTCACCAGCGTAAAATGCTACCATAACGTAACATGATAGAAGCATGTACAGAAATGTTTATAAATGTGTTAGCCTGGAATATAATCCGTTGTTCTCTTGTGTGGCCCAGAGGACTCCCCTGTAGTAGATCCAGCTTTTGCCATTAACGAACCCTCCAATTTCAACACCACCATGGCGGCAAGCAAGACGCAACAGCATTACAATGCAGTCAATCAACACTGCTGTAAAAATAGACCTGACACAGACCCCTTCGTACTTGTCAGAGCCATCTGCAATCTTAAAAAGACCAGGACATGAATGACTCTCAGGCACTTAACTTCAGACTTAAATCTAGACAGGATGTACAACCATGGTATGTGAACAGAATTTAAATGCTCTCATACTGAATTAATCGAAATGAGTTCAAACAAATGTGCAGTGAACATTTTACATTATTCGATTATTAATGATGCAGCACAGAAAAAAAACCCAAACATTTCTCTCTTTATTTTGATAAAGAGTCTCTGACCAGAAAACAGCACAGTTGACACTGAGTGATGTCAGACATTAGGCTGGGAGTCCTTCCCATTCTCACCACTGACCAATATATATCATGGTAATGCACTGTTGTCCATGGAAAGTTCATAAATACTGATATGGGGAGGAGAGGCTGGGTACTGTTCACTTATTCTTGGGCTGTGCCGCTATGTAGAGCGCTACGAGGCAGTAGAGAGCGCCTCCGATTGTTAGAGCCATCGTGGTCCTGTAAAGGAGCCGGTCCGGAACACCCCGCTTCAGATGTACTGGGATCCCATCTGAAGACTGGAAAATGGAGAACACTTGAGCAAAAGCCTGTTCTGCACAAAACATGCACGTGTGACCTCGTATTCAATCGCCTCAAATATACATACTTGAAATATCCTCTGGAAGTCTGGAACCTTGTTTGCACCCATGTACTCCAGAGAAGCACCCGACTCAGAAACCAGTTTGGCTGGGGTCGCAAAGATCATAGTAGGGGCTTCAGAGGGCATACCTGGTCTCAACCCCTATAACAAGATTACGTGGAAGTTAGGCCTATGTAAATTAAACAAATGTTCTCGTATGACAAGATAAACTCGGCAGTATCATTAGACTGGCATTTATAAATGAGCACACTTCCTGATATACAAAGCACCAACCGTTTTATTTTCTTCGGAGTCGATAAAATACAAGGATTTTGAGAATGATTCAAAAGTAACACAATGAACAGAACATTAAGACATCAATGTAAATGGGCAAAATATTTGAATGCGCTATTTTATACGCATATGCAGTTTCTGTTGATAACATAACGCTTAGTCTCCTGGTAAACGTTATTCACTTAGCATTAGCTAGCTAGCTAAGCTACAGACACACTTCCTTCTACGCTAGCTATTTATTACTCTAACTTAGTATACAAAGTGCTAATTATTAAATACACAGTGTTAGCTATCACTTTGTTAGCTAAACTTTGTTAGCTCTTTATTTCAATTACAAAAATCCCATTTGCTGGAAGAGTCGAAATGAAACGCTGAAGGTCTAAGGACAGGTTAAGTTCGCAGGGACTTAAACTAGCATGGTTGTTAGCTAAGTTTGGCTAAGCTAGTTCTACTAACATTAGCCAAAACGAAGGTCATTTCAGTCAATTAAAATATCTTTTTAATCTGTATGTTCTTTTTCAAAAAGAAAATACCTGAGGGTTATATGCTGATGAAAGAGCAGATCCTGTCAATCTCTGCGTGAATCCATTTAATTTGTAATGCATTTTATCAGCTGAAAAGCAAAGGCGCACGCTCTGTTCACCCAGCCGGCTTTTTCTTTCGCTTGAGAGATTGTCGCGCAGACATGACGTCACTCAAACGTCTTTCCGGGTGTTTATGCAACCTCATGTGTCCTCTCGGTTCTGATGGTGCACGGTTTTGATAAAGGTGGCAAGTAAAGTAATTTCTCACTCGAGATAGCAATTTCTAATGCTTCTTTAAGATCTGGGATTAACACGGTGCTTGTTTTATGTAATGAGTGCGAAACCTTCTCAATACAGAACAATACAGATGCCCAACTTATGATCTTTAGGAAATATTTAGGAAAATGTAAGTGTTCAGTGAGTTACAGTTGTAATCAGTATGCTCACAGTTTATGCTACATGTTTAAAATCTTTGAAAAAATTGAAAAATTGAAACGTGTTACAAACATAAAAAGGAATAAGTAAAATAATAGACTTAATTTTTACATATATATTAACTCCTAGTCTTTATGATAGCATAAAGTTGCCATAAACGTATTATAACGCTATATTATATGTATTAAATGTATTTATATATCTATGTTTTGTAAAATATGAAAAGCAGTATGATAAACACTTATGTACTGTACAATATATTATGTATTGCATCATATGGGATCAAGCAAAACTTATCTAATTAATTAATCATATCTAATGAATATCTAAATAATTTGTGTCTATGTCTGTGTGTGTGTGTCTGTGTGTTTGTATGTGTGTTTGTGTGATTGTTGAGTTAATGCCACTTATGAGTAAATAGTTTGAAGATATGTAAATTGCCACTAAAAACACAAACAACCAGAATATTACAGATTATTAAGTCTTTGGAGGAAAGAACTCTTTAAAGTTAAAAGTGTGGAAAATTACATCCATTACACATGTACGCAAAAGCATCACTTTATTACCGTCTTAATATGTCTGAATATTTTTGCAATAAAGCCTGCCAAAAATGTATGCTAAATATAAAATATCTTTACAAATGTTTTGGTAGATGACACATTTTTCCACACAACAAAAGCATAATTTGATCTTAACCTTTGATTATCTACCACAAGACACAGAAAGCATTTAATTACACTTTTGCAATACTTACAACTTCACAGTTTACAAAGCAGTATATAATGTTTTTATAAATTGGGATGTGGTGGGAATGCTTAAGCGTAACCAGGCCATTCCTATGTGTGATCAACCTTTTTGGCCTTTTCTATCAATTTTGTTTAATCATTTTTAAAAATTGTACATTCAGTTAGGTCATCTACCAAGCAATGACATACAGAAATCATTAAGGTAGGTATGAGAGTCAAAAACAATATAGTTTTTATGTAGTGTTACATTTATAGAGGCACTCATTCATAGACTTTCTTCCCAAAAAGCATATTCATATTATCAAGTAAATAAATCTACAGATGTAGTCTTTAGAATTAACTTTTTAATTGCTTACTACTTTAACTGCCCCCCCTAAAAAAAGTGGCTTCCAATCATCATCATCTTCGCCAGCTCTGCACTAATGAATATGTAGTCGTATGGCATTCAAAATCCATAAGCCACAGGACACGTGAGGAGCCCATCAAGAGAAGCAGAGCGGCTTTGCTTTTGTGCTTGTTGTGCTTACAGTGAAGGGGGAGGAGGAGTGTGAGCCCTCCTACTGTTGAGTGTGTGGGTGAGGTGTTTGCTAATCAATTTAGTTGACACCTCTTGGTTCACACAGTCATATTCCTAGACTAAGATATAGGCAGGTGGCAGTTCCATCCCTTTGTAGCTAAACAGCTGATGTTTGTTTCTGAGACTTAGGGATGTGAACCATGTTAATGTCACCACCTTGCTGGTAACAACTTCACTTTCAATTGGACAGCTGCATTTTGCTTTCACAGAAATATTTAGTCATATAATAGGATAAATACCTAACAACATGTTGCCTCCATCAGGCTTTTGCCTTTCTGCAATTTTAATATCCTTCCACTTACATCCCTGTGTGTCTCTTCAAATATTTGTTTTCCAGATCTCTGCCTATCCTGTTAGACCTCCCCCTCTCGCGTCTGCCCTTCATATCTGGAGGGCTTTCAAAGCCAAATTGAACTGAACTAATCATCTAATGAGCTGGAGAAATCTCTCCATGGGAACAGAGCGTTTCTGCATGTGAGGCCAGTCCAGGGCATTTGAGGAAAAGCCAACTAATGGTCTGTAGGACTGTCAAGACCCAGGAGTGTTGCCAGACAACCCCTCATAGGCAGCCATGCCATCTGGTGCCGGCTGTTGCCACAGTTGTCCTTTTCTTTGGAGCAGTTTCATCGGTTTTCTCGTTGACATGGGGTTATAATGCGATTGTGCCTCATGTAGTTCCTTTGGATTGAGATTATTTTTGTGTGCTTTCCAGCTGTAGGTTTGTTCACATTTTGCTTCAGTTGTCTCCACGGTTGAGAAGAAGTCTGAGCATTTGCATCCCAGCTTTCAGAGGTACTTGTTATCTTTGAAACTTCAAAGAGATGCTGCATTTTGCAAGTAACCATTTTCTCAGCCAAAGTGGCAGTGTTCCTTATTCACTATAGGTTATTCATGAGGCTCTTCGAGATTTTTAAATAAAGGCACAGAAGGTAATGGGTAACAGAGTAGGGCTGTAGAGAAATCAATGACTAACGGTCAGTTGAGAAACTCAGCGGAGAGACTTCGCACGCAGCGTGCTGAGCGGAATTTGAGTTCGTGGTAGCACTGCACAAAGCTGTGGTAGATAAAGGTAATTGGAAGAGCCAGGAGCACAATGCCACTCACGACACACACACCACCCAGCACGCGCCCCGGCACGGTGATGGGATACATGTCTCCATAGCCGACGGTCGTCATGGAGATAATAACCCACCAACAGGCCGCCGGGATGCTGGCGTAGTCCTCGTTGCTGGTCTCGAGGTCCAGCCCGTGCTCCAGGAGCTGGGCCAGGGCGCTGAAGATGGCCATGGCCACGCAGACGAACACCAGCAGCATGACCATCTCGCGGTAGCAGCGGCGCAGCGTCAGGCCCAGCGTCTGCAGGCCCAGGAAGTGACGCGCCAGCTTGATGAGCCAAAAGATGCGCATCATGCGCAGCACGCGCAGAGTGACGCCGGCCCGCTGCAGCTGCGGACTCTCCCCCGTTAGCGCCGTCATGCCCATGGACACGTAGTACGGGGTGATGGCCAGCAGGTCGATGATGTTCAGGGGCCGGCGCACAAACTCGCACTTGTCCCGCGAGACGACGAAGCGCAGTATGCACTCGGCGGTGAACCAGCCGATGCACACAGCTTCAATTATCCTGGGAGGGAGGGAGGGAGAGAGAGAGCACAGCTGTGATCACAGACAAGCGATGTATATATAGACAGCTGAGCCTGCTGCGTTGTCGCATGTTCTTATACATGTAGTTCAATGGCTATCTCTAAAATGACGTGTTTATGCGCGTCGTTTATATACATTTGTGTCATGCAGAATACGACCATGCTTTTAGAAGTTTAAATGGTCCCATGCAAGTGGTGTGAATTGTTGTTTGATAGTCTGTGGATCTTAGCCAGTTATTCAGAAAGAAACCTCAATGCTGCTCAAGGATCTTGGAGCTTGGAGACCTTCATACAGACCAAGTCATACATTTTAGCTGTCTTAATTTGCAGCATATTGTTCCTCTGGCATTCCAGACTTTCAAACTGAATGTTTTTAATGGTTGTTCTATGGACATATGCTATAGAACAAACCCAGAACAAAGGAGCTGAGCAGCAGGGGGTGGTGTAGTGAAGAGAGAGTAGCACCTAGCCTTACAGCGTGAAGCATGACAATATATTCATCTGCGTATTGTTCTGTCCACTGACAAATGCCAGAGGGTCAGAAACACACTTCAACGCTTTTGAGTGAGCACGTGACACAGCCTTCAAAGTGCTACATCTCGACTAAGAGCTTCAAATATTTTATGTTTCTAGTGTGTAGTATATCTCTTTAAAATATATATATATATTTTCTCTGATGTACTGAATAACATTTCTGTGACAATATAGCATAAAAATGAACAAAAGTACATGCAAAATGCCAGATTCATGATGACGTTACAATTTGTAGCTATGCAACACATATTTGTTGACGTCAGTTGATTTTCCAGTCAGTGAAAAGAAAAAGTGATGAATTTCCAAGGGAACCATCATTCACTCTCTGGCATTTTTGGCAGTTGAGCATGCATGACAAACCTCAGTGCACCTAATGTCACCCTTTAGCTCCTCATATATACACAATGACACATATCTGACCTCTGTGATACAGAAAGAAATGGAATCAAACACACACAGGATATAAGCACGAGGACATACACACAAGACATGCTTCCAGAGACACTTGCGGAAAAAGGAAACGTTCTGGTCACTAAAGACTGGAAACAGCATGGCGTAAACATCTGGAGAAGGTAATACTTATGCTTTCTGTGTCAGTTTATTTGTAGAATGGAGATGCTGAACCCATTTATCACGCATCTCGTAGACATTGCATAGACATAAACAAAAAGAACATTTGAGCATTTCAATGTATCAGATTGTTTTCATTTGCATCACTGGATGTGAAGAAAAAACGTGAATGTGGAACAGCTGATGCTCTTTGGACTCAAAAGGTATATGTTATATTTGAAGTTAAAGTTGGAGTCGAACTGAACTTTGATGCAGTAATTGTAAATAGTGGGGAAATCCAACAGAATAATCACAACCTACAGTAAAAGTTAAAGCAAAGTCAAAAAGAAAAAGACAGAAGTGTGGGAATCCTAAACAATGGCTGAAGGCAAGCAGTGTAAATATGAATGTGAAGTGAAGCAATGTAAATGTGAATGCGAAGTGAAGCAGTGTAAATGTGAATGTGAAGTGAAGCAGTGTAAATGTGAATGTGAAGTGAAGCAGTGTAAATGTGAATGTGAAGTGAAGCAATGTAAATGTGAATGCGAAGTGAAGCAGTGTAAATGTGAATGTGAAGTGAAGCAGTGTAAATGTGAATGCGAAGTGAAGCAGTGTAAATGTGAATGTGAAGTGAAGCAGTGTAAATGTGAATGCGAAGTGAAGCAGTGTAAATGTCAATTCGAAGTGAAGCGGTGTAAATCTGAATGTAAGTATAGGCATGAACACCGAAAATCCATATCAGCAGCAACGTGCCCTGGCACCAGCACTGCTATATTAGGCAATATGTTAATATGAAAGTCATTAATGTTAGAAACCAGCAAATGTTCACGTTTATCGCAATTCTTTGCTCATCAATTTGAGAAGATTTTGATTTTAATTTATTTGTTATTGTGCTAATGACAGACTGAACCTATTAAACCAAACATGTGTATTTTATCCATTACTTTTTAATCATATAAACTAACAAATTCTCAATCCATGCTTTTGATATTACTTTATATTCTAATGTGAATTGTTTATAATATTTAGGTTATATCAAGTCCCGATTGTCTTTTTTTAATGAAAGAGGACTATGGATGTGACTCGAGACACAGGATTGTACTGTTATTCACTTTTTATTCATGTCAATTACCTTCACAGATTCCCTCCAAAGATTTTATGGTGACGCCTATCGGGCAAAACGTTTTACAGATTGTAAAAGTTAACGAAGACTTGTTTTTGTGTTTCTTTTTTATAGGCGCACCGTCACACAAATTAGCAAAAAAGTAACATTTTACGGTCAAAAGTTGCAAATTGTTGTTATCGGACTGCATTAAGTCTGTTTTCATGGACTGCATTTAGTCTCGAGTCGACAACATTTAGTCTCGAATATAATCGATTACATCTAGTCTCTAGTATAATCGACTACATTTAGTGTAGAGTATAATATTTTGAGCCATAAATGCTTTGCTGTGTACGTTAAATTATTCTAAATGTAATATAAACCCTGTACATTTTCCTGCCTTTGTTTCGTTTGTGTTAGTGTTATGACATGAAATGACTACAATGACTACATTTTTACTGATTAAAAACTGTTACTGATTAGCATTGAATTAGTCTGGTATTGTGATGTAGACTACAACTTCTGGCTCCCTCGATACTGATTGATCGATATTGATACTGATTGATACTGATACTCATATTGATACCGATGAGCAACGAATTAGTTTGGTGTAGATTTAAACTTTATAGCATATTTGATGCGCACTTTCTTGGACCTGTAGACCTATTAGGTGTATGCTTGAATTTTTCGAAATGCAAATAATTAGGTACAAAATCGTTATGTATTGATTGTCACCTTGACTGTGAACGCGAGAGAAAGTGTGTATACACGATAAAACAGAATATTTCGGCACAGTTTGGCACAAGAGACGAGACAATAAATGCATCATAACGGATAGCAGAGAGACAACGAGAGGGAGAGAGATAGATTCCCTCTAAAATGCATTTAGTTATGATTTGCCATAAAGCTTACAAACAATGTGCATATTCATATCATGAAATGAGGAGGTGCCTTGTTTTCTATATAAATCAGACCCCCCAAAACTTATTGAATCCGAAAACATGCGTTTTACCTGTGCTCTTCGACTGTATTGTTTTTTGCTGTATCCCAGTCCGGCAGAGTACTTGCACAAAGTAACACCATAGAAATTATCACAAAAATCACTGACACTGAAGCAAGGATCTGCGCTGCAACCGAAGATGCAGGCTCCTCAAAAGTCCTTCGCATCCTCTCCAGCCAACCTGTATTGCCTCTGTCAGTAGAGGACCGATTGTCTTGTTCTTCCTCGCCCCTGGACTCTTCCTCCGCTTTAATATCCTCATCTGAAAAGTACGTGTATGTGTCGGACATCCTATCGTCAAGGCGCCGCTGGCAACAAAATTCCAGGTGTGAGCTCTCCAACCCCCAGTAAATCATTTCATTATAGAACGAAAGCTCGCACATTTGCGGCACGAACCTAAGCTTTCCAGATCGCACATAAAGCATAATAAAAACAAAAGCCTCGGAGTGCCTGTCGAAGAAAAACTCGTTCCTCTCTCGGTCATAGTCATCACACACCTCCAGGACTTCCTTCTCGGACGAACAGTTGTGCAGTCTACTCACCCTTCGGAGAGGAAAATCCTTAATAACCTCCCTCGTGAAAGCATATTTTGTGCCACCAACATTTAGGATACATATATTTTTCTCAAACTTCATGTTGAAATAGGACGACCTCACCTATTTGGGTAAAAAGCGGAAAATATGCAAAAAGATATTTTTTTGCAAATCATTGTAAAGCCCCACTTATTGGAGATAATGAAGTGTTGCACAGGTGCGAGCTCTTGAGCCGCTGAGTGCACTTCGCGCTATAGACGCACACTACTGTGGAGTAGCCTCGTGGATTTTCCAGGCGAAGCGCGCGTCATGCAGGAGACCTAGCTGGTGAGTTTCTGGTGCGTCTTCCTATCCGAACTCCAGCCTTCAAAGGGTAGTTCATACAGTGATGTCACATCGCCAAGCGTTGATTCTTCTTGCGCACAGCTTTACGCACTCTTTATACATTTCCATGCGTTCGGTACCGATAAATTAATTACATGTTTCAACATTTGTATGCTTGTTTTTTTACTTTAATCAAACATGTTTGTTAATGTAACCTATAATTTTCAGTTGTCGACCTTTCCGATATGGTAGGGATGATTCTGGCGAGATTCATGATTTCTGCGGAATTCAGAGTGTTAGTAGTTTTCCCCTCTCCTGGTTAAATCAATCTTCATTTAAAACAAAACAAAACAAAACAAAAAACAACTATTTTTTTAACGTTTCTGTAAAACCGACATGCAAATTTGACAAACGGATCTGGATGTCCCAGCAGGGTGTAGTTTTCAGGAACTTTATGATTATAGCTACTGTATAGTTATACTTTGCTAGTCATTCAGTATTATTCCAAACGTGCTCATTTCTGTATGAGGTTTGTGCAGAGTGGAGTAGCTAGGCTTCAGCTTCTCCTCCTCCTTCATTCCCCCGCCCTTTACACGTTTCTCCACCCTCATCAGGAAGCGGTACATTGGGCTGATCCGAGTCTTTTTTCGCGTGAGTTACTGTATTGTACTGTGAATCTTGAGAGGGGGAGCTCCTCAACCCAAAAAAAGGTGGGGGGGGGGACACGCAAAAAAAAAAGAAAAACTAAACAAAGAATTCTCCCGCTCATCTCATGATTTACCCCCTCTTCTGCAACACTCTATAGTATTTTTTTGTTTACAAGACATAAACATTTTATTTACTTATTTATTATCTTTTTGTTAGTTTATGGTTAGGTGTTTTTTTACACTCCGGGAGGGCAGAAATGGCGGCCAACATGTACCGGGTCGGAGGTATGTCAGTCTATATTTTTGAATTAACGTTAGCCAAAACACGATCAACACAGACCTTTGAAAGAGAAGTTTTATTTTAGCCGAATACTAATATATGAATAATTTTACAAAGATCTGGACGGGTGTAGGAAGCTCTTGAAAGCGGTCGGCAACGTGGATTGAAAATATTTGGGATTCTGATGTGGGTCAGGCCTCTAAACTATCCTAGCAGCACTAGCCATGTAGCTAGCCCGCTAGCCGTATCATAAACACACCATCAGCTAATCTATCAGACGCGTGAGAACGGGCCGTATCTGAACGGTTCTCATGAATGTAGGTGCATCCGAGGTGGCCCGTGTGGGTTTTTTTAAGCCGATATATCCCTCTGCGACCGTTCGTCTCCTGGCACATACGCGTTAGTTGTGGCTTCTGTGCTAGCCAGTTAGCATGTTGCAGCCGCCGTGCTCAATTCGCCGTGTCGTTAACAGCAACCACCGTGCAACCACATTGATTTTTTATTTTTTTTCCCATTTTGCCATAACTGAATTTCCTTCAGCGCGTGCTGACATTGCCACATTTGACCAAGAATCGTTACGATTTCCATGTTCATGAGTCATCTAGAGTCTTGATTTCGTGCAGTGTTGTGGCATCATTTAGTGTAATTAGCCATCTACAAAGTAGATTAGCTCGCTATGCCAAGGTACCCGACATTGTTTCATGGCGTCGTTAAGCCGTGGCAGTGGAAACGAAATCGCAGCACAGTCCTCGGATCACTGAAATGTGATAAACGGGGTTTTGATTAGACTAATGTTTGTGTGCGAAACTGTTAAAACATGTGAGGTTCTTCGTTACATGTTAAAATAGAAACGGTCCGACTCTCGCAACACTTTCATTTTGCCACAGTGTGTCGGAATGCGACTCCCGTGCTTGTATGATCTTTAGGTCATTTAAAGTCAAATATCAAGGTAGTCTTGTGATGTTAAATAACTCTTAGCCAACGCGGCGTTGATTTTTTTTATAATGTTTAAAAGAAATATTGATGAGAATGGGAAACGAATCACACGGGAGGCGACATCGCTAACAGTTTTCAGTACTGGCGAAACCCTGTCAACAACAATATCAGCTCGCCTGTCTTAATGTCAGTGCACCTGACTAACGCTTGCGCTCTCTGGACGTAAGGTCCTGATTCATGTCCTACGTCCAGTTGAGATCTAAGAAACTTATTCCGTGTTCTTTTAGAAGTAGTTTGTCTGTCAGTGTATGTGAAAAGTTTGTGGTACAGTGCAGTGACAGCAGTGTGTTTGTGTGTGCCTTTTCTTGCGCATCTTAATGCTGTCAATTAGTGAAGGTTACAATTCTACTTTTTGGACTGATGTTTAACCCAATACAAAACAAAACACCTTTTTTTGTTGCAGATTATGTATTTTTCGAGAATTCTTCAAGCAATCCTTATCTGATCCGGAGAATAGAGGAACTGAATAAGGTACAGTTGTGTGGGGTGGGACTGATGGATTCCAGTATCATTTTTGGAAGTGAAGTGGAATTGATGAAGCAGGACAGAAATCCTCACTAGAGGGCAAATGACCAGAATGTCTTCATATCATAAGCCTGTGATTGAGAATGTCAGAAACAGATGGAGAGAATATTAGATAGTAATGTTGGATGTATGATATTTTCAGAAACTGGTCAGTTGTTAGTAATGAACCTGTCATTAATTAGATAAATTAGTGGTATTGGTGTCTTGCAGTGATTCTCAGAAAACCTTCGGTACATTTTGCAAGTGAACACTGGAAGCATTTTGCTGAAAATGTAAGTGTTAAGAAAAAAAAACTTTTGTTAAAATGATCTTAACTGAACCTAGTTCCCAGTGTCCCTTAACAGATTTCCAGGTTTTGAGTCTCTTGTGTTCTTAAGGTGCAGGAAAGACATGTCAACATGTAGGAAAACAGAAGTGAAATGAGTGAAGTTGAAATGATTGTAACTTTTCAAATAAGAAATATTGGACATGTTTGTTTGAGCATTCACATTCGTTTCAGAAATGCCTGTAATATGATATATGGTGCCAGGTGTTAAAACTGTCGTTCCCGTGGAAACAGAAAGGGTACTTGCTACACACGTGCCTCCCCTGCAGCTGTATGTGTGCAGTTTAATTCAGTTTGATTTTTGCTTATATATTAAAAAAAAACTCACACACCCATTCTGTAGAACCAGTTCTGTAGAACCCGTTTTATTGTAGTGTGCAAGTAGTTCTGACCTTTTAATAGATCTCATTATCCCATCTCTTCAGCGTGACACCCACTTCCTTGGGGCGTGTGAAACAGCCTCTGTTTTTGCTCTGTATTTTTGTTGCTAAGTGACATCTTCATCCACTTTTTAAAATTTTGTACACTCGCATTGTAAAACGAACAATGTCCCATGAACCCCTGGAAGACTGTGTGCAGACCACAAGTATACATGCATGCATGAGCTAAAACCCAACTAGCCGTGGTGATTGAACAGACAGTGTCAGTGCAGGATGTTGTGCTGCACAGTTTTCTGGACGGTGAGCAGAGCCATCAGACATTCTGCAAATATTATTAATATGCCTGTAGCATTATGATATGAAATTTGTATGAACACATGATTATGATGACATGAAATTTCCTGAGACGTTCCTTAATGTGCTATTGATTTATAGTGGCCGTTCTGTGCCGCTGAAGAAAATTAGTTGTCCAGTGCGGAACATGAAGCTTAGCACAGACTACAATTTTACAGTACTCACAGTATTAGACTGAGGTACAGCCTGGCATACGTAGTACCTCCACTCATCTTTGTCCGGTTTCCTCATTGTGAGGGTGTACAGTGTTTACGTGTGTAAGTCGTGCTGTTACCCTCTGTGAGTCCACATCCTTTTAATGTGCTCTTTATCTTTTGCCATGTCTGTCAAAACTACTCACTTGTCTAATGGATGTAATGCACTGGCTGTGCGTACTGCTGTTTTGCTAGGGCAGAATCCTGCATCCAGACAAACGACAGCAGGCTTTGACAGTATTATAACTGCCTCGGTCTTAATTGCCAAAGTCACAGTTTGTCTTTTCAAGATCGGAAGGACTTCGATTATCCGACTACAAGAAGCAGCATAGTCACGAAACGGTGTGAGGTCATTTCATTTTTTCTTTTTTAAAATAAATGACCTTGTTTGCCTAGAAACACGGTCGTCAGTCTCAGCTTCCACAGCTGTATGAGAGCAGACTGGCTTCTCCCTCTGTCACTAAACCACACGACTCACACAAACTCTGAGCAGTCGCTGGTTTATACATGGCACACACTTCTTAAGAGTGAGAGAGGTTTAACAGAGAAACGATTCGGTCTAAAATTTCTGCCGTCTGACCGTTATAAAATATATCTTCTTCATTACACTTTGCGCTGACTGGTTCAAGGGGAAACCCATGCGGTTTGCTGTGCAAAGCTTGCTGCCACAGCAGAGAGTACAGCATGTTAGCTCGCTTTTATTAATCAATGTGTGATCTGTTAGGGTTGTTCAGTTTCTTTATGTTCACTTTTATTAATGTTTTATTCTATATTTTATCACATTTTTTCCCCACTAAGGAGTGCAGTTTCTATCGTGTCTGAGTGATGTGTGTTCCCGCCCGTGCCCAGGTCAGAACATGCAGGCTTCCTGCCGTGTTCTGGTCCTTTTGTTCGCAGCGGTCTCCAGGTCCAGTAATTTGCCGCCTTCAGCTCTCTGCAGTTGAGGGGCGCATGCTGGGTATGGGAGAGAGTGTGTGTGTATGTGTGTGTGTGTGTGTGTGTGTTTAGGCCTGAGGTGTTGGCCCCACGGTGACCCCATCTCTTGCTGCTTTCAGACAGCGAGTGGCAATGTGGAGGCGAAGGTGGTGTGCTTCTACAGGAGAAGAGACATCTCACAGAGCCTCATCCAGCTGGCAGACAAGCATGCAAGTGAGTGGTGTGTGTGTGTGTGTGTGTGTGTGTGTGTGTGTGTTGGGGGGGGGGTTGCTGAATCCTGTTTGCTGTTCCTGTCAGGGGAGGAGGAACATGGGGTTGTCTGTGAGCCTCCTCAAGTCCAAAGGTTCTGTCGTTCTCTATGGCTTTTCTGACAGTATAGTACCATGTTTGCATATATCATGTGTGTGTGCTGCGCTGTAGTGGCGACCTGTGTTGAGAATTTGCGCTTCAGCAGGGAGTCTGATCTCATAGAGAGCTGTTAATCTAGACATAATTGTTTGACAGGGTTTTCTGATCCGTGTCTCAGGGGCCTAAGGACCTCCAACAAACTGGTCTTGATAACTAACTGTACGTTGCAGTCTTCAGCAGTGCTTTGCGGTGTGTCATTTGTCTTCTTTGCTGAATATTTTTTTGGAAGTAGACTTTATTGATGGAATTTTAGCTATCCTGGGAAATATCGGTTTTGATCTTGATAAATGGTATTATCGGTTCTGTTTGTGGTAAACATTAATTACATCTGAAAGCATAATGAAATTTCTACATTATGCTACCACAGTAAATGACTTGGGCTAATAACCTTTCTTGGTGCTTTTGCACACTATCAGGTTGATTGATGGACTCATGCAGATGTTTGATCACTAGCCTAGTTGCTTTTCTTCTTGTTTCTATAATTACGTGAAGTAAGGCAGAGTCTGTATGGGAACTTTAATGGGTCCTCTAATGCAGTTTCTCCACAACATTTTTTTAAAATAAATTTTATTCAAAATTAAAATTTCTATAATAAATTTATATAAATTTCTATAAGCAACCAGTTTGTATTGATGAACTTCTATCTGCTTTGCTTGGCTGTTGATCTGGTATTGTTGAGTGATAAAATATACAGAGAATTTTAGAATTATTATTAACCTATTCTCTTTAAAAATGCTACTTTCTTCTATAATTGGCTTCAAGACTCTTTTGAATGATTATTTTATGGGCTTATGCAGTTTTACATCATAGTCTGTAAGTGATTATGTGATGTGTGTATATTGGGTTTGGTGTGTGTGTGCGTGCGCGTTTGTGTGTGTACATCTAATGGTGACTAATGCATGCTATGAAGACAGTGTTGCTCTTAACATTTAGTGATGAGTGACTGCGTATGTGTCCGTGCACGCTCGTGTGCACGTGCACGTGTGTATGCAGAAGACCTGGAGGAAGAGAAGGAGTGCCCCTTGGAGGCAGAGCTCAGTGAGAAACAGAAACACCAGCTCCGACACAGAGAGCTCTTTCTCTCCCGCCAGTACGAATCGCTCCCTGCCACTCACATCAGGTAAACACACGTGCACGAACCCTTCCTCCAGCACTCCAGTGTGTAGAGAGCGGTGTGGGGGTAGGGGGGCGGACAGCGCCAGGGTTAGCCACCGCTCCACTCTGCCCCTCTGGGGGACCTGCTGCACGTTCGCAGGCGCCTCTCGAGGGGCAGAGCGGAGGGCCCTGCTGGACGCTCCACTGCTGCGAGACCCACCATGTGCCTCCAGCGTGGTGCTTCCTCCAAGGACGGGAAACGTCTGCCTGTACCTGCTGCTCTTGCTCCACGCGTCGGCAAACCCAGACACAGACGTTGGCCGGCGGCTGCCGCGCTTGGAGGTTTCACCGGTGGCCAAAGGCTGCATGGGAATCGCATGGGAGTTGAAAGGGTGGGGTGGGGTGGGGTGGTTAGGCAGGGCAGGGCAAGTATCTGCCCCGGGTCCTAAACACTGCTGCGTGCTGCACTTGCTTCCGCAGGGGAAAGTGCAGCGTGGCCCTGCTGAATGAGACCGAGTCTGTACTCTCCTATCTGGACAAAGAGGTACAAACTTCTGTCTCTTCCCATTTGGATGTTCACATGTGTTTAAGAAAGGAGCCCAGGTCTCTGTTTTTCATGGGCTGAATGACGGGCCTGTTTGTGCAGATCAAATCAGACCAGCAGCTATACAGCAGCTCCTGACTACAGTTTCTCTCTCTCTCTCTCTGACTCTCTCCCTTTCTCTCTCTCTCTCTCCCTCAGGACACCTTTTTCTACTCGCTGGTGTATGACCCCACACAAAAGACCCTGCTGGCAGACAAGGGGGAGATCCGGGTTGGCCCACGCTTTCAGGCAGACGTCCCTGAGATGCTACAGGAAGGTGAGCAGAACATGTGCAGATGGGGGGGGCAGACAGACAGAGAGAGAGAGAGAGAGAAGTTCATATCTTTACCTCTGTTACTGAACTATTTTAGGTTTTTTGCTTAGACAGCTGTCTTTGTTTTCATCACTTTCTTGAATAAATGATAATACTTGCGTTTACGACTCTTCTGTATTTAAATGAAGCTATAACTCACTGTCTTTCGTTATAAAGGTCCTCCGTGCCTTTAGGGTTGGCTAACGGAGCTTTTGCACTTGGCTGTATGATGGAGGGCGTTGATGGGGCTTGCGTACTGCAGAATGTCGCCATACGTTTGATTTGTCATCACTGGTGCATGGCAAAAGGAACAGGGTAGATTACAGTAACAGCAGTGACAGGCAGCCAAGTGTGAAATTGCTGACAGTTTACTGTGTCTTCACCGCGCTGCTCTAAATGCATACAGGTTTTCTGGGAATTATATTTACCCGTTTCCCAAGATTTGAACAACTCCAGCTGTCCCTGGTATATTTGCATACAAATTGACACTATCTGATTTAAGAAATCCCATGTGCTTAATACCCGAAGGTGTCCTCTCTGGTGTGTGTACTCCCAAGTCATTAGAGAGGCAAAAGGATGAATAAAGCAGCGTATAGCACACACTTTAACGAGCAACATGCTGTGTTTTCCACCCCGGCAATTATAAGTCTTCTAATCAAACATCTCTTAAATAAATCGCAATGCATCACCAATATAAATGACAGTAAGATGATTATCAAACGAGCTGGTGTCCCTAATTGCAAGGCTGTAATTAATGTTGCAGATAACATCATAGACGTCAGAATGCTCTTATTTGTCTACTGGCTGTGTGCTTATTACTTCACCATTATTACCTTACACTGCAACTCGATGCCATCCCCATCAGCCAACGTTTACTGCTATCTATATCTCGAAGCTGTTACTGCTTGCCTCGTGATCAGATGGAGACACACACGTGGACTACTCGTGATCAGATGGAGACACACACGTGGGCTACTCGTGATCAGATGGACACACGTGGACTACTCGTGATCAGATGGAGACACACGTGGACTGATCAGATGGAGACACACGTGGATCAGATGGAGACAGACCTGAGAACTCCTTGTGGTCAGATGGAGACACGCTCCTCGTTATCAGATGGAGACAGACCTGAGAATGCCTTGTGGTCAGATGGAGACACTCCTCGTGATCAGATGGAGACAGACATGAGAACTCCTTGTGGTCAGATGGAGACACGCTCCTCTTGATCAGATGGAGACACACACGTGGACTACTCGTGATCAGATGGAGACACGTGATCAGATGGAGCGTGGACTACTGATCGTGGATCAGATGGAGACAGATGGAGACACGTGGACTACTCGTGATCAGATGGAGACAGACACGTGGACTACTCGTGATCAGATGGAGACAGACACGTGGACTACTCGTGATCAGATGGAGACACACACGTGGGCTACTCGTGATCAGATGGAGACACACGTGGACTACTCGTGATCAGATGGAGACAGACCTGAGAACTCCTTGTGGTCAGATGGAGACACGCTCCTCGTTATCAGATGGAGACAGACCTGAGAATGCCTTGTGGTCAGATGGAGACACTCCTCGTGATCAGATGGAGACAGACATGAGAACTCCTTGTGGTCAGATGGAGACACGCTCCTCGTGATAAGATGGAGACAGACCTGAGAACTCCTTGTGGTCAGATGGAGACACACTCCTCGTTATCAGATGGAGACAGATCCTTGGACTTCTCTTGATCAGATGACGACAGATATGTGGACACATCGTTCAGATGGACGTAGACTCACGCATTGCCCTTGATCAGATGGAGACAGACTTGTGGACAACTTCTGATCAGATGCACATGGACTCCTTGTGATCAAATGGCGGTGGAGCCACAGACCCCCTGCGTTCTCGAGGCCCACAGTGATGCCCGCGCACATGGAAGGCACCAGCAAATCTCACCTCAATGCTGTCGGTCTCATTTGATTTGCTAGAAGAAACTGGCTGACTTGTACTTGAAACTCTGCCTTTCCCCAAATGGCAGAGCCAACGCCATATCAGCGGCTCTGTTTCAGCAGGTCATTGCCTGGAAATAGAGGCTGCTACCAAAAATGATTTTCTTGACTCCGTGCCCCGACACTTCTAATTTAAAGCTCTTGGCACTCGGCACGGTGCATGCGTGCATGTGTGGCGGTTTTGTTTATTCAAGGGGGAAACAGAGGAGAGAGATGGACGTGTTATGCTGTGGACTGAGTTAGACGTCTGTTGGGTCTGACAGCGCTGTTTTATAGGCCAGTTGGTACTCTGCTGAGTGTGACCACAACATGCAGAATGTCCAGAAATGTGTCGATTTTATGTTGGAAAGAGGCTAGTTGTTAAGAGTAACTGTTTTACTGAAAGAAATTGAAGACTGTGAAAAGAAGACACGTTTTGAAAGGCTTTGGTTCGCTGTGTTGTCTATTCTGGTCACACAGCCCTAGAGTGTCAATGATGAGCTTATCTTGCTGAACATCATGATGACTGTGATGAAGGTGATGACTGTTATGATGATGTCCACGTCCACAAACCAGAGTACTTTAACTTCATTACCTAGCAGAGCGTCATCCCTGATTAGTGCATTGGCCCTGTTGCTATGGCTACCCGCAGGATCATCAGGTCTGACCGGCTTGTCCGCGTTTCCTGCGGATGGCGGTCCCGCACACCCACAGCACTTTTGAACGGGACATAATCAGCTCACCAGCTCGTGGGGTGCACGCCTGCTTCCCCGCTGAGGGCTCTGCCCCCTCCCAGCATGCACTGCTCTCAGGCCCACGCCAAGCGCGTCTCTCTCCCACTCCGAGGGCCGCCGCTCCACGCCTCTTCGCGTTAACCAGGTGTTCGAAGGCTCGCATCAGTCCTTGCGCTGATTGAAGTTTGACTGATGAGCCCCTCCACCTCGCCAGCAAACTGCACTTCACTCTGGACTAAATCTAGAAGTCATTTGAATAAAAGTAACACAAACCTTGTATTACAGAAGCAGCGATCGGTAGTCTGTTCTCTGTTCTTTGGAAAAGTTGCAGAACCCATAACACAAATGAGTGGAGTGGCTGTACAACTGAACCTCCTTCTCTTGTGATCAGGAGAAGCTGATGACAGGGACCAGTCCAAGATGGAGGTGAAGATCTGGGACCCCGAATGCCCGCTCACCAACAAGCAGATAGACCAGTTCCTCGTGGTGGCTCGGTATGTGTGAGCATTTAGCATCTTGGCCTTTTGTCAGTTTGAAGTTGAAACTGTTAATATTGGGTCATGGTTTACTACATTTCTGTACTGGAGTGATTAACGATAGCACACGTATTAATATATTTCAGCTACATGGACATTACAGGATTTGTGAACTACAACATATTATTATGAATGTCTTAATAAATACAAGTAATTTCTTGGACTGGTCACATAATAGTTTATAGTTTTTTTTACTAAACTCTCATGCTGATGGGAGGTGAGAATACATCGCTGGAGATGATTTGTGTAGGACTTTTGGAGAGGGGACATGCTGCTGCTGATGATGGTGGTGGTGGTGTGTGCAGGGCGGTAGGCACCTTCGCTCGGGCCCTGGACTGCAGCAGCTCCGTCAGGCAGCCCAGCCTCCACATGAGTGCAGCCGCGGCGTCGCGGGACATCACGCTGGTATGAGACTCATCATCACCCCCACCATGTAGCATGGTCGCTGCCCCAGCCCTGTTAACTCTCTCTCTCCATGTCTCTCTCTCTGTCTCTCTCTCTCACTCTCTCTGTCTCTCCCCCCTCTCACTCACTCACTCTCTCTCTTTCTCTGTCTCTCCCCCATCTCTCACTCTTTCTCTCTATCTGTCTCTCTCCCCCCTCTCACTCCCTCTCTCTCTCTCTCTCTCCCCCCCTCTCGCTCGCTCACTCACTCACTCTCTCTCATTCTTTCTCTGCCTCTCCCCCATCTCTCTCTCTCTCTCTCTCTCTCTCTCACTCTCCCTCTCCTCCTGTGCCTGTGCAGTTCCACGCCATGGACACACTGCACCGGCACGGCTACGACCTGTCGAGTGCGCTGAGCGTCCTGGTGCCGCAGGGAGGCCCGGTGCTCTGCAGGGACGAGATGGAGGAGTGGAGCTCCTCGGAGGCCAACCTGTTCGAGGAGGCGCTGGAGAAATACGGGAAGGACTTCAACGACATCCGGCAAGACTTTGTGAGTACGAGTCTCGCGCTCGTGCATATGGGCATAAACACCAGCAGGGCCTACAATGCTGGAGGCCTGTGGATCTGGGTAGTGGGCAGAAGGGGGCGAGATGGAGAGCAGTTAACCAGCAGGGAGGTGCAGAGAGGACAAGGTGGGAGCGTGATGGTCAACTTTGTCTTGCTGTTAGAGCTCAGGGTGAGAATACATGTCTGATGTTCGGCAACCAGAGCAACCCAGAGAGAGAAGCACTTAGCCACGTGCGAGTGTGTGCGAGTCACAGGGGTCTGGTGCGTGTTGATGAGCGAATGGTTATGTAGGCACACGCACTACTCCTGGTCCTCTGGAGCGGATCAGAAGGATGAGTGGATGAGCGGATCAGAAGGATGAGTGCTGTTCAAAGGAAAATCCACCTTCTGTGTGCATGAGACATGACAAGAGCATGAGACAACCTTTGGGCTCCAGAGGTTTGGGTCCATGCACCCCCCCCCCCCCACACACACACACACACACCCTTCTTTCTGTCTTTGCTTTATGCCTCTGAAGAACAACTGTGAGTGTAGGTTAACCTGCACGCATAGAACTTTATTGATTCCTGCACCTGTAGCATCACTGCAGTGGAACTCAAGAGGTGGATGTGTGGTGAGAAGAGTAGGCTGTTGGGGGCAGAGGGGTCCCGCTCTCTGTGACGCCTGCCTCCACCTGCTCTCCACCTGCTACAGTGGGCCCAGAACATCACTGTGCCCCACCTTCAGGTGGAGAAGCATGAGGTTCTGACCGTTCTGAGGTTTTTTTTTTATCTGAAGCAAAGACGCAGATGCATTTCTCCCTCAAATCCCTGGTGCTGACGCGCAGAACTTTTTACGAAGCCAAATGTGCCATCTGTCTTCGGGGGGCACTTGGTAATGTTCTCCTGCCCTCTCCTCTCTGGCCTGGGTGTCATTTGTGTGGGCTCCACGCACAACACATTAGGACGTTTGCGACTGCTTTTAGCGCTCCTCAGCCGCCCGTCTGCGGAAAGCAGGTGTTCATGAATAAACATGCGTGTCTGTATGCAAGGCCCACCGTGCCCCGCTTGGAATAAACACAGCTCAAAGAAAAGCTACTTCCCAGCCTGCTCTCTGTTACTATGCACCGCAGGTCAGCGGGAAAGATGCTAGCCAAGGTCACGCGGAGCCGTTCGGCTGTCGGCCATGCCGCTCACCCCACTTGCCTTCTCCCTGCTCTGTTTCAGCTCCCGTGGAAGTCCCTGACTAGCATTATCGAGTATTACTACATGTGGAAAACCACGGACAGATACGTCCAGCAGGTGAGCGTGGGTGTGTGGAGAGGAATCGGCAGTGTTGCGCGTGGTGATTTTTTCTTTGCCCGCCCGCCCGGCCGCTGAATGCTGCGTTTGTGTGATTCAGAAGCGTCTGAAGGCAGCTGAAGCCGAGAGCAAGCTGAAGCAGGTGTACATCCCCACCTAGTGAGTGCCGTCGCCTCTCCTTCCTTAACTGCTTTAACCACGAAGCTTCACCGGGTCCCATGCCATTCCTTCCGTGTGTTTTCACTCGGCAGTAACAAGCCCAACCCTAACCAGATCTCCGTCAGCAATGGGAAGATGGCCACGGTGAACGGTGCGGCCGGCCCCGGGGCCTTCCACACCGCCGGCGGGGGCCGCGCCTGCGAGAGCTGCTTCGGTGAGTACTTCACGACTTGCTGCAAAGGTCAAAAGGATTGTGTGCATGTCCCTCCAGAATCTGGCGTGGTTCCAGGGCACAATAAATGTTCCCACACTGTATTATCCAGCAAGTCTTATTGCATCATGTGCATCCAAACTTTGCAGTAGTGCCTGACTAAAAGAGGAAGCTATTGTTCCACCTGGGGAGACTCCGTGTGTAATTACAGGCAGCAGAACTGCAGACGGTTCACTTACATGTCTGGTCTTTGTGCGTTTGCCAATCGTGTCCTTCAGTCAGTGGAGACAGCTGCTCATTCGCTTCCCAGCTGAGCTGGCGCAGGGCAAATCCATACAGCCACTCAGCATTTGAACGGATCAATAACGGCCATTAGGGATGAACCACAGGTTCAGGAGCAGAGGGATTTCAACAGTTTCAACATTTAATCCATCACTCTTAGACCTTTGATTATCCTTCAGAGGCTCTCAGAGTCCCCGGCTGCTCTGGCCTAGATCTTAGTGTCCGCTACGCACATGTGAATGTGTATGTCTGCTTTTTTAAATTCTTCATTTATCACTTGTTGCAGTGTAATGACCACAGTGAAGCAATAAAATAAAAAGTAACAGTAATGAAGGGTGAGCTAGTTTTTGTGACCATAGGCTGTTATGTTACAGACGCTTGTAGGTATTCAGTTATATGAAGTTTAACCAAATAGTTGGAGCTGTGAGGGTGACACTCCATATCCGTTTTGCCTTGGCAGCCATGCAGTCTCCCCAGTGGTACTCGTGGGGTCCCCCCAACATGCAGTGCCGTCTGTGCGTCTCCTGCTGGATGTACTGGAAGAAGTATGGCGGCCTGAAGATGCCGAGCAGAGCTGAGGGAGCGGAGGAGAAGACGCCCCCGAGCCCCACTCCAAATGTAAGCTCCTCCCTCGAGATCCACTCCAAACGTAAGCTCCTCCCCCAGCCCCATTCCAAATGTAAGCTCCTCCCCCAGCCCCATTCCAAATGTAAGCTCCTCCCCCAGCCCCATTCCAAATGTAAGCTCCTCCCCAGCCCCATTCCAAATGTAAGCTCCTCCCCAGCCCCATTCCAAATGTAAGCTCCTCCCCAGCCCCATTCCAAATGTAAGCTCCTCCCCAGCCCCATTCCAAATGTAAGCTCCTCCCCAGCCCCATTCCAAATGTAAGCTCCTCCCCCAGCCCCATTCCAAATGTAAGCTCCTCCCCCAGCCCCATTCCAAATGTAAGCTCCTCCCCCAGCCCCATTCCAAATGTAAGCTCCTCCCCAGCCCCTCTCCAAATGTAAGCTCCTCCCCAGCCCCTCTTCAAATGTAAGCTCCTCCCCTAGCCCCATTCCAAATGTAAGCTCCTCCCCTAGCCCCATTCCAAATGTAAGCTCCTCCCCCAGCCCCATTCCAAATGTAAGCTCCTCCCCTAGCCTCATTCCAAATGTAAGCTCCTCCCCTAGCCCCATTCCAAATGTAAGCTCCTCCCCCAGCCCCATTCCAAATGTAAGCTCCTCCCCCAGCCCCATTCCAAATGTAAGCTCCTCCCCCAGCCCCATTCCAAATGTAAGCTCCTCCCCAGCCCCCTCTCCAAATGTAAGCTCCTCCCCAGCCCCCTCTTCAAATGTAAGCTCCTCCCCTAGCCCCATTCCAAATGTAAGCTCCTCCCTAGCCCCATTCCAAATGTAAGCTCCTCCCCCAGCCCCATTCCAAATGTAAGCTCCTCCCCTAGCCCCATTCCAAATGTAAGCTCCTCCCCCAGCCCCATTCCAAATGTAAGCTCCTCCCCCAGCCCCACTCCAAATGTAAGCTCCTCCCCTAGCCCCACTCCAAATGTAAGCTCCTCCCCTGAGCCACACCCCAAATGTAAGCTCCTCCCCCGAGCCCCAATCCCCAAATGTAAGCTCCTTCCCCGAGCCCCAATCCAAACGTAAGCTCCTCCTTTGAGCCCCAGCTCCAAACATAGTCTACCCCCTCCCTCCCCTCCCTCTTAAGTATTGTAATTTAGGGCATTACAGTTTGTGTGTTTGTGTTACGTTTCTGGACACAAAAGCGGTGACGACCACTGTTGTAAGGAACAAAAACAAAATTAGAATTTTTTAATTTTTACTACTAGCACCCAGTAGTAGATGGAATTGCATTTTCATCTGCATTCTGAAATCTTTTCAGCAAGGTGACCGTACATCTTGATTAACCTTAAAACAATCACTGAACTGGCTGACGTGAGGTGTAATGCTGTTCCTGTGTTACCGCCGCTCATTCCTAGTGCAGTGACTGACATGAAGGAGAGGAGCCCAAAATAAATGCACTCTCGTCATTGTAGTGAATGTTCACAGTGCTGATGATGGTCTTTTTTGTAACTTATGTAGGCAAGTTACAAACCGCAGGCGTACTTGTGCAGACTTTGCGAATCGGACCAGCCGCTATGCTCCTGACTGCATCTTCTTTGTTCTCTCTCTCCCTCCCCCTCTATCCACCCTCCGTCACCTCCGTGTTCTGCTCTTCCGTGTGCCGCACACCTCCGCCCTCTCCTCCTCCTCCCCCCCGGCGTGGCCTCCGTCGTCCTGGCCGGCGTGCAGGAGCTACACTCGCGCGCTCACAGCCTGCGCCAGTCCTCCCACATGGTGCCCATGAGGAACAGCGGAAGCCCCAAATCCTCCATGAAGACCAAGCAGGCCTTCCTGCTGCAGGCCACACGCCTCACCAAGCTGGCGCGTCACATGTGCCGTGACCTCATCAGGCTGCGCCGGGCCGCACGCCGGCCCTTTGTGCCCATTAACTGTGGCGCCATAAAGGCGGAGTGTAAGAGCTCTTTAAATTCCTAACTTCAGCCTCTCTGTTTCTCTCCCTTGCACACACACACACACACACACACACACACACCTCCCACGGCACCCTGTCTGCTCCGCTCCCCATACCCACCTCTCTACATCTCGCTGCCATTCCTCCCTTCCATCTTGTCTTTTACTGTTTTTATTATTGTTATTATATTATTATATTATTTCATTTTTTTGTATGCCCCCCCAAACCCATTTCCAATAAAGACTGCCTGTCCTCCATTATTTTGGGTTGTTTAATTATCTTTTCAGTTCAGCTTTTTTTTTTTCCTTCCTTTTCTTTGGTTCCCCAATGTTGTGATGTCATTTTTGGAAATGAAACACAAACATATTCAGTGCATCACAGAATGAGAAATGATTTGATCCTGTGAGGAAGAACAGAGCAGTTTTCTTCTGCTGTTTCCCCAACCTGACCTACAACCTACAGATTGTAGTTGATCTTGGAAACGCATATAGTGTCAGCGTTATATTAAGTAAACTCTAAAGCTACATTTAATGATAGACCTTTAAATCTATTTTGCCTACAAGAAGCTATATTTTGCACACCCCATAATGATGTACTTAATTCTCACTGTGAGTAATACGTTTTTCTATTTTTGTGAGTTTCCTGTTGGTTCACCCCCCCCCCCCCCCCCTCTGTTAGAGTAGAGGATTCATTTCACTGTTGCTTGCTCATTTCATTACAAAGGCCATATCCAGGACTCATTTTGTTGAGGGTATGCTTCTGCATGATATCAATGCTGTATCTCGAGCTGATTAACTAAAATTTGTCTTAAGGCATATCTTAGAACAAGGCGAACATAGGATAAACACACAACGAAAACGTGGAGCTGAATTTGAGGCCTGTCTCTTGTCCTGCGCCATTAACAAATTCAGGCTCTGGCCAGTAGATTTAAGTTGTTGTTAATTATAATCAACATCTATCACTAAGTTACTTTGTCAATGTATAGTGTCTGGGTTCTACTCGACTGAGGTGTGTGGAAGAGTGAAAGAACGGTGGTGCGTGAGTGTGTGTGAGTGTGTGTGAGTGTCCATGCAATAGAAGTGAGAACTTTTAAATAGAGTGGGGACCGTCCTCCCCTCTCTCTGGCGAGGGGTCATGAACCCCTGTAGAAAGGTCATTTAAACATACAATCGGTGCATGCAGGAGAAGATTCTGGGACAGTAGGTGGAAGAGAAAACAGGCCCAGTTCCTTCAGGGCTGCAATATTTTTGTGTGCACTAGATAAACGTAACTTGATGCGTTGACCATCAGTCTGCTTTGATTGTAATCTCACTGAACTATTTCATATCTTACCAAGCATTTACACCCAAAGATCAATGACAGGAATAGGACGTGTGCAGTGTTCTGCAGTTTCTAACCCTGGCCCTGCTTGTGCTAGGCTGTGTGATGGCGTAAATCATACATGGATACTGTTCGGAAACTGTTGGAGTAACAAGAATATTAGATTAAACCAGCATTGTCGTTTGTTTCTTTTTTTTCTTTCTTTTATTTACTTCAACACGTCCAGAATAATCTACTTCAAATGTAAACTGCATTCAAGACCATGTAAACTTTCCTAGAGAACTCTCTGGTCTTGCAACCTTGTGAAATTAAAAACATTTAATTATAGTGATTTATTACAGCAGCACATTACAGGGTGCCTTGTCAGGTGGTTCTTGCCTTCAAGCCATAGCAAAAACAATAGCACTGGTTTCAAGCCAACATGATTCATGAACAAATGTAATTATTTTTGTGACAGCTTTAAATGATGGTCAGTGAATGTGCACCTGGATCAAGCCTAAAGCTTTCCAGGAGCTGTTTTTGCTGCTAGCACCCCATGATAAAGATGGGGACTGTTAGAACAGCATCACATTTTTAGTTCGCTGTGGATGATGGGATTTCCCTGAGGGTGCCAGGCCATGGGAAATGGGTTTGTAGTGGGCAGGTGAACAGAAAACCGGCACAATCTTTGGTTCTCCAAGGGAGATGTGAGACAGCTGAAAAGTTTGGGCCGATTGAATTGATTTTATGCAGCAATCAACTCGCGTAGAGGGTTGTGCAGTGAGACTGTTGTGCTTCTTTTGTAATTAGATTGTGAATCACCTCCTGACTGGAGTGGCTTGGTTCCCTGGCTGAAGAGTGTGTGAATAAGACTTTGTGATGCTTTGAAACTAATCTTGTATAGATCAGAAGTGTTTGCAAAATCATTTTCAAAGTAAAACCTCATTGAACGAAAGATGTAAAAAATGTTGGAAATCTACTTTTCGCTTTTACTATGTGAAAAAATGCTTCAGAATTCTATGTAGTGTTCTTGTAAGGGCATGATTGCCCCTAATTTCCGTAGAGTTCCTAGGGAGGTTTTTGACTGTGAGCTAAAAGCCTCATTTAACAAATAGTCTCATAAAAGCAAGGAGGTTTGATGGCGATAGTAATAACCTTTTTGGCAGTGATCTGTTAGAGCTGCACACTGATAGAAGAGTAATGATGCACATTTAGACCTCTGGTAAAACACTGACTAGACCAGCAAATTAAAACTTTTTTGAAGTTCAAATGACCATTGAGAAACAATCAGATTTTATATTGCGCCTCCCACCAGGGGCCTGTCAAATGGCCAATGAAGTGAACATTTCGACAGCTCTCTAAGGACCCAGAGTTCACTGATTTGTAGGTGTTGGCCTTTGAAAAAGCAATATTTTTTGAGGACGGCATATAATACTGAAGGATTATTCAATTTATAATAAAGGAATTTCAGGAACATAAAATAAGTCAATACTCATTCAGAATATCATGTGGTCATGTAACCTGCTTTAAAGCTACGCGATCAGCTATGGGGTTTTTAGATACAACCACTTTCCACCTTTCTGTGAGCCTAGTGCTCCTGATGGCGTCTCTTAGAGGATGACTTCCCTCAGCGGGGAAGGTATTGCTGAAGCTGGCAGGACCTTGCAAACCTCTCCCACAATGCCTTGCATTAAGCTTCCCCACCCAGTCTTGCGTTGTGCTACCTGTCATATGCAAACTTCCATTCTATGCTTCCATTCCACTCCTGTCTCCACCCTCCCTAGACGCATGTTTGTATGTCCCGCCCATAAGAAGACCACCTTCTGGCATCTTCATCCTATAGGGCATGGGGCCTGTAAGGCATGCTCCTGAGACGTCTTCTTTTCTATCCTATCTTTGTTTTCTTGGTGTTAATGTCCTGTGGGCAATCAAATGCAGAAATAAAACCATGGCTGAAACCATCCTATCTGAGTCCTTGTAGTTTCATGTGTCTTGTGTACCTGTCCATCACTGTGCCACACTCGCACACGATAGGCTGGGTGGAGCGAGAGTCGTATGAAGTCCCGCCTCCGCCGACAGCATGAGCTTTTGCTCCGCTGGGCCCCTGGCGTTCTGTTCCGTTTGTGCTGTCATCACGCGTGTCGCGTCGTTATTTTTTTCTCACGGTGTGTGAGTGTGGATGTGCACACACCCATCAAAGGCATCTCACTCATACACGCCGCTGTGAATGCAACCTCATGTTCGACTTTCCTCCAGCCAACCTCATTTGACATGATGGCTAGTTTGGTGCATACCCATCGGCATGTTGCCCTAAAAAGACAACATTTCCGCTGAAATAATTGCACATGGTTCTTTTATAAGGGCCCAGTGCTTAAGTCCTCATGCATAAGCATGTTAATTTCATATGCAATCACATAATATACAGTAACAAAAGCATACAAGAATAAATAAAATACTTTAAAAGAGGGTATCAGTAAAAAGTTAATTTGTAAAAAGTTAATTCTATGTGGAATTGTTATTAGTAATATAGATGCTATTGGAAGAAGTATTGTGCTGGTCAATTAATCAATCAGCATTCACCTCACATGTTTAGGTTTGGGTACTCACACCAACCACCTTCAGTCTGGTCAGTTCAGCTTTGTTGGGGAAGGAAATGTTGAACTCCATTTCAGAACATCTTTAATCCAGTTTGTGCTCTCCAAGGTAATGGAAGCAGTAATCTTGGAGAATCTTGAACCAGTCTCAGCAAACCTGACGTTTTAATGAATTTTATAATGAGCTGAAATTGGCTAGACAGGGATTTTAATAGCCGTGTGATTGTCGGTTCAATGTGTTGTAATTCAGGATAAAATAAATACCAAATCTAGAAATCTGCCTGAAGAAACAACCTGCCTGGTTCTCGCAAGCAGTCTATCAGTCAAGTACTTACATAGGGTCCTGTTTCCCAGAGACATTGCTTAGGCTGACCTACTCAGTGAGCAGGTGTGTGTGTGTGTGTGTGTCCATGAGAGTCTCCCTCTTGCTTGCTGCTACGTATTGATCTGGCCCTGTCTCTGTGTGTCCAATGCTGCCCGTTGATGTGCAGATATGATTCGAGCGTCAGAAGGTGTGGCAGGGCGATCTGCAAAGCCAAAACCCTGTCAGAGGAGCACCCTGACCAGTGTCCTGCAGTACCTGGGTGAGCCCCACCAATCAAATGCCACATCTTCGCTTGCATATATACTGTGCAATGTTTTGCTCTATTGGCTGGTAGACTGGAACCCAGAGGTCATAGTTCATACTATGCTGTTGCAGAGTCTCGTCCGGCGGCCCATGTGCAGCGCTCTCATCGTACGCCTGGCCTGCAGGTCCAGCCACCACGCCGCCTGCTCTCCTCCCTGCCTAGCCACGGGCCCCTTGGCATGCTGGGAAAACGAAGTTACCACCACCACAGCAGGGTGGAGTCCACTGAGAGGAGAGGGAACGCATCAGGACAAGGTGAGCATGCAAAAACAGACAGACACTCGAAATGGCAAAAACACACGCATGAAATTAATAATAAAGCACAATTTATATATATATATATATATATATATATATATATATATATAAATTATATATATTTGTATTCGTTTCTTTCTTACATTACAGAAAACCAAGGTCACATTGTGGGGCCCATTGTAGTAAGTAATGTTTCCCGTACTATTGTCCCGGGATTTTGAAGTGGGATTGAGGTTTAATGAGGTGGAGAGAAATGATAATCTGTTTTAACAGCATTACATGAAATTCAAATGAGCCACGAGCCAAGCGACCACTTCCTTCTTCTCCGGCCCGAAGGGCCCAGGTGTTCATCCCTGAAATAAGATGTGTGAACACATACACCAGCCATTTTCCCCTCTCAGAGCAGCCACACAGTGTCTTCCTAGGGGAAATGTAACAGCACAGCAGAAACTCTGTCTATGCTGAGTCTCTCCCCTCTTGCCTCTGCTCCTTTGCCTCCGCTCTCCTCCCTGCCCCGCCCTCTCCGCAGCACAACGGGCGGAACGCGGCCGGCTCCGGCCTGCGCACCGGCAGCATGATGCTGCGCAAGAGGCGGCCCAACTGGATCGATGCGCCTGACGACAGCTTCTTCCTTGTCACCCGGGAGACCAGGTACGCCTAACGAGCGTCCGAAGTGGCATCTCCCTGCGTGCCTTCCGATGCAGTCAGGCGTGTGCTGCTGCACAGGGATTGAGTTCTGCTTCAGAGCGGTGCACAAAGGAGCGAAGAGTCCCCCGCCCCCTGCTTCCTAACCCACGGAGAGAAGCAAATTAGACGCTTACTAAAAGCCTGACTTCTCTTTCAGAAGGAAAGCAATACACATCATGTCAGAAAATGACAAAATCCGCTTTTGCTCTTTGATTGGCATCGGTGGTGATTATTGATTCACTTGGCATGAGATGTCTAATTTATTTTCCCACATACTGACTCAGCCTTCAGTTTACGGCCAGTGACAGATTCAAATGGCACGGACCGCACCAGTGTAATTACAAGATTGGTCACACCCTGAACCAGGCGGTCAGCCAAGGCAGTCTGACTCAAAGGTGGTCAAACTGGGAAATGTCAGCCAATTTCAAATTACACAAGCTGTAAGTTCCTGTAATTAACAGCATAAATATGTTGGTTGGCTTAGTTAATTAATAGGCTCATGATGGCAGCATGAGAAGAACACTATGTTTATTATTTTGGAATCTCTTAACAGGAAGTGACTACAGGATGTCATAGGAGGTCGCTTACATTTAGAGGTTGTACCGTAGAGATGTACTTTTACCGTAGAGATGTGCTGTGCAAGACTCCACAGGTAACCTGCGAGTGATTAATAAAAAAAAGGTCAATGAGGTTTTAGTGGACAAATACTAGAATGACTTGAAGGAACCTTAATGAGGCCAATGCTAGCAGTCCCATAATTAGCCTGGGATAGGAGGGTGGGTGATAATATTCTCTCAGTAGTCTTCACTTAGAATTCCCAATTTGTTGTGTTCCCTGTAATATGTAAATAAGGTATTCTGATTAGCCAGCTGTTGTTAATTCCCTGTCAGCGGAGATGCAGTCTGCAGGGATAAAAGGCTTCAGATCTTAATGGCACGTTTCTTACCAAATATGTTCTGCGGCATCAGTTTCCACGTTTGAATGGTAATATTTCTGCATGAAGTAATCTGCTCTAAAGTACTCTAAAGAATGCCTAGATGTGTACGCAGCTTCAAGAAGATTAATGAACTAAAAAAAACATTAAGCTATTATTTGGAAATCATCAGCAAAGTAAAATTAACCAGACTGCAAAATAACAGAGATAAGTGACCTTTGTGGGGGTCAGGGGTGGGTATGCGAAACGTACAGGAAGCCTTCTTTATGCCCAGGTACATCGTGAGTCACAGTGTGTTTGTGACTTCCTATGATTGACTGGCTGCTTGTTTCATTTCAGTGCTGCAGTCTTTAGACTCCTGCTCATGGTAAGACCCTGTCCCACTATTCCATCCACACTAACACACACATGCATATATTACACACTTCACCAGCTTACCTGTGGAGTCTGTCCGCGGTGCAGAGACGTTACATATCGAATGGAGACATTGGACTCATCATAAGCCACACCAGTCTGGCGGCGCTCTTAACGACGGCTGTTAAAATTCAAAATAGTATACTTGCCATAGGATTTGAGTTATCTGGATAAAAAAAATGTGTCTGCTACTTTTCTTTTGATGCTGAGCAAAGAGGAACTGGAAGTCCAGGGAGAGCTGGCATTGGGAGAAGGCCAGAGGATAAGGCTTCTCCATTAGTGCTACGTCCAGATGAGCCATGACTGGCGCTCCTTGGCTCACCCTCGTTCCCCGAAGTGGAGCGGATGCCAGGGCTAAATTTAGAGAGCCCGCTGTGAAAGATTGGCCTGTAACTGGGCTCAGAGGGACTGGGACCAATGAGGGTCTGAGGCGGGACCTGGCACTGTTTTACATAATCACACAGCGAAACAGACTAAGATAATCAAACGTTGAGAAATCACACTTCCCACCTCCCCTTTCCAACATAAACAGGGGAATGAAGGCAGGAACTGTGAAGAGTAATGTGGGCTGATGTCAGTCTTCTAACAGTCATGGATGTGTGTAATTGGTGATGTTTATGTCTTATGTGTGTGTGTGTGTGTGTGTGACACACATGGTTCCACACCCAACAACTCTCCAAAGTTTACTACCCTTCCTGACCAAATTGCAGTTATGCCTGCATCTCAAATATACATGCATGTGCTTGTATCTGTTCAGCGTGTTTTATAAGGTAAGTGCTCAGACAGACAGTCTGCTCCTACTATAATCTGCTGTTAGATTTGGTGTATGGAGCCCAGATCATGGTTGTTTCATTAGATCCAATCAGAGGCGAGTGGCTCCTACGTGCCTCATACATTTTACATGAACGTGAGACCAAGGCGTTTGTCCATTAGCCTGATCATTGTGATTATGGACTTGGACCACTATTAAATTATATTTATATAAACTGGCCTCACTAACTCGTATTATCAAGCTTAATGTTCACAAGGACTTAAAAAGGCACTGTGCAAAGAGCCCATTACTCCCCCATGATAACAGATAACCTGCACACAGGACTGGTTTCTTTACTTTTAGCAGTATGTTTACCCGAGGGAGAAGCACATTTCAGTGGATGTTTTCACCTTATGCTCATGAACCTCTGTGTCATCTGTGATTCTTCTCTTCCCACTTTCTTGGCTCTGCAAGTAATGTGTGTGTGTGTGTGTGTGTGTGTGTGTATGTTTCTGTCTCTGTGGGTGCATGCATGTGCCTACGTTCTGGTCCTTGTATACTCTACAAGACGATGTAGGTTTCTCTCAAGGGAGGGAACTTCTTGTTGATAATGAAGTTTTCTGTGGTTTAGACGGACACAAATGTTTCACGTCATGATAATGCCAACATTAGCTTGCAGTAATTCAATAACAACATGCCAGTTACACTAAGAAAGATTTATATGTTTTTTTGTTTTCCCTAATCTGCCATAAGGGTCCAGAAATATCTAGATACTCCTTATTCAAATATATAACGTATTAGATGGGCTTCTTGAAAGGCAATGGCATGAATAATCTTTATCCCATAAGGAAATATTGTTAATTAGGAGGTAATTATGACAGTGATCAGTTAGTGGCTTTGACAGTGTTTTTACGATTATGATTTGGTGATCTGGGGACACGAATGCTTCTGCTATATGTCCTGGATTCCCTAGACGAGATGGAACAATTGTTGAATGACGCTTTCAAAACCTCTATGATCTCTGAATCAGTTTCGTTTCTGCTTTCTGCTGCATTTCGTTGACTTGCATTTTTCAGCCTTCACCACTGTTCTAGGCAGACGTCACATTGTTGGGTGAGCAGTCATGAGTTTTTTTTCTCTTCTGGTCACAGGAAAGCCAGGAGGCTGCTCTCCCGCTCCCAGCTAAGAAGAGCCTGTAGGCAGCCATGTGAGCAGATCAACCTGCGCAGGGTTTCCCAGGGTCCTGCACAGGGGCCCGTCCTCGTGACCCCTCACCCTAGTCTACGGATGCGAGGCCCCATCGTTATTCATGACTGACATCGGTTCGTCTTGTTTCAGCTGCCAGCCCCCTTGTCTTTCTCTCTGAAATCTGCCCCCAACCCTCCAATGTTGGCCACGCCCACCACCAATAGCTCCTCTGGAGTCTTTGCTTTTTATTGGGCTACAGAAACAATCCTAAAATACAAAGAAAAGTGTAGTCACATCACAATATCCACAATGCCCCCACACACCCTCACTTAGAGCACACCTAGTGCTCACTAAATCTCAGATAAGCTTTGCTCTGGCAACTTGTATAAGCTCTGAACACTGTTATATTTGATAACTTAATACTTCCTGGCCACATGGACTGAGTTAACAGGGTCCTATAATGACGTGGTCACATTAAATGTCAGCATCATATTCAAATCTCTTCTTTCTCATACTGACCACTCTTGCGTGACTTTTCTGAAAAGTATTTGTGTGCTTTTTTTTGTTTGTTATTTGCACTGGAGCCCCTTTCCCTCTTATCTTCTGTGAGTATAATGACAATACAGGTTTGTGAACTGTTTTAAACTCTGTTTGAGAGAAGTGAAGTTAATCTTGTTGTTCCAGAAAGTACTGGACAACAGTATTATATATATATATATATATAGCATGGCCCCCCAAAATGTACTGGTCATCCTCCAGTTTAAGGAATAGTCTTATCTGTTGGAGACCCCACCAATTTTATACAGTTAACTATGATCTTATTTTGTACATCTGGGAATATAAAGTGTTTCGGACTTCAGTGTGATCAGTGATCAGTGGAGGTCCATATAATTTGTGTCTACAACACATACATATATTGAAGTGCACTGATTGGCCAGAAATTATTATAATACTATTGTTCAGTTGCAGGTGTAGTCCAAAAAATGCTAATGATGCTTTTAGTCTATTATGAATAACAGTGAATCGTTCATGCAATTGAAATGACTTTTTGATGTAAGTACATCAAGCTATATGTGGCTTTAAGAGAGAAGGTAGGTTTGCAAAATATGACAACCAAGAATGACACTGAAATCTTTGCACTTTGGCCACAAATGTAATGCTTAGTTTCCACCAGGCATTCAAACGGACAAAAACATTCAAATTGAAAAAAAGGAGTCACTGTAATATAGACTCAGACTGTTGAAATCGCATGTGGCAGTCATGATGATTCGCTGTTTACTTACTTTTAGTTTTTATGCTTCATACATTTACGTTGTGTTTCCTTGTATGTCACATGTGTTAAGTGAAATATGCTGAATAAAAAACTGAAGTTGTAAGTTACTGTACAACGCTAGGCCTCATAATGTCCAAGTTCTTCATTCACTGTAATGAAACAAACGTACAACGGTAAATAGGATACATATTTACAAGGCCATATTGTAATTTCTTGTGATGTCTTTTATCTAATGATTCTTTTTTACGTTATGAAATACCTATTTTACTGACACCTAGTGGCCTGGATGTTTCAGAGAATCTGTACTAGTATAAACATTGCAAGTTCCATGGAGCATAAACTGGTTCGTTTGAGGAATACAAAGCAATTCGATTTTTCATCTCAAAGAGCTGCTCTTTATATAAAAATGTAAAAATATTCTCCTTTAAAAGACAGCAATATATATATTTTAGCTATCAAGTGATTCTTATAAAATGCTAAATCAGTTGTTTTTTTTAATGATTTTCAACTAATGAATGAGCGAGGGATGATTATGCAGACTCACGCAATAACGTTTGGCACACAAAGCATCAACTCAGATGTGTTTTTGTCTAATCTAAATTGTACAGTAGTGGAGAAATATTAAAAGACGCTTTCAAAAGTGGAATTTATTGTTAGCAAAACAAATACTATTTCTGTTTACAACTCCCATAATTGGTCATAAGAATTTCTCGTGTTGGTCTTGGGGGCCGGTCTCCTTGCTGCTCAGATAGCTGCACGGATCAGGCCGTCAGTATGGAATGGAAGGTCAAGGAGCAGAACACCAGCCATCGCCAGGTTCAGGAAGCAAATGTTAGTCAGCTACCAAGAAGCCTTGCAGCAGAAGATAAAGAACAGTACGATGTTTCCTGGCAGTCCCAGGGTGATGTCCATGATCCACTCTGGTAGTAACACAGAAGTACTCAGTTTGCTAAGCCTTAATCGCCTAAACTACCTGGCCTTGGATTTACAAAAAAAAAGATTGACAAAAACGCAAGATTTAGTAAAAAATATCACTTATTTACTTGCTGATTAATGTGAACATCTTCAATGTTGACACGTGTGTCTGGCATTTTGTCATTAGTGGAAAACAACAAGTGCTGTGTCAAGAGGGAACTGTGAAGGTGTAACCACGCTAAAAAGCATTAAAACAATTCTAATTTCATATCATAAAAGTAAGATATAAAACTATAGGCTGTATAAAAAGAGACCAAAGACCTGCGCCTTCATTACTCAAATAATGTATTGTTTCGCTTACGACATCAAGACAACTTATAGCTGTAAAACTTTACTAGCTAGTAAAATGAACACATTTAAAGTACTAAACGTCATGTCTAGTAGCCTAGAAACCTTTTTGCTGTCAAAGCTATTTCGTGCTGGATTATGCGTGTACAGCGCTGCCCAGGCGCATAAACATACAGACGTGCGAGCAACGTTCAGTTCAACCCTTAAAAGCTTCGTGATAACCAGAGAGACTGGTTTACATCAAGAGCAGCCAATTTTAAATCCTTAGAATAATTTCTTCATAGACTAATTGTGTAACATATAGTGGTATCTAGTATACCACAAGCGAACATTTCTCCCTCGTACTTATATGCCAACGAAATATGGTTTTGAATATATTTAATTTATTCAAACAATGTATTCAAATTTTACACGTGTGAAAGCTGAGTATTTATGCATCATCATGCTAATAAACAGCGAACTGCAAGTTGACAGCCAATAAGTGACCCGCATTTGGTATTTCGTCATACGCCATGGCTTGAGTAAACCTTCAAGCTGAAGTCCGTGTTGTTAGATGAACTTGCTTGAACGTTTTTGGCTAGCTACCCCCCATGTCGTTCAGCAGTCGAGGAAACAGTCGCATGGCTTTGCTGCAATGAAAATCAATGTAACCTCCACGTTAGATGTTAAAATAGTAATTTATATTCATCTAATTGTCTTGTGTTTTAACTGCACTGAAATAGTTCAATTAATACGAGAACGTTCTGGTTTCACACTTATAAGCTCAGTTACGGTGCGTGCGCTACTGAGCTCCAGTGGCGCAATCGGTTAGCGCGCGGTACTTATATGACAGTATGCTGCAAAGCCATGCCGAGGTTGTGAGTTCGAGCCTCACCTGGAGCAGTGTTTTGCACGTATCCGTACAGTATCATCTGTGAACAAATGTAAATGAATGTTCTGTACTACCCCATTACCTCGACATTAGCGTCATGTATTATTTCAACATGGATGTTTTTTTTCTCTATACTGTTAAACACATCTATATATTTTTCCATATAATTAATAAGCATTTACATGGTAAGGTTTGTTGACCACCACAACGTGCAGCATGCTGTAATATTTTAGCAAACAGAATTTACTGAAACCCATTATTCGTTATAAGGCAATATAACTTCAAGGACATTTTCGCTGTCATAAATTCTGTAGACGCTTGAGGTCAGCATTGCATCACTTTCGGTTGCGAAAGCAGTCTGTTTCACTGTGTTGCAATGTCCACACGACATAAGAAATAGAGGACTGTGCTCACAAAACGTCGCTGTTAGAACAGTACCTTTTCTTGTGCGTCATACGGGATGTGTTTTATGTCCTTGACCACGGTGTATAACTATAATTAGTACGGATGGATTTTTCCAATTGATTTTTTTGTCTCCTGATTGTGCTGTGGCCTCCCTTGATAGAACGTCACTAGAATATAATAATGACTATATATATATATCATATTATATGACTATAATAAGATTCAGAGAGACAGTTTTAATCAGATCTCTTGGACAATCAGCCTAATACCCACAGGGAATACTTACAATCTTCTGAAAGATTCCTTATGTGCATAAACACAGATGCATGCACACAAACATTTGCACTCCTACACATATGCATGAAGCCAGATTTAACACGGTGCTGTTGAAGGGAAGGGAATGTGGAATGAGTGAGGAAGTTACTGTGCCATTTCTCAGTGTTAACAAGAACAACTGAAATAACAATAAAAAACACATTGGTGACTCTAAGTAACACTCTTGCAAGGTCATATAGGTCTGAAACAGTAAAGATTGTACTGGAGTACACCAGTGTGTAAACTATTGGACAGTGCTAGAACCCTTTGTGATAAAGTTGTGTTTAATTTTAATATATCCACCTATTTGTCTTGCTTCTTCCTGTTCACCTATTGAACCTCCTTTGCAAAAGCTCCAGTTACATTCTAAGCACTTTAATATACAAATTGTCCTGCTTATTTGTAATTGACTAGCAATCATATCTCTGCCTCTATAAGCACAGTTTGGTGTAAACTCTATGAGTCCTGGGTTAATGGCTTTTGCCATTATCCTCTGCCCAATAACTCCTAAATCTGGCATCCCAGTTTATGAGAGTTTGGGGTGTTTTGCTGGCATTCCTGAGCTGTTTGGTCTTCAACGGCCAAATAGGACTATGCCATCAAGCATCACTTAAAGGTAATGAGAAAAGCCAAGAGAAAAGACGTTGGAGTAGTTGGAGTGGCGAGGGAGGAGGTACCTAAAATGTTAGGACTGAAATCAAATACAGTCTTCTGTGTTACCAGTGAAGAAACTGTCTTGCTAAGTGTCTAATGAAAAGACGTGAGGAGAGCTTCAGGAGAAGCTTCATTGAAAAAGTATTCATTGGAACATGATGAAGATGATCTTCAAGCACAGAACAGTGCTACCCATAGTACTTTCTGAAACAAACAGGGGAAACATTTTCTTTCACAAATGTGGAAAATTCAACAATTTCACATAAAGAGAATTAAGGAATGTTCCTTTTGCTATGAGTACATAAAGCAGTTGATTTGAGAAAATCATTAGAAAAAAAAAGCCTCTAAATGAACATTTTCTCTTTCATTGTCACACTGTCTTAAGTTAACACAGCACCAGTCCAGAGCAGCCTCAGGGGAGGAAACCGTTGGTTCAGTTGGGAAATGTTTCAGCCATTGATTGACAGAATACTAAGACACTGTCATACTCTGAAACTCTATGGGTTCATAAAGGAAATAGCAGAAAGAGAGACCAAAATCAAATAGAATGTTTGACAACAGCAAAATTATTGTGAATCGAATGATCCTCTGTAAGTTCTGTCAAGATTTATTTTATTGCCCTGACACTGTTTATGGGTACCACTGAAGTACAGTCAGCATGAATGTGCGTCTGAGATTAAGTTTGAAACCACATATTTTTAGTTCCGTTCAGAGCAAAGCAAAGCTTAGAGGAAAGGGAAAGAAAAAGTAGATAAAGAAGAATGAAGATAGAGGAAATGAAATGAGTAAGCAGGGATCACACACACACAGAAATACACACACAGAAACACACACACACACACACACACACACAAATACACAAACGCACATTGAGGGGGAGGTTGAGTGGATTGAGGGGATCAGATTTCTGTGGTAATGGTTGGGTGGGTCAGTGGTTAAACTGCTCTCACAAACACATTCCTGAGCTGAGGCAGAGCGCATCTGGTGTACAAGTGCAGACAGGATCCGACCCAAGAGGCTCCTCACAGCGTCTCTCTGCCGCTCGCTTTTAACGCCGAGCAGGGACCCGGAGGCTCGCTGCAGGCGCCCCCGATCTAGCATTCGCGCTCAGTACAGATGTGATCGCGTTAAACCTTCGCCCAGGATCTGAGGCTAGAGGTTTCGCTGTGACGGCTCACGCGCGAGTTTCTTATCCGCATGCTCCGTGCCGTTCTGTGTCCCGGGCTCTGCCTTCGCTCCGAGTGCTTTACTTTGCCAATATTTTTACGCTTTCTTATCAGCCACTCCTTCCTTTGTGTCATGACCGGCCTGAGGCTGGGGGGGCTTTTGTTCATGTTAAGTCTCTATTATGAGCACAGGGATTTGTCGTTTGTCTAAATGTGTGAACCACTGCAACAATGTGCTCATAAAGGACTAGTTGACCCCAGCCACACTCTGACTTAAGGCATAACTTATTAGGAGCTCAAAAACACAGGCACTGAGCTGTCACCAATTAGTCCCACTCATTAATTTCAATCCTTTACCAACACACAAAGGAACAAAGGAACAACTATTATCTTAAGCAAACCACTTTAGGTCTTATGTGCCAGTGTCTGGCCCTGTGCTTACAACTACGGAGAATTTTTGAGTTCCGTTGTGTTGTTCACACTGTTTGTTTTGTGCTTTCTGACTACGTGCCGCAGAACTTTGGAAATGCACACCAATCTTTTCATTTCGTTTCTTTTTGTCTGGCTTCAACAAAATCTCTCCCAGCTGTTCGGCCAGCTCGTTCCTGAGACATTCTGTTCTCCATCTTCACCACTGAGACATCGTTCAGGACAGTTCCATGTTCCACTCCACACACTCCTCAATTCTTAAACATCCACTGGCGAGTGTAAGTGTGTGTGTGTGTGTTTGTGAGTGTGCACATGCATGTTTGTGTGCGAGAGGGAGTTAATAAGGTGACTTGTTCTTTGATTTATGGTTGTACTGATGAATGCAGATTTACATCCTGAAGGCCTGTACTAGCAGTGTTTGTGTCTACTGAAAGTATATTTAATATCTCTGCTCATACCCCAGAGGCGACATCTGGTTTTAGTTTATTATGGAATGACAACAAATACTATGGGATGTGTGATTATTAAAACATCGGCAGTGTTCGTAACTAACCTTTTTGCCTGTAAGTGGGGTCCTATAATCTTCAGTTAGTGGTGAGAACATGACCAAATGTCATTTGTGTGCATTTGATCACATCTTCAAAAAGTTCCCAATCATCACATTTTTGGATTGTATTCTGAAAACTGAAGCATGATGGAATCTCTCAGGGTTTTAGGTCATCATTTTACAAGATTTCTCGGAAAATTCTCAATCTGTGCCCCAATTCTGTCTGAGGTAAATGACAGCATGATATAAATAAAACTACTGTGTTTTATCACATGCCCTCCTTCACATGGCCTTATAACTTATACCAGTAATGCAATATTCTGGAGACCTGCGTGCTGAAACGTGAAGCCGAGTGGATTATACAGCTGTACATTTGACTTCTTCTGCATGACAGTACTGACATGGTATCATAATCATCATAATCACTACTCCCTGCTCTCAGTTTTCCACCGTCTCTCTCTCCTACATACTTATAAACAGCCAAAAGAACCTGCATCCAACAGATCCCTAAGGAATGTGCGTGTCTTTCAGAACTGGAACAAGAGCTATGCACCTGAATACCTAAAACCTGAATATTTTACCGTTTGGACTCACATGGACTCAAAGTTAGCTTGTAGGTCAGACTCAGAATGACCTCGAACCAAGGTTTGGGCTTTCTATATATGTGCTTAACACAATTACAGATGATGAAATCATTGGCGTTCAGAAGAGTATGTAATTGTGTGTACTGTGTATATGAATAGCGTCTCTAGGGGCACGTTTCAAGCACAGTTGAAAAATAATGTCATCTCTCTCTCTCTCTGTTTTCCTCTCACAGCGGACTGCGGAGGAGAAGACCACACCCACATTCACGCTCGTGGAACTTGATGCCTGGCTTCATATTTAGTGGTAACACAGTCCAGCTGACTGTCATCTTTGCAGGCTCTCATCTCAAACACCATTAATGTCTTCTGTGACGTGACCCGTGACATGCTCGTTAAAGTACAACGGAACCGTGTTACCATGTGGAGATGTGCCTCCATGCTCACTCAGCCCACATTTGTTTTCCTTCCTCACATACAAATGAGACGAACGCTTCAAATGTTGCAAAGTAGGCGAACGTACATGCGCGTGCATACTTGATTTCAGCCATTTACGAACCTCAACTCTGCTGTGCTGCGGAGGTCTGACCATCACCCTGTCCTATTGTCCTCCAAGTCAGACGATGGCTATACCACGCAGCACTCTGGGGCCCGCCGGTTGAGTCCAAACAGAGAGCGTGTGAATGGGGCGATGTTCCTGAAGGCTGTGGTCTCTGTGGTGGTGGAGACTGGATCCGCACGGGCCCTCCCAGAGCCGCGGCCCCGTAGCTCCTATGGACGACATGCTGTTCCTGGCACTCTGTAGACTGAAGGATGAATAGCTGCAAGGTTGTGGCCATGACTGGACGTCATTTCTGTCTTTTCTCCCAGTACGGCCTGCAATTAGGGATAATTTTAGAGGCATGAGTGAACAGTCGCAAAGGTCATATGTCCATAGTACACATTTTGAGCTGTGACTAAATGTTGGTCATATGAGCAACCACAAATTCTGAGATGACTTATTCTTATTTCTACTCTGTTTCTTCTGACTTCCACATCCAAGGAGACGAACCTCTGACTCACTTACTCACTTACAAAACGGGCCGATACGAAGTCAGGACAAAGTAGCGTTTTCTAAAGAAGTTCATGCAACATTCATAACCACTGAGCTTCTATGCTGCTCAGTCTGTCTCCATTCTTAAAAATCTGAAAATACGACAAAAGGACTGTGGCAGCATACGGAAAAGTAAGAGTGATATCTTGGACGACCAACGATTCCCAGGTCGCGGTTTATTTTTCATAGGGAGTAATGGGAACGTACTACTTGGAAATACAAGTGGAAGGGGGGGAAAGGTAGAATAGATGCCAGATGCAGAGCTCTTGTGCTGTTCTGTCGTTGCATGTCCTAAAACTTTCCCTCCCTTAGCTTAGTTTGTTTTTTCATTCGTTGGCATTCACTCAGCCAGGCAAGTCTGGTGTGGATTGGACAGACACGCGAGGGAGCATGTATAGTCACGGCCGAGAGTTTGGCGTAAGCAGATAAACACGTATACCTTGCCTGTGACAAACCCCCCCCCCGTATGAGAATGACAGTCTGAATGAGGGTCAAGAGGCTCCTGGTCTTCCACTTGGCCACACCCCTGCATCTTCTTTTCATCAGCTGCACTCCATAAATATTGACTTTGGCATGACCCGGGAGAACAGTGCCTCAGATTAGGCCGGAAGAGCCATCCCTCCTTGTCTCGCTCTCTTTTAAACTCTGGGAGAAGATTACACAAGCATCCCATATTTGCCTCCTTCTTCCGTGACAACAAAGGCCCAGGAGTGCAAGACTGTCGAGACGGCGCACAGATGTATAAACACGGGGCTATTGAGAAGTGGCGTATCAGCAAGTGCTGATATTTCCCCCCAAGAGACACTGGTCTCCCTCTGTGCTATGATCACGGTCAGGTGTGAAAGGATCTCTGGCTACCTATTAATTGGTTTACCAGAGGACACTCTACAATCTGTTCCATAGTTTCTTCTAAAAGGTATCACAAAGACATTCACAATGCATTTGAACTCAAGCCTGTACAGTCAGAATTATGTAAAGAATTCCTTACCTACATTTTGAGGGAGATCACAGTCTGTCTCCGGACATGAAACAACTATAAAGCCCCTAGTACAGTGTTGACAGCATAAAATGCCAGTCCCAAAAACTGAGAACATTTTAAGACTAATTTGCGCTTTTTTAATGGCCTGCCTTGAGCTTCCAAGCTTCTCCTAAGAGTGCTTGCTCAGCTGGAGGGTTTCAGGTTGTAGGCCAACGGGCTTTCAAGCTGATATTGTACAGTTCTAAGGCCTGCTAATGACATCACACCAGACATCATGGTAGATGTCAAACGTTTTTTAACCACAGCCGGCCTCAGATGGTTGGTGTAATGGTCTCCATACTCTGGATAGATCAGTTGAATCCCAGTGGGAAGAAGAAGGGATCTTGGATCTCTGTTGAGCTAAACCAGCCTTACAGATGTCTGTTACGCCCTCATCACTGACTCTGTGCCAGTAAATTACTTCAGTGTCTACCAGTTAATGCACATACTTTTGACTGTTGAACAGCCTTATTCTTTCTCTTTATATACTGCCAATTTGCCTTACTCTCAATTTATTCTCAGTTTATTCTCTGTGTAAGATGGTGGTTATGGAGATATGGAGAAGTGCATGTTGTTATTTAGAATTCAGAGTGAGTAAGCCAGATGTAAGCTATAGCATGTACTTATACCATATCCCATTACAAACCAACACCATGAAGGTGCATTTCTGTCTTAACAGTGTAGTTTCACTCAGTGAAAGTAGATGGACTAATATTTTAGATGTAGACTAACGGTTTTAATGGTCCCGAGTTTCCCATGGGAAACGGTTATGTCCCTATTTGCATGGCACAAACCAGAACATCCAGATAAACATAAAACAGATAAACATAAAACTGTACACTAGGCATTACTGTGCATTTTACAACCGCCTTGATGACATTTCCAGAAATGAACATACTTTCTGTTGTGCTTGTCACATTCACCGATGAATTATTCTTACACAAGGGAACATCAATGAAAAATCACAGTAAAGCTGCTCATATGTAAGCCAAGAAGAAAAAAGTCTGTATATAGTATAACATATGTTCATCCAAAGCCCCAGTCAGGAATCCCCGAAGCAGTGCGATTTGGGCCCCAGGGCTAGCCGAGTTTATTGTTAGAGAGCAATGGTAAATATTGTTCATCTTATTGGGTGTGGCAGTGCAATGTTCTCATAGTTTGAAAGTCTGGCTCTAAAAATTGGCTCTCAAGTAGACATTCATAATGAAAATAAAGATGGTTGTCTCTGATCTGTCTATTTTTTGTATCCATTATATGTAAAAAAAAAAAAAGAGAGAAAGAATGAGACTATGATGAGACATTGGAAATTCCACAGCTATTGTGAGCACTAGCGACAAATTCACAGGGCTGTATATCTACCATCTCCATAGCTGCAGCATATTAACAAACAAGTAATGTCATCATATGACATAACAGGAAATATCAGAGGACATGTTCCAGTATGAAACATGTGATGAAACAGCTTAAAACCCTTCTGTTTTTCTTTTATGGCCTCTCTCACTGCAAACGCTTTATTTCCAAGAGTCCTTCTTGCCCAATCCTGCCTTTTCCATTCACTGATGAGCAGTAAGGGCCCCATGTCAGCCTGAGGCCACTGAGCCCATACGTGCTCACACATGTAATTTATATCTCCACTTGGACAAAGTAATGTAAGCGTTTCTCTTCCCTCAAAAAAAAAAAATCTCCCTCTCGGAGTAGGGAGTTCTGGGCTTGGTGAAAAGAAAGTGCTTAGTCATGATGGATATTTGGAAGTCGCATGGACCACTGTCACAGGTCCAGGGAGTACCATGAATCTTGAGCAAGCTCTGTTTGTTTCTCCTGAGTTACTGGGAACATTCCGATGCGATTCTGAAAGGAATATGCTTTGTCTCTTCACATGACTACACATGTAAGGACCCCATCTTACCCTAATGTCTTCTCTTTGTGTCAGACCACTAATAACAGCTCTTTCCTCTTTACATCCATAGGCATAACATGGATTACTACTGTTATTAAGCATCACTCATGACCAAGCATCCTCATTACACCTCCTCACTCCTTTTTACAAGATGATCTGTGAATTTAGATATTTGAACTTGCCTGTTAAGATTGCCATTGATTCTTTATACATAGAGCTTGAGCTTTAACTCTGAGGTCATTTAATGGATTCAAAGTCAATGCCATTTATGAAATGTAACATGACAGGTAATAAAAACGTATATATATTCAAGGTTGGTTGTGCCAAACCAAATCCAAAACTTAAAAAGGTTGGAATCAAAAAGGATGTAACAGTTCAACATGTTTCCTATACAGAATTCTGTGAAAGTTAGGTAAGACCTGGGTATGATTGGCAGTGGTGGACAGTAACGAAGTAAATGTAATTCGTTACTGTACTTAAGCAATCTTTTCATGTTTCTTTACTTTACTCAAGTATTTCTATTTTAATAACTTTTTACTTTGACTCTACTATATTTCAAAGTCAGATATTTTACTTTTTACTTCACTACATTAAGCAAAATCGGTTGTTCAGGCTTCATGTGTTAAAAAGAAACGTCAAAACAGAAGAAGCGGGAAGCACGTGCACCAATCAGGGTCCGGTTCAATGGCAACACAGCCTCATCTGAGTGAAATTCTTTGAAATAGTCGAAAAAAAGACTCGTTCGTTGTCAAGCGCCTTGTCTGCCTGTCTCAGTCCCATAAGATTTGTTCTTATAAGAATTCCCCATCCAGTCTAAGGAAACACGTAGAGGTAAGATATTTTCATGGGTCTACAGGTCATTAACCTTAGTGAGAAATCTAACAATATCTTGCAGCAAACCATTTCTTTGTGTATGTTAAAATAAGTCTGACATTAGCATTGTATACACGGTTAGCTATCTAACTAGCTAGCTAAGTATGCTATTGCTAAAACACAACCGAAAACTGCCTTAGTAACGCACTGGGCGTGTAGCTAACTAAGTTAGCTAGCTAAGTTAGCTAGCTAGCTAGTTATTTGTTTTACAATAGTTGATAGTGTTTGGAGCTTCCAGCCAACTAAATGCGTTGATATTGTGAAATAATAAACATTAGAACATAGCACTTTACATTAGAAAACAAGTTCTATTTTGACAGGTTTTACATGCAGAGCATGGTGCTAAATATTAGAGCCTTAACTTTACTTTCAATACTTAAGTACATTTGAAGGCCAATACTTTTGTACTTTAACTCATGTAGAGGACTAAAGGGAGGACTTCTACTTGTACTGGAGTAACGTTTTACCATGGGTATCTGTACTTTAACTCACGTGGTTAGTGTACTTCATCCACCACTGATGATTGGTTGGGTAGATATAAGATATACTTTGAAATTTTGTCCAAAAACATGTCATTTCTTTGTTTATTTGTAATAATCCACATGATTTTCACTTATGGTCGGCCTTTGTCACTGAGTTGTTGTTTTCCAGTTTTGGGGGGGCTTGCTGGTTTTGGTATAATCTTGCTTGATGGAAAACACCTCATGCTCTCACTGATGAATATTGCATTGCTATGAAGATCATAACATTGGAATCCACGAAAAAAAAGGAATAAATGCAATGATGTGTCCATAATGATGCATTTGTTTTGGAACAAATATAGAAAGAAAAGATAAAAGATTTTGCCCCCTGGCCCATGGTTTGTACTACAAGGATTACCACACAAAGGAAATCTTAGGAATGAGTGTCTTCTTTTGTGAGCAACATTAGGAGACTATTGTCTGTCCAGAATATTTTGGTTCAAAGGCATATGGGCACCATTGTGTCTCCAAATGTACTGATTGAAAACAACAGGAAGAATTTTAGGAGAGGGGTAGAATAGAACAGGAAGGGGTGAAAGACGAGTGGGGTAGGAGGTGGTGTAATGTGGCAGAGGGAGAACCTGGCTCTGGGTGGGGGTAAAAGACAGCAGGACCTTTCTGTAAATGTGTATGCAAAACCAAGTAACTCAAATATTTACCAACACCTACGTGAAGATTGTTTATTAACAAGGTGCACATTTTTTATTAACAAGTTTTGAATGCTGTGTTTATACTGCCAGCTGTTTTGTAATTTGTATTAAAACCCTGCAGTGCCTCTGATTGGATATTTCTAAATCTATGTTAATTTCAAGTGAACATTGAAGCCAATTGTAGCCATGTTGTTAGTCATGTATTTCCATTGTAACAGTTATGGATAGATTAAGGAAATATTAAAAAATAATGTTTAGATATTACATAAAGTATTAATAAAAGCTGCTCTAAAACCTCACCCTGGGTGTGAGTGCATGACACTGGAAAATATATGAACATGGCCAGAAGTTTCAAAGTGTGAAGAATTTTAAGAAAACATTGTAATGATAGTATTGTAACAGCAGCCGTACACAGTCTGAAGAAATTTACAGTAATGAAAAACATTTTACATGTGTTACTTTAGGCTGTTGACATTTTACTTGCATCCCTCATTGAACCTACGTAGCTGTAAATTCTACTCAGGCAAAAAAGTAATTGCAGTAAAAAGGTCATGAATAGAATTGGAATAAAAAACAAGACCTGGATAAGAATTTTCAGGTGCATCAGCGACATAATACGCAATGAGTTCTTCTCCACCGCGTCAGTACCCGTACAGGTACGTGCCGGCCCCGCACAAACCTCCGAAGGGCAGAGGCTGCCTCTCTTCCCTCGCTTACGCTGGAGATCTGGCTGGTGGTAAAAAGCCTGTCGAGGTTCTTATTTATTTTGCATGGTTTGGCCTGAGCCCAAATTCAGGCTGAAATGTGCTCCTTCTTCCCATGCGTTCTGGGATTATGCTGATAGTGTGATCTACTGGAGGGCTTTATTTACTCTGCGGAGTTTGGCAATTGCCCAGACAGACTGAAATGAATCAGCTATCTTTAAGAAAAAACAGGAATTTTCCACATCAGTCAACACTCTTTAAATTAGTTTCATTGCTATCTGTTACATCTGTAGCTCACCCTGTTCCCAGTGGCATGGTCGTGTCACAGTCTGAACGAGTTTATACAACATATGAAGCTCGAGCCTTCAACAAATACACACATATGGCCAGGGCCCAGACGGACACGGTTCAGCCTAAACTTAACATGACTTTTCCTATCATTTTTCGTAACAAGTATAACCTGATTCTGAGCAAAGACGCACATGCTCACCCTATGTTCCCTGTGGAAAGAAAACTTAGCCTAAGTAATGGCGAACGGTGCTCCTCGCGAAGCGCAGGCTTGCTTTGAGACGGAGCCGCAACCCAGCGAGCGCCGGGTGAAATGCGAGACGCGGGTCAGGGAGGCGAGCTGTAGGAGGGAGCGCCGTGAGGCTGTGCAAACACCGGCCCACTGCCGTTTGTTTTAGCAGAAGCGCCCGCCGTCGCCGCCGGCCATGTCTAACATGCCGGGCCCTGGGTGGCAGTGTGGACAGACCCTCTCTGAGAGCAGTGCTCAGCCCCAGCACAGACAAGCTCCACTGGATGAGCCCACCACCCCCATCAACCCCCCACCCTCCCTTCACAGTGCTGGCTCAGGCTTGGAGCTTTAAGGTACGGTGGTTAATCAGAGCCTGAACCTCAGTCTGTGATGTAGCTCCTCAGGAATATTGAACTGATGCTTCTTTGGAATTGGCACATTCAGGCTTTAAGTCCGTTACACTTGATCTTCAGAGCCGATCACACTTGCAAGCTGTTTGGATGGCAGATAAATATTTGAGCAGAAATAAGAGGCCAAGTCTAGGGTACAGTAAGTTCTCCAAATATTTAAGGAGTTCTGCAGTGAAAGCACTCCTCACACTTCAAATAAAATGTTACGAGAGCTTGCTCTAATAAAAGTTTAGGAGGATCACTTATTTTTGGAAAAAGTGGCATAATTAATAGGGAAAAGAGCCATGAATGTGTATGTGGATGAGTTATTCGCCCACAATAATCATCCAACTTCCAGTAAAATGCTGCTTAATGTTGAAATACATACATACAAGACTCTTTGTTCAGGACCACTAGGGGGTGCTCACATGTCACCAAGGTACAACACTAAAAAACAAACTTGAGTCATTATCATGCCAAACCACATGGAACTCCATGTTAATTATTTCATGATGATAGTTAAGAGCTCTCTACATAAAAATGTGCACAAAAGACATTTATTCCCAGGACTTGGCACAGCATACCAGCTACACATGCCACTGTAGATAGCATTGATTACAGAAAAAGAACAACAATCACTACATCTTCATGAGCCATTTCAGTTTGCTTGCCCATGGCTGCTTTGTTCCTGCATACCTCTCCATGGTCATGGCCTGGCCGTCGACACAATCGGCCGGATCAGAGAAGGAGTGCAGGAGTGCCTGCCTTGGGCTGTCTGCTGCTGGGGGGAGTGAGACTGGGGCAGTAGCCACAGAACCTGCCCCACCCCTCTCGCTACTGCCCCGTCTCATCGGGGGCTTCGGTGCTGCGGCCCATCAGCCCCACAATCATTATAACCCCGACAAAGCAGGCGCCCCGCTATGGAACGTTCCGGAGCTGTGTGTTATCTGAGCACTGGGAACTCGACAGCCACCCCACTCTGCCAAATACAGCACACTGACTGCCAACACAGAGGTCACAGCCTCACCTGAGACAGGAAACGAAGGGAGGGAGAGAGCGAGAGAGAGAGAAAGAAAGAGAGAGAGAAGAGGCCTTTAATGGTTATCACAGAGATTACCAGATGCTCATGCAGAGATCCCATGGCAATTTGGAATAGTAAAATAATGCTTCCTAAAATTATTATGCTGTATGAAATGCACAGTATGGTCTATTGGTCATATGTGTTCGTCTAAGATCAAGCTTGTGAAGTTTGACAGTCTAACTGTACTCTGTTCATGGGAATACTAGACTAAGTGAAAAACAACCTCATTTTTGTTCTGACTATAATTCTAATTCTTATTCTTTCTCTTGGTTTGCTTTTAAAAATATTTTTTAAATACATATATATTTTATGTTTATAAACATAAAGGTAAGGTATATTCAAAATATGTAGATTTTAGGGAGTCCTGTTTGAAAAATTTGCAAATCTTATGTTCTGCTTCTCTGCTACTCTCTACTCTGCTACAGAACCTGTATATTAAAGTTGGCTGCTATAGAGTTCGATGTTGTATGTGATGAGGATGGAAACCTGAGACTGACACTCCAAAACCTTCCCAAGGCACTGGGTTCTCTGGTACAGCCCAGTAGTACGATTTCAGAACATGTGGCACTGAGAGAACATATTGTCTGCATTGACTGGATCAAATCAAAGTGATAACCTATACCCATTACAACCCCTGTAAAGCAGACCTAATTTATGAGCAGTGCCAGTTCCACTTTGAAAAAGCCCTTCCACATCTGGAAATAATTTGGACCCACACATTCCAGAGTTTAAAAGTGACTTATGCAGAAACCTATGACTGCTGGTGTGTTCCATCATTTTGACTGATGCAAATCCATTAAGAGTGAGTGAAGAGAGGTTATAGTACCAGGCAGTGAAAATCCATCAGTAATCTTTAGATAAACCTACACCTTCCTTGTGAGGCACGTATATTAAATGAACTTAAATTGAAGAGAATATCAACCATACCATTACCATTATCATACCATTATATCTCAGAAGTAAAAAAAACAGTTCAGGAGAGTTACTGCAGATTTATGCATATGACTAGTTAACCATGAGAGGCACATTCCTCAACAGTGCACTGACTTACGCTGGACAGTTTGAACCCATGTGCCCCACCAGAGCTTTGAGGAGAAGCTGTTTATTAGCTGTGGAAGTCAGGTAAAATAGGTATAGTGCAGGAGCCCATGTGAAGATTGATGGACTCAGTCCATTCAGACTCAAACCTACTTTTGTTTTCAGAGGCCTGATCTCCCTACTCTGCTTTCAAGGGTCGTGTCTCTAGTGTCATCAAAGTACAAGGGAACAAGTTGATGTTATGAGCAGGGGTCCATACTTTTGTGGAAAAAGCTCGTTCTTTCTCTCTGGGAGGCTGAAGAGTCTAAGGATGGCCCTCGCTCTTGGAGGTAGAGGACCACGTGGAGGCAAAGTTGTTGACTTAACTGCAATGTTGTGACCAGTTTCCTATATTTCCCCCATGTGTTGAGAGATTAGCCCAGTGAGAGGAAGTGATCCTGCCGCTGATGGCTGCGCTGGTCCTGATTCCTCAGCGGGGACCTGGGTCGGTCCACCTGGTCGGCCATGGGGCAGTGGGTGAAGGGTCGGCTCCCTCCCCCTGCCTTAGCTGCTTCCTGTGTCTAAAAACATCTGCAGCCCAGTGGGGTTACATCACACAGTTTCATTCACAGCTGTCAGCCCTGGCAAGGCCTGCTTCCCCAAAGAGCACGGATACTGTGCATGACCCCATCCTCCGAGCCCTGTGTCTCCTGAGTCCGCATTGCCCCCAACCCCAGAGATAAACTGTGGTGAGTCGGATTACCCAGAATCCCCGCTCCTCTGAAGGCAGCCCATTCATGGGCCCCTGGAAGCCGATAAGAGGATGAATCACAGCTCTGTTCTGGGGGCTTTGTGGGAGCCGCACTCCTCCATCTCTTAGGCTTTCTTTGTGTATTGATGCTTCAGCTGTGTGTGTGTGTGTGTGTGTGTGTGTGCCTGCATGAGGATGTCTGTGAGCTATGATGTGTGTCTCTCTGTGGTAGGGCTGTTTGTGTGTATTATTAGTCTCATTGATGAGGAGGAGAATATGTAAGAGCTGTAGTGGATTATCTGAGCAGAAATGACCGAACATTCGCATCTTCCTGAGCTTGAGAAAGAAGACACTGACCTACTCTACATGCTTATAATGATCCTGTTTCCCACTTCATCATTACCGCCAGTAACCCATCAATGGCCGGGCTAGCGATCTACCTGGCAGACGCCGCTCCATAAAAAATTATATATCTTTTTTTATAAAAATTACTTATCTTTTTGTTCTTTCATTACATGACATGAGAAGGCCTCTGATCAGTCAAGTGAAATGGGTAAGACTGGCATGATGTTAACAAGATTCAAGGTTGTAGATCCTGAGCTTACAAGTTTGGAGATGTTTCTGGAAAGGAGGAGTGATAGAGGACTGGAGACAGGTTTGTGGGGGCGGGGCTGGAGACTTGAGGAGAGGTTTGTGGGGGCGGGGCTGGAGACAGGTTTGTGGGGGCGGGGCTGGAGACTTGAGGACAGGTTTGTGGGGGCGGGGCTGGAGACTTGAGAGGTTTGTGGGGGAAGGGCTGGAGACTTGGGGGTTTGTGGTAGTGCTAGCTACAAAAGTATGACATCTGCTGAAGTGTTACTGCGATAATGACCTTTTGGTATCTCACTGGTATAACACTAAACAACCATGAAGTGTTAACTGCACAACTGTATTACAGCATAATATGGTGTATGGTAACTACAGCATCAAGTAATGACACTGTTGATTGGTTGATGGAAGGTGACAGACATCACTTCTACTACCCAAGTGGACCAGAAGTGGACAAGACAGACATATTTTTATGCAGCAAGAATACAGCACTACTGAATATGGCTTATTAAATACAGCACTTCAGGCACCTGGCTTAACCTTACATGTTTTTTAGAACTTTCTGTTGTCACTACAGACTGGTGTTTTCTGTATAAACTAGTAACCTGTTAGTCATTCATGAATGTGCTCTTGGCAGAGACAGATAGTGGTGGCCAGCTGATGTGGAACTCTTCTTGTGTTGTTGTTGTTGATGTATTGTTTTAACATAAAACACAGTATACCTGATTTAGCTCATGAAGGGATTGACGTTTACTTGTTTCATATATGTCAGAACAGGGAAATACTGATCACACACACACAATGGTTTTAGGAATCCGTATTATATTACTGAAGCCTTTCACAGTTACATAATAGTCAAGCTTCATTCTTGTCCGAGATCCTTCATCTCTCGATGGCTCACTGAAAGGCCACAGTGTGTTTACTGCAAGACTAGAATTAGGTGCTGGAATATCACTGCAGAATTTGGCCTTTTCCTTTTGTGTTCTGCTGCCCTGGTTTAATGTTTACGCACTCTCTTCAGAATTGGACCAATTTCTGCGCTGAAGCGGTGAAGTCCGTGGCATGTTTTCTTGGCCCGGTCTGAGCCGAGAGAGATGAGTGGTAGCAGTGAGGAGGCTGTGAGCAGGAGCCAAGAGCTCTCCAGCTGTTTGTCATGCTCAGACTGCGGGAGGACTCACCCTGACAACCTACTCGCTGCTATCGGTAAAGTTCACTCAGACCCCACCCACTCTCCGCTTCAGATTCCACACTTTGTTACACCTGACCCTGAACTGTCCCTGCGACCGTGACCCTGTCCCAGGTAACACCTCTTACCCACCAAACTCTCTTTCTCTCTCTCATTGGGCAGCAGGTTCAGAATCAAACACACGAGCCAATGGGAAAAGAGAACCTGGCCCACAAAGCTTTGGTTTTAAGCATCAAAACACAGTGGGCAGGGATGGTTCTGTGTGAACAGATTCTCACCAGCACTGCCCTCTGCTTGGGCATGAGCTGCCCATCCCTCTAGGGCTAAATGTTACTATTGCACACTAATCCATGACCACCACATGTATACTGCATATATATATATATATATATATATATATATATATATATATATATATATATATATATATATATATACACACACACACACACACACACACAACCTGTATATACACATATATTTATATATATTATGATCAGAGACGTTACAAGTCTAATCTGGGATCATTCTAAGACTAGCAGCAGCCTGGAGCTTCCCAAATGCCCAGTCCCCATCCCAGAGCTGGCCAAACTCAAGCAGGAAAATAGTTTCCATACGATGGATCCCTTGTGCTCATAAATAAAGCACATGTTGAGTGTGTTACTCATATTCCCCTCTGTGAAAAATCACTCCTGACTTGTTTGGAGAGGAGTTGTGGAGGTGTAATCAAATATTGTAAACTGTGATAACTTGTACCATCTGTGACGATCTGTTTCCCTTTCTGCTTTTGTAAATTCGAAGTTATTTTTGGGAGCATCTGGGAGGTTGCGGTGAACAGCGCCTATAACTGCTGATCTTTCATTTTAGACATTCTGTTTCATGTGTACGCTCCTCTACTGAGAATTCTGGCTACAACCTTTTGGACTTTTGAACATCCTAAAAGTTGTTCAACATGTATACAGTCTAGTCATTATTGCTTGCTTGAAAATCTATTCAGCAAAATAAGTCTAACAGTCAAAAAAAACCTTAAGATGAACACCCTGGAAACTATTCTGTCTAGCATAGCCTAGAAGCATAGAAGTTTAGGGAGTCGGCTAAGTGGAGGAGAATCTTCACTCCAGATGTGTTCCATCTGAAGAAAGATCTCCCCTCTGACCTGCGCTGCCTCCAGTTCCCTTCCCTGTCTCTGATGCTGCAGGCCATATAAACGCCTTCTCTCATAAATATTATTTCAGAATGGGATTTAATAACCTGCTGATGACGCACAAACCACTCTGGAGATCTAGCAGCCGCCACTGGATACACGCTGCAGGGGAACGAAGAGGAGAAGTATCAGCACTTTAAAATGTCAAACACTCAGGCTCGTGGAGCCTCCAGCCTTCCCAGGAATGAGACGTAATTACTGACCCTAATTCTTACAAACTGTGTATCTTTGAAAAAAAGCACTGAGGTATATAAACAGAGAAAGCAGAGCAGCGTGCCTCTGTATTATGAATTAAAAACCGTGCTCAGAGACCCACCCCCCTAGGCAAACTTAAAACTACTAAAACAACGCAAGTGATGCAACATGTCAAAGGTTAGCCATCTGGATTTGCTATTACATTATCCTCCAACATACAGTAATGCCCTCTGTGTATGTTAAAATGTTAAATGTTTACAGCTTTCCCTTAAACGCCAACCTTTGCTTTTCTCTCCAAGACATAGTTCCTTGCTCTGTTATGTATCTAACTAGCTAAGGCCAAAAATGGAGGCAGAGTGGAAAAGGTTTATGGCCTTGGAACGGCGTGCCTGCCGTCAGCACCGGATATGGGGGGAGTGGAGGATGAAGTCCAGACCTCTTAAAACGACCCACATCGAGAACCCAGGCAAGGTTGGGGGGCAGGTTCTGACCCAGGGCCTGCCTGCCTAATCTCCTGCCAAATTATCCAAAAGAAATATTTTACAGCTCACTGTTGTGTGTGTGTGTGTGTGTGTGTGTGGGGGGGGGGGGGGGTGGGTGTGCTTTAACATGAGGTTAAGGGAGGGGCAATATTTGACTGGACTGGACATTAGTTATGTAACAGGGCTCAGAGCAGAGGTGTGGTAAGCAGGGTCATAGGAGGAGCAAATCGCTCAGTATGAAAGTATGCTAAATAATAACCGCCTCAAAGGGAACTCAGCAGAGGCCCACCTTACAGCACGAGCACACGCACATATGGGTGAAGTCCATTTACTTCACTTATACCAATGTTATATGAGGACAAAAATAGCTTCAGCTACTTACAGCTACCTACACAATAATGACGCAAGTGTGTTAAAGAACTCTTTAGAAAGTAAATCACATGCATTGTGTAAGTGTGCCAATTCATCCCTCATTCATTAAGCATTAATCATTCAGTGGGCAATGTAGGCAGACCTGTATTCAGACTCTTCCTGCCAGGATTTCTATCAGACTCTCTTTTCTCTCTCTCCCAAAAAGAAAGCAAGGGGCTTTCATGAGAGCTGTGCAGCTGTTAAGTCTGAATTAGACTGGACATCAAAAGAGCTTTGGGAGCTCCAGTGGAGGAGTGAATGTGAATGGTGTATGAAGGGGTTAGGGCTGCATTCCTCTGGATCATTATTCCCAGAATGCACCTTTATCTCCAACTTGGGAGAACCCAAAGTAAAGAGGGTCTTAATCAAGGACTGTATTCACCCACATGCCTCAACTTCATATTTGAAGTTCATGTCCGTGTGTACCTTTCGCATAATTTTCCAAAGTTCCAAAGAGTGATTATAGTACTGACAGAAGCATTTTGAGACGTGCCTCTGTGAGGAGCTGAACAGTGCTCCCATTGGTTGTAATGTTCTGCTACATGGGTCTTGACCTTGCACTTGCCACATGCTTGGCTAGAGTTGTGGAATGCTACGATGAGTGTCCATTTGAACCCAGGCTGGTATAATGTGATGTGTTGTGTGTGTGTCTGGTTGAACCCAGGCTGGTATAATGTGTTGTGTTGTGTTGTGTGTGTGTGTTCTGGTTGAACCCAGGCTGGTATAATGTGTTGTGTTGTGTTGTGTGTGTGTGTGTCTGGTTGAACCCAGGCTGGTATAATGTGATGTGTTGTGTGTGTGTGTGTCTGGTTGAACCCAGGCTGGTATAATGTGATGTGTTGTGTGTGTGTGTGTTCGTTTGATCCCAGGCTGGTATGATGTGTTGTGTTGTGTGTGTGTGTGTACATTTCAATCCAGCCTGGTTGATCTGTTGTGTTGTGTGTGTGTGTGTTCGTTTGATCCCAGGCTGGTATGATGTGTTGTGTTGTGTGTGTGTCCATTTCAGCATATCACAGCTGACACCTCACACCGCACCCTGCCTTGCCACTAAATACCAAGCCCACCCTGCTTGTGTGCTACTCTGGACACAAGTTCAAGTGAATGTCACACAGACACATATTTCAGGGTAATCACAGAAGTGACACATTATCTGAGAAAATAAAGTTACTCACACACACACACACACAAACACAAGCACATGCACACAGGGCCTCTTTTGATTTAGCAGATCACCCATTACTTATGAGTAAACCAATTGCAACCCCCCTGCCACCCCCCCCCTCCCCCTCCACCCACACACACTCACTCACTCTGTTAACCCTGAGAGGCAGTGGATGGGGTTTATTTTGGAGGGGAGGTGGGAGGGCACGTCTCAGCTGTTAGGAGGGAAGGTGGCTGTTTCAGACAGGCGCGGGCATGCCGCTACTCCACCATCAGCTGGGAGGCTCCGTCTGTGTGCGGCCGTGTGCCTGCCCCACTCCTGCCCCATTCCAGCCGCTCTCAGCTGCTGCTACGCTGCACCCGGTGTTGTTGCTCTGCGTGACACTGGCTTGAACTCGACAGTCCACTGAGC